>LR738715.1:569747414-569770846 GCA_902687465.1 Secale cereale
TACCTCATGCTCTAACTTCGTCACATAGCGGTTCACCATACGTGCATGCTACGGGAATCACTAACCTTAACACAAGTATTTTTCAATTTCATAATAACTCCACTAGCATGACTCTAATATCACTATCCTCATATCTCAAAACAATTATCAAGCATCCAACATCTCATCATATTCAATGCACTTAGTGTGAAATTTATTACTACATTGACATTGGATGTGTATCATGTGAAGACTAGTTTTTTAGCCTAAACACATTACCATGCTGTTTTAATAGACTCTCAAATAGATATAAGTGAAGCATGAGAGTTCAACAATTTCTAAAAAATATATTACCATGACCGTGCTCTAAAAGATATAAGTGAAGCACTAGAGCAAAAACTATTCAACTCAAAAGATATAAGTGAAGCACATAGAGTGTTCTAACAATTCCTAGGCCATATTTAACTCTCTCAAATAGGTGTGTCCAGCAAGGATGATTGTGACAAACTAACAAGCAAAAACTCAAATTATACAAGACGCTCAAGCAAAATACATATCATGTGGTGAATAAAAATATAGCTCCAAGTATAGTTACCGATGGATGAAGACGAAAGAGGGGATGCCTTCCCGGGGCATCCCCAAGTTTAGGATTTTGATTATCCTTGAGTTTTACTTGGGGTGCCATGGGCATTCCCAAGCTTAGGCCTTTGCTACTCTTTGTTCCATAGTCCATCAAAGCAATACAAAACTTCATAACGCAAAACTTAGACAAAAATTCTCGTGAGCTCCGTTAGTATAAGAAAACAAATCACTACTCAAAGGTACTGCAATGAATTCATTCTTTGTTTATATTGGTTTTAAACCTACTGTATTCCAACTTATCTATGGTTCACACCTCCAAATATTACTCATAGATGCATTGAAATAAGCAAACAACACACGAAAAACAAAATCTGTCAAAAACAGAACAGTCTGTAGTAATCTGCAGGTTTCGCATACTTCTGTAACTCCAAACAATTCAAAATAAATTGGTAAATTTGAGGAATTTGTCTATTAATCATCTGCAAAAAGAATCAACTAAATATCACGCTCCAATAAAATCTGACGACCATTCTAGTGAGCGCTAATGATTCTGTTTTTCACAGCAAGATCACATAAACTTCACACAAGTCTTCCCAACGGTTCTACTTGGCACAAACACTAAACAAAACATGAAACCATATCTAAACAGAGGCTATGAAATATTTATTCCCTAACAGCAACAAAAATAAAAAATAAAAAATTGGGTTGCCTCCCAACAAGCGCTATCGTTTTACGCCCCTAGATAGGCACGATACAAGATAAATCTAGGTATTGTCATCTTTGGAAGGCAATCCATAAGTGGCTCTCATGATAGATTCATATGGTAATTTGATTTTATTTCTAGGAAAGTGTTCCATGCCTTTCCTTAACGGAAATTGGAATCTAATATTTCCTTCCTTCATATCAATAATTGCACCAATCGTTCTAAGGAAAGGTCTACCAAGGATGATAGGACATGAAGGATAGCAATCTATATCAAGAACAATGAAATCTACGGGCACATAATTCCTATTGGAAACAAGAAGAACATCATTAATCCTTCCCATAGGTTTCTTAATAGTGGAATCCGCAAGATGCAAATTTAAAGAACAATCATCAAGCTCATGGAAACCTAGCAAATCACACAAAGTTTTTGGGATAGTGGAGACACTAGCACCCAAATCACACAAAGCATAGCATTCATGATCTTTTATTTTTATTTTATAGTAGGTTCCCACTCATCATAAAGCTTTCTAGGGATAGAAACTTCTAACTCAAGTTTTTCTTCATAAGATTGCATCAAAGCATCAACTATGTGTTTGATGAAAGCTTTATTTTGACTATAAGCATGCGGAGAATTTAGCATGGATTGCAACAAGGAAATACAATCAATTAAAGAGCAATTATCATAATGGAATCCCTTGAAACCCAAAGTAGTGGGTTCATCACTATGCAAAGTTTTAATCTCTTCACTCCCACTTTTATCAATTTTAGCATCAAGATCTAAAAACTCCGAATCATTGGGACACTTTAAAGCAGAATCATCTCCAATCCTATCTTCATCAAAATTTATAGTAGAAAACAAGGATCTAATAGGAGACACATCAATAACTTTCAGATCTTCATCTTTATTTTCATGATAACTAGAAGAACACAATTTAATATAATCCTCTCTTTTAGCACGCATCCTAGCGGTTCTTTCTTTGCATTCGTCAATGGAAATTCGCATGGCTTTGAGAGACTCATTGATATCATGCTTAGGTGGGATAGATCTAAGTTTCAAAGAATCAACATCAAGAGTAATACTATCCACACTTCTAGCCAATTCATCAACCTTAAGCAATTTCTCTTCAAGCATAGTATTGAAATTCTTTTGCGAGATCATAAACTCCTTAACACTAGTTTCAAATTCAGAAGGCATCTTTCCACAAGAGTTGTTGTAGTAATTACCAAAATTATTAGAGGAATTACTAGGAAAAGGCCTAGGATTAAAATTCCCTCTATAAGCATTGTTACCAAAATTATTCCTACCAACAAAATTCACATCCAAAGATTCATTGTTATTCTCAATCAAAGTGGAGAAAGGCATATCATTAGGATCAGAAGAAGCACTCTTAGCAGCAAACAATTTCATAAGTTCATCCATCTTTCCACTCAAAACACTAATTTCTTCAATAGCATGCAGTTTTTTACTAGTAGATCTTTCGGTGTGCCACTAAGTATAATTAACCATAATATTATCTAGGAGTTTGGTAGCTTCTCCTAAGGTGGTTTCCATGAAAGTACCTCCGGCGGCTTAATCTAAAAGATTTCTAGAAGCAAAATTCAAGCCAGCATAAAAGTTCTGAATAATCATCTATAGATTCAAACCATGTGTAGGGCAATTACGTATCATTAATTTCATTCTCTCCCAAGCTTGTGCAACATGCTCATGATCTAGTTGCTTAAAATTCATAATATCGTTTCTAAGAGAGATGATCTTAGCAGGAGGGAAATACTTAGAGATAAAAGCATCTTTGCACTTATTCCACGAATCAGTACTATTTTTAGGCAAAGAGGAAAACCAAGTATTAGCACGATCTCTAAGTGAAAATGGAAATAACTTCAATTTAACAATATCGTTATCCGTATCCCTTTTCTTTTGCATATCACACAAATCAACAAAGTTGTTTAGATGGGTGGCGGCATCTTCACTAGGAAGGCCGGAGAATTGATCTTTCATGACAAGATTCAACAAAGCAGCATTGATCTCACAAGATTCAGCATCGGTAAAAGGAGCAATCGGAGTGCTAATAAAATCATTATTGTTGGTATTGGAGAAGTCACACAACTTGGTATTGTTCTGAGCCATAGCGACAAGCAAGCAATCCAACACACGCAAGCAAACAAGAAACAAGCGAACGATAAACACACGACCGAAGAAGGGCAAATAAAACGGCAAGGGTGAAGTGGGGGAGAGGAAAACGAGAGGCAAATAAATGTAATGCGGAGGATAAGGGTTTGTGATAGGTACTTGGTATATGACTTTTGTGTAAGCCTCCCCGGCAACAGCGCTAGAAATTCTTCTTGCTACTTCTCGAGCTTGCGTTGTATTCCCTTGAAGAGGAAAGGGATATGCAGCACAGTAGCGTAAGTATTTCCCTTAGTTTTTGAGAACCAAGGTATCAATCCAGTAGGAGACCACGCGCGAGTCCCTCGCACCTTCACAAACAAATAAGAACTTCGCAGCCAACGCGATAAGGGGTTGTCAATCCCTTTACGGTCACTTACGAAAGTGAGATCTGATAGAGATGATAGTTTATATTTTTGGTATTTTGGTTTATAAGAATAGAAAATAAAAGCGATAAAAGTAAAGTAGATGTAGATTGATATGTTGAGAATAGACCCCGGGGCCATAGTGTTCTCTAGTGGCTTCTCTCATGATAGCGATATTCTACGGCTGGTAAACAAATTACTGTCGAGCAATTGATAGAAAAGCGAATAATTATGAGACTATCTAGGCATGATCATTGTATATAGGCATCACGTCTGAGACAAGTAGACCGACTCCTGCCTGCATCTACTACTATTACTCCACACATCGATCGCTATCCAGCATGCATCTAGTGTATTGAGTTCATAAGAACAGAGTAATGCCTTAAGAAAGAAGACATGATGTAGAGGGATAAACTCTAGCAATATGATATAAGCCCCATCTTTTTATCCTCGATGGCAACAATAAAATACGTGCCTTGCTGCCCCTACTGTCACTGGGAAAGGACACCGCAATATTGAACCCAAAGCCAAGCACTTCTCCCATTGCAAGAACAATAGATCTAGTAGGCCAAACCAAACCAATAATTCGAAGAGACTTGCAAGGATATTATGAGCACACATAAAAAGTTCAGAGAAGAACCAAATATTTCTCATAGATAAAATTGATCATAAACTCACAATTCATCGGATCTCGACAAACACACCGCAAAAAGAGATTACATCGAATAGATCTCCTCGAAGACCGAGGAGAACTTTGTATTGAGATCCAGATAGAGAAGAAGCCATCTAGATACTAGCTATGGACCCGAAGGTCTGTGGTAAACTACTCACAACTCATGGTGAGGGCGATGATGATGATGAAGAAGAACTCCGTGATGGATCCCCCTTTGGTGGAGCTCCGAAACAGGCTTCAAGATGGGATCTCACGGGAACAGAAGGTTACAACGGTGGAATTAGGGTTTTCTTTCTGTTGTCAAAGGTTTCGGGGTACATAGACTTATATAGGAGGAAGGAGGACACCGGGGGGTGCTCGAGGGGCCCACGAGGCAGGGGGCGCGCCCCCCTTCCCACGAGGCAGGGGGCGCGTCCAGGGAAGGGGGGCGCGTCCCCCACCCTCGTGGACACCCCGAGGCTCCCCTGACGTGGTTCTCAAGTCCCCTGTGTGTGATTTTCTCCAAAAATATCTCTCGCGAAGGTTTCATTCCGTTTGGACTCCGTTTGATATTCTTTTTCTGCAAAACCCTGAAACAAGCAAAAAACAGCAATCTGGACTGGGCCTTTGGGTTAGTAGGTTAGTCCCAAAAAATGATATAAAAGTGTATGATAAAGCCCATTAAACATCCAAGACTTCATAAATATAGCATGGAACAATCAAAAATTATAGATACGTTGGAGATGTATCAGCCCCCTCCTCCACTCCTTTATATACGTGGCCAGGGGGCACCCCATAGACACACAAGTTGATTTCTTAGCCGTGTGCGGTGCCCCACTCCACAGTTACACACATCGGTCATATCGTCGTAGTGCTTAGGCGAAGCCCTGCGTCGGTAACTTCATCATCACCGTCACCACGCCGTCATGCTGATGGAACTCTCCCTCGACCTCAACTGGATCAAGAGTTCGTGGGACGTCATCGAGCTGAACGTCTGCTGAACACGGAGGTGTCGTACGTTCGGTGCTTGGATCGGTTAGATCGCGGAGACGTTCGACTACATCAACCGCGTTACTAAACGCTTTCGCTTTCGGTCTACGAGGGTATGTAGACACACTCTCCCCGCTTGTTGTTATGCTTCTTCTAGATAGATCTTGCATGATCGTATGATTTTTTTTAAATACTGCGTTCCCCAACAGTGGACCCCTCAAAATTCTAAGGACAAATATTGGAAAAATCTCAAGACTCTACATTTTCATTTTAGTGATCCATGATCACATTGAGTCTATAGGAAAAGCCAATACTATTAAAAGGGGATGAGGTGTTGCTTAATGGCTTACTTGCTCAAAATGCTTAGTGATATGCTCCAAAATCCCTCAACCACTTTCTCATTTCCACATATGTCCCAAACCTAAAAGTTAAACTCAGCCCCACCTATTTAATCTATCCAGTGCCACCGAGTTCACTTGACAGAGCCACTGTCACAAACCTTAATCAGTTCGGTCTCACCGATAGGGATCTCGGCCTCACCGAGATGAGATTGCAAACTCTCTGTTTCCCTTTGTAACGTTTTAGCCTAACCGAGATGAGCGATCGGTCCCACCGAGTTGGCAATGCAAACTCGCTGTTTCCTTTTTGTAATGTTTCGATCTCATCGAAATGAGCGATCGGTCCCACCGAGTTTGCCTGGCCAAGTCTCTGTTAGCCTATTACTGAAATTGGTCTCACCGAGTTCATGTGATCGGTCTCACCAAGATGAGGATTAGCCTTAACCCTAACGCATCGGTCTCACCGAGTTGATATTGTCAGTCCCACCGAAAAGCCTAACGTTCACATTTTAAACTGCTTCGGTCTGACCGAGTTCATTTATCCGGTCTGACCGAGTTGGGTAAAATGTGTGTAACGGTTAGATTTTGTGTGGAGGCTATATATACCCCTCCACCCCATCTCCATCAGGGAGAGAGCCATCAGAACGTGCCTACACTTTCACTACTCATTTTTTGAGAGAGAACCACCTGCTCATGTGTTGAGACCAAGATATTCCATCCTACCACAAGAATCTTGATCTCTAGCATTCCCCAAGTTGTTTTCCACTCAAATCATCTTTCCACCATATCCAAATCTGTGTGAGAGAGTTGAGTGTTGGGGAGACTATCATTTGAAGGAAAAGAGCAAGGAGTTCATCATCAACACACCATTTATTACCTTTTGGAGAGTGGTGTCTCCTAGAATGGTTAGGTGTCACTTGGGAGCCTCCGACAAGATTGTGGAGTTGTACCAAGGAGTTTTTAAGGGCAAGGAGATCGCCTACTTCGTGAAGATCTACTCTAGTGAGACAAGTCCTTCATGGGCGATGACCATGGTGGGATAGACAAGGTTGCTTCTTCGTGGACCCTTCGTGGGTGGAGCCCTCCGTGGACTCGTGCATCCGTTACCCTTCGTGGGTTGAAGTCTCCATCAACGTGGATGTACGATAGCATCACCTATCGGAACCACGCCAAAAACATCCGTGTCTCCATTGCGTTTGCACTCTCCAACCCCTCCCTTTGCCTTCATATGCAATGATTTACTTTCCGCTGCCACAACTCTAGAATTGCATGTGTAGGAAAATTGCTTGACTTGTGCTAAGTTGCTAAAATCTGCCAAAACTTAAAATTGGGAAAAGGCTAAATTTTTATTTGATCAAGTAATCTACTCACCCCCCCCCCCCTCTAGACATACTTTCGATTCTACAAGTGCTATCAGAGCTTTGGTCTCCATTTGCCTTGATTTCCATAGCTTTGGTGATCATAGCCTTGGTTTCACAACCTAAGAGAGTATGGCGTCCAGCGAGGGAAGTTACCACCGTAGAGGTCCTTACTTTGATGGTACTAATTTTGCTAGTTGGAAGCATAATATAAAAATGCATATTCTTGGACATAACCCCGCCGTTTGGGCTATTATGTGTATTGGTTTGCAAGGTGAATTCTTCGATGGGAAAGAACCGAATCATGAAGCTATCGCTGAAGGACTGAAGATGTTGCAATACAATGCTCAAGCTTGCGATATCCTCTTCAATAGATTGTGTCCCGAAGAATTCAACAAAATTAGCTGTCTTGAGAATGCAAAGAAAATTTGGGATACTTTGATTGACATGCACGAAGGTACCGACTCCGTCAAGGAATCCAAGTTGGATGTGCTTCAAAGTCAACTTGACAAGTTCAAAATGAAGGATGGTGAAGGTGTCGCTGAAATGTACTCTAGGCTTTCTCTCATCACAAATGAGATTGTCGACTTAGGAAGTGAAGAGATGGCCGATAGATTCATCATCAAGAAGATCCTAAGAGCCTTGGATGGAAAATTTGATACCATGTGCACATTGATCCAAATGATGCCCAATTAGAAAGATCTCAAGCCAACAGAAGTCATTGGTAGAATTGTTGCTCATGAGATGTTACTTAAGGAAGAAGAGCTTCACAACAAGTCTAGTGGCGCTTACAAAGCTTCATGTGATGCTCCTACATCATCAAGTGAGAAAGAAGTCTTCAATGAAGAATTGAGCTTAATGGTGAAGAACTTCAACAAGTTCTACAAGAATAGAAGCAAAGAAAGAAACTCCAAGTCTAAGGTCCTACAATGACAAAAAATCTTCTAGTCGTGATCGGAATTGCTACAATTGTGGGAGACCCGGACACCACTCAAATGAGTGTACGGCTCCACACAAGAGAAGAGAAGATTCACCTAAAAGGAGAAGTAAAACAGTTGAATCACTACCAAGAGAGAGAAGGAGTAGAGATGATCGTTATGAACGAAGACCCTCTCGTAGAAGCAAGGATTTGGAAAGGAAGGACAAATCATCAAGAAGCTATACAAAACGAAGACATCAAGCTCATATTGGTGAATGGGTATCCGGTTCCGACTCCGATGACCACTCCGAGAGAAGTTATTACTCCGACTCCGAAGATACTCAAGATGAAGGTGTTGCCGAAATTGCTCTTATGTCATCCAACTCCTACGATATATTTGACTCGCCTAATGAAGGAATTGGAAGATGCTTCATGGCTAAAGGCCCGAAGGTACCACACCTCGAATATCTTGATTTCAATAGTGATGAAGATGATTTGCTAGGAGATGATGATTTACTTGTTGGTAGCACTAGTGATGAAAACTATGATGAAAACTATTATAGAAAGTTTATACTTTCCACAATTTATTTATCTGCTTCTTCTCCTTTTGCTTTGTTTTTACCCTCCAATGATGATCTTCATAAGAAAAATTCTTCTTACATTGCCAAGCATTTACTCTTGTGTACTTACATGCCACAAGTAAAATCTAGCAATAAGAACAAAACAGATTCTTCCTCTAGTAGTAACAACAATCATGATAAATTCAATATTATTGCTTCTAGTAGTTCTTTTGATTCCATTAATGATTCTCCCAAACTAGACTTGAGCAAGAAAATAATTTATTAAAAAGAATTATAGAGAAAGGTGTTTATAAGAGCCTTGGCTTTGTGGATGAATAGTCTAGCTGGGTCCCGCTCTCCACGAGCAGCCTTATCCTCTTCCTCACACTCCGACAATCTTCGGTAGAAATGGGATGCGACGGTTGGTATTCAGAGCAAGGTTCCATCCATAAAATTTTCCCACAAAATCCCACCGATTTTTCCCCCACTTGATTTGGCCGGAGGCGAGGGCATGGCAGCGACAACGACGGAGGCGACCATGCGCGCCATCCAGGAGAGCTTGGTGCAGCTCAACATGAAGCTGGGTCGTATAGCCGCGAGGCAAAACAATACTATGTTGTTGGATATGAGGATATGCACATGACAGCCGCGGTCGTGCCCACCGCCACAACCGCGCCGACGTTCATGCGGGATCGAGCACGGGAGCAGACAGATCCCAAGACTGTACCTCCCTCGCTAGTCTACACGCATCTGGGCGTGGTTGCCGGTGCTTCATACATAGAAACCATCCTCGCTCCCATCATGCCCGCAAGGTGTTCGATGCTGGTCTGGGATGTCAAAATCGGCAACAACTCTGCCGTGGGCGCGTTCCTCACTAGTGGCATGACACACCTCCCTGCTACAACCTCGACCGGTGCCAGGAACGACATGCTGCAAGCTATGGCTGGGGTTGGCGTGAACACACCTGCAGGTTGTTCGACCCATGTCTTCACCTGCCCGCTGGATAGTTCAGGTGTGCATGCTCGCGCCTTCGACAACAACACACAGTGTGGTCCTCTCTGTCAAGCGGGGGAGCATCCAGCAGGAGGACGTCCATCCCTTCCACCGGCTATCTTCCCTCACTTTGACGGCATAAGTCCAAGCTGCTGGCGAGATAAGTGCCTTGAGTTCTTCAAAATCTTCAACAGACATAGGTCCCTTTGGGTTATTGCTGCCACGCTGCACATGGATGGCGAGGCCAAAGCATGGTATGCGACATACAGGTTGAAGCAACCAGTCGGTGACTGGTCCCAGTTCATGCATGACGTGTAAGCAAATTTCGGTGCTGGGGATTTGTATCAGGAGCTCGAGGGGCAGCTTAATCTATTTGCAAAACCAATAGTGGATGTTTCTCCATTGGTATTTGGCAGAATACCCATCAAGTCACACAGCAAGGAGAAGGAAGACAACACATTTGCTGTTCACAAATTGTTTGATGGCATGCGAATATATGTTTTCAATTCTCAATCCGATTCCAAGCCTCGGGATACAATGAGCAGCCAAGTTTGAGGGATGTAACTCAGATGGTGAAGCCCATTGCCGATGACTCTGAGGAGGTGTTTGAGGACGTCATTTCCAAGGACATGGATGGGAACACATGCATGACAGACCTGATGCCTACTAAACTTGGTTGCAGGTCATTGTTCCTCGAGTTTGATTTGAACCTGAGTGCGGTTTCTGCCCATGAGTTGTGGCCTGAGAAACCGCCATTGAAGCACAGTATGTTTAGCACAAACTTTATGCTTGGGTTCCAATTTGTTCATCATGGGGTGAGTTCAACCTTGCCATGGGTCTGTGGAGATGCCGTTTCTATTCCAGTTGTTGAGACATTCTACATGTTCAGTAGCACCGGAACTAATCCAAGACATTTTCGATACAAAATCCTTCTGAAGTGCACTGGTTTACTCTCTGGGCATAGTCCTTATCGATTAACCAAAATTCATTTGCAAAAGAATAATGTTGGTTTGGTTGTAAGAACTGAAAATGCAGCTATGTACGAGCAGCTCATTTGGGGTCCAGGTGGCTCTGTTTTTCAACTGGCCGGATCTGAACCCTCTGGGATAATTGTAGGTAGCTGGGTACAGTGGGATCCGGGTGGCTTGCATTTCCATACTTGCTTGGTGTACGATAGAGATCCAGAGGCAGATGTCTCTACTTGCTACTTCCATTTGTGCACCAACTCCAAACTTGATAGAATGGCATGTGATTCTGGTGGAGGTTTCAAGCTGCTGTATGAGGATCTAGTTGCCGGACTTGATGGCAAAACACAGACCTTGACAATTTCATCATGGAAAATTATGAAGTACAGGTCACTTATCATTTCTACTGGCTGTGCATCTGCAAGATTACCTGAGAAATTGGAGGAAACTTACCTGGATTTCACTATATACGTGACGTTGCTGATTATGATTCTCTAGTATCTTCATTTGGGAAAAGCAAAGAAAATTGTTGTTGTTTGTGGGGGCTATATTGGCATGCAGGAGTTTGCTGACATCAGCGGCTGTTCTCTGTTCCTAGAGCTTACTCCGGGAACTAATCAAGAGCTAGTTGACAAGGAGAAATTGTCCAATCATGAACTAGTAGTGTTGGATAGTACAAGCTTATGGGAAATAGAGAAGGTGGACATGTTTAGCACTGAAGCAGGCCACTTATCGTCGTGTCTCTGTCAGCAGCTAAAGAAAATGCTTAAGGTTGACTACCTTCTAGGGCCAGCTGATTCAGAAATTCTTTTGGTTTCTCACAGCAACAGTGCGCTAACCAATGACATATATGGGGATGATCCAGTTCAAGCCTTGGAATGTGACCTACAGAATTTATTGGCTCCGGTCTCTAGCAATGTTGATGGTAACCACATGATGGTGCAGCTATTATCAAAGAGTATATATTCGGTTCAACATACTCTTGACTTTCCAATGCAGAAGATAACACATATTGATTGCTACTGTAGTCCAAGCATTACTTTAGTACGTGATGCGGAGCATCCGTCAAGCATCCCCATGGACACCCCATCATCGCCACAAGCACTCAAGGGACCAATGACTAGAGCACGCGCACGCGCCATCGAGCACGAGGTGAATTCTCTCCTCTTCGAGATTCGCTTGGGTTCGCATGAGGATGGGGTTCTACCTCACAAGGAGATGTTGTGCATCCTCAGTTACCAAGGAGGTGATCCCGTGGGCGCAAAGGAGAACTCATCCAGCCCGGATCGCGTGGAAGCAAACGAAGACCTGCTCAACCCGGACCTAGCGGTACTACCGCTCCGCTGGAACGGTACTACCGCACCAGGACAGTCCGGCACCAGCGGTACTACCGCCCCTTAAGCGGTACTACCGCCCTACAAGCGGTACTACCGCTCGAGCTGGCGGTACTACCGCCCTGCGTGCGCGCAGCCTCCGGCCCTTGGCCATGTACCCCTCTTTCTCGTACCCCTTCGTAGGATAAACTATAAATAGACCTTCCCCACTTCCTTGGAAGGGTTAGCAAAGATATTGAGAGACCTTGAGAGCTTTGCTCCTTGTATCCCCTCCGTGAGGAGAACAAGACCTCCCAAGGGAGAAGAATCCTCGTGGATTGCAAGACCTCCCAAGGGAGAAGAGTCCTCTCGGATTGCAAGACCTCACCTCGAGTGGGAAGAACCTTACCTTCGTGCTTGTTTCCGTGGATTGTTCTTGTAATCTCGTGGATCCTTTGTGTGCCATTCTAGTAGATGTGATATTGGGTTTGTTTTGAGTGAATTGTGTCTCGTGTTCATGTGTGTTCTTCCTCTTTTCCCCCTCCAAGTGTGAAAAGATCCCTCCTAGGGTTTCACCCTACAACATCTTGGTATCAAGAGCAAGGTTGATTCACATCTTGGAGTCCCATTCCCCCACTTTCTAGCTTGTTTTTGTTGTGTTTTTACCCAATTTCGAAAATCCCCACAAAAATAGCCCCAAAATTTTTCTTGCAACTTGTTGGTTTTTGTCAGATTTGGTTGTTTTGGTTTACAGATTTGACGTTTGGCACGTGGATCTAGCCTCTTCACAACTTTTCCCCACACTTCCCCCACAAAATTCATCCAATTTTACCCCCGAAACCATCCATTTCCGCCCAAATTCGCCCTAAACTCGAGCTGCAGTTTTTCCCCGACACAAGCGGTACTACCGCACGCACAAGCGGTACTACCGCATTACCCATGGTACTAAAATTTTAGTTCTGCCCTGCCAAGCGGTACTACCGCTTCATCAAGCGGCACTAAAATTTTACTTCCGCTTAACCAAGCGGTACTATCGCTTCGTCAAGCGGCACTAAAATTTTACTTCCGCTTCTTCACGCGGTACTACCGCCCCCACCCAAAAATTTCTCCCCTTCCGTTTTTGACCTATTTCGAGTTGCGATTTGGCGTTTCCTAAGATGTTTCGGCTACTTAGGAGCGTTTGACTTCGACATCACCGCCTCGGAATCATCTTCACCGCTAACCGTAAGGAAGGACGGTAACCTCGACGACACTTAACTTTTGCCTTTGCATTGATAGCCCGAGCCTTTTGCGTGGCTTACCTATCGAGACTAGCGAGTTGAGAATTGCCGGGCCACGCTCTTGTGCACTGTAGTGATCATATCATCTTAGTGCCATAAGTCTCTCCCGTGCATATCTTACATACTTGTCTCATAGTGTCTTCGGCTCGAGCATCATACTCTCAAAAAAAAAGCTTTTAAGCAAAGAGAGGAGCAACAATGAGCATATAAGCAATAGCATCGAGACACTTTACATACTCATATCATCTTGGTCACCGCATACATAGCGTAGTTGGGATCGAGGACGACACGTTACTCTCATAGGTTGGTGCACAAAAGCGTATCTCGCCCATTTGAGCAATCGAGCTAGCGTCTCTCTAGTATTCGCACAACAAGAGCATTTGCCGTGTTCAACCACTTCTTGCGCTCACCCTTGGTTGTGTGGATCCCATCTATCTTCCGTGCGTGTGTTCCTAGTGTCACTTTTGGCTTTGATCTATTTGCTTTACGTGCATCTTTGTGAATCTTCTCAACTTTATCAATATCTTGACTAACATTTTGTTCGAAATTTTCCACCCTCCTAACCAAGCTACTCCTTAAGCCTCTTTACTTGTAGGTGTGAGGAACAAACCCGGTTCCAATTCTACTATTGTGGCACTTCATTGAGTGACACTTGTTACATTTTCAATCTTCGGAAGCGGTAACCTTGGTATTGTTCTCTCATTGTCCTACTCACCTCCTACTTACATGATGGATAGGCCAAGTTCTTCAACCGACCCGACCGACGAGCATGGAGTGGAAGCAACGAACTACGTCACCAAGAATCACCTTTTTGGTGTCCAACGAGCTCTTCATCAAGAAAGCGAAGCGTTGGGCGACCGCATCGAGCAACTCGCTTCTGACTTCCGCACGCAAATGCAAGAGTTCCGCCACATCTTGGTGAACCGCACGTCTCCGCCTCACTCATCAACACGGTGCCATTCAAGTCGACACTCAAGTGACAACTCTTCGGCTTACTCTTCCACGGATGCAAGTCCTCCACGTCCTCGGCAAGCCCAACAATGCGTCAATCAACATCGACATTCTCCGGACAATCCATTCCACGGCAATGGGTTACACGATCGAGTTCGAGCACGTGAACAAGGACAACGCCAAGAGCAACAACGCCCACATCAAGCACACGAAGATGACGATGCAATTCGGCAAGCACAAGAACGGCGCGACAATCAAGCACGAACCGCACAACAAGCTCTTCGTGACTCCAATCGCATCTTCGCCGAACGCAACCGCCAAGTACGTCGACAAGAAGAACTTCATCAAGGGCGACAAGAGGAAGCTGCTCATGGAGAAGCGGAGCAAGAACGACGCACGGGGAACGACGTGCCTCGACACCACCAACATCAAGACAATCGTGATGAACAAGCTTTCATGGAGCGACTACCCCGTCATGAGCGACATCATCGTCATCAACATGATGAAGAACAACGTTTCGGCAAGCTCAAGTTCACTATGCCCAAGTTCTCCGGAAGTACCGACCCCGAGGAATACCTCTCATGGGCATTGAAGGTCGACAAGATATTCCGCCTCCACAACTTCGAAGAAGAGAAGAAGATTGCCATGGCCTCTCTCGAGTTTCAAGACTATGTCCTCATCTGGTGGGAACAAACGATCAAGCGACGACATACAAGAGGCGAACCACCCATTACAACTTGGTCAGAAATGAAGAATGTCATGCGAGCTCGCTTCGTGCCTACTCACTACACCCGTGATCTCTTCAAGAAGTTGCAACTCCTCAAACAAGGCACGAAGACGGTGGAAGAATACTACCAAGAAATGGAGATTGCTATGATAAGAGCCAATGTCAAGGAAGATGACGAGCAAACAATGGCACGCTTCCTGAACGGCCTCAATCACCCAATCAAGCGGATTGCCGACTTCCAGCCATACTCCAACCTCCTCGAGCTAGTTCATCAAGCGTCCAAGGCCGAGCGACAAGTCCAGGATGACTTCAACTATGCCAAATACTCTTCCAAGACCTATGGCTCCTACTCTCAAGCACCCGCGACGTCGGCACCTCCTACCTCAACGAGAGCATCACCGGGTACCGGCGACAAGTCAAGTTCCAAGCAAACTACGCCTTCCTCGACTCGTTCTCCGGCAAGCAACTACAAACTCAAGACTACCTCACCTTCGGCACCACCCTACGACACCGAGAAGACTAGCTCCTTCAAGTGCTTCACATGTGGTGGCCGAGGTCACAAGTCCTTCGAGTGCACCAACAAGAGAACCATGATCTTCAACGACGACGGCACATATGATTCGATGAGCGAAGACGAAGTACAAGCTATTGAGAATGTGGCCATGCACCGGCGCATCAACGAAGATGAAGATGATCAAGTATTTTGTGACAATGATTCAAGTCCCTCTCTCGTGGTATCCAAGGTCTTGACCCTCCAACACAACCAAGACGAAGACCAACGATGCCATATTTTCCACACCAAGGCCGGCATCAACGGACGTTCCATCAAGGTCATCATCGACGGAGGAAGTTGTCACAACTTGGCAAGCGATGAACTATGTTCCAAGCTTCAATTGGTCAAGAAGAAGCACCCCCGTCCTTACAAGGTACAATGGTTGAGCGACTCCGGCACCATTCAAGTGGAGCACACGGTACTAGTTTCTTTCAAGATCGGCGCCTACGAGGACACCTTGGAGTGTGATGTAGTTCCCATGACGGTGTGCCACCTCCTATTGGGACGACCTTGGCAATTTGACCGCGGAGCCATACACAACGGTCGAACCAACTACTACAGCTTCAAGATGAAAGGCAAGGAATACGTGCTTCGACCAATGTCACCAAGCCAAGTGATCGCCGACAAGCAAGCATCCACCCATAGAGAAGATCCTAGTGAGAGAGTGATCCACCAAAAAGAAAGCGAGAGCCACAAGCCAAAATCGAGCGCTTCTTCGCCAAGCGAGAAAAACTTAGTCCTCCTAGCCACCAAACGTGAGATAAGAGAAGTGTGTGAGAACCCATCGAGCGTCTTCCACCTTGTGCTTCTATGCAAAGGGGAAGCCAAGCCTACTAACACTTCACCGGCTCCACTTTTTGTGTTGTCTAAAGTGTTGCAGGAATTCTCAGACGTCTTTCCCGATGAGCTACCACCGGGTCTACCTCCACTTCGCGGCATCGAACACCGCATCGACCTCGTACCCGGTGCACCACTTCCGAACAAGGCTCCTTACCGCGTCAACCCGGAGGAAACAAAGGAGATACAACGTCAAGTACAACAACTCATCGACAAAGGTCATGTACGTGAAAGCCTAAGCCCTTGTGCAGTTCCCGTTATTCTCGTGCCTAAGAAAGATGGTAGCTTTCGCATGTGTTCCGATTGCCGCCCAATCAATGCTATCACCGTTAGATACCGTCACCCTATTCCTCGCCTAGATGACATGCTTGATGAACTATGTGGTGCCACAATTTTTTCCAAAATTGACCTTAAAAGTGGCTATTACCAAATCCGCATTCAAGAGGGTGATGAGTGGAAAACTGCTTTCAAAACCAAGTTTGGGCTATATGAGTGGTTGGTCATGCCGATGGGCTTATCGGAGGCGCCTGGCACATTCGTGCGTCTTATGCATTTTGTTCTCCGACCTTATATAGGCGTCTTTGTAGTGGTTTACTTCGATGACATTCTAGTCTTTAGCAAGTCGCTAGAGGAACATGTTGACCATGTCCGTATGGTTTTGCAAGCCCTTCGAAAACAACAATTATATGCTAATATGGAGAAATGCACTTTTGGTGTTGATAAAGTTGTTTTCCTCGGATTTGTCGTGTCTTCACAAGGTGTTCATGTTGATGAAACTAAAACTGACGCTATTAAAACTTGGCCTCAACCAACGAACCTTCAACAAGTGCGTAGCTTTCTCGGTTTAGCCGGTTTCTATCGACGCTTTGTGAAGGACTTTAGCACCATTGCTATGCCTCTACACGCCTTGAGCAAGAAGAACGCACCCTTTGTTTGGGGTCCTTCACAAGACACCGCGTTCACTAAGCTCAAACACTTACTCACGCACGCACCACTTCTTGCCCTACCCAACTTTGATAAGCCTTTTGAGATTCATTGTGATGCTAGTGGTACCGGCATAGGTGGCGTGCTCATGCAAGAGAAACGCCCAATTGCGTATTTTAGTGAAAAACTATCCGGAGCGCAACTTAACTATCCCATATATGATAAAGAGCTCTATGCTTTGGTGAGAGTTTTACGTGTTTGGGAACACTATCTTCGACCACATGAATTTATTCTTCACACGGACCATGAGACGCTCAAGTATCTCAAAGGCCAAACGAAGTTAAACAAGCGTCATGCTAAGTGGAGTGAATTCATTGAGTCTTTTCCCTATGTCATCAAGTACATCAAAGGCAAAGAAAATGTAGTGGCGGATGCTCTTTCACGCAAATGCATGCTTGTTACAAAACTTGAGTTGAATGTTATTGGCTTTGAGCACATAAAAGACTTATATGAGCATGATGTTTTCTTTGCACACCCTTATGCCCAATGTGTAGCACATACTTCTTGGGAGCAATACTACATCAAGGATGGATATCTCATGAAAGCTAACAAACTTTGCATTCCCGAGTCTTCGCTTCGTTTGCTCCTTTTGCAGGAATCTCACGGAGGAGGGCTCATGGGACACTTCGGACGCTACAAGACATTCGCTACGCTCTCCAAGAATTATTTTTGGCCAAAGATGTTCCGTGACGTCTCCCGCTTCACCAACCGGTGCTCTACATGCCACAAAGCTAAGTCCAAAGCTCAATCTCATGGTCTCCACATGCCTCTTCCTATTCCTTTTCATCCTTGGGAAGACATTAGCATGGACTTCATTCTTGGATTACCTAGAACTCGCACCGGAAAGGATTCCATATTCGTTGTTGTTGATAGATTTTCCAAGATGGCACATTTCATCCCTTGTCATAAGATAGACGATGCTTCACATATTGCGACTCTCTTTTGTAGGGAAATATTGCGCCTCCACGGCGTTCCAAAGACGATTGTCTCGGACCGTGACGTCAAGTTCTTGAGTTATTTTTGGAAAACACTATGCTCCAAGCTCGGCATCAAGTTGCTATTCTCCACGGCATACCACCCGCAAACTGATGGCCAAACCGAAGTCACCAACCGGACGCTTGCCACTCTCCTACGCGTGTTGATCAAGAAGAACATCAAGGAGTGGGAGGAGTGCCTACCCATCGCCGAGTACGCCTACAATCGCGCAAGACACTCTAAAACCGGCAAGTCCCCCTTCGAGGTTGTCTACGGATTCAATCCAATGTCACCATTGGACATCCTTCCTCTCCCGCTTCAACAACGAGCCGACATGGACGCAAGTGCAAGAGCAGCTCACATCAAGAAGATGCACGAAGAAACACGTTCCACGACCGAGCGTCAAGTTCAACGCCGCGCATTCAAGCTCAACACCAACAAAACACCCATGGTGTTCCATCCGGGCGATCTCGTTTGGCTACACCTTCGCAAAGACCGCTTCCCCAAGGAACGCAAGTCCAAGCTTCTTCCACGAGCCGACCGACCGTTCAAGGTGCTAGCACGCTACAACGACAACACTTACAAGATCGACATTCCACGTGACAAGTACAACGTCAGCGACATCTTCAACGTCCAAGACTTGGCCAAGTACCATGGTGATGAAGACCACGATCCGTGGATGGATCTTCCCCAAGGGAGGGGAGATGATGCGGAGCATCCGTCAAGCATCCCCATGGACACCCCATCATCGCCACAAGCACTCAAGGGACCAATGACTAGAGCACGCGCACGCGCCATCGAGCACGAGGTGAATTCTCTCCTCTTCGAGATTCGCTTGGGTTCGCATGAGGATGGGGTTCTACCTCACAAGGAGATGTTGTGCATCCTCAGTTACCAAGGAGGTGATCCCGTGGGCGCAAAGGAGAACTCATCCAGCCCGGATCGCGTGGAAGCAAACGAAGACCTGCTCAACCCGGACCTAGCGGTACTACCGCTCCGCTGGAACGGTACTACCGCACCTGGACAGTCCGGCACCAGCGGTACTACCGCCCCTTAAGCGGTACTACCGCCCTACAAGCGGTACTACCGCTCGAGCTGGCGGTACTACCGCCCTGCCTGCGCGCAGCCTCCGGCCCTTGGCCATGTACCCCTCTTTCTCGTACCCCTTCGTAGGATAAACTATAAATAGACCTTCCCCACTTCCTTGGAAGGGTTAGCAAAGATATTGAGAGACCTTGAGAGCTTTGCTCCTTGTATCCCCTCCGTGAGGAGAACAAGACCTCCCAAGGGAGAAGAATCCTCGTGGATTGCAAGACCTCCCAAGGGAGAAGAGTCCTCTCGGATTGCAAGACCTCACCTCGAGTGGGAAGAACCTTACCTTCGTGCTTGTTTCCGTGGATTGTTCTTGTAATCTCGTGGATCCTTTGTGTGCCATTCTAGTAGATGTGATATTGGGTTTGTTTTGAGTGAATTGTGTCTCGTGTTCTTGTGTGTTCTTCCTCTTTTCCCCCTCCAAGTGTGAAAAGATCCCTCCTAGGGTTTCACCCTACAACAGTACGGAGTGCTATACCACTGCTTCCTTAATGGAAAAGAGAGTTCCACTGTAAACCAGTGCTTCGGTTTTTTGGCGTCTTGTTTGTAAAATTATTTCATCGTCTGTGCAAACCGTGTTCCGTGTATGACATAAGAGAGAAGTGTACATTTTGGATGGCAGTTGGTGCCTACTGTGTATGCAAAAGAATCTGTAATCTTGTTGGTGCACATGTATTATTTGCGTTCACGGCGCTCCAATGCCACTCTTAGGTAACCATATCCTACCTTATTTGCACCGTCCAGGAGTGGCATCTTGTACATTTGCACCCCTTAAGGCAATTGTGTAGCAGAATTCGTGTTGATACCAGCCTGGCGCTGATCAACAACCGCCCTGCGTTGAAAAGACTCGAGAAACGAGGAGAAATTAGAGGAGCGAGAAAGACTCGAATAGCAAACCAAACTTTTTAGCCTCAAAACTGACTCAGCGGCCTCCCCACACCCAAAAACTGCAACTGAAGTGATTAATTTCTGATAAATCGTGCGTGTAGCATCGATCCATGTGAAGTGGCTAAACAAGTCAAGGGTGTCATTTCAGTCAACCAACGAACCGATATGTGTTGTGCACTGCTAGCTCTTATAAGAGCTTGGGGGTGAGAAACTGAAAATTTTCCGTCGCGCTCTCGTTCAGTTCAATCAACCTTGCCACCCACCATGATGGGTTCTTCGTCCCGCTTTGCCACCCACATTCCTCTCCTCCTCCTCCTCCTACTCCCCCTCCTCAACCCGCCTGCCTGCGCAGTCGTCACCGACTCCATCCGATTCACCAGCTTCTCTTTCAATCGATTTGATCAAGGCATCCAATACTTGACCAAAAAACTGACCTTCACCGGCAACTCCACCGCAGGCCAGGGGGCGCTGCAGATCACACCCCTGGCCATTGAGGAGAGCTATCTGATAAATCAGACCGGTGCCGTGTACTTGTCGTCGCCCTTCCTCCTGTCGAAGCTCACCCCTGACGGCCGCAAGGTGGTCGCCTCCTTCTTCACCACGTTTGCAATTACATTTCGGCGCATCAACGGCAGCATCAAGGGAGGGGAAGGCTTGGCCTTCCTCATCGCGTCCAGCGACAGCGGCCCACCACCCGGGAGCTATGGCGGATACATGGGGCTTTCCAACGGCTCAACCGATGGCAACGCCGCCAACGGCTTCGCGGCAATCGAATTCGATACCGTGCAGCAGGATTACGACATCGACGGAAATCACATCGGTCTAGATGTGAACGGCGTTCGTTCCCTCTGCGCCACGCCCCTCGCCCCCATCGGTATCAACCTCAGTGACGGAACGTCACACACGGTTACTGTCGAGTATGATGGCAGCTCAAGGTACATCTCTGTCTATATGAGCACTGTTGATTCAGATAGCAAGCCTGTGCTGCGATCTCCCCTTGATATCTCAAGGATCATCCTTGGCCGTGATGCCTTTTTTGGGTTTTCGGCTTCAACTGGACTACGGTACCAGAGAAACTACGTCACGAACTGGAACATGACCGTGGAGCTCTTGGACGACCACCCGAAGAAGACTAGTAGGTCGAGCTTGAAGAGAGCAGTCCAGATTGGTTTGTCCTGCATGGCCGTCCTGGTGGTGCTCGGGATTTTGGGAGTGGCTCTTTTTCTCGTGTACGTGAACAAGACAAGCAAGACAAACGGCACCATAGATTTCAGAACAGTGCCGGGCATTCTCAAAGAATTCAGTTACAGAGAAATCAAAGCAGGATCAAACAACTTCCATGACGCGGCTAAACTCGGCCAGGGCGCTTTTGGGGTCGTTTTCCGAGCCACCGTGCAGAACACGGTGGTTGCGGTGAAAAAGTTCTCCGCCGCGAGCAAAAAGGGTCAGCGGGACTTCATGGCGGAGCTCCGTATCATCAATGGGCTCCGCCATCGCCACCTCGTCAAGTTACTAGGTACGCTACGCCGCCCTCTTCTTAGTTCACTCCTCTGTTTACCTGAACTCAGTTTTTTCATTCAATGCGAGTTGTAGCCTTAGGTAGACGACGAAAGCATCGTTTCATGTAGTAGCCATTCCCCTTTCTAGTTTATTGTACAGTAGATCATTCCGTGGATTCATCCTGATATATATACTGCATGCTTGCAGGTTGGTGCCACCACCGAGAGGAACTCCTGCTGGTTTATGAAATCATGGAAAACGGCAGCCTGGATAAGTATATCCTCGGGCGTGAAGGCCGTGTTCTAAGCTGGAACCAACGTTACAATGTTGTGGTCGGGCTTGCGTCGGCCGTGAATTACCTTCACAACGAATACGGATCAATCGTGATACACCGGGACATCAAGCCATCAAACATACTGTTAGATGGCGCAATGGAAGTGCATCTGGGGGACTTCGGGCTGGCACGGGCCCTCGACAAATCCGGTGCTCAGGCCATCAGCGCAGGGGGCACCCTAGCATATATGGCGCCTGAGTGCCTCGCGGCAAACAAGTCGTCCAAGGAGTCGGACGTCTACTCTTTCGGTACTGTGTTTCTGGAGGTGGTATGCGGCCGCCTTATTGGCGATTTGTGGGAGGATCTGTGGACACTTTACGGCGCAGGCAGCGGGCGCATCGTCGAGGCCGTGGACCAGAAGCTCGCCGGCCAGTTCGACCGCGGCGACGGCGAGAGGATCTTGCTGCTAGGCTTGGCGTGCACGCACCCAAACCCGGGGGAGCGGCCGGGCATGCAGTGCGTTATGCGTGTCCTGGCTCGCTCCGAATCGCCTCCAGCTATTGCCCCATCCAATGTATGGCCGCTCTGTCTCGCGTTCCACCAGCACGGGTCCAGCGGCATCGCTCTCACCGGATCCATCTCAACAGCAAGCGGCAACATCGTCACAGCATGAGCGCGTGTTTATTTATATGTATGTAAGGATGATGCTTTTGATTCTGCTGCTACAGTATATGTTTATATCATGGGTGTGTAAGAGATTACTAAAAGACCTGATGTAAGTATGCGCGCCTAGTCCCCATTATATGGGACATAACTCGATTTGTGCTGTAATAAGTTATATATTAAATGGACTGTATGTCTTAATTAGCCGTTTCTGTGTCTGAAAGGAGCACCAAAGTCTTGGTTGGGTTGTTCACTCCCAGTCCCAGAGATCTTTCTTCTTTCCAAAATGCTAGACTTGATCAACCAAACAATCTGTGCCTGGCCTCCGCCGTGCCCCAGCCCATCGGCAAACCCACCCCTGCGCCCACGGGCAAGCCCTCCGTTCCGCCTGCCAACAGACACCCACTACACGAGACGGAAGGGCTACAAGAGACACATAAAGAGATCTGGCAACAAAAATAATTTTAATTGCACCTGCTAGGTACCACCTCAAAATTATCTCCAGTCATAGATTTTTCTATTTTTCTGTATAAATAATGAGTTAACCGCTCCGGGCCTTGCGGTCGCTTTTACTTCCTACCGAGCGACTCCTTCTCCCCTGAGCGCCGGACGCCACACCGGGCCCGACGACCACAACCCTCCATACCAGCCAATCTCCCCTTCAATGGCATTGAGAGTTTCCCTTTCAGCGGAGTCCTCCCCTTCCGGAACACCTACCCTCCCCGGCAGCCCCTATGTTCCACCATTATCGTGTCGGAGGTGCTTGACATGTCGTTCGGCCCCATCATCCACAGGGAAAGCAGGCGCCTCCTCCTCCCCCCCCCC
>LR738715.1:569771451-569821068 GCA_902687465.1 Secale cereale
CCCCCCCCCCAGCGCGTGGGCTCCTCGGGGTGGCATCCAAACTTGAGAATCTTGATAGGGATAGAAACGCATGTCGGGTTGCTAAGCAAGGTGGACATCATTACAAAATACCATCAACTGAACATCAATACAAGATATAGGATTAATTGCACTCGTCACAAGCTACATCATGAATATCTCAATGCATCAATACATAACAATCATCATACAGAAGAGTAGGATCCGACTACAGATGAAATCAAACGAGAAAAGAACGACGTCCACCCTGCTAATCCCAGGCTGCCAACCGAGAACTCAACCTATGATTTCAGAAGAAGAACTCCCAAAATAGAAGAACCATTGCTCTCATGTCAAAACATCGCTTTATCTGTACCTGCACCTGTCGTGATAGTAATGTGTGAGCCTTTATGGGATTCGACAATCTCATTACCATGGGTATCAAAATTAGCAAAGCTTAATAGGTGACGGATCGTTAAGTGGTGATGTTGCAGCAAGAACTAACCATTTATATCAGGCTAACTTACGAGTACAAGAATAAGAAAAATAAACTGCGCATAATAGGTGCAAATTAATATGATCAAGAAGTGATTGTGAACTCTTACTTACAAGTCATTCATAACCCCACTGTACTCTCTTCCCGAACTCCCTTGAATACGATCACGGTTACGCACACGGTTGGTGTATTTTAATTAGATTTAGCGTCAAGTTCTCTAGAACCGGCTATTATAAATTTACAAGTCGCCACATAACCGCGGGAATGGCTTTCTGAAAGACTTAACCCTGCAGGGGTGCTCCAACTCCTCCATCATAAATTACCACAAGCTGCGTTGAAAGACCTCAACATCGGGATAGCCCAAAGTAAACTTGGAATCCCAACGCACAAGACATTCATCGATGGTAAAACAAAACCAGCAGGACCTCCCAGCGTGTCGACGATCTCGATAGGATCCGCATGTATCTCGTTCTCAGGACATGACCGGATGAGCTTGACGCCGGGTTAGCCGAGACTCTGGTTGCCCAGGGGGCACCGGGCATCGCCCGTTTTGGACCAACACTCATGAGGAGCACTAGCCTGGGTTGTTGATTAATTATCCATGGGGCCGGCAAGTCCCTATGTAAGTTTTAGTTGTTATTAGGAAAATGGAGTACCAATGTTGGGACATTCTGGAAGAGTTTTATTCAAAGATGAATTATCAAGGGGGGCCATAACACCCCAAATGTGTTAGGAGCGCTCATCAAGGAACATAACACCGGGATAACGGTAACTAGGGCGGCAAGAGTGAAACAAAACACCAAGCAAAAGGCCGAGCCTTTCACTCAATACCAATTATATAGATGCACGTATTAAATAAAAGATATTGTGATATCCCATGATATACATGTCCCAACATGCACCTGCATCTGTAACTAGCAATGCTATAAGAGGGGCTGAGCAAAGCGGTAACAATACCAGAGAACGGTTTGCTAGGATAGTGGATGTCAGAGGTTGTATCATGGCATTTGGGAGACTTGCAACAAGTGGTAGGAAACGAGACCAAACAATAGCATCGACCAGCTAGCAAACAAAGATAGTAGCGATATCCAAGGTAATGATCATCTTGCCTAGAATCCTGCTTGGAAGAATATTGAATCCATGAAGTAGTCAAACAAGCATAATTGAACGGATACTCACAATTCACAACATAATCAGATGCTAACTAGAGAAGCAAACCAAAAGGAACAAATGACTCAGCAAACAAACAAGGCATGTCATTTATGCTATGAAAAAGGCATGCATGTCATTTAAATGTGGTTAGCATGGCATCAACTCATGGCAATATTAGATGAAGCCTTGAGCCACTTCTACTTGTGAGCTGCGTTGGGATTTTCCCCGAAGAGGATGGGTAAAGCGAAATAGTAGTTGATAAGCATTTCTTTTAGTGAGAACCAAGTGGCGGTGTCCTGGATTAGGGGGGTGCTAACCTAGTTGGCCCATGCTCATCCGGTTAGACCGATAGGCCCTCATTCATTCTCATGGAGGACTCCGGAGGCTGTACGCGGGAGGCATGATCAAGATTACATCCACCAAAGACTTGTCGTATACTCCAAGATTACTGCTGCCGCCTTGTGCCTAGATGCCGACCTTGTAACCCTAGGCAGCCTACTCGGCTTATATATAAGTTGTAGGGTTTAGCCCGTAGAGGAGATACCAACGCAATATCATTCACCTAGCCCTAGAGTTAGACACATCTTATGAACTGGAGGTAGATCAACTCTGTACTTGATACATCTTCATCAATATAAACAGGAGTAGGGCATAGGGTTTATCTCCATAAAAAGGGCCCGAACCTGGGTAAAACATCATCTCTCTGTTCTTGTTACCATCTGGCCGAGATCCACAGCTCGAAACCCCTACCCCGAGGTTTGCCGGTTTTCACACCGACAATGGTGCTTTATTGAGAATTCCCCTTTGAGATCAATGTGATGATTGATGGCTACTCTGCAGATCAACTTCAACAACGGGAACGGGAACATTTATGTCCCCGACCAACTTTTTGTGTTTGGTAGCATGATCTTTTGCACTGACTCGGCGGTCATCTGGCCTCCATCGAGAATTACGCCCTGGGCCAGATTGTGACCTTTGGAGGCTAATATTACGCTGCAGATTCTCGCAGCAAGCTCATCTTGTCAAGCTATATGCTCAGCCGTATTGAGGATCCAATGGATGCGGGAGGCCCAATGCCGGATTCGATCCCTTTCAAGGATGTCGGGTCAAACTCCTCAACGTTGCTAGAACACCCTGACACGACAACCCCAGGCGATCTCGCATCTGCCATCAGCCCAGACTCTGGTTTGGCCCCTATCGCTAAAGCCACGTCGGACACAGAACCAATGATGGTGCAGGACCCGAAGTCCCCCTCGGATCTCCCCGGCACAGAGAGCACACTGATCTATAAGTCAGGCGAACTTCGAGTCAGCCCTACAGTCTGAAAGTGCTAGTTATCGACTAGAGGTGGGATTAATAGGTGATTTTTATGAAAGTCTTCAAAACACGAGATCTTTGAAGACACATAGATGGAATGGACCTATTGATATGCAGCGGAAGATAAACTACACTAGACAAGCCATAGTCAAGTAAGCAGTATAGTGAAAGTACGAAAACTATCAGTAGCTAGGTAGTATGGATAAAAATGGAAGACATAATGAAGCCAAACAGGTAATAGTCTTCACAAGTGAAGTCAATCAGATCAGGTAAGCAAGCAATGACTTCACAAAGACAAACTGAAATGTAAATGAGTTGGAAGATAGAACCAATAGCTTGGAGACGACATGAATTTGGTAGACCAGTTCCAGTTGATGTGACAACTATGCGTCTGGTTAGGGAGGCTGAGATTGAACTCAGAAGACCGTGTCTTCACCTTATTCCCCTTGAGATAAGGACACCTAGTCCTCGCCCAATCACTCTAGTAAGTCTTCAAGGTAGACTTCCAAACCTTCACATACTTCGTTCAATGGCAATCCATAATCACTCTTGGATGCTTAGAACGTGACGCCTAACCGGCTGGAGGATGCACAGTCCTCAAGTGTAACAATTCTTCAGATCAACAGACAGAAAGACTTCAGTGATGCCTAACACACTTTGGCTATGGGTGTTTTGGGCTTTGTCCTCGCAAGGATCTTTCTCTCAAAGGCTTCGGAGGTGGGTTGCTCTCAAACGACAAAAGCCGTGCACTAACTCTGAGCAGCCACCCATTTATGGTGTAGTGGGTGGGCTATTTATAGCCAGGAGGCAACCCGACATGATATGTGCGAAATGGACCTTGGTCACTAAGGAACTGACACGTGTCCAACGGTCGGATTTCAAACACACGCGGCAACTTAGCTTGGGCTACAAGCAAATCCGACTCACCCAATTCTGGATAAGATTTGCTCTCATTGTCTTCGCTCGGAGACATGGGATTTTGGTTGAGCATCACATTAGTCATCTGACTATGTTAACTTAGGCCCCACTTAACAGTACAATGATTCCTATGACTCAAGAAAGAAGAAGGGAACTACAAAAGAAACTATGTCTTCGCACTCCATAGTCTTCAAGTGAATGTATTCACAGGTCATTGTCTTCACAAACCACCATTGTCTTCAATGTCTTCACACATTTTTAGGAGTCTTCTATGATAGGTAAACCGAATCAGTGAGGGACGACTACATGTGTTTCCCTGCAATTCTCACAGACACATTAGTCCCTCAACCACGTTTGTCGTAAATACTTCGAAACCAACTAGGGGTGGCACTAGATGCACTTACAATCTCCCCCTTTTTGGTGATTGATGACAAACTGGTTAAAGTTTTCAACGGGGATAAAAAATATGTGAAAGATACATAACACGGTCATTGGCTCCATGAGATTGAGAGGGCTCCCCCTGAAGATGTGCATATAAGTAATTTGCCTTTGAATGCAAATGCACATGGCAGGTTTTGCTTTGTGGAGATCTTCCTCAATCTTATGAAGACAATTCATCATGCATATACAAACATAGTGAAGATAATGATATGCATAATGGAAAATGGGCGTTTGCTGAATGATTTCATGCGCATAAGATAGATATTTAACCACGCAATAGAAACAACAACAAATGTAGCAGACGACCATCAAGTTTAAGTGTTACAACTCAAGAGCCAAATAGTTTCAAAACCAGAGTTGTAAGAACATAGCAAAAATAAGCACCCGACCCATATATGGACCCGCTTGAAGACTATCAATTCATATGCTTCTCCCCCTTTTGTCAGTAAGGACCAAAAAGGTCTGAAGACATAGAGTGTCTACTCATTCCCAGGCGGTGAAGATGTTGGGGCAGCTGGGTTCACGTTGGATTTGGGTGGTGCAGACGGGCATGACGCGGAATCGTGATGTAGTGAAGCCATTGCTGGAGAAGTGGCGTCATCTTCTTCATCTATGACTCGTGCAACAACAGTTGCAGCTGAAGATGAATACTCAGAATCTTCAATGGAGGGAGTGGGACGCCAACTCTCAGATTCAGGAGGCCTTGAGTCAAACTTGAAATGCTCGGTGAAGCCATCTACTTGAAGATCAGCCTCGAAGCGAAGTAGAGTGAGGCTCTTCCAGGACCGCCGACAGGCTTCATGGGCAACAAAGGAGTTTTTGGTTGCCAGGTTGTGAATGCGATTTACATAAGTGAGAAGACTTTGCATCTGTCGCTTCACCCAATCATGATGCCTATCATGCTTCTGGTGAAGTGATACAAGAAGCTCTCGGCCGTTGAGGACAAGGGGACGCTTCTGAGGCCTTTGAGAAATTGTGCTACTTGTGGCATCAGTGTTGGCACGATGCGGCAAGCGCAAATTGCCATCTAGAGGATAAGCGGGAGCAGTAGAATTTGGCACATGAATGCCTTCAATATGCTGTGTGAAGCTTTGAAGATCAGCATTGAGTAGTTGAAGTGGCTTATTGTCAGGCTCAGGGTAGATGGCTTCATAGGACATATCAACCTCAGGCAAGAATACAACATGATTGCGCGCTGAAGCTTAATAGTTGATTGTAGAGTGAAGCTTAATGGGCCTCATGACCCATGGAGCATAAAACTTGAGGCCAAATAGATCAATGCCTGACGCAGCCAGCTAACGAATGAAGAAGTCATGAGTGTTGAATCTGATGCCATTTAGGATGTAAAAGACCAATGTCTTCATGGCGCCCTCAAGTTTGGCTTCAGAAGAGTTGCCCTTGATAGGCCACATAGTACGCCTCAGAATGTGATAGATGGTGTGAGGCAGGTTCTCGAGGTCTTTGACAAAGAATTCCTTAGGATATTTAGCATCCATGGGAAATGGCTTCATCATAGTGATCATTTGACTCATGTTTGGCTCAGGCTTCTGGAAGATACTATGCATTTCATTCTGATGAAGCTGACAACCTGGTTCAAACAACTCGCCAGGAGTGGGCAGGGAAGTAAGCTCGATAAGATTTTGAGCTTTGGCTTCATGATGAACATCACCTGTCATCCGCTCAAGGACCCATGTCTTCGGATCCCTATTGTAGCCTCTGATGTGAAGTGTAGCATTGAATTACAGCAGAAGCTCTTCATTCCAATGCTCTTTAGCAGTAATAAACTGAAGCAGCCCAACAATCTGAAACAGTCAAGGGCCTCTTCAAGGCATGACAGCCTAGCAATGGCATCATAATCAATACGTTGGTGTGGAAAAAATCATGTATTGGTTGTACAGAATGCAGGAATAATAGCTGCGTTGCTGGAAGCTCCAGAACCTATCAGAGGTGGTCTTTGGCTTCTTGTATGGGTTCTTGTCAGAGTCAAAGAATGTGTTGTGCTCTCTGAAGCTTCGCACACTGAAGGAGCCTTGCGTAGTTACAACACTTGGAAGCCTTGGCAGCCTGGGCTTTGGCTTCTGCGTCTGAGGCCTTTGCTCCACATGATATTCATATTGAGGACCAGGAGCAGTGGGAGGCGTCAAGGTTGGCCACTTGACAGTGATGAGCTCTCCGTCACGATTAAAGGCTTGGGTAATGGTGTGAGGCACATGGGGAGGAACAATTACAGCCGTGGCAGCATTGACTTCGGGCTCCACAGTGTCTTCAGCTATGATGACGTCATTGGCTTCAGTGGTAGTGTGAGTGGCAGCCACATTTTCTTCATCATCAGTGGCTTCTTGAACAGGGCGTTCTGGCACAATTGGGTCTTCTTCTTGCACAACAGTTTCAATAGCAGGGGGAGTAGCTTCATGTTTTTCTTCTTTTTCTTCATGGGCTGATGCAGCCAGAATGTCTTCAGCCATTTTGGCTTCAGATTCTGGAGGAGACTCTGAAGGGATGGCTTCAAGAAACACTTGACGTGCTATCGAGCTTGTGTGTTGCTCATCTTCTTTAGGAATGCTTGACATGGAGACCTGAGGCCCGGGGCCTTTGCAAAGCCTTCAAAACTTGGGCGACACCATTGATGAAGTAGTGGTATGTTCTATGTCATCTTCAGGTGTAGCTTGGGGGGTCTCAAGTACCGGAGTGGTGACATGAGATGGAGGTGTGCAAGGAATTACTTCATGTAGGGGGGGGTGTTTGGGTGTTGCTCTTCCCAAAATTCATCTTGAGCAATTGGCGTTGTGGGACCGCCAATGCTTATGAGTTCGCTACTTGTATGAGAAGGCGATGCTACCTGTTGGGGCTCGAGCTGAGGAAGGACTTCATCATCAACAACATTGTCTTCGCGAACAATGCCTTTAGCTGCGGAGAGTCAGTAGCTGGAATTTCTTCAGACTCATGAGCCTCTGTGAGCAGGCTCATGCACAATGAGACGAACACTCGCGGTTGGTGCAGGCAGGCAAAACAACAGAAATTGGTTCAACGACCAGAGGTTCTTGGGAGGTATCACGATGCTTATGATAAGACTTTGAAGCCTTTGTATTTAGCTTCTTCTTGGAGGGAGCATCATCAGAGGCATTAAGATGCTTTCTCTTATTGGGTTCAGCTTCAGCCTGCCGAGTTTTATTTTGATCAGAAGCCGCTAAAGGGACTGTCAGTGTCAAAACCGGTGAATCTCGGGTAGGGGGTCCCGAACTATACGTGTGAGGATCGATGGTAACACGAGGCTCGGGACACGATTTTTACCCAGGTTTAGGCCCTCTCGATCAAGGTAATACCCTACTTCCTGCTATATTAATATGGGTGAATATGAATACAAGAGTTGATTTACCTCGAGATCGTAATGGCTAAACCCTAAGTCTAGCCTATGAGGATATTGTGATTCTTCTCTAGCCTCTATGGACTAAACCCTCCGGTTTATATATACACCGGAGAGGCCTACGGTTTGTACATGTCATCTTGCAGAGGAAGGAAAATCTACACCCGAACCTAAAACTTGCCATTACAGGAATACAGGAGTCCTATCCGGATACGAGAGATGATCTTCTATAATAATCTTCGTGGCCCACCAGTCCAGCCCACCAGGAGTTTGTCCGGCCACATGAGGACCCTCCGATCCAGGACTCCCTCAGTAGCCCCTGAACCTGTCTTCGATGACGATGAGTTCGGCTACCGTATTGTCTTCGGCATTGCAAGGCGGGTTCCTTCTCCCGAATATATCTTCAGCAAACAGGTGTATTGTGTTTGGCTCTGCAAGATTAGTATAACCCTTAGCCTCGAAGGCAAGGCCTTTAAAATAAAATGAATAGTGTGTCTCTACTGACAACTTTTTGGGTGAAGCGTCGCATCCAACCCACTAACATATCAAACCATTTTATTTGGTCCTAGTTTTGTGTTTCGAGGTATATCCTCATTGACACGTCCCATCAGAATAGAGATCGTGCCCGCTTATTGTGGGATCCTTATCAGTGTGACGTGAGCACCCACGCTGCGCGTTACGCACGACCGCTTTGGGAACCGGCGAGTTTTGTGGATAAAGTGGGTGGACACTCTGTATTCGCTGCGTTATAAAAGGACACCAATCCCTTTAATTAGCCCCACGCCTTCCTTAAGCTCGAGCTCTCCAATCTCTCTTGCCCCCGTATTCTCATCTCCTGTGCCCACCACTCCTCGTTCCTCAACCACTACTCCTCTTCCCAGCAATGGCTGGATCCGGTGCCAGAGGCAAGTGGGAGGCTTCCACGGTCACTGAAAATACCATGGAGGATCTACGGAGCGCGGGGTACCTCGCCGGCGACATCGCACACCGAGTCCCCCTTGAGGGCCAGGTGATTCCTGTTCCTAAGGCGGGTGAGAGGGTGGTTTTTATCTCTCACTTTGTTAGGGGACTAGGGTTTCCACTCCACCCGTTTGTTCGGGGTCTTTTTTCTTCTACGGGCTAGATTTCCATGATCTAGCCCCGAACTCAATTCTCCACATATCCGTTTTTATAGTGGTATGTGAGGCCTTTCTCCGCATCCCCCCACACTTCGGCCTATGGCTTAAAACCTTCAACGTGAAGCCGAAGGTGGTGGATGGGGAACACGCGGAGTGCGGGGGCACCATCATTAGCAAGCTCCCGAATGCAACTTGGCCCAAAGGCTCATTCGTGGAAACGGACAAGGTCTGGCAGCACAAGTGGTTCTACATCACCGGACCTCGCGATACCAAGTGGGCGGCGGAACCTGCTTTCAGATCCGGACCCCGAGTAAGGTTGACCTCTTGGAACAAAAAGGGTCTGGACTGGGGGTCGTAGACTGAAGTGACGACTCTCATGAGCCGTGTGTCTGACGTGATCTCCAAGGGGCACCTGCTCTCCTCCGTGGTCCAGGTGGTGCTGACCCGGCTTGTTCTCCCTTGCCAAAGCCGGGGCTCCTCCCTATGGGAGTTCGATCCAGCAGGAGACAAGTTGCAGAAGCATCTCTGCGGCTCTACGCACAAGGAGATCTAGAAGCACCTCTTCAAGAGCCAGAAGGAATGGCCCAAAGAGACCAAGGATGCGGGCTTCAGCACCGAAGTTTTCGCCCCAGAGGTAACAGTAATTCTTGCCGAACACTTACCCTTTCCCTTATTTAATGGTAATAGGAATTGGAATTTTTGCGTGATATAGACGGCTGCATGAAGAAGGCGGCCCAGATTAAGTGTCCGGCGCCTTTGCCCAAAGAGCCAGCACTGCCTCTACTGACGGCGATTCTGGTCCTGGGGCCGTACAAGGCGCAGACCAAGAAGCCCAAGAAGACAAAGGGCAAGGGGACCGGAGATAGTCCCCATCCCCCGGGTAAGAATCCCGAGGACCTCCATATCCTCTCATCTGACGAGTCGGAGGAAAGTGATGAGGAGGAAGAGGAGGAAGAATGTAACGCCCAAGATGCGATTCTATCTCGATCACTAGATAAAACTTGTGATTGAGGCACAATCGCATATCGGGCGCATAGCAAGATGGATATTATTACATCATACCATTACATACATAGATGGGGATACATACAAGTCATACAATAGTCACATGAATACAACACAATATACACAAGACATCCGACTACGGATGAAAAACATGAAAATCACAACGACATCCATCTGCTATACCAGGCTGCCGACCAGGAACCTATCCCAACACTGACGAAGAAGAAGAAGAAGAAATAACTCCAACACAAAGAACATCGCTCTCACGTCAAGTCATCGGAAACCTGCACCTACAACTGTTGTTTTAGTATCTGTGAGCTGCGAGGACTCAGCAATCCCATAACCATGGGTATCAAGACTAACAAAGCTTAATGGGTATGGAGAGGGTAAGTGGTGGGGTTGCAGCAGCGGCTAAGCATAAGTATGGTTGCTAACTTACGAGTACAAGAATAAGATGAGCATCTACGCAAACGGTCGCAAACTAGTAGTGATCGCGAAAGATCCTAAACTACCTACGAGTCAAACATAACCCCACCATGTTCTCTTCTCAAAGAGAAAAGAGACAGTCACGGTTACTCACACGGTTGTGTGTTTTATTTCAGATGCTGTGTCAAGTTTTCTACAACCGGACATTAACAAATTCCAATCTGCCACATAACCGCGGGCACGGCTTTCAAAAGATCATAACCCTGCAGGGGTGTCCCAACTTAGCCCATCACAAACTCTCACGATCAACAGAAGTAAAAATATTACCCCTTATCTTAGGGACAACCCGATCAGACTCGGAATCCCGGTGTAGATGACATTTCGACAATGGTAAAACAAGTCCAGCAAGACCTCCTGGCGTGCCGACACCCTGATAGTAGCCGCACGTATCTCGTCTCAGGCCACGTCCGGGTGGGAAAAGCTACGGTAGAACCAAAACCTTGAGTTGCCGCAAGTCGGCCCCCCAGGCTGCCCGTTTGGGACCAACACCATCAGCACTGGCCCCCCTGTTATGTAGAATTAAGAACCCGGGGACGCGACCCCCTATGCAATTTAATCAATTAATTAAGTTTTTATTATGAGGCAAATTAAAACCAATGCTGGGCCTTGCTGGAGGAGTTTTATTCAAAGCAAACTGTCAAGGGGTCCCCATATACCCAACCGCGTTAGGAACGCAAAATCAAGGAACATAACACCGGTTTATCGGTTCTTAAGGCGGCATGAGTGTAACAAAACACCGAGCAAAAGGCCAAGCCTTCCACCCATTGCCAAGTATATAGGTATGTTAATTATAGTAATAGATATTGTGATATTCCCAAAAACAAGTTCCGACATGGACCAATCTTCATCTGTACCTACAACTAACAATGCTAAAAGAGTGGCTAAGCAAGCGGGTAACATAGCCAAACACCGGTTTGCTGGGAAGGTGTCAAAGGTTAGAGGTTTCGTGGCAACAAGGACAGGCTGACAACAAAAGATAGGTAGCACGACATATAGCGATAGCATCGAGACAACTAGCATAGCAATGATAATAAAGGTATCCAAGGAGACGATCATCTTGCCTGGAATCCCGTAAGGAAGAAGAACGAGTCCATGAAGAAGACAAAGAAGATGCCACAGAGACGAACCAAGTGTAGTCGCACGAATCCTCATGATCACAACGAAACAGGAACTATCGAAAAGAAGCACAGCCGGAAAGAAGCAAACAACATGGTAAACACACAGGCATAAACATGGCATGGTGCAGAACCAAGGATGATGCATGTCCGGTTTAAATATGCATGGCATGGTAAAGTGCAGAAACAAAACTACAAGTTAAGTGGAGCTGAATATGCAACGAGTTGCATATTGACAAAACACCACATCCAATTATTTAGTTTGCTCTCGTTTATATACACAACAAGTTTAAATGTTGGTTAACATGGCAAGAGGTGCAACACAAACACATGGCATAACAAGTGAAATGAGCATGGTGCAAGAAGCAAGGATATGAAAAGACACCCAACATGATCATGGCATAAACATATAGGAATGAAATATGCAAAACAATTATAACAATGCGACAAACAAAATAAATCACACAACAACAATGATATAAATAGAAGGCAACTGGAGCATCGGTCTCAGGGCGTCACAACACTCCCCTACTAACAAAAGATCTCGTCCCGAGATCTTAGGAACGAGACGGAAGTGAAAAAGGACGAAGGTGAAAACAAAGAACCTTGAGAGGTTGAGCCACTCGAAAGATAGAATGCAACGGAGAGGAATGAGATTGAGAAGCTTCGGTAAAATGAGGAAACAAGGCAAATGACGAGAATCAAGAGCTTAAATGACAAGTGAGACATTAAACCACTCCGGTTAAAAGAGATAGAAAAGGAATTAAAACGAAGAAATTTGGGCAGCACTTTGGTTAAATATGAATGAAATAGAACAAGAACTTGAGAAGATGAAACAAAACATGACGAAATGAACAAGACAATGCCTCCAGAAGAATTTAAAGAGAGTGGACTGAAAAGAATGGAGAAGAAGATGACAACTTTCACCACGAATGAATTGAAAGAGCATCTTCAAAAGAAAGACTTGAACGGAGTTGTTCGGAAAAAGCAACAACACCAGAATTAGGTTGATGTGGCTTATAGAAAACATCTCAAAATTTGAGGTGAAATTCTGCCACTACGGAAGATTGAATAGATGAGATGAAGGAAGAAATGCAAAACTCCACTATAAAAGAATACGGAGAATTAATTGCACTCAAGAGGCAAGAATAAGAATAATTGAGCTGCTCCAGAAGAATTTTTGCAGAACATTTGAAGAATGAATTATCTCATGAAGAACCACCAAGAGGAACTCCGGTAACAAAAGGATGATGATATAGAAATGATGGATGAAAAGAATAAGACTAAAGCGTTGCGATGATTTTAGATGGGGTTCCGACGAGATAGCCAAGTAAACTTGAACTCCGGAAAAGAAAAGATTGAGGCTCTTGGAACTGGAATTTATTCATTAAGATTAAACTCCGTAGGAAGGGATTAAACAACTCGATGAAAGAATAATAATTATGTTATGCTTATCCTCCACCAATTAAATTGATGAGAAACAATGAATTGCATACCACTTATTCGCGTTGAAATAGAATAAAGAGGGGTATAGCGCAAAACTTGATAAAGTTCTTAAGAACCACCGGAAGAATTGAAACCGAGTGAAGAAAAGAACGAACCACCGGGAAGAGTTGAAATTGAGTGAATACAAGAGAAGGAATCGCCGGGAAGAATAAAGCACTTGAGGAAAATTAGATACAAGAGAACGAAGAGATCGCGAATGGATTAAGAATACTTGAATGAAGCACTGGAAGAATATAGGGACGCACGAAGAGGCATCAATGAAGAATATTTGGAGGACAAAGTTGAAAACTGAGAACGAATAAATCTTCTGAATTGATGGCCTTCGGAGGAACACAAAGGAAAGAATTCATGAAATACTCCGGATGGTTAAAGAGAAGAATTTATGACAAATAGAATAATTCGAGAGGATAACATGAAGCTAGAATCATGAATCTTCGAGAGGGCGGACAAGATTTAGAGGAAAAATCTTCTCGATCTTCAAATGTTGACGAGAAACACCACCAAAATTGTTGAGATACTCAGGAAGAATGAAAATAGGAAAGGTTGAACCAATGTTGAAAAGAATTGAAAGCGATCTTGGAGAAGGCATATGACTGATGGAATCCATACTTATGTCATGCTTGAAAAGAAACTGGGAATACTCACGGAATATTAGAAGAGTCAGGTAAGATCCTGAAAAAATACCTGTGGGTTATGCGCCCACCGAAGAGAAACACCGTCGGAAAGGATTATTCGAATGAGAAATGATGCACCGGAACAATTAAAAGACTCGAATGAGGTGACAACCTAAAATAAATTGAACACGGACAAATATCCTGAAATGTCTTCGAAACTGCAGAACGATTAAATGGCGAGAGGCAAACGAGCAAGGGGAAACATCTGAGCCGAGGGAAAAGAATATGAAGAACACCGGAAACTTGAACTGAATCTACCGGAAAGAAAAGAGATGAAGATTGCTGAGCTAGATGAGTACAACGGATACTCGATTAAGGACTCCGGTCCGAGAAGAAAAAAGGGTGGGCGGGTGGGAAAAAGAAAGACCACATCAGACGGTGAAAAAGATATTGGTTGGAAAGAACTGAGGATTGAACTTGAAGAGGATCGAAACAACTTGACGAGAATTGCACCGAATGAAAAGAGATAACATCGCAACGAACAAAAACTAACCGCGTGATCCTAAAAAAATTGAAGGGGAAGAGGAGTAATTCAAAACACCTACGTCATGATTCCTCACCAGAGCGACGAAGGGGTTGAGGAGTAAAAAGAATACCTACTCTTCGATATAACTAGACTCCGAAAATATTTTTTTGCTACACTCGACAACGGCCAAACTACGGTCAATCAAGGGGGCCCCTATGGTCGGTCGAGGCTCTGATACCAACTTGTAACGCCCAAGATGCGATTCTATCTTGATCACTAGATAAAACTTGTGATTGAGGCACAACCGCATATCGGGCACATAGCAAGATGAATATCATTACATCGTACCGTTACATACATAGATGGGGATGCATACAAGTCATACAATAGTCACATGAATACAACACATTATACACAAGACATCCAACTACGGATGAAAAACATGAAAAGCACAACGACATCCATCTGGTATACCAGGCTGCCGACCAGGAACCTATCCCAAGACTGGCGAAGAAGAACAAGAAATAACTCCAACACAAAGAACATCGCTCTCACATCAAGTCATCGGAAACCTACACCTACAACTGTTGTTGTAGTATCTGTGAGCCACGAGGACTCAGCAATCCCATAACCATGGGTATCAAGACTAGCAAAGCTTAGTGGGTATGGAGAGGGTAAGTGGTGAGGTTGCAGCAGGGCTAAGCATAAGTATGGTGGCTAACTTACGAGTACAAGAATAAGATGAGCATATACGCAAACGGTCACAAACTAGTAATGATCGCTAAAGATCCTGAACTACCTATGAGTCAAACATTACCCCACTGTGTTCTCTTCTCAAAGTGAAAAGAGACGGTCACGGTTACTCACACGGTTGTGTGTTTTATTTCGGATCCTTTGTCAAGTTTTCTACAACCGGACATTAACAAATTCCAATCTGCCACATAACCGAGGCACGGCTTTCGAAAGATCATAACCCTGCAGGGGTGTCCCAACTTAGCCCGTCACAAGCTCTCACGATCAACAGAAGTAAAAGTATTACCCCATATCTTAGGGACAACCCGATCAGACTCGGAATCCCGATGCACATGACATTTCGACAATGGTAAAACAAGTCCAGCAAGACCTCCCGGCGTGCTGACACCCTGATAGTTGCCGCGCGTATCTCATCTCAGGCCACGTCCGGGTGGGAAAAGCTACAGTAGAACCAGAACCTTGAGTTGCCTCAAGTCGGCCCCACAGGCTGCCCGTTTGAAACCAACACCATCAGCACTGCCCCCCTCGTGTTATGTAGAATTAAGAACCCGGGGACGCGACCCCCTATGCAATTTAATCAATTAATTAAATTTTTATTATGAGGTAAATTAAAACCATTATTGGGCCTTGCTGGAGGAGTTTTATTCAAAGCGAACTGTCAAGGGGTCCCCATATACCCAACCGCGTTAGGAACGCAAAATCAAGGAACATAACACTGGTTTATCGGTTCTTAAGGCGGCATGAGTGGAACAAAACATTTAGTAAAAGGCCAAGCCTTCCACCCATTGTCAATTATATATGTGCGTTAATTATAGTAATAGATATTGTGATATTCCCGAAAACAAGTTCCGACACGGAGCAATCTTCATATGCACCTGCAACTAACAACGCTAAAAGAGGGACCGAGCAAGCGGGTAACATAGCCAAACAACGGTTTGCTGGGAAGGTGTCAAAGGTTAGTGGTTTCATGGCAACAAGAGAGGCTGACAACAAAAGATAGGTAGTGCGACATATAGTGATAGCATCGAGACAACTAGCATAGCAATGATAGTAAAGGTATCCAAGGAGACGGTCATCTTGCCTGGAATCCCACAAGGAAGAAGAACGAGTCCATGAAGAAGACGAAGTAGAAGCCACGAAGACGAACCAAGTGTAGTCTTACGAATCCTCACGATCGCAACGAAACAGGAACTATCGAGAAGAAGCACAACCGGAAAGAAGCAAACAACATGGTAAACACACAAGCATAAACATGGCATGATGCACAATGAAGGATGATGCATGTCCGGTTTAAATATGCATGGCATTGTAAAGTGTAGAAACAAAACTACAAGTTAAGTGGAGCTCAATATGCAATGAGTTGCATATTGACAAAACGCCACATCCAATTATTTAGTTCGCTCTCGTTTATATACACAACAAGTTTAAATGTTGGTTAACATGGCAAGAGGTGCAACACAAACACATGGCATAACAAGTGAAATGAGCATGGTGCAAGAAGCAAGGATATGAAAAGACACCCAACATGATCATGGCATAAACATATAGGAATGAAATATGCAAAACAATTATAACAATGCGACAAACAAAATAAGTCACACAACGATAATGATATAAATAGAAGGCAACTGGAGCATTGGTCTCGGGGCGTCACAAAGAAGTGCCCCCTGCGCAAGGCAGGGGGAGGAAGAGGGGGCCCGCTGCTGACGCGGGTACGGCCGTGCCCCAGAGGAAACCGAACCTCGGAGCTAATTCGGATTCGTCCGAACATAGCTTCGTAGTGAAGCCCAGAGAGAAACCCCTGCCTGAATCGTAAGTCAATTTGGAGTCAAGTGTCGCACATTTATTTATTCAGTATTTTTGATACTTTACTTAATATTTTTCTCTTGGTGACCTACAGCCCTCCTGGTGTACACCCCGATGTTACCTCATCGGAGGGGAACTCTCTGGCGCCTGGAGAGACAGAGAGTGACCCGCCTGTCCGGGCTCCATCGCCCGTAATCGGCGGGGACACCGAAGTGTCGTCCCAGCGGGTGCTCTCCGCCCAAGGAGATGAGGGCGGGGAAGGAGATAATGCGGCCGGAGGTAATACCTCGGCGGATGCTGACCATGGGGAGACGGCCCCCATGGAGACAGAAGAAGTGGGGCCTAAACAGTCCGGGGCCCCACCGAATACCATCCCGGAGCCTAGCGCGGTTCCGGGGTCCGTAGACCTGACTCCTCAAGCGGAGGAGGGTACGACAGCGCCCGAAGTTAATCCGGAGGCGCCGGATTCTATGGAGGGAGCACTACAAAGTGCTCTCGTCATTGAAGAACACCACACCATGATGGGTGTGGTGATGAAGAAGATTCAATCCGTCAAGGGCGAACTGAAAGAAGCCTTCAAGAGCCTTTTAACAGGCTTTGAGGTAAGCAATGTAATGCTGGTAAGAAATTTTATTTGTTTTAAATACACATATATAACCAGTAGCCCCTGATGCTTCGTGTGATTCTGAAAAGAATCGGACAAAGTATCCGTAGTATAGCATTCTTATAGAGCTGAACTGTTTGTGCATGCTTCACTAGTTGCGGCAACTGCGCGAGACACAGAGGTTGCCGAACTAAACTGGAAGCTCGAGGTGGCGAACGCAGACCTCGACCGTGTCAACTAGCATTTTGATGAAATGCAATGCATGCATATTTTTAAAATGTCAATAAGACCTAATTAATTGAGTAACAAACTCTAAGGTTATATTCTGTGTTACATAGTTGGCGCCGCTAAGCTCGAGGCCCTCAAGGGCGAGGTTGCCTAGGCCAAGAAGGAGGTCGAGGCGAACAAGGTAGCCGATGACAAAGCGGCTACCGAATTGGAGGGCGAAAAGGCCGAGTGCGAGAAGCACAAATCTCGGGTGTCCGAAGTCGAGATTGAACTTACCGACGCCATCCGGAAGTGTGAGGCGTTGGAGAAGAAGACCGAACACGCATCCGAGCTGTCTACGGCAGTAAATTCTGCCCAGGACGCGCGAGGCGAGGCGTGCAGCGCATGTGAAGAAATCAAGCAAGCGCGACAGATAGCATCTGGTAAGACATTTCTCTTACAGAGCATCTTTGGAGGGCGGAAGTATATTGGGCTGACACGATTGTGGAGTTCTCCAGGCGTGTTTGCCGATCTTCCAAGGAGCAGTGCAGACGCCGCCCAGTATTTCCGAGCCCTGGAGGGGAACAACACGGAGAAGCTGTTTTGGTCGCAGTTCGAGGCGCCAAAACTTCCGGTGCCCCTCAGCGACCAGATTAAGTAGCTGGTCGAGCTGCACAACATAGTGGGTTCAACCATGAAGGACTTAATAGTCCGGCTATGGTCCGCTGAGCCAATCCCAAGTAGTTACTTCGGATTGGTGAAGCGGCTCGTCGAGGTGAGTCCGCGTGTCGATGCACTAACGCATTCGGCCTGCATAGAAGGTGCTCGGATGGCCTTCGCTCGCGTCAAAGTGCACTGGGCGAAGATGAACGCGGTGCACATAGCTACTGCTGGCCCGCCCGTAGGCAAGGAGCACCGCAAGCCGGAGAAGTACTTCGAGGACTTCGTCGAAGGCGCCCACCTTGTAGAAGGCCAGTGTTCAAAAGATGTTGTCTTCGAGTGATTGTATCCGGATATAAAAACTAGGCTTATGAATCCGATGTATGTAACTTTTGCGCTATTTATAATATCAACGTCTTTTACCTCCCGTGTGACTGTTTATCTTAAATCTGAAAGTTTCCAGTCGTCGGCTTCAGTCCCTAGGTACATAGTACTAGGGTGTTCGGTCATATGCAAATACATTCTTTATCCAACGTCTTGGTCCATATAGGAGGTCTATGCGAAGTGAACCAGGAAATCAGACTATGTGGCATTATTCCTTTCACTTAGTCATAGGAGTTTAACAAGTGGGGCTAGGTACTAGCCCCTGGTGCGGAATGATATTTCCGAATTAAGGTATCCTTTTGCACCTGGCTGGGCGAAAAACCAGCCCTTCGTATAACACGAGGTAGATCTCTATCGATCGTAGTATAAAACTAAGTCACCGGATTGCTGACCAGGTTCTCGCTTATCATGACAGTCAGTTTTCGGCTTTCTCTACTAAGGTACTTGACCGCACTAGCCAGAAGTACTATCGCAGTAGTTCTCCCTTTACACCCTAGACGAACAATCGGGAACGTATGGGTAAGCACAAGAGCCGGGCAACCCAACTATTGACCCAAGACATGATTCGGAACTGATGCATATAATGCAAATATCCAGGACGTCAAACACTCCCTATAGGTGTTCGATCTTTTCAATATATACCAGGGCTGACTACAGCCCCTGATAATAAACCCTTATTGACAAGGCCCATATGGCAATCTGATGTGGGAAGAGAACATTCGACGATGAGTGAATAAAACTCAGGACATAATGCGAATAAAACTACTCTATTAATATCCCTCTATTGTGAGGCGAGCCGCAGACTTTATAGATAATGCTGATCACCTTTTTTGGACATTTTTCATGCCAAGAAGGTATATAACAAGAAAGAGAAAAAAGGTTTACACAGGGTCTTAATCTAAAAAGAAACCTTAGTGTGGGTCCCTGTTGCACGTCTGCGCCGTTTTCCTCCACTGTAATGTGTCCTTGAAGGAGTGAGTACGATGGCCATCTGTAGAAAGGAAAAAAGGAATAAACGTGGAAAAGAAGAAATCGATCCGATGTGCCAATAACAAGTCTGGTTCGTTTAATGAACCTAAAGAAGGTAGGTTTTAAAGTCCGAATAGGGTCTAGCCAAACTATGGACTGATATGCAGGTGCCCCCGGTCGCCGCCCAAAGAATTTTGAAGGCATAATTATATACTCCAGGCACATATGCTATCACCTTATGGGGCGGTCGACGGGGGCATAGCTGTCAATCTTGCTCAGGTTCATCTGAGCTGCCGCACTGAGGCGTGTGCCGGACACGTTTAGTTGTGTCCGCTATTGATAGATTATTCGGCTTGAATAGGCTGCATTGGACTTCTGCTGCCAAGGCCGCAGTGTCCTCCTCCGTACGGAGAGAGCGCTCCATATTTCCATTGACCGTGATAACGCCACGTGGTCCAGGCATTTTAAGCTTTATATAGGCATAATGCGGGACTGCATTAAAGCGGGCGAAGGCCGTTCTTCCGAGTAGAGCGTGATAGCCACTTCGGAAAGGAGCTATGTCGAATATTAGCTCTCCGCTTCCAAAGTTGTTGGGAGAACCGAATATAACTTCCAGTGTTCAAGAGCCTGTGCAGCGGGCTTCAACGCCCGGTTTCACTCCTTTAAAGGTCGTGCTGCTTGGCTTGATTCATGAAGGGTCGATCCCCATCTTGCAGACAGTGTCCTGATATATCAGATTGAGACTACTGCCGTCGTCCATAAGGACTCGGGTTAGATGGTATCCATCTATTATTGGGTCGAGCACTAAGGCAACCAAACCCCCATGCTGAATACTAGTTGGATGATCCCTGTGATCGAAAGTGATCGGACAGGCTGACCATGGGTTGAATTTGGGGGCGACAGGCTCAACGGCATAGACGTCTCGGAGTGCGCGCTTACACTCCCTCTTTGGGATATGAGTGGCATAAAAATCATGTTCACTGTTTTGACCTCCGATGGAAATTTCTTCTGTCCCCCTATATTCGTCTGGCGAGGTTCATCCTCGTCTTCGCTCTGAGGCTCCTTCCCCTTATGTTTGGTGTTTAGCTTACCAGCCTGCTTGAAAACCCAACAGTTACGGTTGGTGTGGTTGGCAGGTTTTTCTAGGGTGCCATGGATTTGGCAGGGCCTGTCTAATATTCTGTCCAAACTTGATGGACCGTCTTTGTTGCCTTTAAATGGCTTCTTCTGTTGACCAGGTGTGGAGCCACTGAATCCAGTGTTTACCATTGTATCATCTGGGCTTCCAGAATTGTTTCTACATTTGTTTTTGTTACGTCGTGGCTTTCCATTGTCATCCCTGACTTCGGATGTTCCAGGGTCGCTGGTGCTGCTACGAGCTAACCACCTATCCTCACCCGCGCAAATGCGAGTCATGAGTGTAGTTAAGGCTTCCATTGTCCTCGGCTTTTCCTATCCAAGGTGTCTGGCCAGCCATTCGTCCTGGATACTATGCTTAAATGCCGCTAGGGCTTCATCGTCCGGACAATCCACAATTTGGTTCTTCTTAGTAAGAAACTGATTCCAAAGCTTGCGGGCTGACTCCCTGGGTTGTTGGATAATGTGACTTAGATCGTCAGCGTACGGGGGCCGGACATAAGTCCCTTGAAAATTGGCCCGAAAAGCGTCCTCAAGTTTTTCCAAACTCCCAATGGAGTTCTCTGGGAGGCTGTTTAGCCAGTGCCGAGCTGGTCCTTTTAGCTTGAGGGGTAAATATTTGATGCCATGGAGATCATCTCGTCGAGCCATGTGAATGTGAAGAATAAAGTCTTCTATCTAGACGGCGGGATCCGTCGTTCCATCGTACGCTTCGATGTTCACGGGTTTTAACCCTTCTGGGAAATCATGACCCAGCACCTCATCGGTGAAGCATAGAGGGTGTGAAGCTCCTCTGTATCTTGCTATATCGTGGCATATGTCCGATGGTTGTGGTGTTTGGCATTGACCCCGAACTGGTATGTCACCGACGCAATTGGCTTGATAGCCACCGTTCCATGCGGGAGCTCGGTCCCTAGGTCCGAATATCGACCTGGTCTTGCTAGCTTTTTTGTTTAGGTCCTCACACAGATCATGTTTTCGGACTTGGGCTGCACCCTCATTTACTTTATGGGGTGGTGGTGGGGGCTTCTTTACGCCATTGCTAGCGAATCTATCCCGTCCACGAGGTGGTCGGTCCGGCTTGTTGGCAGTGTTATTTTTCGATGGGACGGGCGCAACGGCCTCGTTGTCGAATTCGGGCAGTAGCTTGCGCTTAGGATAGCCTTTGGTTTGACCGTTAAATCCATGTTTATGTTCGGCGTCTAGCACCTCATTCCATCTATCATTGAGCGTGTCTTGTGCGGCTCGAAGCTGTCTCTGCTGCTTTTTTGGCTCCGTGCGATGGCTACAAGCCGCCGATGGAAGCGTTTTTGTTCAGAGGGTTCTTCTGGGACGGTATATTCATCGTCATCCAGGCTAGCCTCTTCTTCGGAGACCGGTTTGTAGTCACCGTCTTTGGCATCGCTGTCGTCGGACTGTGGCTTCGGACTCTGTTCGCCGTCCTCTCGCTCCTCATGCTCTATCGCTGGGTCTGCGGGGTCTTCGGCTTATTCCGGAATGTCAGCGTCATTAGTCACGGTGTTTCTGTCCTTTACTTTACGGGATTTAGTTCGGCGTTTTGGGCGCCGGCGCTTGGGAGGTTCTTCGGCGGGCTTGCCCTCTACGGGATTGTTCTCGCCGTCGCCTCCACCTCTTTGGGTGTTTTCACCATGTACACATCGTACAAATACGTGGCCATCCACCGCCCGGTTACGGGCCGGCCTTGATCTGGATCCGCTTCAGTTTTGAGGTCCATCCCTTCGAAGTCTTCGGAAGCATAGTCAAGTAGATCAGTTAGATCTTCGACCGTGGCTATCAAGTGGGTGGTGGGTGGGGGACAAAATTCGCCATCAGCCTCCAGTTCGAACCGGATATAATTCAGATGTGTACTCTCATCCAAGGAGAGAGATCTTAACGATCTTAACATGTCACCAAGGGGTGAGTGCTGGAAAATATGCAGCACAGAATTCGGTGATATGTGCCTGATCGGATTTGAAGGGCGCGGTTACGCGTAATTCGGAATCAGAGACCGGAGTTGAGTCAGGAGTTCCTGTAATACAGACCCATCCATAGTTGGGTCCATGTGCGGCTCCAACGCCGTAGAGTCTGCGGCTCCCGCGGTGGGGTTGAGCTTCCCATCTTCGGGTGATGCGATCTATTCTGGATCTAGGGCCAGAACTGTTGCAGGTGCTATTTCTCGATCTGATGAAAGAGTTAAGTCATGATCATCGTGGTGGCAGAGAGAGGTTGCCGCTGGCTCGAATCCGGCGAAGAGCGAGTCTCCACGGATATCAGCAACGTAGTTCAAGCTCCAGAATCTGACATGATGGTCAGGGGCGTAGCTCTCGATCTGCTCAAGGTGGCCTTCAACGTTTGCACGAAGCGCGAAGCCGCCTAACACGAAAAGTTGGTCGGGAGGGAAAATTCCCTCGGCGTCACTGTTGCAGTTGACGACGTGATCGATCAGTCCTTCCATCGCCGATATAGTGGAACTCTCAATGAAAGCACCAACGTCGGTGTCAAAACCAGCAGATCTCGGGTTGGGGCCCCGAACTATACATCTGAGGATCGATGGTAACAGGAGGCTGGGGACACGATGTTTACCCAGGTTCAGGCCCTCTCGATCGAGGTAATATCCTACTTCCTGCTATATTAGAATACAAGAGTTGATCTACCTCGAGATCGTAATGGCTAAACCCTAAGTCTACCCTATGAGGATATTGTGATTCTTCTCTAGCCTCTATGGACTAAACCCTCCGGTTTATATATACACTGGAGAGGCCTAGGGTTTGTACATGTCATCTTGCAGAGGAAGGAAAATCTACACCGAACCTAAAACTTGCCATTACAAGAATACATGAGTCCTATCCGGATACGAGAGATGATCTTCTATAATAATCTTCACGGACCACCAGTCCGGCCCACCAGGAGTTTGTCCGGTCACATGAGGACCCCCGATCCAGGACTCCCTCGGGGACCTTTGGCTTCGAGCTAGTCATACTGGCAGGGAAGGCAATGCTTGGTCTTTCCCGCTGTGAAACTTCAGTGTCAACAGCAGCGGGCTTCGTCTTCTTAGGCTTCTTTGCGGCCATCTTGGGGTCAATGCCTGGTCAGCCAAGTGCTTTACGCTTCACGGCCTCATTATGAGCCTGAACACATTTCTCAGCATAGTGCTTGATACACTCTCTTGAACCCTTTACAATATCACGGCGCTTGACAAATTCAACCTTGAGATATGCCATCATAGTTTTGAAGTTTTGAACCTCTTGAGCGCTAAGATTGGCCATATGCTTCTTGAAGAGAGCCTTTTCATGGTCAATCTTGTTCTCATGCTCAATGACCTTTTGTGCAATCGTCAGTTATTGGGCATTGTACCCCCAAAAGGTCACACTGGTATCAATAGGGAGCTGGAGATCGTCGAGGGAAAGAGAGATATCCTCAAACCACTCATCAATGAAGTTATTGATGATATCAACATCGAACAAAGGCATATCATTGAAGATTTCGGCCGGCTGCTTGCTCTTGATCAACATCTCAATGGCGTCATCAGCAAGGTCCTCATCACTGGACAGATCAATAATGTCTTCATCATTGCGCAGAATGCTGCCAGGAGTGAGCCCTTGACCTGATGGCTTCATGAGCTGTTTGGACTACTTAGAGATGAGAGAGTGGTCCTTAGACTGCACACTTGATTCAGGAGGTACAGTTTTCAATGGCTTCACACTTGAAGCTTTTGGGGCAACTGAAGGTTTTGAAGCCTTTGACTTCTCTTTCTGCTTTGCAGGCTTAGGAACATCTTCTTGTTCCTCATAAACAACAACATGTTCCACAGTAGCCCGTTGAGCAGCTATGTGGGAGAGTATCCCATCAAGGCCATTGAAGGGGCCAATTCGATTCTGATTGGCTTCACGAGTGTCATCAGAACGAGGCCGAGCTGGGCCAAGATTGAAATTAAGACCGAACTCCTTCTTGTTCAGCGTCGCAGAGTTCCTGGCAAACTTATAGTTCTCTTCAAAAAGATCATCGTCACGACACCATCTATGACTAGATGGGTTGGCATTCTCTGGCATAGGTCCTCTGACCATGCAAGGGTAGAAGTCTTTGGCAATGGCTTCAGCCTTTTTCTTAGGTTGAAGCTTCTTGTAGATGACATCGCCCCATGGAGGGCGTATAGCATTCTTGGTTGCATATTCTGGAGTCATGAAGCGATATAAGAACCATTGCTCCGCCCAATATCTTTGAATCCATTGGATTCGGGACTTGCGTTCACCATAGGTTTCTTCAGGGTCAGACTTGTACAACATGAACAGATCAGGAGAAAGATCCTTGGCAGTATCAGTGCGTCTCTATCTGGCACCCTTCTTTGAAGATTTTTTAGAGGCCATTGGGTTCAAGCAGAAAGGCTTCATAGAGGAGTTTGTCTTCCGACGACTGGTCAGACAAGAACTAGCTTCACGAGATTCAATATGACACTGTAAGAATTCTGCAAATGAATGCAGACTATGAGAACCAAGGGATTCTCCCACGGACATGGACGTGTGACAGCATTAGAGATGCGAGGGAAGGGGAAGATGTCATACGCATTCTCAAAAGATTTTGAAGATAAAACAGTTTGAAGACATTGACCTCATAGTGCGAAGAAATTCACTTATTTGGAGTGAGTTGGTTCCAGATTTGTACGAATTCAAGAATAGGTACAAGTGAGTAATCTAACTAGTTATGACGCATAAGTGAACATACTTGCATGATATGAGATGAAGAATTAGAAAGAATTAACTTTGGAAGATCAAAAACCAATTTTGGTGGAGATACATGGTTTCAACGGATCAAAAAGACGGTAAAAAGAGAGATTTATTTACCGCTCGAGGGACTGCTAGACGAGACGAGGGGGATGCCGAGCAGTTTGATCTTCCGTGCCCTAACTTGGCGGCGGAAGAAACCTACGGCGGCGGTGGAGAAGATGAGGTCCGCGACAGGCGAGAAGACAGTGTCGAAGAAGTCACGGCAGCTAAGCGCTTCGTCTCCGGTGTCGACTGGAGCTAGCGGTGGCGCTAGTGTCTGAGCGAGCTGGTGAGGTGGGAGAGGAAATAATGACAGCGTGGGTGGAATATTTATAAGGAGAAGGGGCGGTGTAGTGCAATTATGTAGGTGCCCCTGGCGGTTCACATCTGAAGGACACGTGGCATGCATGCAACTTATGAAGAGTTCAGCCATGATCCCACGCGCGCCTGGTTTGTCGAATGGTCGTTCCGGCTTCTACGGTTTTCAGGAAAAAGAGATAAGGCATTTAAAACAGTTTTAAATGTGTGCCTCTATATCTTCAGCTGACAAGGACACAGTGAAGACATTCGACACGTGTCAACAGAATGCATATGAAGAGATAGAAATAATTTGAGAGGGAAGCACAGAAGGGGTTAGGGTCCGATCACATTCACTTAGTTCAGAAAAATACAAGGTTAAAGACATAGCTATAAGTGAATGTTGTAGAGGATAGAACACACACACACACACACACACATCGAAGATAAACTCTGAAGTCAAATAAATGTTGAAGACAAAACAAATGTGAAGATAATGCAGTCATGACGCCAAATGAATATCTTCAAGAAATTTTGGTGGTGGCGTTACCCACCGTATAAGAAGTATTAGACCAGGACATGGCGCACAATTATCGTGGCGCTCCAGAGTCGAATTTCACATTAATGTATTCACACTTAGAGTGTATGTCTTCATGAGTTGAAGGCATACGTTACTTCGTGTGTTGCACATCTAAGTCGTCTATATGCATAAGCGTTAGGATGTGTGTCCATTCACAGGACATTTGAGGATTCTAGGATATTTAGCTCACACCGCAGCTTGCAAAACCTTTTATCATCCAAGGGCTTCGTGAAGATATCTGTCAATTGATCTTCAGTGTTGACGTGAATGATCTCAATGTCTTTCTTGATCACATGATCCGTGAGAAAGTGCTGACGAATTTGAATGTGCTTTGTCTTCGAGTCCTGAACTAGATTGTGAGCAATCTTGATGGCGCTTTCATTATCACAGTAGAGAGGCACCTTTATCATGTTGATGCCATAGTCCTTGAGAGTTTGCTTCATCCAGAGGAGCTGAGCGCAACAAGATCCAGCAGCAATGTATTCAGCTTCAGCAGTGGAGAGAGACATAGAGTTCTGCTTCTTTGAAGACCAATAGACAAGACATCGTCCAAGAAAGTGACATGTGCATGATGTGGAATTGCGATCAACCTTGTCACCAGCATAATCAGCATCTGAGAATCCAACTAGATCAAATATAGATCCCTTGGGATACCATAATCCTGGTGTTGGGGTGTGAGCCAAATATCGAAGAATTCACTTCACTGCGAGGTGATGCAAATCCTTTGGTGCCGCTTGGAATCGGGCACACATGCAAATGCTAAGCATTTTATCAGGCCTAGATGCACATAAGTAGAGTAAAGAACCAATCATGGAGCGGTATACCTTTTGATCAAACTCTGTACCATTGTTTTCGGAGCCCAATTGACCTTTGGTTGGCATTAGCGTCGTGTACCCTTTGCAATCTTGCATTCCAAACTTCTTCAGGCAGTCTTTGAGGTATTTCCCTTGAGATATGAAGATGCCATTTTTCTGCTGATGAATTTGAAGACCAAGGAAGAACTTCAGCTCACCCATCTGATATTGCTCTTACATCATGTATCCAAACTCATCACTGTATCTATTGTCAGTGCATCCGAAGATAATGCCATCCACATAGATTTGGCATACAAACAGTTCACCATCATATGTCTTTGTGAAGAGAGTGGGATCTAGAGAACCCGGTTTGAAGCCTTTGCTTTTCAGGAAGTCCTTGAGTGTGTCATACCAAGCGCGAGGTGCTTGTTTGAGGTCATACAGTGCCTTGTTGAGCTTGTACACCATATTAGGATGCTTTGGATCTTCAAAAACAAGGAGGTTGAGCAACATACACTTCTTCTTCAATTTTGCCGTTGAGGAAGGCACTTTTCACATCCATTTGATACAGAAGTATGTTGTTATGATTAGCATAGGCGAGTAGTATGCGAATGGCTTCAAGCCTAGCCACAGGAGCAAAGGTTTCATTGAAGTCAATTCCTTCCACTTGTGTGTAACCTTGAGCAACGAGACGAGGCTTGTTTCTGACAACTTGACCATGCTCATCTTGCTTGTTGCGATAGGTCCATTTGGTGCCAATGATATTGTGCTTGCGGGGATCAAGACGTTTGACTAGCTCCCATACATTACTTAACTCAAACTGTTTAAGCTCTTCTTGCATAGCTTGAATCCATTCAGGTTCCATAAAGGCGTCATCAACTTTCTTGGGTTCAGATATTGAAACGAATGTAGAATTACCACAGAAGTTTGCTACCTGGGTTGCTCTAGAACAAGTGAGTGGACCAGTTGCATTGATGCTATCAATAATCTTCTCCACTTGTACTTCATTTGCCACCCGGGGATGAACACAGAGAGTACTTTGCTCTTGCTATTGGTTATCTTCATGTTCGGAATTGGCTTCAGACTGAGCATTGTCTTCAAGTTGATTAGATGCTGAAATGATAATTTCCTCTTCAGTCTGTTCCTCGATGGGTATGATATCTCCAGTACCCATTTGCTTGATAGATTCACTAGGTAAAGCTTCATCTAGCACACTTGACAGGTGATCTCTTCGCGAGCCATTAGTTTCATCGAACCGCACATCTATGGTGTCAACCAACTTATTGTGAAAGAGGTGGAAGACCCGGTAGGTATGCGAGTCCCTTCCGTAACCAAGCATAAAACCTTCATGTGCTTTCGGTACAAATTTGGAAGTGTGATGTGGATCTTTGATCCGGCACCTAGCACCAAAGACCTTGAAATAGCTAATGTTTGGCTTCTTACCAGTCAGAAGTTCATAGGACGTTTTCTTGAAGAACTTGTGAAGATAAACTCTATTGATGATATGACATGTAGTATCAGTGGCTTCAGGCCAGAACTTTCTTGGAGTCTTGTACTCATCGAGCATAGTATGTGCCATCTCAATGAGGGTCATGTTCTTACGCTCCACGACACCATTCTGCTGAGGTGTGTATGGAGCAGAGAACTCATCAGTGATGCCCAATGTGTCAAGATAAGTATCGAGCCCTGATAACCCACAAGTGTAGGGAATCGCAACAGTTTTCGAGGGTAAAGTATTCAACCCAAATTTATCGATTCGACACAAGGGGAGCCAAAGAATACTCTTAAGTATTAGCAGCTGAGTTGTCAATTCAACCACACCTGGAAACTTAGTATCTGCAACAAGGTAATTTAGTAGCAAGGTAATATGGAAATAGTGGTAACAACAATAAAAGTAATGGTAGTGTTTTTGTAGTTTTTGTAACAGTAGCAGCGGAAAGGTAAATAAGCAACAAGCAATATGTAAAAAGCTCGTAGGCATTGGATCGGTGATGGGGAATTATGTCCGATGCAATTCATCATGTAAAAGTTATAACCTAGGGTGACACAGAACTAGCTCTAGTTCATCAATGTAATGTAGGCATGTATTCTGAATATAGTCATACGTGCTTATGGAAAAGAACTTGCATGACATCTTTTGTCCTACCCTCCCATGGCAGCGAGGTCCTAGTGGAAACTAAGGGATATTAAGGCCTCCTTTTAATAGAGTACCGGACCAAAGCATTAACACATAGTGAATAAAATGAACTCCTCAAACTACGGTCATCACCGGGAGTGGTCCCGATTATTATCACTTCGGGGTTGCCGGATCATAACACATAGTAGGTGACTATAGACTTGCAAGATAGGATCAAGAACACACATATATTCATGAAAACATAATAGGTCCAGATCTGAAATCATGGCACTCGGGCCCTAGTGACAAGCATTAAGCATAACAAAGTCATAGCAACATCAATCTTAGAACATAGTGGATACTAGGGAACAAACCCTAACAAAACTAACTCGATTACATGGTAAATCTCTTCCAACCCATCACCGTCCAGTAAGCCTATGATGGAATTACTCACGCACAGCGGTGAGCATCGTGGAATTGGTGATGGAGGAAGGTTGATGATGATGATGGCGATGATCTCCCCTCTCCGGAGCTCCGAACGGACTCCAGATCAGCCCTCCCGAGAGAGATTAGGGCTTGGCGGAGGCTTCATATTGTAAAACGCGATAATTCTTCCTCTCTAATTTTTCTCTCCCCAAATGTAAATATATGGAGTCCGGGGGCATGTCGGTGGAGCATCAGGGGGCCCACGAGGCAGGGGGCGCGCCTAGGGGGAGGGGGCGCGCCTCCCACCCTCGTGGACAGGGTGTGGGCCCCCTGACGTGGATCTTTCCGCAGATATTTTTTATATTTTCCAAAACAATTCTTCGTGGATTTTCAGGTCATTCCGAGAACTTTTTATTTCTGCACAAAAACAACACCATGGCAATTCTGCTGAAAGCAGCGTCAGTATGGATTTGTTCCATTCAAATCATGGAAGTTAGAGTCCAAAACAATGGCAAAAGTGTTTGGAAAAGTAGATACGTTGGAGACGTATCAAGCCCTATGTTCTTGAACTCAGTTCCATTGTCACTTCGGATGTGCTTGATCTTGATGCCATAGTTGTTCATGGCAAGATTGGAAAATCGTCTGAAGACATCCTGCACTTCAGTCTTATAGAGAATTATGTGCACCCAGGTATATCTAGAATAATCATCAATGATCACGAAGACATATAAAAAAGCAGTAGTGGAAAGAGTAGAGTAGTGAGTAGGGCCAAATAACTCCATGTGAAGCAGCTCGAAGGGACGTGATGTAGTCATGATTGTCTTCGAGGGATGCTTGGCCCGTGTCATCTTCCCAGCTTCACAAGCACCACATAGATGATCCTTCTTGAACTTGACGCCCTCAATGCCTATGACATGCTTCTTCACGAGAGTGTGCAAGTTCCTCATGCCCGCATGTCCTAGCCTTCGATGCCAAAGCCATCACTCTGAAGCTTTTGCAAGAAGACATACGACGAGCTGTGGTCCTACGGAGAAATCTACCATATACAGATCACCTCTTCGATAACCTTCGAAGACTAGAGACTTTTCAGATTCCATAAGTACAAGGAAACGATATTTTCCAAATATCAGAATCATGTTTAGATCACATAACTTTGAGACTGACATTAAGTTGTATCTAGGGGATTCAACAAGCATCACTTTATCCATGTGTCGATCCTTTGAGATAGCAACTCTACCTAGACCCAATACCTTGCTTTTACCAGTGTCAGCGAATGTGATGTGGCAATTAGTAGAAGGACGTAGGGTTGAATCCATGAGAAGACGTCGATCACCAGTCATGTGGTTGGTGCACCCACTATCAATTATCTACTCAGTAGCTTCCGGTGTCATACCCTATAGTGAAGTTAGCGGGATAGGCTTCACAAAGGGAAGTGTGAAGCATAAACATTTGTCGAACAAGCATGCTATCAAAATTAAACCATGGGACAAAATACATGGTAAGACCATTTTAGCATTTTATCTTGCGTCCCATAGGATGTTTTAGGTCCCCAACATTGGCGTATGAAGTCTTTGATTTCCGACCGGAGACCTTTCCCTGCAAGAGAAGTTAATTCTTCTTAACCACCCACATCTTTAGGGGTGGCTTGGAAGCAATAAGTCTATGTGCAACATCTGAGAACTTTGGCTTGGGAGCCCGATCAAATAGCTTTGCAGGAGGTGAATAATACTCATATGAATAGGCAGAGAAATTCTTTGTTTTATGAACATAGCGGTTAGATGCGACATGCTCATATTCATGAGTCGGATGATAATCTCCCCGCAAAATTTTTCCGTTAGGGTGACCTTGTGAGGTCCTCTGTCTGTATGAAGCCTTTGGGCCATATGAAGCCTTTGGTCTGGGTTTGTCTTCTTCCCAGGTGGTGTCATGATGACATTCACTAGAAGCTTTTCAAGAAGACATTTTAGAACCCAGATCTTCTTCATAGGTGACCCATTCCCGCAGTTAGTTCCAATGAACCTGGTAAACACTTTACTGTTCTGATCCTTGAACAGTTTATAGTTTAAGTCAAATGACTCATTAATGACAATAGGGTTAGCACAAGTGAAGCTAGATAAGGTAGATGGATCTACAGGTGGGCCCTTTGCAGCAACCCATGCTGTTTCGGGGTACTGCTCTGGCTTCCAGTACGAACCATCAACATTCAGTTTCCTCTCGAAACCAACACCCTCTTTCCTAGGGTTTCGGTTCAGAATCTGTTTCTTGAGAACATCGCACAGTGTTTGATGCCCTTTTAGGCTTTTGTACATGCCTGTTTCAAGCAATGTCTTCAACCTAACATTCTCATCAGCAATAGTAGTGGTTTCCTCAGCAGAGGGGTTAGTTACCACATCAAGAGTTGAAGATATTGCAACTTCAGAAGCATTAGAGCATTCAGCAACAGAGACAACATTGTCACGCTCAAGACATTTTAGACAAGGTGGCGCAAAGTCTTCCTGAGCGGAATTGATCTGTTGAGCGAGTAGTGAATCGTTCTACTTTTGAAGATCTTCATGAGATGCTCTCATTTTCTCTAGATCTTGCCTTTGAAGATAATCATAGGAAAGCTTCTCATGAGTTGCTGAGAGGGTTTCATGATGACTTTCAAGCTCAGTCTACTTAATGTGAAGACTTTTTATGTCTTCAATTAATGACTGAGTTCGATTCATTTCCGCGTCAAACAGATCATCACTTTTGTCTAGCAACTTTTGAATATGTTCCATATCATTTTGTTGTTCAGTTGCAATTTTAGCAAGGGTTTTGTAGGTGGGTTTGGATTCACATTCAGAGTCATCTTCACTGGAGGTTTCAAAGTAAGCATCGTGTGAGTTTACCTTTGCACCACGTGCCATGAAGTAGTAGGCTGGAGCAGAGTCGTCCTCATTATCGACTTCATCATCGGCGGTGTGACCATTGTCTTCAGTGTGGAAGATGGACTTGGCGACGAATGCTGAAGCTAGAGCCACGCTAGCCACGCCCGAGTCAGACTCCACCCCTGCCTCCTTAGAAGCAGACTGCTCCTCTGAATCCATTTCCTTGCCAATGAACGCACAAGCCTTGCTAGATGAACTCTTCTTGTAAGATGAAGACCTTGATGAAGACTTGGTAGAGGACTTTGAAGATTTCTTCTTCTTCTTGTCGTCCGAATAATATTCCTTGCTCTTCTTCTTTTTCTTGGATTCATTGTCCCATTGAGGACTTCCAAATATGTAGTGGCCAGGCTTCTTGCACTTGTGGCATGCCCTCTTCTTGTAGTCACGAGAGGAAGCCTCATCGTTTCTTGAGCTGGATCTCGAAGACTTTCCAAAGCTTTTTTTTCTTGGAGAACCTTTGGAACTTTCTCACAAGCATTGCTAGTTCTCCGCCAATGTCTTCAGGATCATCAGAACTGCAGTCAGAGTCTTCTTCAGACGAGGACACAACTTTTGCCTTCAAGGCTCAGGATCGACCATAGTTGGGGCCATAGATATCTCTCTTCTCAGATAGCGGGAACTCATGTGTGTTCAGCCTCTCAAGTATGTCAGGCGGATCAAGACTCTTGAAATTAGGTCGTTCTTGAATCATCAGTGCCAAGGTGTCAAATGAACTATCAAGAGACCTCAATAGCTTCTTCACAACTTCATGCTTGGTGATTTCAGTGGCGCCAAGGGCGTGAAGCTCATTGGTGATATCAGTGAGGCGATCAAATGTGAGATAGACATTTGCATTGTCATTTATCTTGAAGCGATTGAAGAGATTGCGAAGGAACGTCAATCCTTGAGTCTCTCTGAGTTGAGACGCCTTCGTTGACCTTGGACAACCAGTCCCATACTAGCTTGGAAGATTCCAGTGCACTCACACGTCCGTACTGTCCTTTGGTCAGATGACCACAGATGATGTTCTTGGCGGTTGAGTCCAATTGTGCAAATTTCTTGACATCAGGAGGGGTGACGCCTTCACCAGCCTTGGGAACACCAATCTTGACGACATACCAGAGATCATTGTCGATAGCTTCAAGATGCATGCTCATCTTATTCTTCCAGTAGGGGTAACCAGTCCCATCGAAGACGGGGCACGCAACGGAGACTTTGATTGTCCCTGCAGTCGACATAGCTAAAGCTCTAGGTGGTTAAATCGAATCACACAGAACAAGGGAGCACCTTACTGTGATACCAATTGAAAGTGCAAGTTATCGACTAGAGGGGGGTGAATATGCGATTTTTATGAAAGTCTTCAAAACATGAGATCCTTGAAGACAAACAGATGGAATGAACCTATTGATATGCAGCGGAAGATAAACTACACTAGACAAGCCATAGTCAAGTAAGCAGTATAGTGAAAGTACGAAGACTATCAGTAGCTAGGTAGTATGGATCAGAATGGAAGACATAATGAAGCCAAACAGGTAACAGTCTTCACACAGTGAAGTCAAGAAGATCAGGTAAGCAAGCAATGACTTCACGAAGACAAACCAAATTGTAAAAGAGTTGGAAGATAGAACCAATAGCTTGGTGATGACAGGAATTTGGTAGACCTATTCCAGTTGCTGTGACAACTATATGTCTATTTAGGGAGGCTGAGATTGAACTCAGAAGACCGTGTCTTCACCTTATTCCCTTGAGATAAGAACACCCAGTCCTCGCCCAATCACTCTGGTAAGTCTTCAAGGTAGACTTCCAAACCTTCATAGACTTTGTTCACTAGCAAACCACAATCACTCTTGGATGCTCAAAACGCGACGCCTAACCGGCTGGAGGCTGCACAGTCCTCAAGTGTAACAAGTATTCAAATCACACAGACAGAAAGACTTCAGTGATGCGTAACACTCTTTGGCTCTGGGTATTTTGGGCTTTGTTCTCGCAAGGATCTTTCTCTCAAACGCTTCGGAGGTGGGTTGTTCTCAAAGGACAAAAGTCTTGCACTAACTCTGAGCAGCCACCCATTTATGGTGTAGGGGTGGGCTATTTATATCCAGGAGGCAACCGGACATGATATGTCCAAAATGACCCTTGGTCACTAAGGAACTGACACGTGTCCAACGGTCGGATTTCAAACACACGCGGTAACTTAGCTTGGGCTACAAGCAACGCTGACTCATCCATTTCTGGATAAGATTTGCTCTCATTGTCTTCACTCGAAGACATAGGATTTTGGTTGAGAATCACATCAGTCATCTGACTATGTTAACTTAGACCCCACTTAACAGTACGGTGGTTCCTATGACTCAAGAAAGAAGAAAGGAACTACGAAAGGAATTATGTCTTCACACTCCATAGTCTTCAAGTGAATGTCTTCACATGTCATTATCTTCAAGTGAATGTCTTCACGAACCACCATTATCTTCAATGTCCTCACACATTTGTAGGGGTCATCTCTGGTAGGTAAACCGAATCAGTGAGGGACGACTACCTGTGTTTTCCTGCAATTATCACAGACACATTAGTCCCTCAACCACGTTTGTCGTCAAAACTCCAAAACCAACTAGGGATGGCACTAGATGCACTTACACAACAATGCCATGGATCCTGAATATTTATCTAACAATAAGATGCTAGATCATATCTAGAGAATGTCAATCTCGGACGATAAGACTTCAGTCTATGACAAGATCGGACTTAAAGCTGACAATATGGAAATTGACATCCCACCCACCACCCACCTAGTCGCCACGGTCAATGATTTAACCGACATGTTGGACTATGGTGAGGCCACATACATGGGTGAAGATGTTGATGGCCCTATAGAACACACTTTGCCTATGGTAAACACTAGCAAGTCACAAGTATGCGTCGGTGCTATACAAACGGTTTTAAACCCCTTTCCGCGGTGGCATTTGGAACCGTCGCCTAGTGAGTGTGGGCGATAGGGGGGGGGGGTCCTCCCCACACGACCCAGAAACCGTCCGGGATATGCCCTCCTGGCACACACGCTCGGTAAAATGAGCTCGTGTGTGACCAGCGAGCGCTCAAATACGGAAATACGTACGATAGAGCTAAAAACAATTATACATGTGAAATTGTTTCCGGTCGTCCGTACATCCCATAAAGTCAGTCCCCGCTAAACGTTTCCATTCATATGTACATCCCACATAGTCGCTCCAAGGAAAATGTTTCCCTTCACGGGTACATCACACCCAATTTTTCCCGTTAAATCGTTTATGATAGCGTTGCTATTACACACGGTGCGTAGAAGAAACTGTGTGGCAAAGGCTGCCCATCACACACAATTTTTATGTGGTAAACGTTTGCACAAGGTGGCCTAACGCAAATAGTTTTCAAGAGAAAGTCATGTGTGATTGTTCATGGACCCAACACGGTTTATTCCTAGAAACTGTGTGTGTTGCCAGATGTCATCGCCCACGGGTTTTTTTTGAATAACCATTTGCAATAGCATAACGCAATTAGCAGGCTAATTTCCCAATTATTAATAATCCATTTATTAATATAATTGACATTCATATTAAGCACATAATATATTTCATTTCCATATTAAGGAAGTAGAATTTCATAATTGAAATACATCAGAGTACAACATGACATAGCTTCAGCACTCAGCTACCCCATTACACAACAGCACCAGCACCAAGTTTCACATGCAACATGTAGAACCTTTCCAAATTAGCATCATAGACAGTATATAGACATATGCATCTCATCTGGAAAACTGCTGAAGCGGAAGGCGAATATTGAGCCTTCATTCATATTGAAGGTCTTTGCAACTTTAGGCCAGTGCCTGTGGATGATTGACCGTCCGTCCTTCTTCCTCTTCAGAAACACTTCAATATTGAACCATGGGTGTTGTATGAAAACCTTCCTTGCCTCCTAGCCATAGAGGTGGTTTGAGAGGTAATCATCGGTGAACTGCTTTGGAAAGGCCTGAAAACAAGGATGTGCATAAATATCTTCTCTATATTAGAAATGGGGCAAATGAATAAAAAAGGCAAGGTATAATAGTTAGTACCATCTTGTAGTTAACTGATGTTTTCTTCATTGTGTAGACAAAGATCTTGTTGTTTTTTGTCGCTAATTTCTTTATCATAACCATTTTCTTTGTTTCCTCATTTGGTTGATATTCATGGACAACTCATTTCCCCATATGCAAAAGGGTCGAACAGTGGGTCAAAACCTCTGACAGCAGGACCTACATGTGCAAGACCAAATTGTTAAAAACCTAAATATTAGAATTGTTCCTGCAATTGCACAATAATGTGCTATTAGACAATGGACCATGCACGTGCTAACCTCGATTGTAAACCTTAATGCTTCCCATTGTTTCCCTGGAACACATATAAGGTAGTTAGTCATGAGGTTAAGTAGGGGTTCGCATGCTATCAGTAAAATATGTAGATGAAAAATAAGCACATTGCAGATTCATCAGATTAATCCAAGCCACATGGAAAACCCATTTATCTAATAGAGAATTCCTTATTTGACCCTTTTTTTAAAGTTTGGTTCCCTATTTGGCCCAAAAATAAAATTTCTTCTCTATTTGAGACCTAAAGTATTTTTTGTTCCTTATATGTCACTTTTGTTCATTTTAGACACTAACGGTGTTAAGTGTGAGGCAAGAAGACCGTTTGCCCCTAGTGTATTGTGTAACCGTTCTAGATGTAGTTAAAAGGCAATCAATTCATCCATGTTTTAGGGATGTTCAACGAATACTGTGCATGTATATGTATGCTTCAATATTTTGGTTAGTTAATCACGTGCGCGTGCGTGCATGTCCGTGGCCTTGGTGATCCGTTGAGCAGGCCGCCTCCTACGCGTTGTGGGCACCAAGGGTGGGTCGCACACGCTCACTGTTGTTGGGAAGTTTTCAGGACAGTAGTTGCTCGTAAGTGCATGTAGAGAGTAGCCGGTGCATGTAGTTAGTATCAAATGTGGTGGTTAGTTAAGCTAGCACGTACGAGACTTGCGATGTGGCCGTGTACTTAAGAAGTTCTAGTCCCATTTGCGTGGGATCACTACGTGCTGAAAAAACAGAAAAACCAATGGCGCGATGATTCATGCAGTCGTGATTAAAGATGCGCCCGCGGTAGTTGGACAAGCTAGCTGATTCCGCGAAACATGTAAAGAAACAAGATTCTTCCAGGAGACATCATGCACGTACGTAGCAAGCTAGCTACCGAAGCTAGCAGCATGCTGGATCGATCTTGAGGCTAGTTATGCTATGTACTCACTCCGTCTCACAATATAAAAGCGTTTTTGACACTACACTTGTGTTAAAAATGTTCTTACATTATGGGACAGAGGGAGTATGTACATAAACTACCAGCCGCTGATTGATCGGTATTGCCGACTAACTAGCTATGCAAGTTTACCCACAAGAAAACAAACTAGAAAAAACCCCAAAAAACACTAGCTATGCAAGTAAGCAAACTACCATCGGTCGCTGGTCCTTGCTCGATCTGACATAGCCGCTGATCCACCAAGCGTGTGCGTCCTCTGGTCCTGAAGTCAACTCAGTCACCATACATATACATAGACAACATCGACTGAATATCCATAAAACATGAGTGAATTGTTTCCTTTTTATTACATCTAGAATAGTTACACAATGCACTAGGGGCAATATGGTCTTTTCACCTCACACTTAACACCGTTAATGTTTAAAATGGACGGAAGTGTCATATAAGGAAAAAAATTACTTTATGCGTCAAATAAGGTAGAAAATTTTATTTTGGGCCAAATAGGGAACCAAACTTTAAGAAAGGGCCAAATAAGGAATTATGTCTGTATCCAAACCAAGCATGATTAAGAACTAGGAAGTATAGCACTTGTATATGTTTCTCATGTATTAAGTGCAGCCAAATTCGATTTATTCCTCACATGCAAAACAATACAAAATTATACCAACGACAATTGGACATCGCATTGCAGAATTGAAACAAGAAGTTAACTAAACACCACAAGAAATGAACCAAACATTAACTAAGTACCACATTGTGCAATGTAACATACTCCTAATAGAAGATCAGACAGTTTAGCAAACCAAGCACGCTTAACAACTTGGAAATATAGCAATTGTATTTATTCTCATGTATTTACTACAGCCAAAATCAATTTATTCCTCACATGGTATACAACAATAGAATGCACCCACAACTATTGAACATCACATTGCAGAATGGAACCAAGCAGTTAACTAAACACCACAACAAATGAACCAAATGTTAACTGAGCACCACATTGCACAATATAACATACTCCTAATAGAAGATCTGACAGTTAACCAAACCAAGCATGCTTAACAACTTGGAAATATAGCAATTGTATTTGTTTCTCATGTATTTAGTACAACCAAATTCGATTTACTACTCACATGGTATACAATAACAGAATGCACCCACAACTATTGAACATCGCATTGCAGAATTGAACCAAACATTTAACTAAACACCACAACTCAAACGAACCAAACGTTAACTGAGCACCACATTGCACAATGTATAACCAAACCAAGCATGCTTGACAACTTGGAAATATAGCAATTGTATTTTTTTCTCATGTATTTAGTACAACCAAATTCGATTTACTACTCACATGGTATACAATAACAGAATGCACCCACAACTATTGAACATCGCATTGCAGAATTGAACCAAACAATTAACTAAACACCATAACACAAATGAACCAAACGTTAATTACGCACCACATTGCACAATGTATAACCAAACCAAGCATGCTTGACAACTTCGAAATATAGCAATTGTATTCATTTCTCATGTATTTTGTAAAAATAAATTTGATTTATTTCTCACATGGAATAAAATACAAAATTGCAGCCTGAAGAATTGAACATCACATTTGCAGAATTGAACCAAACAGTTAACCGAAGGCGACAACTAATTAACCAAACAGTTAATAAGTGAGCACCACACGGCACGTCATATAGAACATATACACTAGAGCAACAGATTGCATGGTAAAATTAGATAGCACAATTCACTAAACTTTGTTAAGGAAAGGCAGGAGCAGCACACGTAACGGGTAAACTGAGCATGCTTAACTGGCGTAGCTAGCAAATGGCAAGGTGCTCCTCCAAGATTTAGGGGTCGGCATGAGTGGCAGCCATCGCGACCTCATCCGCGCATGCGGCCGCGATTTGCTTCTCCGCTGCCAAATGCTCCTTGAGATCTTGGCTATACTGCGTGCACCATGGATGAGAGCGACGCTTATTGGGTGGAGGGGTCGGTGATTTGGGTGGAAGGTGTCGTGCTTGCGTCAGCGGTAGGGGCATGTGGGATGTGGAAGGAGGAGGAGTATGGGGGTCGGGTGTGGATTACCTGCCTCGATAGACGAGGCCGAGTAGCGTGAAGGAGAGGGTCACCGGCGAGGATGCGACGCTGCAAGCAAGTAGTGAAGGTTTCAACTTGGAAAGGAAGGAGGAAACAGGGGAAATGTGGCTTTTGGTAAGGGGGAGGGGGCGGGGAGGTAGATATTTCCACGGAAGCCGAAAATTTGGAATCGCTTCAGCGAAAAAACTGGCGCGCAAAGTATCATCTGACACGGTCCCTTATTCAGAACTATGTATGATATGTGAACATCACAAACGATTCAGATAGGTTAACCCGCGTGTGATGAGTTTGAACGCCAAAATTTTTGGTTCGAATTTCCATGGTTATAGTGGTCATCCACGTCATTGCATAATTTGGGTACATAAAGGAGACTACAGCACACCCACACTTCTTAATCAAGCAAGTTCAACAATTAAACAGAGGTAGCTGACCTAAACATTATTCTAACAAATTAAAGACCGGCGCTCTTAATTAGACAAAACAAAGAGTACTACTACGACTGGTGCTCATCGATCTCCACCGCCACTGCCATCTCCAGCTCGCGCCCGACGGTCTCCTGGGGAAGGGGCTCCATGGCATCCATCGCACCATACTCGGCAAGCATCTCGCCATCTGCGTCCGCCGTCTCTTTGGAAAAGGCTGCCACGAGCTGGGCGTGGGCGGCCGCGATCTGGGCTTGGACGAGCTCCGCCGTCTCAAGGTATGCGGTGGAGGAAAGGACTGCTGCTCGAATGCTCTGGGTGATTACCAACTCTTCAGCCGTGGGTTGCTGGCCGTTTTTTTGACTATATACTGCAAGGCAACAACCTCACAGTTCTTTATTAAAATTCAAGACAAACAAAGTACAATATACAAATATGGGTATGTCTGGGGAGGTGAGGGAGAGAAGAAAGAATACTTACAAAAAATACTATTGAAGGGAGGTTATCCAAGATAAGAGACTATCTCTATATTTACATTTAATCATGTGGGCTAACAAAGAAATATCATGTACAAAGTTTCTCCTCCAAGCTCTCAAGCTAGGTGTTTCATTTCTGAAAATCTTGCCATTCCTCTGGGTCCAAATATTCCAAGTAGCAGTAAAAACCACTTTAGAAAAGAATGGGAAACCAAAGTCCCTCCTAGCAGCCGATGCCATCAAGTATGTGGTTTGATTGGGTTGGGAGATCCAAGAGATGCCAATATAGTTCCAAACACGCTGGCTAAAGTTACAAGTAAAGAAGAGATGCACACGATCCTCATGACTAGACAGATGACACAAAACACAAGTGTCATCTTGCACATTCCAATGACTTCATTGCATCATATCCCTTGTATTCAACTGGTCCATTAGAAGAAGCCATCCAAAGACCTTGATCTTAAGAGTGCATGAGCATTTCCAAATCCATTTAAAGATAGGATCAACCACCAAATGACAAAAGTTAAACTCATAGTAAAGCTTTGATTGAAAGTCTCCAGATTTTGAAGGCCATTTCCAGATGTCCTTACCCTCATGATCAAGGTTTATGGAATTCAACAAAGATTGGAGCTGGTGAAACTCATTAAAGGCTTCCACACACAAGGGCAGGTGAAAATTATCAACCTCGGTAGGCATGGCAAAGAAATCCCTCATGGTGATCTGATCATCAATGACAAAAGAATGAAGACGTGGAAATCTTGCTTTCAACGATACAACTCTGTCATCATTTTCCCAATGATCCAACCAGAAAACCACCGTGTCACCTGCATGCACGTGAGGAATATCAAGTTGGCAAAATTTATCATAAAGGCCAAGAACATCACGCCACCAAAAGGAACCATAGCTTTGGGTGGCTTGTGGGGGCGAAGATCCATAATACGTGTCCCAAATAAGGGTGACCCCGAGACCACCATAGCTTTGGGTGGCTTGTGGGGGCGAAGATCCATAATGCATGGCAAATAATGTATGTCCAACTTGTTGAAGAACTTGAATAAGTTCTTCATTAATAATGCCTCATTTTGAAAACCCAGGTGAGTGACCCCGAGACCACCATACTTCTTGGGCCTGCATACTAGATCCCAAGCAGCCAATGATTGACGTGGGGTGTCAGTGTTACCTCTCCAAAGACATTGGTGCATGATTCACTCGATTTGTTTGAGAATGCCTTGAGGCAAAGACAAACAGCACAAAAAGTATATTGGCATGGATGCAAGAACTGATTGAAGGAGCTGTAATCTGCTACCTTGGTTTAACAAGCATGAGGGCCTTAACCTTGCAGGAGCGTCTCTCGATTTGATCCACAAGAGGGAAAAGATCAGAGATAGTTGGTCCTGAGGTACCCATAGGAAGACCAAGGTAGGTGAACGACATAGAGCCAACTTCACATCCAAGCAATCCTGCAATTCTTAAACCCTCCTCCTCAGAAACATTCATAGGTATCAAAGAGGATTTGCTGATGTTTACCTGTAAACCCGTGGACAAGGCAAACATGTTAAGCATCCTTTTGAGTGCAATGATCTGGCTATCAACTACTGGCAGGACTATGAGAGTGTCGTCAGCGTACTGCACAATCGGATAGTTATTGGAGCTTGTTGGTATGGGCATTGTGCGGATGTTTCTAGCGCATATTTCGTTCACCACTGATTGGAGAAGGTCGACTGCAATTACGAAGAGCAGAGGAGATAACGGATATCCTTGTCGAACTCTAGTTCGACACATAAAGTGTTGACCAAGCACACCATTAAGTAAAACAGAAGAAGAAACAGAGGATAACAGGCCATTCACCCACTAGTCCAACGATCATCAAAGCCTATACACTGCAACATTCTGAGGATAGTCTCATGCTCAATTGTGTCAAATGCCTTGGTGAAATCAAGCCTGAGCAAAATAATAGGCCTCTTGGAGGCTTTACATTGATGAATGTATTCAACGCACCATGCAAAACAGTCTTGGATAGAACGGAAATGAAGGAAACCATACTGATTTTTATGTATGCATTGGAGAATCACGTGTTGCAGATGATCGGCTAAGAGTTTCGTTAACATTTTTAAACATGTATTGGTCAATGATATTGGCCTAAAATCACCAACCACCTAAGGACTTAGCTTCTTAGGAATGAGGGTAATTAGTGAGGTGTTAAGGCACTCTAGATCACAATTACCATCATAAAAATCCTTGACTAATTGCATAAAATCATCTTTCAAAATAGGCCAGCATTTCTTTACACTACTAGGAAAAGGCCTATTAATGGCGCACCTAATTTGGCCATTAATGGCGCATTAGTGGTGCGCCATTACTAGCACGCCATTAGTATCTGGTATACTAATGGCGCACCGCAGATGCGCCATTAGTGTGCACAGTAGTGCGCCATTAGTATGCCTCCCAGGGGCCATGTGTACCCAGGTGCTTTGGCATACTAATGGCGCACTCAGGTATGATGCGCCATTAGTAATGTCCGCATAGTAATGGCGCACTGGCTGATAATGCGCCACTAGTATGCTTTGGCACACTAATGGCGCACTATGCTCTGATGCGCCATTAGTATTAATATTAGGTTTTTTAATATTATTTTCTGTTTTTTTGCACAGATTACAAAATGTATAATTTCACAGAATATAGACAGCACACATCAACAACAAATTCATCGAATACAATAGAAGATTAGTCTCTGAATACAATTCATCATATTAGTCTCCGAATACAATTCATCATATTAGTCTCCGAATTGAAAAGACCGAACAAAGATAGAACAATATATTACAAGTCTCGAAACCGTGAGTAGCGAGTTTGTCTTCACATTACAAGTCGATATCGATCATCTAAACTACCATCACATAGAAGAGAGCTGCGGTCGTCACGATGAGCATCATCACGATGAAACTCGTTTTCATCCGGTTCCTCCAACGCTCCCTCCCCTCTCCGGCTAGATAGCGGGCGTATCTAGATTCGGCCTCGGCCCTAGTGATGTACCCTTTGTAACTGTTACCGCTGAATCGGTGAACCTGTCTCCGACACTCCTCCCAGTCGTCGTAGACTCCGGGAACCTTACCCTTGTACACGACATACGACGGCATCGCTATATATGCACTAGCCAAACGAAACGTTAGTACCAATTCACAGACAATTCATAAGCAATATATAAGTATGCAATAGAACGATCGAAAGAGAAAAGCAAGACATTAATAGCATCGATTACATCTAAGTTGAACGACTCTCGAAACCAAAGAGACATACTACAAGTTCATTAAAGTTTAATTACAACATGAGCCAATCGATGTTTCAGAACTAGACACAGCATCACTGCTTTCGACTCGACTCAATGCATCGGAGCATGGATGAAGCCGCCGTCTATCGTGGGAGTCGTGAAATCACGGGCGTTGTCAGCCTGCATTTGTAGCATTGTGTCGATGTCACTGTTCGACGGTTGATTTCTAAGGTAGAACTGCCCCGAGGTACGTAGGACATCTTGATGGATGATTTCCGCAAACTCCGACTGGATGCGAAAGAAATCTTGTCTGATGTCCGCGTCCTGGATTGCCGACACGCGCGCGGCCCAATCTTTGAGCTTACTCGGTAGTAGAAGTTGATGATGGTCCCGTACGATCGCCCGCATGTGATGGATGGCGTAGTAGGCACCCTTCTGACCGCCAGGCGGCTGCTTGACGCAGCAGAACGTCGTGTTGTGGGAGAACACATGCTTGCCGTACTTACGAGTTGTCCTGGTGAAGGTGCCTCCAGATTTGGCGTAGCCGGCGAGAACATCATCAAGAACCTTCTTGACATTTGTGTAGTCTACAGCCGACTGACGGTCCGGGTCAAAATACGTGGCCATTGAATATTTGGGGCTTAGTAGGATGAGCGTGCACTGTGTGTCACTGCAGAAAACACGGAATGTTAAAAGAAAAACGATTGAAATCTAAGAATTCATATGTTACGGGGCGGTTGAGGCGGAGGACTTACTCGGGAAAGTAAGGCACGAGGAAGTTATCCTTATCTCGGTTTGCCAGAACGACGCCTTCGAGGTAAGAACTCGCGACTTGCCGGTCCCCAGCGCTGCCCAAGATCTTGGCACGCATGTAGAAGGGGTCGACTATCACGATGTCCGGGGTCTTGTCGCGAATGATCCGCATCTCCATACTCAGCGAAAATAGCCGAACGAAGGTGTAGTGCAGCGGATGAAGGTTCAACATAGCGTGGATGTCATCAAACTGCAGGACGATCGTACCCCCGATGGAGTTATCCACAAAGCCCTTGCCCTCCGGCACCTTGGCCGCGAAAACCGGGTATGCCACATCCTTCTCTCTGAGACGCCGCTTCTCCAAAGAAAGAACACTGTCATGCAGACTCCGCATAGCACCGGTTGCAGCATCGAGCATATTTGTCGGTAGCATCGGCCTACCCGCCACATGCACCCTCCTCATTACATCCTCAGGTGAAGGTGGCCCGTCCTGAGCACAGATCGTACTCGGTGCCGGCTGGCTCGCACCCTTGTTAGTTTTTCTTTTGCGTGCCTTCTTCTTGATCTCCTGAATTGGGACCGAGTTCTGCTCAGAGACCGCCTTCTTTAGTGTGTTGGGGCTGATCATATTTCGCACCTCGCCTATCTGAGGCTCGGTGAAGTCGGCAGCTGGAGGCGTCTCCTGAGAGCTGAACGGCAGACGACGCCTGTTGCAACTTGGCTTCTCCGCGGTACCGGCTTGATCGCGCACGTCTTTTGTTGGGTTGGGTTCTTGAGAAGGAGCCCCCATGAAGTCGTCACCGTAACCATGATCGGCAAAGTACTAATCGACGTTGGCAAATGTATCGTCGTCGTCGTCGTTCTGATCCTGTGCCATATGCATGTTTGGATCCAGTGGCATAGGGATGTCCGGCACCGTTGCGGCGGACTTGCCATGGGGACGACTTGGCGCCGGCACGACTGGCGGTGTTGTCTTTGGTGTGGTTTCCCCCGCCCCCAAATGAATCTGGCTCTTCGGCCAAAGCAGGGGCTAGCTCAGACAGGCGCTGAGGGTCATGACGTCATCATCGTCGGCCCCGACGGGTCGAATCGGAGGTAACACATCGTCGCAGCCTGGCAGCACCCGAACGAGTTGAACCCTAAACAAGTTGGGTGGCATCTGGGTACCGTGGAACAAGGCCTGGCCCGGTTGAACGATTTTGCCCTTGGCGACATCGACCAACTCGTTGTTCACGAAGTGCAGGAGAGTGCACGGAACGTCGGCGGCGCCCTGCGAAAACATGTAGGGCGTCAGGGATGCCCAGTCAAAGGCTAGGAGATGAAGTCCTCGGCCGAGAGAGGCTTAATTAGTTACCGTGATGATGGCGTCGAGCTCGGCTAATGTCGAGGCACCGCCAACGGCGGGCGTGCAGTTGACGGAGGGGCCGCTTGCTGCAGAGGTGCCGGCCGGCGTACACACGGGTGCATTAAGCTCCCGTGCCGGCGTTGGAGACACCAATGCCGCCTCCGCCGGAGACTCCAATGGCCCCGCCATCGCGTTCTGCGAGTTGCTGGCCGTGAAGCTGGGAATCGGGGGCGGCCCCTGTTGGCCGCCAGCAATCCACGCCTACGACCCCTCGATCAAGCTAGGGACAATGGCGGTGATCGTCGCTCCGATCTGTTGTTGCACTTGCTCTTGGACAATCTCTGGAATCCGCGCCACCTGTGCCTTGAGTTCTTGAACCTCGCGCGCCTGGCTTTCCGAGCTGGTCTTTTTCTCCTTTCGCCCACCAGCGTTATAGTATGACGACCATTTTGTCGACAAGCCTTTGCCGGCCACACGACCAGCTGACGTCGGCTTCTCGAGCTTATCCTTGTTCTTCATTACATTCAACGCCCTATTTAGAGTCGTGTCCCAAGGGCCGCTCTTAGTCGACCCCGCGCTACTGCTTTCAGTCGCCTGCGGAAGGAATGTGAATCATTTAGAAATTTGGCTTCATTAATTAGAATGCAACCATATGGAGCTAATTACGCGGGGGTGTATTCCTTACCAGAACAGCCTCAAGCGCCCTGGTCTTCGGATCCGTGGTCAGCTCCTTTGTTTTTGGGTCCTTCTTGTACCGGGCCCTGATAAAGTTCCTGGTCTGCTTGTCACCGTATTTATCGAAGAGGGGCAGTAGGCCTTGCTCGGCACGGTCCGCCTCCTCCTTGTCCCATATAGGCTCCGCCACTCTGTAACCGCCGGGACCGAGTGTGTGTTCCCCTAAGTTGAGCTGCCGCATTTCTTTCCCCCACTGACTTGATTCGGAGTGTGCGGCGCTCGAGCAATTGATCTTGAAGTCGTTGTAGTCATCTTCGGTGATCGAAGGATGTTTCTCCTTGATCGTCTCATAGCTCTCACCTTTCTCGATCATTCTCTTCACATTGGTTTTCCAAGTAGACAGGGCATTCCTCATCTTCGTGAGGGCAGCATTGTTCACTTTATTCCCTTTGAGGCTTGTGTTATCAAATTGAGCGGGGAACTTGTATCTTTCGTGCAGCTTCGTGAAGAGGAGGTTGCGGTAATTCCCGTTGTCAGGATGCCTCAGGTTCTCGCTGTTGATCGAGACGGTGCTCCGGAGAATGCACCCGAGCTAAATCGAGTACCCCTTGACTATTCGTTCGGGCGCCGTTGGATTCCCGTCGGAGTCCACTTCAGTAACTTCCTCCTTGAGGGTGCGGAGCACGGTCGGGCGCCGGTCCTTCCGTTGCCTCTTCGGTTGGCTGCCATCTGTGCGTGCGCCGCCATCATCAGTGGTGGCATTCTCGGCGGCACCATCAGTGGTGGCATCAGTGGGGTCATCCTCCGCGGTACCATCAATGGTCTCAGGATCGGTGTGGAAGGCGGCGTCCTCATACAAGTGAGGTTGTTCCTCCATCTCCTGGGACAGCTCCCAGAATGCCTTCCCGCCCGAACCGCCGGCCTCATCATTGTTGGCCATGTTTTTCTCTAAATAGGAACAAAGTTTGGTCAAAAAGTTGGTTATTGTCAAGGAACAAGATCATGGTCTCATCATTTAGGGTTTGTCGACACCGAGGCATCCTAAAAGCTAAGCTTTTATAATTGAGGGTTTTTCGACGCCGAGGCACCCTAAAAGCCTAAGCTTTCATCATTTCGGTTTTTATCGACACCGAGGCACCCTAAAAGCCAAGGTTTCATAATTTATGGTTTGTCGACACCGAGGCATCCTAAAAGCTAAGCTAGGAAGGAGAATTGTAAGTTGGGCCTAATCACTTGGCTCTATTGCCGCCTATGGTTTAATGCAGCTAGAATAAAGGGGCACTTGATCCTACCTAATTAACCACTAAGATACCCCGGCCCATGCATTAGTCACAAGTACCCTATATGTCCTATTTTTAGCAAAGTCATGCTAAAATTCACGGAAAATTTCAGCATGACCTTTGCTGAAAATAGGACATATGGAGTACCCGAATTTGCCGGAACGGAAGTTAATCAACATTCCAGCAAACTCAAGGGCCTCTCGGGGTACCTGCAAAACTATCACAATGTGATCACAAGTCTTTCTCAATGTGATCATCATCTTTACAAGTCTTTCTCAATGTGATCACAAGTAATTCAGAGGCATCACAAGTAATTCAGAGCATCACAAGGCATTAGTAGTTCAGTACATGAACAAGTTTTACCAAGCACATCAATATGTACTGTATTTCATTGTGGAGTGATATACAGTATGTTACAGCAAAGAAACTGCTTAATCCACATGCCTCAGCTTATCAACAGTCATTACTTGTCAAATACAGAAGAAAGAACAATTTATTTGTGACATAGTTACAAATGATGACAGAATAAAGCAACACCCTGTACTAGCCTAAAAACATATAATTAGAGCAACTTCATATTGTCTAAAATCCCCCTTTTCTTTTCTTTTTCTTTTTCACCTGAGGGCATGTAAATCATGTACACCTTTTTATCTATTAAAAAAAACTGTAGACGCTTCCTTCAGTAAAAAAAAGGAACTATGGTAGTAGTGCCAGACCCATATTTTTAGGACTGATATTTAATCCATTGCTACAACTTGAGGTATATGTGTCAAGAACCCTCATGGCATGCTAAGTGTCAAAAGGCCATGGTCCAACCCAGATATAAGATTCACCAATAGCATTGCACTAAACTACTGAAACTACTAAACTACTGAAACTACTCCAAGTCCTACACTAAACTACTAAACTACTGAAACTACTCCAAGTCCTACACTAAACTACTAAACTAAGCTAAGTACTACTGCTTGCAAGTCCTACACTAAACTGAAAATGTTTCAGTTAATTATGCTACTCCAGTACTAACACAAATTATGCTACTCCAGTACTAACACAAGGAGTACAAGCATTTCACTCAAGGAAAATTGCACTCACAGAGCACTCTAGATCAACTGATGCGAAATATTGTACTAACCTAAAAAAATTGCACTCACAGAGCACTCACAGAGCACTCTAGATCAACTCCAGCACTCACAGAGTACTCCAGTACTAACCTAAAAAGATTGTCTTTCTGCGATTTCTACTGATGCGAAATCAACTTATATTTTTCTTGTAGAGTGTCGGTGATGCTCGCTGGGGGCAATGCATGTCCACTCTAGATCCATCGGAGGTGCAGAGGCTAGCAGAAATACAAAAAAATGACTTTCTGGTGGTGATTAGAGAGGAAGGAGGGAGGAGTGATGGCTACCTGCGTATGGAGTGGTCGCCGGTGTAGCTCCGGGCGGCGGCGTTGCTGCAGAGTCGGGGGAGGCGTCGGGGGCGTCGGACGTCGGGGGCGCGGGCGTCGAGGGCGTCGGACGTCGGGGGTGCGGGTGTCG
>LR738715.1:569821446-569841779 GCA_902687465.1 Secale cereale
TAGGGGAATCGAGGGTGCAGGGGGTCGGCGGCGGCGGCCGGTGGACCGGGGGGTGCTCGGCGGCGAGGGGGACCGGATCTGGCGAGGTGGGATAGCGATCGAGATGGAGGGGGGGTCGAGATCGAGTGTCCATGAAATTTAAAAATATTCATGATAGTTCAAAAAGTGCCCATGAAATACAATCGAGAAATGAAGGGTACGATTTAAATACAATCGATCTTAGCTAGCTATCTGTTCACAATCTTCTTGCCCTTCTTTTTCGCAAATGGAGTTCTTCTGTGGAACGGACGTCCTTTAGGTAGGGTGGTCCTGCTTCTTCTTGTGGTGTAAGCTGCTACTTCATCATCGTCGTCATGTTCGATCCTCGGGTCGCCATACTTGTCGAAGTCTTGCTCATTGGCTACTCCATCCATTCCGATGATCTTCCTTTTGCCTCTCCTCACGACAACACGACTGGGCTATGACGGATCGGTAATGAAGAAGCATTGGTCAACTTGGGAAGCCAGTACCCATGGCTCATTTTTCGCGGTGACGTTTGCGCCCGCGGTCTTGGATTTGGCTTCGGGTATAACCATGGTGGTGAAATACCGGTCTTCTTTCAGGACGCTCTTGGCCCATCTGACACGGAACATCGGGACCTTCTCTCCAGCGTAGCTCAGCTCCCAGATCTACTCGATCCTTCTGTAGTATCTGTCCTTGTCATTACCGGTGTAGGATTCCATCGTTACCCCGGAGTTCTGATAACCATCGCTCTTCATGTCCTTGGCCTCGGTGTAGAATGTGTAGCCGTTGATATCTTACGCCTCATAGGTCATCAGGTTGTGCTCGGCGCCCTGTGACAAGGCGAATATGAGTTGTTCTTCCGCGGAAGAATCATCATGTAAAGGGTACGACAGAAGCTTCTGCTTGAACCAATGCGTGAAACATGAGTTGTGCTCTTTGATTATATCTCCGTCCATCCTCTGTTGGCCTCGGTCATTGTATGTCTTCTCAATAAAGGTTTTGTGCTGAACCACCCAAGGATCGACCACGTCTATGTGTTGTAGCGCGACTAGGTTTGCTCTTTCAAAGTCGGCGAGTCGACCCTCGAAGTCGACATGCATTTCGCGGCGACCCTCACGGTGACCCGATCCAGCGAGCCTGCCGAGGTGCCTGTTGACGGGCAGACCAACGGGGTTCTCGATGCCTAGATAATTCGTGCAGTACGAGATGCACTCTTCGCTCAGAAAGCCCCTGGCTATGCTTCCCTCTGGACATGACATGTTGCGAATGTATCCTTTGATGACACCATTCATCCTTTCGAACGGCATCATGCTGTGCAGGAACGTCGGCCCGAGTTGGATGATATCTTCCACGATATGGACCAGCAGATGCACCATAACATCAAAGAATGCGGGCGGGAAGTACATCTCAAGCTCGCATAGTATCACCACGATCTCTTCCTGTAGCCTTCTGAGTTGCCTCACGCCAACAGACTTCCGAGAGATGACGTCGAAAAAGTTGCATAGGCCAAATAGGGTTTCACGGACGTGCGCGTCCATGATACCACGGATTGCAACTGGAAGTATCTGCGTCATCAGCACGTCACAGTCGTGAGACTTCATCCCGCTGAACTTCAGCTTCGCCCAGTCTAGGTATCTGCTTATCTTCCCCGCGTAACCGTAAGGAAGTTGTACTCCTACGAGGCAGGTGAAAAACTGCTCGATCTCCTCCTGACTTAGAGTGAAGCACGCGGGAGGGTAGTCATTTCCGGTCTTCTTGGCCTTTTTGCCTTTGCGACGACTTTCCGTGTCCTGCTTCGCCTCATCATCATCATCATCATCATCATGATCATCATATATAGCGTGAAGCTCCTGCCTGATGCCCATTGATTTCAAGTCTGCCCTTGCTTTCGGCCCATCTTTGGTCCTCTCTGGCATGTTGAGCAGGGTACCAAGCATACTCTCGCACACGTTCTTCGTGATATGCATTACATCAAGGCTGTGAGGCACACGGTGGATCTTCCAGTACGGCAAGTCCCAGAAAACAGACCTCGTTTTCCATACCTTCAGCAGCGGCTCTGGCGCCTTTCGCTTCTTTCCCGGCTCTGGCGCCTTTTGCTTCTTTTCCGACAGTGGGCAATCTTTCCAATTTTTCAACAGCTCGTCTATTTCCTCGCCGCTCCTCGTACGCGGGTTTCCTCGGGGTTCGGTTTCACCATCGAACAGATCCTTGCGTTTTCTCCATAGGTCATCGTCGCGAAGCCACCTTCGATGTCCCATGAACACGGTTTTCGAAGACCCGAGATCTCTATCTAGCTGGCGATACGTTGTGTCATCCATGCACCTGACGCATCCAGAAAATCCGTTGACCATCTGCCCCGCGACATATCCGTAACCGAGATAGTCGTGCACCGTCGTGAGCAGCGCGGCTCTCATAGGGAAATATTCTTTCTTTGCGGCGTCCCACGTATTGGCTGGCGTTTTCCACAGCGTGTCTAGCTCCTCTTTTAGCAGCCCCAGATACAGATTGATGTCGTTCCCTGGTTGTTTCGGTCCTTCAATTAGCATACTCATGTGAATGTACTTCCTCTTCATGCACAACCAGGGGGAAGGTTGTACATCCACACAAACACAGGCCAGGTGCTATGTGTGCTTCTCTGGCTGCCAAACGGGTTGACTCCATCGGTGCTCGCGCCCAACACGATGTTCCTTGGATCGTTCCCAAATTCTAGGTCTTCGAAGTTCAACGCTTGCCACTGGCTCGCATCCTTAGGGTGACTCAGCATCTTGTCTTTTTTATCTATCTCCGGATCATTTGCGTCATCTTCTCGCTTCTTCTCCTCCCTATCCGCGTGCCAACGCAGGAGCTTTGCTACCTTAGGGTCCGCGAAATACCGCTGCAGACGAGGAGTGATTGGAAAGTACCACACCACTTTTCGAGGAGCTTTCTTCCTCTTCTTGTATCGAGTGATGCCGCACACCGGACATATGGTAGACTCCGCGTGCTCGTCCCGATAAATGATGCAATTGTTCATGCACACATGGTATTTCACGTGCGGTAAATCCAGAGGACACACGATTTTCTTCGCCTCCTCCAAACTGGTGGGGCACTTGTTCCCCTTGGGAAGACGTTCGTGCCAGAATGACATGTTCTCATCGAAGCATGCGTCGGTCATTTTGTGTTTTACCTTCATCTCCAGAGCCATGAGCGTTACTTTCAGGCGGGTATCCTCGGGCCTGCATCCTTCATACAATGGAGTAACCGCGTCTAACTCAAGTTGATCCATCTTGGCTTTCTCTCGGGCGGCAGCTCTTGCGTTATCGGTCTGCTTGAGAAGCAGCTCTTGAATATGAGGGTCCTGCACCCAGCCCATCGATGGTTCAGCGTCGTCTGCTCCGCCGGCATCATCATCTTCATGATCATGCCCGTCGTCTGCTCCGGCATCTTCCTCATCATCATGTCCTGCATCTTCTACATGATGACTGTGTACAGCATCACCGTCATGATCATCTCCTGGGGATTCTTCGTCTTCTCGCCTGCCCGAGCCGCGGTGGTTGTCTTGCTGCCCTTCCTCATTTCTTGCCCGGCCCCCATGGACGACTTCGTAGTCATCTTCATCACCTTGGCACCGATAGCCATCCATGATACAACGCAAGAGCAGGTGGTCCCGCACCTGCCCGGAATCCGGGTCCGCAATAAGGCTCTTCAGCTTGCATCTTCGACACGGACATCTTATCTCCGTCTCGTTCTTTTGAAGCATCTCGGCCTTTGCGGACCTCAAAAACCTATTCACGATGCCTTCGGTCATCGTGCGCACCATGGTCGTCCTGCGGGGTAGAGCAAAACGATATTTTAGAACCAAGAAAATTTTTGCCATGACTTTCCCTAAAAATAGGACAAAAATGAATGCTTAATGCCAAAATTCTCACCGAAACGGAAATGAATCAACATTCCGGGAAAATATGGGCAACTATCGCATTTCAAATACCGGTACACCTCCAAACACAAACACATATGCAACACAACAAACCTATGCAACACCACAAACATACATAGATCTAGCTAGGCCATAAAAGTGCATGTGCACATTGTTGTATGGAGAACAACATAAATATAGCTTCCGCCCTTACTTACCTATCAAAACAAGGTAATTTAACCACTTAATTTGAATGAATATATGGTGGAAATGAGGTGAAAAAGAGGAGGGACCCGAGAGGAGAGGAGGTGGAGAGAATGAAGAAGTGGGGGGGGGGGGAAGTGAGTGTGGTAGAGAGGCTGTCCAAAATATCTCGTTGCTGCCCGCTTACTAATGGGGCACCAACTATAAATGCGCCATTAGTAATCAAGGTTACTAATGGCGCATTTATAGTTGGTGCGCCATTACAAGTTTTGCAAAAAAAACATACTAATGGCGCACTGTCGCATAGTGCGCCATTACTAGTTTAAACTAGTAATGGCGCACTCTGGGACAGTGCGCCATTAGTAGTTTTGTAAAAAAAAGAATAAAAAATATCATAGAAAAAAGAGCATTAATGGCGCACTTTACTGCTGGTGCGCCATTACTACAACTAGTAATGGCGCACTATGCATGGATGCGCCATTAGTATGTTTGGACAGGCGCGCTAGTTAAAAAAAAACTTCTTGATACTAATGGCGCACTCCGGGCAAGGTGCGCCATTAGTAGTTCGAACTCTAATGGCGTATCTGTTGCTGGTGCGCCATTACTATATACTAATGGTGCACTGCCTGTCTGGTACGCCATTAGTATCAATTCCATCTATAGCCCTTTTCCTAGTAGTGTTAGAAACAAACCAGTGAAACCATCTGGACCTGGAGCACGATCGATGGGCATGTGTTTAATAACATCCTCTACCTCATCATCAATGAAAGGCTGCGACAAATTATCAAGCCCATCCACTTTGGGGATTAGGGAGTCTAAGTCAAATCCCATTTGGATGCCCTTTGCACGGCCCATACGCTATTTAAAATCAGCCCAGAACATTCCCGCCAATTGTTGATGATCTGTGATCATTTCACCCAAGGCATTTTTGATCGAAGAAATTGTGTTCTTCCGATATCTTTCTGTTGCCATTGCATGGAAAATTTTGGTATTCTCCTCACCATCTTTGATAGACCTAATCGTGCAGCGTTGCTTCCAATAAATAAACTGCAAACGAAGAATCTCCTCAAGGTGAAGCTTTACAATTCACCGGAAATTGATTTCAGGCCATCTCAAGGGACGAAGCTCTTCTAGTTCATCCAGATATAGAACTACCTTGTTACAATCTGCAATGAGGGCCTTAACCTTGGACAGATTGAAATGCCACCTTTTGAGAGCATAGCATAAAGCTTTAAGCTTGGCCGAAATCATGGAGGCAATATTGGACTTTCTCATTTGCTTGTTGCAAACTGCAGAAACACATTCAATAAAACCAGAAAGATTGACCCAGTAGTTTTCGAAACAAAATACCTTAGCCTTGGGAATGCATGTAGCAACAGTGCCAACACATGGTACATGGTCCGAAGCAGTGCGTGCAAGAGGCATGACCAAGGTATTGGGGTGATCATAGGTCCAAGAAACAGAAGTAAAAAACCAATCAGTTTGTTTAAGCAATGGGTTCGTCTGCATATTAGACCAAGTGTACTGCCTACCCTTGATTGGCAATTCAATAAGACCAAGATGACCAATGATTTCATTAAACAAGAAAATGTCATTAACACTGCCACCTGGAAGATTGCGGTTATCAAGCGATCTCATGAAATTAAAATCACCAAGAAGAAGCCAGTTTTCATCAGCATTAATATTAAGATTGTAGAGCTATTACACAAAATCATCCCCGACCGGACCCTGACAAGGCCCGTAAACAATCACTAAGGACCAAACTTCCGATGTGTGCTTGGAACGGAATTCCACAATAATACGAAAATGTTTTGCCACAATGAGTCGACCATCAAAGAAGGAAGAATTCCAAATAAACACTATACCGGCAGAAGTCCCCACGGACGGCACATAGGCAAAATTATCAAAGCGATGAGGAAAAAACTTTCTAAGGAAGCATTAAGCAATATGCATGGATTTAGTTTCCTGAAGACATATAACATAGCACCCGCTTTCATCAATTTTTTTCTTAACAGCAAGCTGACGTGCTTCAGAATTAAGACCCCGCACGTTCCAAAAAAGAACCTTCCAATCCCTAAAACCGTTTTGATTCATTACAACCCAAAAGGAGTAGCAACAAAAGTAGATCACGTAGCGACCTACACCCACCAAGTACATGAAACAGATCCACACAGTTCAACATAGCAAAACATAAATAAAGATAAATGGCGATTCGGAAGGTACGCCATGGACCAGATTGCTTGAAGTGATCACTGATCATCAGAACTCTTGTTGCTGCTTGCTTGAGAGGGATCAGCTACAAGCTTCTGCGCTGTGATCTTCTCAGGCGCAATGCGCAGACGGGCCCCAATACGTTGCAGATCGCCAATAGAGCTGGGTGGTGGAATATCCGGGCATCAGATTTCCGCAAGGAAGCTTTGGTCTTGCGCTTATTAGCAGCATGAGGCAGTTTGTCCAAGCTGGGATTCTTACTCTGTGTCTTGCGATATGCTTCCTTCAGAGCACTAAGGCAGGCACTACGACGAACTGCAGTGTCGACCAAAGGTGTGGCCACCTTGCGCTCATGCTTTCTAGGCACCTTATGTGTGGCAATGAACTGAAAATATTCAGTTACTGACTCAGTGATCTCATCAAAGCACAGGGCACGGGCCACCGGTCGTTTCATAGGTGAGTAACGACGAACCGAGGTGGTGCAAGTGCCAGGCACTGCCCTCAGAGAAAGCTTGAATTCGGGTTCCAGAACACTAATCTCCCAGGATTTCTTGGAAAGAACATGAGGTCCCATGACAGGCAGAGAGACATCATTCTCTCTGGGTATTTCAGAAACCCACATAAACAACATCATTCTCTCAAAGCTTCTCTGTCATTGCATAACAAGAGGAAGAGCTGGGCCAAAAACTGTCAAGACCATGCCAATATGCAGAGGAGGTTGTACCACTGGTGGTTGATAAACCCCAACATCAGCGACAGGCCCATCATCATTAACAGAAGCATCGGACATTTGTAGAATAACAAACTCCAAAGATTGGTTACCATCAATTTGATTTTCTTCAACTTGTTCTTGTTGTTCGATAGGTTGATCATTGGGTGGTATGTTATCCTACGGTTGACCATGCGTAGGTGGCGGGACATCGTTCCAAGCTACTTCAGGAAACTCAGGCATGACCCCGTTATGATTATCAAATTGCAGGTGCCCCGGGAGAGGATGAGGATTGCCATTGAAAGGCATAGGATCTTCATTGGTAGGCAAAAAATCAGCAAAGTCCGTAGAAAAGATATAGATCGGAGCAGTCCAAGAGATCCCTGCTCCTCCAAAATCAGCATACTCACGATATACAACATCATGCGGCACTACAGATTGTGCCGGGAAAGAGACATACGCCAGGGTGCAGACTAACATTGGATCATCCAGATGCCCGTGATGAAAGCGACCAAAAGTACTAATTGCTTCAGCAATATACTGCGTGCGTCTGTAATCCAGAGGAATTCCAACTATCATAACCTAGCCCCGACGAAATCCTTGCGTGGCTCTGAAGTTAATACCCTCATCATGCGGCAAAAAGCGAACGAATCTATCATTGCCTAGATTAAACGGCGGGTGATCCACAAGTTCTTGCCTAGCAACTAGGCTACGGAATCAAAAAATACCAACTCCTTGAATCCAAGGCTGGGCATCAAGAACAGATCGCCCAAGGGTGTTAACAACAAAATCACTGACCATGTTGCGGTAGATGAGGACTTCTTCATGCAGAGGAGCTGGCTCGACAATGGTGATGGCATAATCCTCGTTCTGTCGGTCAGGTGCCACTACCAGAGAGAAGAAGGTGCGTGGGAGACGCAAGGGCCCACCGTCGATGATGTCGAAACCCAGTGGGGGCAAACTCAAGAGGATCCAGCGCAAAGTTGGCCATTGCGGGCTGGAGAGACGCTGGAGCTGCAGCAGCGGGTGGAGGAGGCGGTGTGGGTGGTGGTGGCGAGGCAGGCGGAGGTGGAGTAATGGGCGGTGGCTCGGTGGGCAATGGTGGAGGCGATGGGAAGGCGGGCGTGATGGGACTGGGCAGAGACCCAACTAGGAGAGCTAGGAGGGAAACCGAGGCACCGGGCGATGATATCTCCTCTGACCGTCCTAGAGAAGTAGGATTGACCACGGGACCCACTTGTAAATTAGAGAAGGCACAGCGCTGGAGCATCCCTTGGCTCTGTGGCCCAACCGAAAGCATCTGCGACAATGGATTTGCTTGGTGCACGAGCTGGTAATGTGCTGCATCGATAAACAATTTCGGCACTTCCAAACATTAAACACAATGTCATCCATGAGTTTACCCTAGCAGAATCCATAGCAGAATTTGGCAGTTGATCGTCCGTAACAACCTGAGAAGATCTCTCAAAAAGGGAAACGGTTGTATCCAAAGGGGCCTCGGTTGGTTGGGGCGAAGATAGGGCCATAGCAGGATTATAAAGAGCCGGAGAGCCATGATGGGCCGGCGAGCCATGATGGGTTGAGGGTTCTGGTGCAAAAGAACCACCAGGCACGACAACTTGGGACACATGCAAATCCTTTCCCAAGCAGATATGAGCCGTTCCGGATATGACGACAGTGTTTTTGGCTGGGACGTTGATCGTTTCGAATGAGATGGGCGGCGTCGCCACCGTCCATTGAAGATTGGTCGCCGACGGCAAGTGAATAATGACTTGTTCACGTGGATTCACGTCGTAGCCAACCTTAGTTATCGTATCAACACATAGCTGCGTAGCTGGGTATCGATAACCCCTACATGCGGTGTACTGTTGTAACGTGGGAAAGGAGAGCTTCTTCCCCAAAGATGAACCCGAGCGAAATGAAGATTTAGAAGGGGGCTTGTGCATAGAAAGTAAACTAAGAGTAGCACACTTGTTAGAGGGACTGATAAGAACCCACTCAGCACCACACTCCTTTTTCCAGATCACAAACTCACACTTCCAATTAGGACCACCATTCCCCCATAGATGAAAATAACATTTGAAATGCATGCATGCAAACGATCGTAGCTAGAGGATATAAAGGCCAACTTTCTTGCAAGATACACTGAAAGAAAATACCTTGTCTTTGATGTGATTAACCGACAAATCAATTGCAGATCCTCCAATTGCTGATTCCAAGGTAGCCGCCACTGAATCTTCATTAAGACGGAAAACGTGCCTACTAAAAGACACCACCATAATGAAATGGCGTGTGTCATCCGTGGGATGGACAGATCGCCCACAAAAATTGAAAATCTTATCTGCACAGATGGAGCCCGCTGAGAAATCCAAACCCAATGTTGATCCACCAAAGGGACCCATATGAGATGGGTATAGGCGTGTAGATCAGAAGACGTCGGAGAAGATGAGTGGAGAAGATCCAAAATTCACTGGCTAGAAGTGAAGATCACTGGATAACCTATGTCGCGGGAGGGAGGCGTGGGTGGGTGCGCCATCCGACACAATAGCGCTTGTTGTCTCCTGTTACTTTCGGATTAGCTTCGTTCGATTTGTGCGGTGACTACCACGAGCTGGGCGAGAGCGGCCTCGACATGGTCGTGGGCGGCCTCCATCAGGGCTAAGGCCACCGCTGCATAACGGACAACTGTTGTGCCACTCTCGCCAGTTGCTAACCCCGAGGCAAATGTTGCTGCCTCCGCCTGAGAAGCAACATAGGGTGTTTGGCCTGTCTCGGCCGCCCGGTTGCAGATTGCGGCCGTGCTCACGCACGTTGTTAGCACGCGCAAGGCGGCTGTGGCGGCGCTCCCGCCGGAGTGGGCCATCGAAGTTGCCCTCATGACGCGGGTCCACGTGCCCATCTTTCACCGGTGGCGATTGAACAGTGAAATGATATTTGGGGAGCGAGCTAGTGTGCTTGAGATGCCAGCTGTGGACCGTAGCTGACGCATTTTCTCGCGTAAGACAACGGCGTACTATACATCGACGGTGCTCCAGGATATTTTGTGTTGCATCTCACACGGTTGGTCATAATAAACTATGTGTGATCTACTTGATTTTTCATCTTGATTTGAATTACATAATGGGGTGACAGCGGAAATGGACGTTGTTTGAATTGCTAGACCTTTTATCTGTAATGAACATGCAACTATATGTGTGTCGTGAAAGAATTCGAATTATTCAGGGTTCGTTTGGACATTTTATACTTTAAATTGGTTTCTAGCCATTTTAGGTGCACAATCAAGATTAAACTACATGCACATGCTCATGTGCGCCAATATGGGTTGTAAAATCATATATGTGTCCATGGGTTTATGCTTATGTCCCATGCAAGAAATGGGGATGAAATTTGAACACCGCGACACCGTGCCTCTCCGGCAAACGTCGACGTACTTGCTTTTGTAATTCTAGTAAATCCAAAATTTGTCCGAAATTCATGAAACTTGGCATGCTATCATGGAGCGGCATCAACATGCTGTGGGAACAATTTTGTCCCATTTGGGGCAGGTTTGGGTATAAGCTTCTCATAAACCAGAGTGTCGAGGAAACTGACCGCCCGCGAACACCTATGGGACCGGAGCCCCTTTTACGTTGCGGTAAGGGAGCGGAGGGAGCACGGAGAGCAGATCGAGGGGCACACACGGGCAGTTTACCCAGGTTCGGGCCGCGATGCACGCGTAAAACCCTACTCCTGCCTTGGTCTTATTGAGTTCTTGGGCACGGGAGCTTGAAGATCTACAGTACTAGCTACACCGAGCGAGAGAGTGGTTTAGTTTCTGGGATCGAACCCCCTCTACGTTGTGCATGGGCCTCTTTTTATAGCTCAAAGGGGTCGCCGACAGGTGCCAACGTAGAGGAGGGTAAAAATGTAAAACTGGTGGTGGTTGTAACAGTGCATGAACAGTGGTCTTCACCTAACTCTGACGGTGGAGGACAAGGGCATTGAATGCCCATCGCCATCGCCCAAAAAGCGTCCGTCCATGCGTCTCCGTTCGCCACGGCGATAGCCTCGTCACCGCGGCTTGCCACCGTGTACCCCAGGCTGCACAGCCACCTGCCACGTGCCCCTGGAAGGGCCCCAGGGCGACGCGTGGCCAGATGAGCTGGAGCGAAGGCACACAGCATAAACTTCCCCGGCAAGCACCTTGCCGGGGTCGCAACCTTGCCGGGCCCGGAAGCTTGTCGCTCTCCGGGTCCTGCCGGGGCGCACGATGCGCCACGATATATCTTCTGAAGTGTTATTCTTTGGCCTTCCTGGCAAGCTCCTCTTGCCAGGGTCTTGTTAGAAAAGAGTGGTCCTGTGCTTAGAGCAGCCTTCCCGGCAAGCTCCTCTTGCCGGGGCCTTGATCTCCTGACAAGTATACTTTGTTCTTGAATGGCTTCAAAGGGGTCCAGAGTGGGCTTTGGCGGGCGCGTGGTGAGCCAGACCACGGGGCACTGCTACTGCCCGTGCACAAGTCGGGATACTAAGGTACCCCTACTTTAGTACACCGACAGGAGCCCCCGGGCCTGGGCCATACACGGTGCCGAGCGCTGTTGGGCCAGGCCCAAAACAGTGCACGGGCACACGCGGCCCACGGCGCGCCGTTTCCCACTCCGCATCTGCCGCATCTCTCCCTAACGGCACGCGTCGATTGCGGCGTCGTGGGAGAGATCGTGGCCTGCTTCTTTAATGAAAAATGCGAAACGTCCCCCACTTCCCCCTTAAAAGCAGAGGAAGCAGGGGCGGTTTCCCTCCATTGCCATCATTGCACCTTGAATCTCTAGAAACCCCCGCCGCTCTCTGCCTCCGCAAGGGTCGACAGAGAGCCGAGCTCCACCCTCTCCTCCGCCGTCTCCTACATCCGCAGCGCCGTCGACCTCCCCGCTGTCCCCGCCATGGCCCCGAAGAGCGACATGGCGAAGAGTGACCAGGCGAAGAAGGAGAAGTCCGAAAAGGCGGCGAAGTTGGCCGCCATGCGGAGAAGGAGGGTGGTCTTCCCGCCGAGGCTCCGCGCGAGGGAGCTGCGGGACAAGTACTACTTGTTCTGGGCGAGGGAGACGAAGGCTCATACTCGCACCCAGGTCCTCCCCGCCGTAGCCGTCGACATGTTCCCAGGAGGTTACTACTACTTCGCTGCATTCTTCCATTGCGGTCTCTGCCCTCCGTATTCGGAATTTTTCTGCGATGTGATGAACACCTATGGACTCCACCTCTTAGATTTTACCCCGAATGCCGTCCTCACTTTGGCTGTTTTCGCACATCTGTGCGAAAACTATGTCGGGGTCCACCCGAACGTAGCTCTCTTCCGCCACTTCTTCACGCCTAGAGTATAATCTGGATCCCCACTCTCCGGCGGTATTTCCTGGATCTTCAGGCTCGGCAAGAAGGAGGCGTACTTGATTGGGGAGCTACGCGGCAAGTGGGAAGAATGGAGAGCTGACTGGTGCTGGGTTCTGGAAGATGCACCTGAGCAGTTTACCTCGCCGCGCCAGACTGCAATAGTGCGGGGCAAGGATTGGAGCGACTTGGCCCCGGAGGATGACAAGCTGCAGATTGCCCTTACTAGGATCCTTCGCCTCCGGGCTGCCAACCTGACTGTGGGTGAAGTTGGGGCCGATTTCCTCCCCCGCCGCATTGCCCCTCTGCTGGTGTCGGTGTACTAAGGTAGGGGTACCTCAGTACCCCAACTTGTGCACGGGCAGTAGCAGGTTCCCGCGGCAGGGCCTACCACGTGCTTGCCGGAGACCTTTTCTGATCCATATGAAGCCATTCAAAAAGAAAGTATACAAGACAGAAGATCAAGGCCCCGGCAAGTGGAGCTTGCCGGGAAGGCCATCCCAGGCTCAAGATTACCTCACTAACACGAGACCCTGGCAAGAGGAGCTTGCCAGGAAGACTAGAAGGCTACATCTCAGAAGACACGCCTCGGCGCAACATGCGCCCCGGCAGGGCCCGAGGAGCGACAAGCTCCCGGGCCCGGCAAGGTCAAGGCCCCGGCAAGGTGCTTGCCGGGGAGAGTTACGCTGTGTGCCCGCGCTCCAGCTCATCGAACCACGCGTCGCCCTGGGGCCATTCCAGGGACGCGTGGCGGATGGCTGTGCAGCCTGGGGGACACGGTGGCACTACACGGTGACGAAGCCATCGCCGTGGCAAACGGAGACGCAAGGGCGGGCGCTTTTGGGGTCGACGGTGACGGGCATTTAATGCTCTTGTCCCCCACTGTCAAAGTAGGTGATGACCACTGTTCATCCACTGTTCATCCACTGTTCCCGCACTGTTACAACTACCACCACAATTACATTTTTACCCCTTTTCCTACGTTGACACCTGTCGGTGACCCCTTGAGCTATAAAAGCAGGCCCATGCACAACGTAGAAAGGGTTCGGAACCTAGATCGCTCATTTGCTCGGGGTAGCTAGTTCTTCAAGCTCCTGAGCTCCAACACTTAATACAAACCAAGCAGGAGTAGGGTTTTACGCGTCCATCGCGGCCCGAACCTGGGTAAACTGCCTGCGTGAGCTCTACGATCTGCTCTTTGTGCTCCCTCCGCTCCCTTACCATACGAACAAGGGGCTCCGGTCCCATAGGTGCTCGTGGTGGACAGTTTCCCCCGACATCTTTGGCGCGCCAGGTAGGGGGCGTCGAGGTTGTGCGAACCTGATCCGGCGTTCACGCGGGCGCATTCTTCATCAACCTCTCCAGCCACTTCGACTTCATCAGCAACAACAGCATGGCCCCGAAGAAGAAGGCTTCGGAGGTCGGAGGCCCGTCCGCGTCTGTTCCACCGCCACCTGAGCCAACGGTGGGTGGAGGAGACGCCGTCGGAAGGGTGGTCACCGGCGAGGAGACTCGCGGCGCCACCAAGTCCAAGGAAAAGACGGACGACCGAGCCTCGGTCTCCGCGGATGCACCACGTCCATCTCAGCAAACGACAACCCAGCAGCACCGTGGTACAGGAGGTACCATCCGCTTGCTGGGGCAAGGGCAAACCGGAGGTTCGCGGGATGCTCTGGACCACCGTCCGGGCACGAGCAAGGTGCGGTCACCGGGGCGGGAAACTGCTCCTTCTAACCCCGTTAGGAGTCCGAGCATATCCCGCTCCTCGCACCGCTCGCCCCCGCTCCCCTCCTCTCCACTAGAAGCGCTCGCAAGAGCGCAACTGCTCCTCGACTTCCCTCCAGCGGCAGACAAGGCCGAAGACTGGAGGGCAACGATCCAAAGCCTCATCGCCTTCCCCAACAACGACACGCCGCAGCAGCCGGTGACGTCGCGGCCGCGGCAAGTCGAGAAGACGAAGGCCGATGGCGACAAGACCGCCGGGGGTGCAACCACCGTGCACTCCCTGCCGCGGAAGCAGAAGACGCCGCCCCGCCGGATCAACGTCGACGACGACTCCACGGCGTCGTCGGATCCGCGGGCTCGTCGGGACCAGCGCCAAGTCCTCGGCGAACGGCAACAAGAAGACGCTCGAACGACGATCGAGCGCCGCCGAGAAGCTCGGCGACAATCAGATCAGCGAGCTGGGACCGCTGTCGATACGCACGCGCCCGATGAACCAGGCGACTTGCCGTACGCGGCAGGTTGCCCTGCGTTTACCCGTGAGCTGCGGCGCGTCCAGTGGCCCAGCATGAAGAACTTCAAGCCCGACGTACCGGAGAAGTACGACGGCAAGACGCACCCCTCAGAATTCCTCAGCATTTACACCATCGCAGTGCAGGCTGCCGGGGGGCGCGACGAGAAGATACTGGCGAACTACTTCCCGCTGGTGCTTAAGCCGAACGTTCGTTCTTGGCTTATGCACTTGCCGGAAGGCTCCATTTCTTCTTGGGCGGATCTTTGCCATCAGTTTGTTGGCGCCTTCACGGGCGGCCACAAACCCCACGCCCAGGAGAGCGATCTCCACATCTTGTCCCAGAAGGAAGGAGAACCTCTACGCAAGTACATCCAGCGCTTCAGCCGCGTGCAGCACAACATCCCCGACGTCCACCCTGCTGCGGTTATTAGCGCGTTCCACCAGAACGTGCGTAACCGCCGCATGCGTGAGGAGTTGTCCATGACCAAGATACGGGATGTCAGCGAGCTCTATGCTCTGGCTGATAAGTGCGCGCGCGCCGAGGAGGGGATGAGACTCCCCGGGGAGGATGCTGGCGCAGGGGGAAGCGACAGCGAGGATGCCGCCCCGGCAAAGAAGAGCCGGCGGCGGAACAACAGAAGAAAGAACAAGAAGGAAGTGCTTGCCGTCGAGAAGTCCGGCAAGGAGGCTCCCGCCAAGCAAGCACAGACTGGCGGCTCCGGCAAGGAGCCTGCCCCTGTAGCGGCAGTCGACAAGCAGGACGGCTCCGACAAGCAATACTGCAAGATCCACCGCACCAAGGGCCACGACCTCTCCAACTGCAAACGCGTCGAGTACCTCGTCGAGCAGCAGAAAGCTGAGTACGAGCGGCGCGACAAGGAGAAGGCCCAAGGTGGCGGGGGAGAACCAAGCAAGAAGCGGCCATTCAATGGCCGGGGAGGACGCCGCGGCAAGGCCAAGCAGCGGCAAGGTGATCGACCTCCCCGGGGCCGCGACAAGGATGAGGAAGACGACGACGAGGACATGGAGGAAGAAGATAACAGCGAGCAGGAGTTCCAGAAGGCCACGGAGGTCCTGTGCGTCGACGGCGGCACCTCTCTGCACACTTCCCACCGCCAACTCAAGCAGTGGGTGCGGGAAGTAAATGCAGCAGAGCCGCCCGTGGAGTCGCGCATGCTCCTCAAATGGTCCAGCACGCCCATCATTTTTGATCTTGAGGATCACCCTGACCGCACCACCGCGGTCGGGTGCTTGCCGATGTTGGTCTCACCAACCATCCGCAACCTCAAGGTCACCAAAATGTTGGTTGACGGCGGGGCCGGCCTGAACTTGATCTCCTCGGCTGTGGTCAAGAAACTCCAAATCCCAGACGGCGAGCTCGAAGAGACCGGTTCGTTCCAAGGAATAAACCCGGGGAGGAGCAAGCCGAAGGGCAAGATAACTCTGCCAGTGACCTTTGGCGGGGAGCTGAACTTCAGGACGGAAAGGATAACCTTCGATGTTGCCGATATCCCATTGCCATACAATGGGATACTTGGACGTCCTGCCCTCGCCAAGTTCATGGCAGCTTCCCACTACGCCTACAATGTACTCAAGATGCCGGGGCCGATAAGCGTCATCTCTGTCCATGGCGACAAGAAAGACGCGCTTATCTGCGCCGACAAGATCTACCGGGATGCAGCAGCCGCAGCGGAGAAGGACACACTTGCCGCTGAAGCTCCCGGGGGGAAGAAGACCAAGACCAAGTCCGGCAAGTGCTCTGGGACCCACTCCGGCAACCGCACCTCTTCGGAGTGCTGCGCTGCCGTCGAGGACGTTCCATCGAGCTCCACCGGCAAGTGCAAGAAAGGGATGGCCGCTCCTCCGGCAACCAAGAAGGTGTCCGCCAAGGAGGACGGCACTGGTGGTACCTTCACCATCAGTGCCACGCTTGACAGCAAATAGGAAAGCGCACTCGTTGCCTTCCTGCGGGCGAATGTCGATGTGTTTGCCTGGCAACCATCTGACATCCCCGGTGTTCCCAGGAAGGTAATTGAGCACAAGCTTGCTGTTTGTCCTCATGCGCGGCCCGTCAAGCAGAAGGTCAGGAAGCAAGCCGTGGTTAGAGGCGTGATCCATTCCACGTGGTTAGCAAACCCAGTTGTCGTGCGTAAGTCCAACGGGAAGTGGAGACTGTGTATAGACTTCACCGATGTGAATAAAGCATGTCCCAAGGATCCATTTCCCTTGCCGCGCATTGACCAGATTGTTGACTCCACTGCTGGATGTGAGCTGCTCTCTTTCCTTGATGCATATTCAGGCTACCACCAGATTTTTATGGCCAAAGAAGATGAAGAGAAGACTGCATTTATCACTCCATGTGGCACATATTGCTTCATACGCATGCCCTTTGGATTGAAGAATGCAGGCTCAACATTTGCAAGGGTAGTGCACACTGCTTTTGAGCCACAGATCCACAGGAATGTAGAGGCTTACATGGATGATATCGTGGTGAAGAGCAAGAGCAAGGATACCCTGATCCAAGATTTGGAAGAGACGTTTGAGAACCTGCGCAAGATCCAGCTTAAGTTGAACCCCGAGAAGTGCGTCTTTGGAGTCCCCTCCGGCAAGCTTCTCGGGTTCTCTGTGTCACAGAGGGGGATTGAAGCCAACCCCGACAAGATTAAAGCCATCGAGCTGATAGAAGCCCCGAAGCGCGACAAGGATGTCAGGAGACTTGCAGGTTGTGTGGCTGCCCTCAGTAGGTTCATTTCGAAGTCTGCGGAACGCGCCCTGCCTTTCTTCAAGATTTTGAAGAAGGCAGGTCCTATGAAATGGACTTCGGAAGCGGAGGCAGCGCTGCAAGACTTGAAACGATACCTATCCTCCACTCCAATACTTGTCGCACCTAGACCACAGGAGAAGTTGCTGCTGTACCTAGCGGCAACCAACCAGGTGGTTAGTGCTGCGTTAGTAGCGGAGAGGGAGGCCGACGAGGAGTCAGCACCATCGGCAAGCGAATTCAGCGACAAGCAGGGGGCTCCTCCGACAAGCTCTGGCCCCGACAAGGACAACTCTGCGCAGGAACAGGGAGAAGTGCGAAAGAAGATGGTGCAGCGCCCAGTGTATTTTGTAAGTTCCCTCTTGCAGGGGGCTAGATCAAGATACTCTGGGGTGCAGAAGTTGCTTTTCGGCCTCCTCATGGCCTCGAGAAAGCTGCGCCATTACTTCCAAGCACATGAGATAACAGTGGTCACTCGCTTTCCGTTGAAGAGGATATTGCACAATCCAGAAGCAACAGGCAGGATCGTCGAGTGGGCACTGGAGCTGTCAAGCTTTGGTCTCAAGTTTGAGAGTACTTCGACTATCCAGAGCCGAGCTTTGGCAGAATTCATAGCTGAATGGACCCCGACGCCCGATGAAGAAGTTCCAGAGACAAGTGTACCCGTACATGAAGCGACCAGTGAATGGGTAATGTACTTTGATGGTGCCTTCTCGCTGCAAGGCGCCGGCGCCGGCGTGGTACTCATCGCGCCCACCGGAGAGCACCTCAAGTACGTTATCCAGATGCACTTTCCCAGGGAGCAAGCGACAAACAATACTGCTGAGTATGAAGGCTTGCTTGCCGGCCTCAGGATTGCGGCCGAACTTGGGATCAGGAAGCTGATTGTCCGGGAAGATTCTCAATTGGTGGTCCGACAAGTTAACAACAGTTACCAGAGCCCTTTGATGGAAGCTTATGTAGATGAAGTGAGGAAACTTGAAGAGCACTTTGAAGGTCTGCAAATGGAGCACGTCCCAAGAGCACAGAATGACATTGCAGATGGCCTTTCAGGGTGTGCTGCGATGAAGTTACCTGTGGAACCAGGGACCTTCTTGCTCAAGTTAACTCAGCCATCCGTCACACCATCTATTGGGCAACACAAGAAGAGAAAGTTGGTCTCCGGCGACTACTTGCCGGCGGATCTCCCCGAGACCGCCGCCAAGGTCCCCAAGATCAACGATCAGAATGCTGAGGAACAGTTTGCTCCTGCAGATCCTCGGATCTGTACAGTTGAAGCAAGCGTTCCCGACAAGCCTCGCCCCGGCGAGCTTGCCGGGGAACCATCAGCTCCGGCAGAACCGGAGGTTCTTGCCGTAGAAGCTGGGGTTCCCGCAGCAGCCCTCAAGCCTTTAGTCCTCGCCGTTGAGCCTCGGGCTCCGGCATGGGCGCAGCAGATCGTCCGTTTTCTGCAAACTGGAGAACTTCCCGACGACCCAGAAGAGATAGAGAAGATAACCAGGCAGTCAAGTATGTACCAGTTCGTGGATAACGAGCTGTACAGAAGAAGACTCAATGGTGTCAGGTTGAAGTGCATCTCCAGGGAAGATGGACAGAAGCTGTTGGCAGAGATGCACGGAGGCATATGTGGCCACCACATTGGCGCAAGGGCACTTGCCGGGAAAGCTTTCCGGCAAGGGTTCTTTTGGCAAGAAGCCCTCCAAGATGCAACTGCACTAGTAACCAAGTGTAAAGCGTGCCAGTTCCATGCCAAGCAAATTCATCAGCCAGCTCAAGCTCTCCTGACGATCCCTTTGTCCTGGCCCTTCTCGGTCTGGGGGCTCGATATCCTCGGCCCTTTCCCTCGCGCTGTCGGGGGCTTTGAGTACTTGTACGTCGCAATAGACAAGTTCACAAAGTGGCCAGAAGTGGAACCGGTGAGAAAGGTGACAGCACAGTCAGCGGTCAGGTTCTTCAGGTCGATTGTTTGCCGTTTCGGGATCCCTAACAGGATCATTACCGACAACGGTACACAATTTACTAGTCGCACCTTCATGCAGTACGTCCAAGACCTTGGCGCCAAGGTCTGTTTCGCTTCTGTTGCTCACCCGAGGAGCAATGGTCAAGCGGAGAGGGCCAATGCTGAAGTGCTGCGCAGACTCAAGACAAGGACCTTTGACAGGCTGCGCAAGTGCGGAAAAAACTGGATAGAGGAGTTACCGGCGGCTCTTTGGTCAATCAGAACGATGCCAAGTCGAGCCACCGGACAGACACCCTTTGCCCTAGTCTATGGGGCAGAGGCAGTTCTCCCCACGGAACTCGTATACGGATCTCCTCGGGTGCTCGCTTATGATGAGCTTGAGCAAGAGCAACTGCGACAAGATGATGCATTGCTCCTCGAGGAGGAACGTCTCCAGGCTGCTGTACGAGCTGCTCGATACCAGCAAGCCTTGCGCCGCTACCATAGCCGCAAGGTTAAAGCCAGGAGTCTCGAGGAAGGCGACCTTGTTCTTCGGCGTGTTCAGTCCGCCAAGAATTCCAACAAGTTGACGCCGAAGTGGGAAGGCCCTTATCGGGTGAGACAAGTCACAAGGCCCGGCGCTGTCCGCCTTGAGACCGAAGAAGGCTTACCGGTGAGCAACTCCTGGAATATAGAGCATCTTCGCAAGTTTCACCCATAAGGCGCGGTTGCCGTGATCCGCTCCGGCAACCACCTTTTGTACAAGCCTTGACGCTGTTGCATGTAACCCTTTGTACAAAGCCGGGCGCAGATCCCGTGCATCAGTAAAGCTTTTTGCGTTTTGCACTATTTTCCTTCTCCATGCTTTCCTTCGTTATTTGCATGCATTATTTGGCATCTTGTGCAACATACGTATCCGGCAAGCATTAGCACGCCGAAAGGCCATATACTTGTTTCCCTCTTCTTTTTCTTTCCCTCTTAAGCAGAAGGAATGTTCCTCGCGCACAAGTTTGCCGG
>LR738715.1:569841809-569861647 GCA_902687465.1 Secale cereale
TGGAAGATGAACCAAGTGCTGTTCAAGAAAGAGAAGCCTTGTCGGAGAAGCAAGCAATATATGAAAGTTAAGTTATCAGAATTTGAGCAGTTTAATTTTTTAAAATTTTAGTTATCTTCCTTGAACAACCACACTTTGTATGGAAAACCTGTGCGCGGAGGAACCTGCCCGTGGCTAGCCGCACCCTTATGTTGTTTTCGAGTACGCTCAACGACTTAAGTGAGCTGCGACAAGTGTCGCGCCCTTGTTTCGTTTTCGAGTTCACTCAGCAAGCTAAGTGTGTTGCGACTAGTTACGGCAAGGTTGCTTGCCGGTAAGACCTTGGCCAGCGGGCTGCTCGGAGTCCAGTACTCAGCGCTCGCGGCAAGGGCCCCTTGCCGGCAAGTTCCCTAGAAGCGTAGGGTTGAAAGCATGCAAAGTAAAGGACCAAAGCAAGGAAGATAGCACTGCATCGATTGCTCAAAATAAGATAATATCTTACAAGGGACAACTTGTCGCAATGACTAATAAGTTTGTGTCCATGGCACACTTTGCAGTAACAAAGGAAATAAAAAGGAAGAGGCCTAATCTACGCGGTCGCCTTCAACCCTGGAGATCTTGTTCACCTTGGCGATAATGTGGGCGACCTGTGCCTTCAGCGCCTCCATATCCGCGTCGGCCGGCAAGCTGCGGAGAACGTTGACGAGGTTTATGCCAGGATTGCGGTATACTATCTTCGTTAGGACGCGCTCCAAAGTTCCCGCGCAGAGCTGGCGTGACTCCTCGGCCAGCTGCGCGGGGAGCTTCTTCTGTAAATTTGCGAGTGCCGGCGCGACCCCTCTGAAGAAGAGACTGAGCTTGGCGCTGTGGGGGAGGTTTGGATCCGGAGAGTATATGAGGTGCTCCACCCTCATCGCCATCAGCTCCTTGTCGATGGCAGCGGCGGAAGCCACCAGGTCTTCGGTCCACACCTCGACGGTCCGGCGGAAGTTCTCAGCTGAAGTGGCGGCGCTCTCCACCAGGCCCCGCTCCTTGCGGAGCTTGTCCTTCAGCTTGGTTTCCCGGTCCCGGACGGCGTCGAGTGAATCCTTCAGCGTGGAGACTTTCAGCTCCAGATCTGCAATCGAGTCCTTGGCGGCCTTCAGCTCGTCGCCCTGCTTGGAGAGGCGTACCTGAAGCTCGGAGTTAGTGTGGGCGTCTTTCTCGCGCTCTAGGTTGAGCGCGGTGACCCTATCCGTGCTCGCCTTCAGGTACTCCTCCAGCTGCGCCACCTTGGCCTCGAGGTCCTTCTTGGCGGTCTCCGCGGTGGCTGCGGCGGCCTTTGCTTCTTTCAGCTCCCCGCCAAGGGCCTGCTCCCGGGCGGTAAGGTCTTCCTCGTGAGAATCGAGCTCGACCTTCCGCTGGTTGAGCGCTCCTTCTCGCTGGGACAGCGCTTCTCCGGCGAGTCGCTGTTGCTCCTCGGCCTCGGCCTTTTCCAGGAGCCACTCTTGGTACTCTCCGGCGAGCCTCTCGCGCTCCTCCACCACGTCGCGGAGGGCTGCCTGGTTGGCGGCGCGGAGCTCCGCAGCGCGTTTCTCCATATCAGCTGCGGCCTTGGCGGTGAGGGCCTCCCGAGACTCAAGCTTCGCCTGCCTGGCCCGGTAAAGGGCCAAGAGCCGGTGGAGCAACTTCTCCTCCTCGGGCTCGTCACTCCCGCCAGGCGCCTCGACAATCTTCAGCCCCGCGGAGGCGAGGACCTCTCCATCAAAGGCCTCTCCCTCCGCGGGGGCTCGCGACGAGGATCCCCGCGGCACCTGAATGAAAACGCCGTTGGGAGCCTCAAGGTAGAACGCGGACTGCTCCTTCCCGGCGGAGGGGTCGGCGGCCGGCGCAGCGCTAGACGCTCCTGCCGCCTCCGGGCCGGCAGTGTGGCCGCCGTCCCCCTCCCCGGCCGCTGCATCCGCAGTCGGGGCAGTCTCCTCCGCGGCGGGCTCGTCGGCTCCCGCCCTGCTATCAGTAGCAGTGGCGTTGCCGTCGCCGCCGCCCGTCTCCTCCTCGACGGCGGCCTCCGTCTCCATCTGCTCTGGGGGAGGAGGATCTAGAAGAAGAAGAAAAAGAAGAAGTTCAAGCAAATATCCAAAAAAGACAAGTCCAAGAAGACGAGGTTACAAGACTTACCTTGGCGGACTTCGTCGACGACAGGCTCCCTCGCCGGGGAGCTCTTTCTTGGCGGGGTGGCCACCCTCGCCGGGCTGCTCGCCCTTGGCGGGGTACTCGCCCTTGGCGGAGTACCCGCCCTTGGCGGAGCGCTCTCCCTCGCCGGAGAGTTCGTCCTTGGTAGGGACGGTGGGGCCTGCGGCTCCTCGGGAGTGGTCTCCGGGTGCTCCTATGGCTGCGGCTCCACCTCTGCACAAGACAACCAAGACCAAACAGAACGACAAGATGTTAGTACAAGACAAAATCCTCAAGCACGCCCGACGAGCGGAAAGGTCAAGCCCAGACTTACACTAGGGGCCGCGCTGGGGGCTGCTCCTCGGAGCAGCGCTTGGGTCCGGCAAGCTCGTCGCCGGCGCGTCCCCTGTCGCCGCGACGGGCGAGTCGTCCTCGACCTCGACTACGGGAACCTTGGCCTTCTTCGCTGCTCGCTGGGCCAAGGTCCTGAAATCAAAACAAGAAGCAAGATCAGAATCATCAAAGAAAGAATCAAGACAAACTAAAGAAGATACAAAACTTCAAGCACTTACTCCTCTTCCTCGTCGTCGTCGCTGAGGGCGGAGAAATCAAACTCCACCTGAGGCGCGTCCGCGCGAGGAGCAGGAGGAGAAGCCTCCATCGGGCGCTTGGCGGTCCCCGGGGCTGGGGGCTGCGAAGACCCGGCCCCTGTGGAGGCCGAGGCCCGGGGAGCGGGCGGAGCAGCTGCTCCGCTCTGAGAAGACCCTCTTCCACTTGGCGCTGACGTACGGGGCGCCTCCGCTGTAGCCTGCGCGCGGGGCGCCTCCGCCGTAGCCTGTGTGCGGGTCGCCTCCGCCGCGGTTGGTGCGCCGGGCGCTCCCGTCGCAGCTTGGCTCCCCCGGGTAGCTCGCGCCGCCCGGCGACCAGGTTGTTGTCGGGGCGCCTGCGCCCTCGTCGTCGTCGTCGCCTTGTGGAGGCGCTTCAACGGAGATCGCCTGGGACTTGCCCGTGGCGGGGAGGTCTCCGAGGACGAGGAGACGTCGTCGTTGAGCCCCAAAGACCCACCGGATTCCTCGCCAGCCCCGGCGTCCTCCTCCTCCTCCTCGGCCGGCCCGCTGGGCCCAGCACCTTGCCCTGCAGCCGTGCTCCCTCCGGCGCCTCCGCTCCCTCCGGCACCTCTGCTTCCTCCGGCAACGTCGCCCCTCGCGGCGGCCTCAGTCACGATCCCGGGGATCCCAGCATACCTCAGAGAGGGGACCCCGGCAAGCTCATCGGGCGGAAGCTTAAGCAGCCTGCGGATCTCCGCCTCTTCTGCTTGGCACGACGCTTCCGCAGCCTCTGCCTCTTCAACTGTGAACCCGAACTCTCCTGCCGCTCCGGCTGCGGCGGCCTCTTCTACCCGAGAAGCTATATAAGCAATCTCCCGATCAGTGGTGGCCCGGGTGAGACCCTTGATCTCCTCCTTGTTCTTCGGCACCTCCACCAAGTTGTCGAAGAAGCTCATGATGGCATCCGGCTTGGGCGCTATCCATGTGGGGTCGACGCCATGCGAGTCACATGCGGGCATCATTGCGCGTAAGGGGTCCCGGGCCGTGCTGTTGCATAGGGGCACCACTCCCCGGGGAGCTCTAAGCCACTCCGGGTGGGCCGGGTCGTGCTTAAAAAGTTCCCGGACCATCCCCTTCAGCTCCAGCGACGTGAAGTTGAAGTTTAACCCTGGGCGCAGTCTCATAATGTCCGCCGCATTGCCGTACTCCCATGCTGGCCTCTTCCTCTCCTGTAGAGGGGCAATGCGGCGGCGGAGGAAGTCTGCTCCTACCTCTCCGATGGTCAACTTGGCTACCCGGAGACGAAGAATTCTGACAAGGGCGACGTTGAGCTTGATGTCGTGCGAATCTAGGTCGCTACAGTCCCTGCCGCGCACTATAGCAGTTGTGCGCGGCGCGGTGAAGGGTTGCGGCTCGTCCTCTACTACCCAGCACCAATCCGCGCGCCACTCCTCCCACTTGCCGCGGAGCTCCCCTTGCAGATAGGATTCCTTCTTGTTCAAGCGGAAGACCCAAGAGATGCCCCCGGAGAGGGGAGCGCCGGCCTCTACTCTAGGCGTAAAGAAATGCCTAAAAAGCGCTACGTTTGGATAGATCCCAATGTAGTTTTCGCACAGATGTGCGAAAACCGCCATCGTGAGGATGGCGTTGGGGTGAAATCTAAGAGGTGGAGGTTGTAGGTGTTCATGATATCACAGAAAAATTCAGAGAAGGGAGGACAAAGGCCGCAGTGGAAGAAAACAGCGAAGAAGAAATACCCGCCGGGGTACATATCCTTGGCGGCGGCGGGATAAACTCTGGTCCGAGGATGCGCCTTGGTCTTCTTGGCCCAGAACAGGTAGTACTTGTTCCAGAGCTCCCGCGCGCTGAGCCTTGGCGCGAAGACGACATTCCTCTTCCGCAGGAGAGCAAGCCTCGCCGCCTGCTTAGATTTCTCCTTCTTGGCCTTCTCCGCCTTCGCCTTCTCGGTCTTCGGGGCCATGGCAGAGGCGGCGAGGGAAGGGGGAGCAAGGAGTCCGGCGGCGACGCAGATGCGAGAGACGGCGGAGGAGGTGTGGAGGCGGAGCGCAAAGGGGAATTTCTGGAGATGGAAGAAGCAATGAAGGCGAAGTGAGGTAACGGTCCCTGCTTCCTCTGCTTTTAAGGGGGAAGTGGGGGACGCTCCGCATTTCCCATTAAAGAACGTGGCCACGTTCCCTCCCACGACGCCGCAATCGACGCGTGCCGTTACGGAGGGACGCGGCGGATGCGGAAGGGGATTCGGCGTGCCGTGGGCCACGCATGCCCGTGCACTGTTTTGGGCCTGGCCCAACAGCGCTCGGCACCGTGTGTGGCCCAGGCCCGGGGGCTCCTGTCGGTGTACTAAGGTAGGGGTACCTCAGTACCCCAACTTGTGCACGGGCAGTAGCAGGTTCCCGCGGCAGGGCCTACCACGTGCTTGCCGGAGACCTTTTCTGATCCATATGAAGCCATTCAAAAAGAAAGTATACAAGACAGAAGATCAAGGCCCCGGCAAGTGGAGCTTGCCGGGAAGGCCGTCCCAGGCTCAAGATTACCTCACTAACACGAGACCCTGGCAAGAGGAGCTTGCCAGGAAGACTAGAAGGCTACATCTCAGAAGACACGCCTCGGCGCAACATGCGCCCCGGCAGGGCCCGAGGAGCGACAAGCTCCCGGGCCCGGCAAGGTCAAGGCCCCGGCAAGGTGCTTGCCGGGGAGAGTTACGCTGTGTGCCCGCGCTCCAGCTCATCGAACCACGCGTCGCCCTGGGGCCATTCCAGGGACGCGTGGCGGATGGCTGTGCAGCCTGGGGGACACGGTGGCACTACACGGTGACGAAGCCATCGCCGTGGCAAACGGAGACGCAAGGGCGGGCGCTTTTGGGGTCGACGGTGACGGGCATTTAATGCTCTTGTCCCCCACTGTCAAAGTAGGTGATGACCACTGTTCATCCACTGTTCATCCACTGTTCCCGCACTGTTACAACTACCACCACAATTACATTTTTACCCCTTTTCCTACGTTGACACCTGTCGGTGACCCCTTGAGCTATAAAAGGAGGCCCATGCACAACGTAGAAAGGGTTCGGAACCTAGATCGCTCATTTGCTCGGGGTAGCTAGTTCTTCAAGCTCCTGAGCTCCAACACTTAATACAAACCAAGCAGGAGTAGGGTTTTACGCGTCCATCGCGGCCCGAACCTGGGTAAACTGCCTGCGTGAGCTCTACGATATGCTCTTTGTGCTCCCTCCGCTCCCTTACCGTACGAACAAGGGGCTCCGGTCCCATAGGTGCTCATGGTGGACAGTTTCCCCCGATAGCAGGAAAAGAAGAGACCCGCTTGGGAGTTCGGCAACGCGGCAGACCGCATGAGGCTGCGCCCCGGGTTGAACTATAATTTCACCGTCTTGGAACTGAAGGGGATGGTCCGGGAGCTGTTCAAGCATGACCCCAAGCACCCGGAGTGGTTCAGACCGTCCCGGGGAGTAGTTCCGTTGTGCAACAACACTGCCCTTAGTGCCATCCGCGCGGTGATGCCTGAGTGCGACTCCCACGGGGTTGTCCCCACCTGGCTGGTTCCTTCAGCGGAGGCCGTGCCGGCCTTCTATGACAACCTGGTTGAAAAGCCACGCAACGCCGAGGAGAAGAAGGGGCTCACCCGGGAGACCACCGAGCGAGATGTGGCGTACATTGCCTCCAGAATGGAGGAGGCCGCTGCAGCTGCGGCTGCGGGTGAATTTGGGTACACTGTGGATGAAGCAGAGGCAGCGGACGCAGTGAGCCAGGCCGAGGAGGAGGAAATCCTCAAGCTGCTGAAGATTGCGCCCGAGGAGTTTGCCGGGGAGCCCGCCGGGCCTGTCGGGACGAGCGAGGCTGCCGGGCAGGGCCCCGAGTCCAGTGAGCCCGCCGAGGAGGACGCCGAGTCGGGCGATTCTGACGAAGACTCGGGCGGGTCACTGAACCTGGACAACGACGCCTCTTCGTCCTCAGAGAATTCTCCGTCACCACCAAGTCCTCCGCCACAACAGAAGAAGCGCCTCCGCAAGGCCGCTGAGACGGTGAGGCCATAGGCGCCCCGACAGCAGCCGAAGCGTCGGGCGACGCGCGCCACCACGACGAGCAAGGTCGTCAAGGAGGCGCCCCGTGCCCGAGCGACAAGCGGAGGGGGATCTTCCCGGAGTGGCTCTGGGGTTCGTTCCGCCCCTCGGTCTTCAGCGACGACCGGCGCGGGGTCTTCACAACCCACAGCTCCGGAGCCCGCCAAACGCCCGAGGGAGCCTTCTCCTCCAGCTCCTCGCGCCGGAGCACGCGAGGCAGGGTTTGACTTTTCCGCCCTCAGATCCGACGAAGAAGAGGAAGATTAAGTACTTGTAATTGTTATTTCCTTTGATTTTGTCTTGATTTCTCTTGCTTGGTTCTGATCTTGTTTTGGCTTCCAGGACCTTGACCCAGCGGATGGCGAAGAGGGCCAAGGTCCCTATGGTTGACATCGAGGACGACGAGCCTGCTGCAGCGACGGGGGATGCGCCAGCGACAAACTTGCCGGACCAGCCTGCTGCTCCAGGGAGCAGCCCCCAGCGTAAGTCCCTTATTCACTTTTCTGTTTGTCGGGCGTGCTTGAGGTAGTTATCCTTATTGATGTTTTGTTGTCTTGTGCAGAGGTGGAGCCGCAGCCGCAGGAGCACCAGGAGGTCGCTCCCGACGAACCGCTTGTTCCACCCTCCCCGCCAAGGATGAGTTCCCCGGCAAGGGACAGTGCTCCGCCAAGGATGGGTACTCCGCCAAGGGCGAGCACCCCGCCAAGGGCGAGCACCCCGACAAGGGTGAACTCCCCGCCAAGGGAAGGCACCAGCGGCCCTCCGCCGGCGGGGGCTTCTTCTACGCCGCCAAGGGAGAACTCCCCGGCGGGGGACCCCATTGTTGAAGAGGCCCGCGAAGGTAACCCTTGTAATTTCTTCTTCTTGGATTCATCTTTTTTGGATATTTTCTTGACGATTCTTCCTTTTCTTTTTCTTCTGTTGTCAGACCCGCCCGCCCCGGAGCCGATGGAGACGGAAACCATCGCCGAGGAGGAGGTGCGTGGCGACGTTGGCGATGCCACCACCGCAGAGGGAACGGCCGGCGCCGATGAGCCAGCCGCCGAGGAGACCGCCCTGACCGTTGACGCGGTAGCTGGGGAAGGGACCGGCGACCGCACTGCTGGCCCGGAGGCCGCAGGAGCGCCGGACGCTGCACCGGCCGCCGACCCTTCCGCCCCCGCGGCTGGGTCGGGCGTCTATCTGGAGGCCGCCAACGGGGTCTTTATCCAAGTCCCGTGGGCGTCCTCATCAAGGGCACCAACGGAGGGGGAGACGTTTGACGGAGAAGTTCTCACCTCTGCCGGGCTGAAGGTTGTCGATGCGCCCGGCAGCAGCAACGAGCCCGAAGAGGAGCAACTCTTACGCCGACTTCTGGCCTTGTACCGGGCCAGGCAGGCTAAGTTGGACTCCCGAGAGGCTCTGGCTGCCAAGGCTGGTGTTGATCTGGAGAAGCGTGTCGCGGAGCTCCGTGCCGCCAACCAGGCGGCCCTCCGAAACTTGGTGGAGGAGCGTGAAGAGCTTGCTGGAGCACACCAGGCGTTCCTCCTCGAGAAGGCCGAGGTGGAGGAGCAGCAGCGTTTGGCCGCCGAGGAGCTATCTCGGTGGGAAGGAGAGCTCAACCAGCGGAAGGTTGACCTCGACAGCCACGAGGACGACCTCACCGCTCGTGAGCAGGCCATTGGCGGGGCTCTGCAGGAGGCAAGGGATGCCGCCGCCGCCGCAGAGACCGCCAAGAGGGATCTGGAGGCCATGGTGGCGCAGATGGAGCTGAACTTGAAGGCGAGTGAGGATAGGGTCACTGTGCTCAACGTGGCGCGGGAGAAGGACGCCCACACCAACTCGGAGCTGCAAGTTCGCCTCTCCGAGAAGGGCAAAGAGCTCACTGACGCCAGGGACTCCATCGCTGACTTAGAGCTGAAAGTTTCCACTCTCACCGACTCGCTTGACGCCGCCCGGGACCGCGAGACGAAGCTGAAGGAAGATCTTCGTACTGAGAGGGCCCTGTTGGAAAGCGCCGCCGTCTCGCAAAACCACTTCCAGCGGACGGTTGAGCAGTGGACCGAGGAGCTCGTCACCTCCGTCGCCAACATCGACATGGAGATGGTGGCGCTGAGGGCGGAGCACCTCGCGTACTCCCCCGACGAGAGTCTCCCCCACAGCGCCAAGCTGAGCCTGTTCTTCAGAGGAGTGGCGCCGGCTCTCGCGCGGCTACGGAAGAAGATCCCCGCGCAGCTGGCTGACGAGGCGCGCCGGCTTTGCATGGGTACTATGGAGCGGGTGTTGTCGAAGATCGTCTACCGCAACCCCGGGATCAACCTCGTCAACGTCCTCCGTACCCTGCCGCCCGAAGCTGACCAGGAGGCGTTGAAGGCACAAGTCGCTCATATCGTAGCCAAGGTGGGCAAGATCCAGAGGGTCGACGGAGACCGTAGAGACTAGGCTTCCTTCTTTCCGCTTCCTTTGCCGCTGTATATTAAGTCATAGGTAGTAGTTGGTTAGAACAGCGGCAAGTTATCTTGTAATATAACTTTTATTTTGGATAATCAATGCAGTGTTATCTCCCTTGTTTAGCCTTTTCACTCTGTATGCTTTCTTCCCTACGCTTTTAGGGAACTTGCCGGCAAAGGGGCCTTTGCCGCGAGCGCTGAGTGCAGGACTCTTAGCGGCCTGCTAGCAATGCCCCTGCCGGCAAGAAACCTCGCCGCAGCTAGTCGCAGCACACTTAGATTGTTGAACGAACTCGAAAACGAAGTAAGGGCGCGACACTTGCCGCAGCTCACTTAAGCCGTTGAGCGTGCTCGAAACAAAGTAAGGGTGCGGTTAGCCACGGGTAGGTTCCTCCAGGCACATGTTTTCCATACAAAGTGTGGCTGTTCAAGGAAGACAACTAAAAAATTTCAAAAATTTGAACTGCTCAAATTCTGGCAACTTAGCTTTCATGGATTGTTTGCTTCCCGGCAAGGCATTCCTTTCTTGAACAGCACTTGGTCCATACTTCTATCTCCTTCCCCCCCGGCAAACTTGTGCGCGAGGAACTCTCCTTCTGTTTCAGAGAGAAAGGCAAAAGAGGAGGAAATACAAGTACGGAGCCTTGCGGCTTGTTACTGCTTACCGGGGATGCGTGCTGCACGTAATGTCAGATGATACATGCAAGTAAAAAAGAACAGCATGGAATGACAAACAGTGCGAAGCATGAAAGTTTTTACTGATGCACGGGGTCTGCGCCCGGCTTTGAACAAAGGTTTACAAGCAGCAGCGGCAATACTTGTACAAAAGGTGGTTGCCGGAGCGGATCACGGCAACCGCGCCTTACGGGTGAAACTTGCGAAGATGCTCTATGTTCCAGGAGTTGCTCACCGGTAAGCCTTCTTCGGTCTCAAGGCGGACAGCCCCGGGCCTTGTGACTTGTCTCACCCGATAAGGGCCTTCCCACTTCGGCATCAACTTGTTGGAATTCTTGGCGGACTGAACGCGCCGAAGAACAAGGTCGCCTTCCTCGAGACTCCTGGCCTTGACCTTGCGGCTATGATAGCGACGCAAGGCTTGCTGGTATCGAGCAGCTCGTACAGCAGCCTGGAGACGTTCCTCCTCGAGGAGCAATGCATCATCTTGCCGCAGTTACTCTTGCTCGAGCTCATCATAAGCGAGCACTCGAGGAGACCCGTATACGAGTTCCGTGGGGAGAATTGCCTCTACTCCATAGACAAGAGCAAAGGGTGTCTGTCCGGTGGCTCGATTTGGTGTCGTCCTGATTGACCAAAGAGCCGCCGGCAACTCCTCGATCCAGTTTCTTCTGCACTTGTGCAGCCTGTCGAAGGTTCTTGTCTTGAGTCCACGCAGCACTTCAGCGTTTGCCCTCTCCGCTTGACCATTGCTCCTTGGGTGAGCAACAGAAGCGAAGCAGACCTTGGCGCCAAGGTCTTGGACGTATTGCATGAAGGTGCGACTTGTGAACTGCATGCCGTTGTCGGTGATGATCCTGTTAGGGATTCCGAAACGGCAAACGATCGACCTGAAAAACCTGACAGCTGACTACGCGGTCACCTTTCTCACTGGTTCCACTTCCGGTCACTTTGTGAACTTGTCGATTGCAACGTACAAGTACTCAAAGCCCCCGACTGCGTGGGGAAAGGGGCCGAGGATGTCGAGCCCCCAGACCGAGAAGGGCCAGGACAAAGGTATCGTCTAGAGAGCTTGAGCTGGCTGGTGTATTTGCTTGGCATGGAACTGGCACGCTTCACACTTGGTTACTTGTGCGGTCGCATCTTGGAGGGCTTCTGGCCAAAAGAAACCTTGTCGGAACGCCTTCCCGGCAAGTGCTCTTGCGCCAATGTGGTGGCCACATATGCCTCCGTGTATCTCTGCCAACAGCTTCTGTCCATCTTCCCGAGAAATGCACTTCAATCTGACACCATTGAGTCTTCTTCTGTACAGTTCATTGTCGACGAACTGGTACATACTTGACTGCCGGGTTATCCTCTCTATCTCTTCTGGTTCTTCGGGAAGTTCCCCAGTTTGAAGAAAACGGACAATTTTCTGCGCCCATGCTGGAGCCTGAGGCTCAACAACAAGGACTAAAGGCATCAGAGCTGCTGCGGGAATCTCAGCTTCTACGACAAGAACCTGTGTCTCTGCCGGAGCTGAGTATTCCCCGGCAAGCCTGCTGGAGCGAGGCTTGTCGGGAACGCCTGCTTCAACTGTACAAACCCTTGGGTCCGCAGGAGCAGACTGTTCCTCAGCATCTTGGTCATTGTTCATGGGGACCTTGGCGGCGGTCTCTGGAAGATCCGCCGGCAAGTAGTCGCCGGAGACCAACTTCCTCTTCTTGCTTTGCCCAACTGATGGTGCAACAGATGGTTGAGTTAGCTTGAGCACGAAGACCCCTGGTTCCACAGGTAACTTCATTGCGGCACACTTTGAAAGGCCATCTGCGATATCATTCTGAGCTCTTGGGACATGCTCCATCTGCAAGCCTTCAAAGTGTTCTTCAAGCTTCCTCACTTCATCGACATAAGCTTCCATCAAGGGACTCTGGTAATTCTTGTTCACTTGTCGGACCACCAATTGCGAATCTCCCCGCACAATCAGCTTCTTGATCCCAAGTTCGGCCGCAATTCTGAGGCCGGCAAGCAAACCTTCATACTCAGCAGTATTGTTCGTTGATTGCTCCTTGGGAAAGTGCATTTGGACAACATACTTGAGGTGTTCCCCGGTGGGTGCGACAAGTAGCACACCAGCACCGGCGCCTTGCAGCGAGAAGGCACCATCGAAGTACATTATCCATTCCTTGCTTGCTTCTTGGACGGGGACACTTGTCTCTGGAACTTCTTCATCTGGTGTCGGGGTCCATTCCGCTATGAACTCTACCAAAAGCTCTGCTCTGTATAGTTGAAGTACTCTCAAACTTGAGACCAACGCTCGACAGCTCTAGTGCCCACTCGACGATCCTGCCTGTTGCTTCTGGATTCTGCAATATCCTCTTCAACGGAAAGCGAGTGACCACCGTTATCTCGTGCGCTTGGAAGTAATGGCGCAGCTTCCTTGAGGCCATGAGGAGGCCGAAAAGCAACTTCTGCACTCCAGAGTATCTTGATCTAGCCCCCTGCAAGAGGGAACTTACAAAATACACTGGGCGCTGCACCATCTTCTTTCGCACTTCTTCTTGTTCCTGAACAGACTTGTCCTTGTCGGGGCCAGAGCTTGTCGGGGAAGCCCCCTGCTTGTCGCTGGATGCGCTTGCCGGGGATGTGGGTTCCTCATCTGCCTCCCTCTATGCTACTAACGCAGCACTAACCACTTGATTGGTTGCTGCTAGGTACAACAGCAACTTCTCTTGTGGCCTTGGTGCGACAAGTATTGGAGTGGAGGACAGGTATCCTTTCAAGTCTTGCAGTGCCGCCTCCGCTTCCGGAGTCCATTTCATAGGACCTGCCTTTTTCAAGATTTTGAAGAAAGGCAGGGCGCGTTCTGCAGACTTTGAAATGAACCTGCTGAGGGCAGCCACACAACCAGCAAGTCTCCTTACGTCCTTGACGCGCTTCGGGGCTTCAATCTGCTCGATGGCTTTTATCTTGTCGGGATTGGCTTCAATCCCCCTCTGGGACACAAAGAACCCGAGAAGCTTGCTGGAGGGGACTCCGAAGACGCACTTCTCCGGGTTCAGCTTGAGTTGTATCTGACGCAGGTTCTCAAAGGTTTCTTCTAGGTCTTGAATCAGGGTATCCTTGCTCTTGCTCTTGACCACTATATCATCCATGTAGGCTTCCACATTCCTGTGTATCTGTGGCTCAAAAGCAGTGTGGACCACCCTTGCAAATGTTGAGCCCGCATTCTTCAGTCCAAAAGGCATACGTACAAAACAGTAAGTGCCACATGGAGTAATGAATGCGGTCTTCTCTTCATCTTCCTTGGCCATGAATATCTGGTGGTAACCTGAGTATGCATCGAGGAATGAAAGCAACTCACATCCGGCGGTGGAGTCAACAATCTGGTCAATGCGCGGCAAGGGAAATGGATCCTTAGGACAAGCTTTATTCACATCAGTGAAGTCTATACAAAGTCTCCACTTCCCATTAGCCTTGCGCACGACAACTGGATTGGCCAACCACGTGGGATGTAGTACTCCTCTAACAAGGCCTGCTGCTTCCAACTTCTTAATCTCTTCGGCGATGAACTCTTGGCGCTCCACCGCTTGCTTCCTGACCTTCTGCTTGACGGGCCGCGCATGAGGACAAACAGCAAGCTTGTGCTCAATTACCTTCCTGGGAACGCCGGGGATGTCAGATGGTTGCCATGCAAACACATCGACATTCGCCCGCAGGAAGGCAACGAGCGCGCTTTCCTATTTGGGGTCGAGTGTAGCACTGATGGTGAAGGTACCACCAGTGCCGTCCTCCTTGGCGGACACCTTCTTGGTTGCCGGTGGAGCTGCCATTCCTTTCTTGCACTTGCCGGTGGAGCTCGATGGTGCGCCCTCGACGGCAGCGCGGCACTCCAAAGAGGTGCGTTTGCCGGAGTGGGCCCCAGAGCTCTTGCTGGACTTGGTCTTGGTCTTCCCCCCGGGAGCTTCAACGGCAAGTGTCTTGCTGTCTGCCACGGCTGCAGCGTCCCGGTAGATCTTGTCGGCGCAGATAAGCACATCCTTCTTGTCGCCAGGGACAGAGATGACGCTTATTGGCCCTGGCATCTTGAGCATGTTGTACGCGTAGTGGGAGGCTGCCATGAACTTGGCGAGCGCAGGACGGCCAAGTATCCCATTGTATGGCAATGGGATATCGGCAACGTCGAACGTGATCCTCTCCGTCCTGAAGTTGAGCTCTCCACCAAAGGTCACTGGCAGCGTGATCTTCCCCTTCGGCTTGCTCCTTCCCGGGTTAATTCCTTGGAACGTCTCGGTTTCCTCGAGCTCGCTGTCGGGAATCTGTAGTTTCTTGATCACAGCGGAGGAGATCAAATTGAGGCCGGCCCCGCCGTCAACCAACATCTTGGTGACCTTGAGGTTGCGGATAGTTGGTGAAACAAACATCGGCAAGCACCCGACCGCAGTTGTGCGGTCAGGGTGGTCCTCAAGGTCGAAGATGATGGGCGTGCCGGACCATTTCAGCAGCTTGTGCGACTCGACGGGTGGCTATGCTGCATTCACTTCCCGCACCCATTGCTTGAGTTGGCGGTGGGAAGTGTGCAGAGAGGCACCTCCATCGACGCACAGAACTTCTGTGGCCTTCTGGAACTCCTGCTCGCTGTTATCTCCGTCATCCATATCCTCGTCATCGTCTTCGTCTTCATCCTTGTCGCGGCCCCGGGGAGGTCTGTCTCCTTGCCGCTGCTTGGCCTTGCCGCGGCGTCCTCCCCGGCCATTGAACGGCCGCTTCTTGCTGGGCTCTCCTCCGCCTCCTTGGGCCTTCTCCTTGTCGCGACGCTCGTACTCAGCCTTCTGCTGCTCTACGAGGTACTTACCCTCTTGCAGTTTTGGAGATCGTGGCCCTTGGTGCGGTGGATCTTGCAGTACTGCTTGTCGGAGCCATCCTGCTTGTCGGCTGCCGCTACAGGGGTGGACTCCTTGCCGGAGCCGCCCGCCTGTGTCTTCTTGGCGGGAGCCTCCTTGCCGGACTGCTCGACAACCAGTACCTCCTTGTTCTTCTTCTTCTTGTTCCGCCGCCGGTTTTTCCTTGCCGGGGCGGCATCCTCGCTGTCTGTTCCTCCTGCTCCAGTATCTTCTCCGGGGAGTCTCCTCCCCACTTCAGCGTGGGCACACTTGTCAGTCAGAGCATAAAGCTCACTGACGTCCCGAATCTTGGTCATCGCCATCTCCTCCCTCATCCAGCGGTTACGCACGTTCTGGTGGAACGCGCTGATAACCGCGGCAGGGTGGACATCGGGGATGTTGTGCTGAACGCGGCTGAACCTCTGGATATACTTTCGCAGAGATTCTCCCTCTTTCTGGGCAAGGATGTGGAGATCGCTCTCCTGGCCGTGGGGCTTGTGGCCGCCCGTGAAGGTGCCGACAAACTGGTGGCACAAATCCGCCCATGAAGAGATGGAGTTCTCCGGCAAGTGCATAAGCCAAGACCTGACGTTTGGCTTAAGCACGAGCGGGAAGTAGTTGGCTAAAATCTTCTCGTCGCGTCCCCCGGCAGCCTGCACCGCAATGGTGTAGATGCTGAGGAACTCTGAGGGGTGTGTCTTGCCGTCGTACTTCTCGGGTACGTCGGGCTTAAAGTTCTTCATGCTGGGCCACTGGACTTGCCGCAGCTCTTGGGTGAACGCAGGGCAGCCTGCCGCGTATGGCAAGTCGCCTGGTTCACTGGGCGCGTGCATGTCGACAGCGGTCCCAGCGCGCTGGTCGGACTGTCTTCGGGCTTCTCGTCGACGCTCGATACGAGTTCGAGCATCCTCTTGTCGCCTGTCGTCGAGGACTTGGCGCTGATCGCGGCGAGCCCGCGGATCCGACGACGCCGTGGAGTCGTCGTCGACGTTGATCCGGCGGGGAGGCGATTTCTGCTTCCACGGCGGGGAGTGCACGGTGGTTGCACCCCCGGCGGTCTTGTCTCCATCGGCCTTCACTTGGTCGACTTGCCGCGGCCGTGATATTGCCGGCTGCTGCGGCGTGTCGTTGTTGGCGAAGGCGATGAGGCTCTGAATCGTCGCCCTCCAGTCTTCGGCCTTGTGCGCCGCCGGAGGGAAGTCGAGAAGTAGTTGAGCCCTAGCCAGGGCTTCTGCTGGAGAGGAGGGAAGCGGCGGCGAGCGGTGCGAGGAGCGAGATATGCTCGGACTTCTAACAGGGTTAGAAGGAGGAGGGTCTCGCCCCGGCGACCGCGCCTTGCTCGTGCCGGGACGCTGGCCGTGAGCGTCCCGCGACCCGCCGGTTTGGCCACGTCCCAACAAGCGTATGGTACCTCCGGTACCACGTCGCTGCTGGTCCGGCACCTCCTGAGAAGGACGTGGCGCGTGCACGGACGCCGAGGTCTTGGAGTTCGCCCGGTCGTCCGTCTTGTCCTTGGACTTGGTGGCGCCGTGAGTTTCCCCACCGGCGTCCACCCTTCCGCCAGCGTCCCCTCCGCCAACCGTCGGTTCTGGTGGTGGTGGGATCGACGCAGACGGGCCTCCGACCTCGGAAGCCTTCTTCTTCGGAGGCATGTTGATGTAGTCGATGAGGTTGATGGAGCTGGTGAAGTTGCTGAAGGTTGCGCCCGCGTGAGCGTCGGATCAGGTTCGCACAACCTCGACGCCCCCTACCTGGCGCGCCAAAGATGTCGGGGAAACTGACCGCCCGCGAACACCTATGGGACCGGAGCCCCTTTTACGTTGCGGTAAGGGAGCGGAGGGAGCACGGAGAGCAGATCGAGGGGCACACGTGGGCAGTTTACCCAGGTTCGGGCCGCGATGCACGCGTAAAACCCTACTCCTGCCTTGGTCGTATTGAGTTGTTGGGCACGGGAGCTTGAAGATCTACAGTACTAGCTACACCGAGCGAGAGAGTGGTTTAGTTTCTGGGATCGAACCCCCTCTACGTTGTGCATGGGCCTCTTTTTATAGCTCAAAGGGGTCGCCGACAGGTGCCAACGTAGAGGAGGGTAAAAATGTAAAACTGGTGGTGGTTGTAACAGTGCATGAACAGTGCATGAACAGTGGTCTTCACCTAACTCTGACGGTGGGGGACAAGGGCATTGAATGCCCATTGCCATCGCCCAAAAAGCGTCCATCCATGCGTCTTCGTTCGCCACGGCGATAGCCTCGTCACCGTGGCTTGCCACCATGTACCCCAGGCTGCACAACCATCTGCCACGTGCCCCTGGAAGGGCCCCAGGGCGACGCGTGGCTAGATGAGCTGGAGCGCAGGCACACAGCATAAACTTCCCCGGCAAGCACCTTGCCGGGGTCGCAACCTTGCCGGGCCCGGAAGCTTGTCGCTCTCCGGGTCCTGCCGGGGCGCACGATGCGCCACGATATATCTTCTGAAGTGTTATTCTTTGGCCTTCCTGGCAAGCTCCTCTTGCCAGGGTCTTGTGAGAATAGAGTGGTCCTGTGCTTAGAGCAGCCTTCCCGGCAAGCTCCTCTTGCCGGGGCCTTGATCTCCTGACAAGTATACTTTGTTCTTGAATGGCTTCAAAGGGGTCCTGAGTGGGCTTTGGCGGGCGCGTGGTGAGCCAGACCACGGGGCGCTGCTACTGCCCGTGCACAAGTCGGGATACTAAGGTACCCCTACTTTAGTACACCGACACAGAGCTTTTCACAACAAGTGTGATGGTTCCAGTAGGGAACGTTTCACCTTTCTGGAAGAAACTATATCCGTTGTCTCTTCTCGATTTCAAATTTTTTCCTAGTGTCAACATAGAACAGCAGGAGTGTTGTGTCAGTTTTTGGGATTTTTCAGGGTTTGTTTGAACATTTTAATGCATTAGTTGAGTTTTCAATGCATCTATGTGCATAATTCAAATTTTAACTACATGCACATGCTCTAATGCATATAAATTGGTCGAAAATTCAAATATGTGTCCTTGGTTGCATGCTTGGGTCCCATGCAAGAAATGGGAATGAATGTCTAGCACCCTGCCATCGTCACTCGGCCACAAACATTGAGATACCTGGTTTTTAAATTGTAGTAAAGCCAAAGCTAGTCTGTAATTCATGAAACTTGGCATACTATCATGGTGTGGCATCAACATGCCGTGGTAATTTTGTTGTCCCATTTGGGGAAGGTTTGGGGATATGCTTCTCACAAACCTGAGCTTCTCACAACAAGTGTGATGGTTTCGGTAAGGAACGTTTCACCTTTTTGGACGAAACAACATCCGTTGCCTCTTCTCGATTTCAAATTTTTTTCCTAGTGTCAAAATAGAACAACATTAGTTTTGCGCCAATTTTCTTGATTTTTCGGGGTTCCTTTGGACATTTCTATGCATTAATTGAATTTTCAATGCATTTATGTGCATAATTCAAATTTGAACTATATGCACAAGCTCTACTGCATGTAAATTGGTTGAAAAATCCAAATATGTGTTATTGTTTGCATGCTTAGGTCCCATGCAAGAAATGGGAATGGATTTCAAACACCAGGGCACCATTGATTGCCGGCAAAACGTTGAGATACTTTATTTTTAAATTCTAGTAAATCCAAAACTCATCTGAAATTCATGAAACTTGGCATGCTACCATGGAGCAGCATCAGCATGCTGTGGTAAAAAATTTGTCCCATTTGGGGCAGGTTTGGTATATGCTTCTCACAAACCGGAGCTTCTCACAACAAGCATGATGGTTTCGGTAGGGAACATCCCATCTTTGGGGACGAAACGATATCCATTGCCTCTTATTGCTTTCCAAAATTTCTCGTGTCAAAATAGAACAACATGAGTGGTGTGTCATTTTTTTTGGTTTTTTAGGGTTCCTTTGGATATTTGTATGCATTGATTGAGTTTTCAATGCATTTATGTGCATAATTCAAATTTAAACTACATGCACAAGCTCTAATGCATATATATTGGTTGAAAAATTCAAATTTGTGTTCTTGGTTGCATGCTTAGGTCCTATGCAAGAAATGGGAATGAATTTCTGTAACTTGTCGAGCTTGCGTTGTATTCCCTCGAAGAGGAAAGGGTGATGCAGCACAGTAGCGTAAGTATTTCCCTCAGTTTTTGAGAACCAAGGTATCAATCCAGTAGGAGACCACACGTGAGTCCCTCGCACCTAAACAAACAAATAAGAACTTCACAGCCAACGCGATAAGGGGTTGTCAATCCCTTTATGGTCACTTACGAAAGTGAGATCTGATAGATAGGATAGTTTGATATTTTTGGTATTTTTGGATATAAGAACAGAAAGTAAAAACGGAGAAGTAAAGTAGATTTTAGATTGATATGTTGAGAATAGACCCAGAGGCCATAGGTTTCTCTAGTGGCTTCTCTCATGATAGCGGAATTCTACGGTGGGTGAACAAATTACTGTCGAGCAATTGATAGAAAAGCGAATAATTATGAGACTATCTAGGCATGATCATTATATATAGGCATCACGTCCGAGACAAGTCGACCGAAACGATTCTGCATCTACTACTATTACTCCACACATCGATAGATATCCGGCATGCATCTAGAATATATTAAGTTCATAAGAACAGAGTAACACCTGAAGCAAGATGACATGATGTAGAGGGATAAACTCAAACAATATGATATAAACCCCATATTTTTATCCTCGATGGCAACAATACAATATGTGCCTTGCTGCCCCTACTATCACTGGGAAAGGACACCGCAAGATTGAACCCAAAGCCAAGCACTTCTCCCATTGCAAGAACTATAGATCTAGTAGGCCAAACCAAACCAATAATTCGAAGAGACTTGCAAGGATATTATAATCATACATAAAGAGTTCAGAAAAGAACCAAATATTTCTCATAGATAATCTTGATCATAAACCCACAATTCATCAGATCTCGACAAACACACCGCAAAAAGAGATTACATCGAATAGATCTCCTCGAAGACCGAGGAGAACTTGGTATTGAGATCCAAAGAGAGAGAAGAAGCCATCTAGATACTAGCTATGGACCCGAAGGTCTGTGGTAAACTACTCACAACTCATGG
>LR738715.1:569861718-569896549 GCA_902687465.1 Secale cereale
CCCCCCCTCCGGCGGAGCTCCGGAACAGGCCCCAAGATGGGATCTCACGGGAACAGAAGGTTGCAGTGGTGGAACTAGGGTTTTCTATGTTGTTCTGATGGTTTCGCGGTACGTAGGTAAATATAGGAGGAAGGAGGGCACCGGGGGCCAAACGTGGGGCCCACGAGGCAGGGGGCGCCCTATAGGAGGGCGGGGGCGTGCCCCCCACCCTTGTGGATGCCACGTGTGCCTTACTCCGTGGTTCTCAAGTCTCCCGTGCGTATTTTTCTCCAAAAATATCTCTCTCAAAGTTTCATTCTTTTTGGACTCCGTTTGATATTCCTTTCCTTTAAAGCCTTGAAATAGGCAAAAAATAGCAATCTGGACTGGACCCCTGGGTTAATAGGTTAGTCCCAAAAATAATATAAAAGTGTATGATAAAGCCCATTAAACATCCAAAACATCATAATAATAGCATGGAACAATAAAAAATTATAAATACGTTGCAGACGTATCAAGCATGCCCAAGCTTAATTCCTGCTCGTCCTTGAGTAGGTAAATGATAAAAGCAGAATTTTTGATGTGGAATGCTAACCAACATAGTTTTCAATGTAATTCTCTTAATTGTGGCATGAATGTTCAGATCTGAAAGATTCAAGACAAAAGTCTATATTGACATAAGAAATAATAATACTTCAAGCATACTAACAAAGCAATCATGTCTTGTCAAAATACTATGGCTAAAGAAAGTTATACCTACAAAATCATATAGTCTGGCTATGCTCCCTCTTCATCACACAAAATATTCATATCATGCACAACCCCGGTTTCAGCCAAGCACTTGTTGTCATACTCTATTCTTTCAAACCTTTCAACTTTCATGCAATACATGAGCGTGAGCCATGGATATAACACTATGTGGAATAGAATGGTGGTTGTGGAGAAGACAAAAAGGAGGGAGATAGTCTCACATCGACTAGGTGTATCAACGGGCTATGGAGATTCCCATCAATAGATATGAATGTGAGTGAGTAGGTATTGCCATGCAACGGATGCACTAGAGCTAAATATGTATGAAGCTCAAGAAAAGAAACTAAGTGGGTGTGCATCCAACTTGCTTGCTCATGAAGACCTAGGGAATTTGAGGAAGCCCATCGTTGGAATATACAAGCCAAGTTCTATAATGAAAATTCCCACTAGTATATGAAAGTGACTAAACATGAGACTCTCTATCATGAAGAACATGGTGCTACTTTGAAGCACAAGTGTGGAAAAAGATAGTAGCAATTGTCCCTTTCTTATTTTCTTGGAGGGGCCTTTTCTTTTGTTCGGCCTTTCCTCACATGGGACAATGCTCTAATAATGATTATCATCACACTTAAATTGAATTACAGCTCGATATTACAACTCGATACTAGAACAAAGTATGACTCTATATGAATGCCTCCGGCGGTGTACTGGGATGTGCAATGAGTCAAGAGTGACATGTATGAAAAATTATGAATGGTGGCTTCGCCACAAATACGATGTCAACTACATGATCATGCATGGCAATATGACAATATGAAGCATGTCATATGAACGGAACGGTTATGGAAATGCCATGATAGGTAGGTATGGTGGCTGTTTTGAGGAAGATATATGGTGGCTGCTTTGAGGAAGGTATATGGTGGGTGTATGGTACCGGTGAAAGTTGCGAGGTACGAGAGAGGCTAGCAATGGTGGAAGGGTGAGAGTGCGTATAATCCATGGACTCAACATTAGTTATAAGAACTCATATACTTATTGCAAAAATTTACGAGTCATCAAAACAAAGCAATCAACGCATGCTCCTAGGGGAGAGGTTGGTAAGAGTTAACCATCACGCACCACCGACCTCCACACAAAGGATGACACTCTACAAATACCTCATGCTCTAACTTCGTCACATTGCGGTTCACCATAGGTGCATGCTACGGGAATCACTAACTTTAACACAAGTATTTCTCAATTTCATAGTAACTCCACTAGCATGACTCTAATATCACTATCCTCATATCACAAAACAATTATCAAGCATCCAACTTCTCATCATATTCAATGCACTTAGTATGAAAGTTTTTACTACATCGATCTTGGATGCCTATCATGTGAAGGCTAGTTTTATATCCAAAGCACATTACCATGCTGTTTTAATAGACTCTCAAAAGGATATAAGTGAAGCATGAGAGATCAATAATTTCTACAAAATATAATTACCACCATGCTCTAGAAGATATAATGTAGCACTAGAGCAAAAACTATTCAACTCAAAAGATATAAGTGAAGCACATAGAGTGTTCTAACAATTCCTAGGCCATATTTCTCTCTCTCAAAAAGGTGTGTCCAGCAAGGATAATTGTGGCAAACTAACAACCAAAGACTCAAATGATACATGACACTCCAAGTGAAACACATATCATGTGGTGAATAAAAATATAGCACAGAGTATAGTTACCTATAGATGAAGACGAAAGAGGGGATGCCTTTCGGGGCATCCCCAAGCTTAGGCTTTTGGTTGTCCTTAAATTTTACCTTGGGGTGCATTGGGCATTCCCAAGCTTAGGCTCTTGCCACTCTTTGTTCCATAGTCCATCAAAGCTATACTCAAAACTTGAAAACTTCACAACACAAAACTTAGACAAAAAATCTCGTGACCTCCGTTAGTATAAGAAAAGAAACCACTACTCAAAGGTACTGTAATGAACTCATTATTTGTTTATATTGGTGTTAAACCTACTGTATTGCAATTTCTCCATGATTCATACTCCCCAATACTACTCATAGATTCATCAAAATAAGCAAACAACACACGAAAAACAGAATCTGTAAAAAACAGAACAATCTGTAGTAGTCTGTAACTTTCGCATACTTCTGTAACTCCAAAAAATTGAAATAAATTGATAAACGTGAGGAATTTGTCTATTAATCATCTGCAAAAAGAATCTACTAAATAGCACACTCCAGTAAAATCTGGTGACTATTCTAGCAAGCGCTAACGATTCTGTTTTTCACAGCAAGATCATATAAACTTCACACAAGTCTTCCCAAACGTTCTACTTGGCACAAACACTAATTAAAACACAAAACCACATCTACACAGAAGCTAGATGAAATATTTATTCCTGAACAGAAGCAAAAACAAAAAATATAAAATTGGGTTGCCTCCCAACAAGCGCTATCGTTTTACGCCCCTAGCTAGGCACGATACATGGATAGATCTAGGTATTGCCATCTTTGGAAGGCAATCCATAAGTAGCTCTCATAATATATTCATAGGGTAATTTAAATTTTTTTCTAGGAAAGTGTTCCATGCCTTTCCTTAACGGAAATTGGAATCTAATATTTCCTTCCTTCATATCAATAATTGCACCAATCGTTCTAAGAAAAGGTCTACCAAGAATAATAGGACATGAAGGATTGCAATCTATATCAAGAACAATGAAATCTATGGGCACATAATTCCTATTGGCAACAATAATAACATCATTAATCCTTCCCATAGGTTTCTTAATGGTAGAATCCGCAAGATGCAAATTTAAAGAACAATCATCAAGCTCATAGAAACCTAACAAATCACACAAAGTTTTTGGGATAGTGGAGACACTTACACCCAAATCACACAAAGCAAAACATTCATGATCTTTAATTTTTATTATAATAGTAGGTTCCCACTCATCGTAAAGCTTTCTAGGGATAGAAACTTCTAATTCAAGTTTTTCTTCATAAGATTGCATCAAAGCATCAACTATGTGTTTGGTAAAAGCTTTATTTTGACTGTAAGCATGCGGCGAGTTTAGTACGGATTGCAACAAGGAAATACAATCAATCAAAGAGCAATTATCATAATTGAATCCCTTGAAATCCATAGTGGTTTCATCATTATGCAAAGTTTTAATCTCTTCACTCCCACTTTTAACAATTTTAGCATCAAGATCTAAAAACTCCGAATCATTGGGATACCTTTTAATTAAAGTAGACTCATATCCAATCCCATCTTTATCAAGATTCATACTAGAAAACAAGGATCTAATAGGAGACACATCAATGACTTTTAGATCTTCATCTTTATTTTCATGATAACTAGAAGAACACGCTTTCATATAATTCTCTCTTTTGGCACGCATCCTAGCGGTCCTTTCTTTGCATTCATCAATGGAAATTCTCATGGCTTTGAGAGACTCGTTGATATCATGCTTAGGTGGAATAGATATAAGTTTCAAAGAATCAACATCAAGAGTAATTCTATCCACACTTCTAGCCAATTCATCAATCTTAAGCAATTTTTCTTCAAGCAAAGCATTGAAATTCTTTTGCGAATTCATAAACTCCTTAACACTACTGTCAAATTCAGAAGGGATCTTTCCATAAGAGTTATTGTAGGAATTTCCATAATTATTAGAGGAATTACTAGGAAAAGGCCTATGATTAAAGTTTCCTCTATAAGCATTGTTACCAGAATTATTCCTACCAACAAAATTCACATCCAAAGATTCATTATTATTTTCAGTCAACGTGGATAAAGGCATATAATTAGGAACAGAAGAAGCACTCTTAGCAGCAAATAATTTCATAAGTTCATCCATCTTTCCACACAAAACACTAATCTCTTCAATAGAATGCACTTTTTTACTAGTAGATATTTCGATGTGCCATTGAGAATAATTAACCATAATATTATCTAGGAGTTTGGTAGCTTCTCCTAAGGTAGTTTCCATGAAAGTGCCTCCTGCGGCCGAATCTAAAAGATTTCTAGAAGCAAAATTCAAGCTAGCATAAAAGTTTTTGAATAATCATCCATAAGTTCAAACCATGTGTAGGGCAATTACGTATCATTAATTTCATTCACTCCCAAGCTTGTGCAACATGCTCATGATCTAGTTGCTTAATGTTCATAATATCGTTTCTAAGAGAGATGATCTTAGCAGGAGGGAAATACTTAGAGATAAAAGCATCTTTGCACTTATTCCACGAATCAATACTATTTCTAGGCAAAGAGGAAAACCAAGTTTTAGCACGATCTCTAAGTGAAAACGGAAATAACTTCAATTTAACAATATCGATATCGGTATCCCTTTTCTTTTGCATATCACACAAATCAACAAAGTTGTTTAGATGGGTAGCGGCATCTTCACTAGGAAGGCCGGAAAATTGATATTTCATGACAAGATTCAACAGAGCAGCATTAATCTCACAAGATTCAGCATCGGTAATAGGAGGAATTGGAGTGCTAATAAAATCATTATTCTTGGTATTGGAGAAGTCACACAATTTGGTATTGTTCTGAGCCATAGTGACAAGCAAGCAATCCAACACACAAGCAAACAAGAAGCAAGCGAACGATAAACACACGCAAAAAGAAGGGCAAATAAAACGGCAAGGGTGAAGTGGGGGAGAGGAAAACGAGAGGCAAATAAATGTAATGCGAAGGATAAGGGTTTGTGATAGGTACTTGGTATATGACTTTTGCGTAAGCCTCCCCGGCAATGGCGCCAGAAATTCTTCTTGCTACTTCTCGAGCTTGCGTTGTATTCCCTCGAAGAGGAAAGGGTGATGCAGCACAGTAGCATAAGTATTTCCCTCAGTTTCTGAGAACCAAGGTATCAATCCAGTAGGAGACCACGCGCGAGTCCCTCGCACCTGCACAAACAAATAAGAACTTCGCAGCCAACGCGATAAGGGGTTGTCAATCCCTTTACGGTCACTTACGAAAGTGAGATCTGATAGATATGATAGTTTGATATTTTTGGTATTTTTGGATATAAGAACAGAAAGTAAAAACGGAAAAGTAAAGTATATTGTAGATTGATATGTTGAGAATAGACCCGGGGGCCATAGGTTTCTCTAGTGGCTTCTCTCATGATAGCGGAATTCTACGGTGGGTGAACAAATTACTGTTGAGCAATTGATAGAAAAGCGAATAATTATGAGACTATCTAGGCATGATCATTATATATAGGCATCACATCCGAGAAAAGTAGACCGAAACGATTCTGCATCTACTACTATTACTCCACACATCGACCACTATCCAGCATGCATCTAGAGTATTAAGTTCATAAGAACAGAGTAACGCCTTAAGCAATATGACATGATGTAGAGGGATAAACTCAAACAATATGATATAATGGCAACAATACAATACGTGCGTTGCTGCCCCTACTGTCACTGAGAAAGGACACTGCAAGATTGAACCCAAAGCCAAGCACTTCTCCCATTGCAAGAACTATATATCTAGTAGGCCAAACCAAACCAATAATTCGAAGAGACTTGCAAGGATATTATAATCATACATAAAGAGTTCAGAAAAGAACCAAATATTTCTCATAGATAATCTTGATCATAAACCCACAATTCATCGGATCTAGACAAACACACTGCAAAAAGGGATTACATCGAATAGATCTCCTCGAGGACCAAGGAGAACTTGGTATTGAGATACAAAGAGACAGAAGAAGCCATCTAGATACTAGCTATGGACCCGAAGGTTTGTGGTAAACTACTCACAACTCATGGTGAGGTGATGATGATGATGTAGAAGCACTCCGTGATAGATCCCCCCTCCGGCGGAGCTCCGAAACAGGCCCCAAGATGGGATCTCATGGGAAGAGAAGGTTGCGGCGGTGGAACTAGGGTTTTCTCTGTTGTTCTGATGGTTTCAGGATAAGTAGGTATATATAGGAGGAAGGAGGGCACCGGGGGCCAAACATGGGGCCCATGAGGCAGGGGGCGCCCCCTCTAGGGGGCGCGCTCCCCACCCTCGTGGACGCCACATGTGCCCTACTCCGTAATTCTCAAGTCTCCCGTGCGTATTTTGCTCCAAAAATATCTCTCCTGAAGTTTCATTCTGTTTGGACTCCGTTTGATATTCCTTTTCTGTAAAACCCTGAAATAGGCAAAAAAACAACAATCTGGACTGGGCCCTTGGGTAAATAGGTTAGTCCCAAAAATAATATAAAAGTGTATAACAAAGCCCATTAAACATCCAAAACATCATAAATAATAGCATGGAACAATCAAAAATTATAGATACGTTGGAGACGTATCAATTTCAAACACCAGGGCACCGTTGATTACCGGCAAAACATTGAGATACTTTATTTTCAAATTCTAATAAATCCAAAACTCGTCTGAAATTCATGAAACTTGGCATGCTATCATGGAGCGGCATCAACATGACGTGGTAAATTTTTTGTCCCATTTGGGGCAAGTTTGGGTATATGCTTCTCACAAACCGGAGCTTCTCACAATAAGCATGATGGTTTCAGTAGAGAACGTCCCACCTTTGGGGACAAAACAATATCCATTGTCTCTTATTGCTTTCAAAAAATTTCTCGTGTCAACATAGAACAACAGGAGTGGTGTGTCAATTGTTTTGATTTTTGAGGGTTCCTTTGGACATTTGTATGCAATAATTGAGTTTTCAATGCATTTATGTGCATAATTCAAATTTAAACTACATGCACAAGCTCTAATGCATATAAATTGGTTGAAAATTCAAATTTGTGTTCTTGGTTGCATGCTTAGGTCCTATGCAAGAAATGGGAATGAATTTCAAACACCAGGGCACCGTTGATTGCCGGCAAAACATTGAGATACTTTATTTTTAAATTCTAGTAAATCCAAAACTCGTCTGAAATTCATGAAACTTGGCATGCTATCATGGAGCGGCATCAACATGCTATGGTAATTTTTTTGTCCCATTTGGGGGCAGGTTTGGGTATATGCTTCTAAAAAACCGGAGCTTCCCACAACAAGCATGATGGTTTCGGTAGGGAGCGTCCCACCTTTGGGGACGAAACAATATCCATTGCCTCTTATTGCTTTCAAAAAAATTGTCATGTCAACATAGAACAAGAGGAGTGATGTGTCAATTATTTTTATTTTTCAGGGTTCCTTTGGACAGTTTTATGCATTAATTGAGTTTTCAATGCATTTATGTGCATAATTCAAATTTGAACTACATGCACAAGCTCTACTGCATATAAATTGGTTAAAAATTTAAATCCGTGTTCTTGGTTGCATGCTTAGGTCCCATGCAATAAATGGGAATGAATTTCAAACACCAGGGCACTGTTGATTGCCGGCAAAATGTTGAGATACTTTATTATTAAATTCTAGTAAATCCAAAACTCATCTGAAATTCATGAAACTTGGAATGCTATCATGGAGCGGCACCAACATGCCATGGTAATTTTTTTGTCCCATTTGGGGCAGGTTTGTGTAGATGCTTCTCACAAACCGGAGCTTCTCACAACAAGCATGATGGTTTCGGTAGGGAACATCCCACCTGTGGGGACGGAACGATATCCATTGCCTCTTATTGCTTTCAAAAAAATTCTCGTGTCAACATAGAACAATAGGAGTGTTGTGTCAATTTTTGTGATTTTTCGGGGTTCGTTTGGACATTTTTATGCATTAACTGAGTTTTCAATGCATTTATGTGCAGAATTCAAATTTGAACTACATGCACATGCTCAAGTGCATATAAATTGGTTGAAAAATCAAATCTGTGTCCTTGGGTTCATGCTTAGGTCCCATGCAAGAAATGGGAATGAATTTCAAACACCAGGGCACCATTGATTGCCAGCAAAATGTTGAGGTACTTTATTTTTAAATTCAAGTATAAGTCCAAAACTCGTTTGAAATGTGCCGAGTAGGATTTTTGCGGCTCTTGATCGCAAACGTTTTAGATAGAACACCGTGTGCAAAGTGAGAGCAGGATTTGTGCATCTCTTCAACGCAAACGGTTCTTTTGGATGACCCATGTGCAAAGACTTACAAACAATTTGGTATGATTTGCATCTGTCATATTGGGTATGTTGCCATTTGTCAACCTGGAAAGATTGATATTTGTTGATCTAGTAACATTGCCATTTGTCAACCTTTTAACACTGCGATTTGTCCTAAAAATCACTAGCAGTTTCTAATTTCTGCAACTAAAATTCAGTAATTAAGCATATATTTCATTCATAGATTAAGAAGTCTTTCTTAATTTATACAAACAGTTCAACTCGACAGTTGGACCGACCAAACTTTTCCCCAAATTTTGGCCAACCACGTACTGAAATTGCTAGTTCAACTATATATACTAGCTAATTTTAAGTCCGTTGTACAGTTCCACCACATCTATAGTCAGATGAACTGAACGAAATTGCCCCTAAATACTATTACTATTACTACTATGGAGGGGCTTTGTACTACTTCCGGCTGCCTCTCCTCTGCCGAGCGCGCTCAGTAAGAGGAAGAGGAGGAGGAGCCTACCGACGAGCTGGACAACTGCAATACGGTGCCTGCCGCTGCCGCAGCTTCAGCGACACTAACCTCGAAAACCCTCTGCCGCTCCAGACGACCCCTCTCGAAGCGGTGGTTCTCCTCGTAGATATCCTAATTCCTCACATGTGAGGCGCTGTGTGCCGCGACCACTGCGGCGGTAAGGCTCTTTGCATGCTCTACGAGGCGCTCCTCCTCCTCCCGAGGGAACTCGGTGTAGCGTGCAAGGTCGCTGACGCACGTGCGGGCATCCACCTTCGGCTCCCGCCTTCAGGCGGCGGTGGTGGAGCGGGTGATGACCCCAGCGGTTGACGGTGGGCTGGCGGCCACGACCACCACCTCCCGCCTTCGGTCCATGGTGGCGGAGAGGGTGATGGCCACGGTGGACGGCAGTGGGGTGGTGGCCATGACGGCCACCTCCCGCCTTTGGGCCATGGCGGCGGAGCAGGACATGGCCCTCGCTTTCGACAATGATGTGGCGGCAACGGCGGCCGGCAATAGCTGGCGACGGGTAGCGGTAGCGGAGCATGCGGTGGGTGTTCCGCGCACACCCAATAGGGACGCCACCGCACTACACTACGTCAGGGACTGCACCACCGCCTAGGTGTAGCCTCCCAGCTGGAGCTGTCCTCTGATGACGGCGGAGTGGCTGAGCGACGACGACGGACTGGTGCCATTTGCGATTGTGGGAGAAGCAGACGAGATATGCTACATGGAGGGAGGGGAAAATGCTTCGCGGGACTCGCCGCCATGAATGTTTATATAGCAGGCTGGTAAGAATTGGGATTTTGGGAGATTTCACCGAGTCGGGCGGGAAGCTTGCGCGGGAACCTGCGAGGTTGCGCGGGAATGGGCTCAGCAACATTCATTGGCACCACAGTTTGGCCAAAAGAACGCGCGCTGCGCAAGCTTGCGCTGTAAGCCGTCTGCGGCAGCGGGGTGACAAGACGTGCGAGAGGAGGACGAAAGGCCACAAAGACATACGGTTAATAAAAAAATGTTTGTGATTTAATTACCTACTATACCCCCCGTCCTGGTTTACAAGTATAATTTAACTAATAAAATATGAATGCATGTCGCCAAAGATTATGTAGTTGGATTCATATTTGAACATAGTTTCCAATTATATAATTTTTATAACATGCATTAACATTTTGTTGGTTAAATTTGAGGGCAAAGTTTGGCACAGAATATAAAGGGGACTATAGACTAGATGGAGGTAGTAGCACACGGCCGCTCTCTATGCAGCAACGCAACTGTCGTCTGGCTTGTAGGCGACCATCTCCTGCGTGTTCAAGTGCTCTATGCGTGTGGTTACTTGCGGTTCATGCGGCTGCGGCGCGCTCTGCTCACGTCCCACTGCGCGCGTTCTGCTCTCGCATCCCTCCGGGTGCTCTACCCTCATCCCTCCAGGCACGCTGTCAGTGTTTTGGACCGGCGCACGATCACGCACGTTCGTGTGCATGCGGTTGCGCCAGGCGCGGTGCGACAATGCAGTTACCCGCTGCAAAAACTGCCATGCGGATGCGCAGAGAATCCAGGCAGCCCGGCCCCCATTTATTCCTATGTCCATTTACCTTCATCTCTCACATCACACGACACAATAAGCACACCCATGATGACACATATAGAGAGGACATACAGCGGTTCCAATGGCGATCCCCATGGCACCAATGGCGCTCCCAGCGGTCGACGGCGACAACGGAGGGCAGTTCACGACGCATCACCTAGTGGACACCCACGTGAGGGGGGTGGCCCTCTCAGTGGTGTACACGAATGATCTGGTCTCAGTGAAGAGCTCCATCCAAACTATGGAGCAGTTCCTTGCCAAGGACAAGTACTAAGTGGTCGGCTTCGACCTCGAGTACACCATCGGTCATGCCGAGGACAATCAGAAGGTTGCTGTGGCCTAGTTGTGCGTGCGACATGACGTCCTCGTCTACCACTACCACCTTGCCACATGGCCTTGCAAGCGTTTCTCCAGGTTTATCAACAGCTCCAACTACAGTTTCGCCACGACGGACACCACCAATGATCTAAAAGCGCTCAAGTTTTCAGAATTGAAATGCCCGAATCTTGTCAACATCCAACACCACTACAAGGTCTGTGGCAACGACAAAAACAAACTGAACTCCCTGGTTGACCTTGCCTCTGTCACCATCGACCCCTACTACATGAAGATGAAGAATGAGAGCAACAAGGACAAGAGCGTCTGCCATAGTGTGTGGCATGAGAGACTGGATGAAGAACATGTCAAGTACGCGGCCAAGGACGCGTACACAAGCTACGAGATGTACAGGCGGATTGTTGACATGAGGAAGTGTCTTCTTCCTACCTCAAACGAGGGATCGAGCCATAGAGCAGTGGCAGGAGCATCACAAGGAGTAGATGACTAGACGAACGTTTCTCCTATTTTAGAATGCATGCAATTGTTCTAAAGCACATGCTCGAATGATCTGTATAGTCACTTATGTAATTGGATATTTATTTCAGTTATATATATACATGTTATTATTCTGTAGACAGAGCAAATCACATGGCTTATTAGCAGCAATCGGCTATGTTTTTATTGTTCTTCGCACACATTTCTAATTACAGACCTGTTTGCTGCGTATCACACACATCTTGTTAAGTTGAACCGTTTCCATTGTGTTGCCTAATCACACACAGATCATCCTAGTGAACTGTATGCTGTATATCGCACACACCTTCATCTGGCTGCCCGTTTCTTTTGTTCCTCCTCATCGCAAACAGTTAATTGAACTAAACCGTATGCCCTTCATCGCACACACAACTAAAATCTGAACCGTGTTTGATGCATCCGTCATCGCAAACGTTTTGCACCTTTTTTGACGGTATTTTTACACCACCGTTTGTGATTATGGCATCGCACACAGTTTCGTCGAAGGGTCTCTGATCGTAGTGTCGCGTTTCGACCATCATGCAGTAGTGAGTCAACCTCGACATCCACCTATGGTGCGTACATGGTGGATACCCCTAATACCCCTCCAAGGCGTCGGTGTAGACGCTGAAGGGGCAACAATGGGGAGCCCAACGGTAACAATGCTACCACCGATGATGGTGACGTAACTGTCGGGGATGCCAACATTAACGGTGAGAATCGTCAAGCCTTCCCTGTATGGAATGGCACTCTCGAAGGACATCTCGAGGACTTAGATCCCGATGAGCTCTTTGAAGGGGCGACAAAAACTACATGCCTATGTACGAGGAGGACAAAATCCTTTACACCGAGGACTACATCATCCTCGAAGACCCTTTCGAGAAAGTGCGCTTCCAACGGAGCCTCGTTGCTACAACCAGAAGCATGAAACGTAAGGAGCAGTTGCTGCAACCAATTATAGACGTGCTGAATGACAAGTGGGTCGGAGAACTCTTAGCTGATCAAGGCCTAGAAGACCGACGCCACAGTGTGTGAAATACATGCCCACGAAGGCGTCTACTTCCCGAGTTCGATGAAGAGCTAGCTGCTGATGAGTCTGATCGATCCCATAGAGGTTGGGACAGGCAAATGCGGGAAAATCTCAACACTCATCCGGCTCCATGCCGTCATGGCAAGGACCCCGTGGACTACCTCAACCCTCACAATGTTCGACATCACATCGAGGCAAGCAGGGCACCTCCTGGTCCAGCTATGGATCAATAGGATCCATGCCCACCGGGACGGACGGCTACGACGCCTGGATGTACAGGAACATACGCACCCGAGATCAAGCATCCACACGGCTCTCCGCCGACCTCCGACGGGACACCACCCGATTCCAAGGTCTGGCTCACCCCATCTGCTTCATGGATAGGGTGATGGAACAACAGTTTCTGGATGGCTTTAAAGCCATCAATATAGAATCATATGACGGAAGTACAGACCCATCAGTGTGGATTGAAGATTTCCTTTTCCACATACACATGGCCAACGGAGACGATCTCCATGCCATCAAATATTTGCCTCTCAAGCTAAAGGGGCCGGCTATGACTGGCTCAACAACCTGCCTCCACACTCTATTGGTAGCCGGAAAGCCCTTGAGGATGCCTTTCAGACAAATTTCCAAGGTACTTACATCCGACCTCCGGACCCCGACGACCTCAGTCGCGTCACCCAGTAGCCAGGAGAATCAGCTCGAAAATTCTAGAACAGGTCCTTACTAAAAAGAACCAGATCATTGATTGCTTCGATGCCGAAGCCATAACAACATTCATAAACAACATCTGAGGTGAATGGCTTGCCCGCCAGCTCGGCCAAGACAAACCGAGGACCATGGGAGCCCTCACTGCATTAATGACATTCTTTTGCACGGGAGAAGATAGTTGGCTCGCCCGCAGCACCCATAACGGTGACGCAGGCACCTCGGAGTGGGAAGCCTAAGCGTAATAAGAACAAGCACATGAATAAAAATGGCGGGAGCGACACGGAGGATGCCGCAGTCAATGCATGTTTCACCGGACCTACATCCGAACAGAAAAGGAAGCCCTTTAAAGGCAACAAGGACAAACCTAGCCAGCTAGACATGATCCTAGATCGGCCGTGTCAAATCCATGACACTCAGGACAAACCAACAACCCATACTAATAGGAATTTCTGGGCTTCAAGCATGCTGTCAAGGTAGCACCGGGAAGAAAAATAAAGCTCAAAACCGCAGTGCAGACGAGATGAACCTCGTAACCCGATAGTGGAGGCCAAAAGAAGTTCCCTAACGAGGTAAAGGAAGTCAATATGATCTAGGTTACCTATAGCCCTAAAAGGGAAAGGAAATGAGTGCTTCGGAACGTCTATGCATTAGAGCCGATCGCCCCGAAGTCAAACCTAGGGTCGGCTCATCCGATCACATTCAACAAGCATGACCATCTGACGAGCATCAGGCACATCGGATCGGCTGCACTAGCCTTGGACCCAATTGTCGATGGTTATCATCTGACATGCATCCTTACGGACGGAGGAAGTAGTCTCAAACAAATAAGAACCTCACTGCCAACACGATAAAAGGGGTTGTCAATCCCTTCTCGGTCACTTACGATAGTGAGATCAGATAGAGGTGATAAGGTAATATTTTTGGTATTTTTGGTATAGAGATTGAAAGTAAATTATGCAAAGTAAAGTAAATAGTTGATGGAAGATTAATATGATGAGAATAGACCAGGGGGCTATAGGTTTCACTAGTGGCTTCTCTCATGATAGCAGAATTCTACGGTGGGTGAACAAATTACTATCGAGCAATTGAGAGAAAAGCGCATAGTTATGAGAATATCTAGGCATGATCATTGTATATAGGCATCATGTCCGTGATAAGTAGACCAAAACGATTCTGCATCTACTACTATTACTCCACACATCGACTGCTGTCCAGCATGCATCTAGAGTATTAAGTTCATAAGAACAGAGTAACGCCTTAAGCAAGATAACATGATGTAGAGGGATAAACTCAAGCAATATGATATAAACCCCATCTTTTTATCCTCGATGGCAACAATACAATGCGTGCCTTGCTGCCCCTGCTGTCACTGGGAAAGGACACCGCAAGATTGAACCCAAAGCCAAGCACTTCTCCCATTGCAAGCTATAGATCTAGTAGGCCAAACCAAACCGATAATTCGAAGAGACTTGCAAGGATATTTAAATCATGCATAAAAGATTTCAGGAAATAATCCAATATTGTTCATAGATAATCTTGACCATAAACCCACAATTCGTTGGATCTCGACAAACACACCAGAAAAAGGTTACATCGAATAGATCTCCTCGAAGATTGATGAGAACTTTGTATTGAGATCCAAAGAGAGTGAAGAAGCCATCTAGCTAATAACTATGGACCCGAAGGTCTGCGGTAAACTACTCACAACTCATCAGAGAGGCTAAGGTGTCGATGTAGAAGCCCTCCATGATCGATGCCCCCTCCGACAGAGGTCCGGAACAGGCCCCAAGATGGGATCTCATGGGTACATAAGGTTACGGCGATGGAATTAGGGTTTCGTGGATTGACTCAATGTTTTCAGGGCATGTGAGTATATATATGCTGAAGAGGCACGTTAGGGGAGCCAGAAGGGGGGCCACGAGGGTGGGGGGCGTGCCCCTGCCCTCGTGGCCTCCTCTCTTGCCTCCTGGCTTGTACTCCAAGTCTTCTGTGTTGATATCATTCCAAAAATAACTCTCCCAAAGGTTTCATTCCGTTTGGACTCAGTTTGATATTCCTTTTCTGCGAAACACTGAAATAGGCAAAAAACAGCAATTTGCACTGGGCCATGGGTTAGTAGGTTAGTCCCAAAAAATATAAAAGTGTATAATAAAGCCCATTAAACATCCAAAACAGAATATATAATAGCATGGAACAATAAAAATTTATAGATACTTTGGCGTATCAAGCATCCCCAAGCTTAATTCCTGCTCGTAGGTAAATGATAAAAATAGAATTTTTGATGTGGAATGCTAACCAACATAATTCTCAATGTAATTCTCCTTATTGTGGCATGAATGTTCAGATCCGAAAGATTCAAGACAAAGGTCTATATTGACATAAGAATAATAATACTTGAAGCATACTAACAAAGCAATCATGTCTTCTCAAAATAACTTGGCCAAAGAAAGTTATCTCTACAAAGTCATATAGTCTGGCTATGCTCTATCTTCATCACACAAAATATTTAAATCATGCACAACCCCGGTTTCAGCCAAGCAATTGTTTCACACTTTAATTTTTTCAAACCTTTCAACTTTCACGCAATACATGAGCGTGAGCCATGGATATAGCACTATGTGGAATAGAGTGGTGGTTGTGGAGAAGACATAAGATGAAGATAGTCTCACATCAACTAGGCGTATCAATGGGCTATGGAGATGCCCATCAATAGATATCAATGCGAGTGCGTAGGGATTTCCATGCAACGGAAGCACTAGAGCTATAAGTGTATGAAAGCTCAACAAAATAAACTAAGTGGGTGTGCATCCATCTTTCTTGCTCACGAAGACCTAGGGCATTTGAGGATGCCCATCATTGGAATATACAAGGCAAGTTCTATAATGAAAATGCCCACTAGTATATCAAAGTGACAAAACAAGAGACTCTCTATCATGAAGATCATGGTGCAACTTTGAAGCACAAGTGTGAAAAAGGATAGTAACATTGTCCCTTCTCTGTTTTTCTCTCATTGTTTCCTTTTTTTCTTTAGGCCTTTTCTCTTTTCTTTTTCTTTTTCTTTAATGGCCTCCCCATTTTTTTCGTTTTTTTTCTTACGTCCGGAGTCTCATCCCAACTTGTGGGGTAATCATAGTCTCCATCATCCTTTCCTCACTGGGACAATGCTCTAGTAATGTAGATCATCACACTTGTATTTACTTACAACTCGAAGCTAGAACAAAATATGACTATGTGAATGATAATGATGAAACGTGTCATATGAACGGAACGGTGGAAAGTTGCATGGCAATATATCTCAGAATGGCTATGGAAATGCCATGATAGGTAGGTATGGTGGCTGTTTTGAGGAAGGTATATGGTGGGTGTATGGTGTCGGCGAAAGTTGCGCGATACAACAGAGGCTAGCAATGTTGGAAGGGTGAGAGTGCGTATAATCCATGGACTCAACATTAGTCATAAAGAACTCATATACTTATTGCAAAACTCTACGAGTTATCAAAACAAAGTATTCAACGCATGATCCTAGGGGAAGGGTTGGTAGGAGTTAACCATCGCGCGATCCCAACCTCCACACAAAGGATTGCACTCAATAAATAAATCATGCTCCAACTTCATCACATAACGGTTCACCATACGTGTATGCTACGGGAATCACAAACTTTAACACAAGTGTTTCTCAAATTCACAATTACTCCACTAGCATGAATCTAATATCACCATCCACATATCTCAAAACAATCATCAACTATCAAACTACTCATAATATTCAATGCACTTTTATATGAAAGTTTTTACTATTCCCATCTTAGATGCCTATCATATTAGGACTAGTTTAATAACCGAAGCACATTACCATGCTATTCTAAAAGAATGTCAAAAAGATATAAGTGTAGCATTAGATATCAATAATTTCTACAAAATAAAACCACCACCGTTCTCTAAAAGATATAAGTGAAGCACTAGAGCAAAACTATCTAGCTCAAAAGATATAAGTGAAGCACATAGAGTATTCTAATAAATTTCAATTCATTTGTATCTCTCTCAAAAGGTGTGTCCAGCAAGGATGATTGTGGAAAACTAAAAAGCGAAGACTCAAATTATACATGACGCTCCAAGCAAAACACATATCATGTGGTGAATAAAAATATAGTCTCAAGTAAAGTTACCGATAGATGAAGACGAAAGAGGGGATGCCTTCCCAGGGCATCCCTAAGCTTAGGATTTTGGTTGTCCTTGAATTTTACCTTGGGGTGCCTTGGGCATCCCCAAGCTTAGGCTCTTAACACTCTTTGGTCCATAGTCCATCAAATCCTTACCCAAAACTTGAAAACTTCACAACACAAAACATAGCCAAAAATCTCGTGAGCTCCGTTAGTATAAGAAAACAAAACACTACTCAAAAGTAATGTAATGAACTCATTCTTTGTATATATTGGTGTTAAACCTACTGTATTCCAACTTCTCTATGATTCATAGCCCCCGATACTACTCATAGATTCATCAAAATAAGCAAACAACACATGGGAAACAGAATCTGTCAAAAACAGAACAGTCTGTAGCAATCTGTAACTTTTGAATACTTCTATAACTCTAAAAAAATTGAAATAAATTGGTGGACGTGAGGAATTTTTCTATTAATCATCTGCAAAAAGAATCAACTTAAAAGCACTCTCCAGTAAAGAATGGTAGCTAATCTCGTGAGTGCTAAAGTTTCTGTTTTTTTACAGCATGATCGCATAAACTTCACCCAAATCTTCCCAAAGGTTCTACTTGGCACAAACACTAATTAAAACACAAAACCACATATAAACAGAATCTAGATGCAATATTTATTCCTAAACATAAGCAAAAGCAAATAAAATAAAATTGGGTTGCCTCCCAACAAGCGCTATCGTTTAACGCCCCTAGCTAGGCACGATACAAGAATAGATCTAGGTATTGCCATCTTTGGTAGGCAATCCATAAGTGGCTCTCATAATAGATTCATAAGATAATTTGATTTTATTTCTAGGAAAGTGTTGCATGCCTTTCCTTAACGGAAATTGGAATCTAATATTTCCTTCCTTCATATCAATAATTGCACCAATCGTTCTAAGGAAAGGTCTACCAAGAATAATAGGACATGTATGATTGCAATCTATATCAAGAACGATGAAATCTATGGGCAAATAGGAACACATCATAAATCCTTTCCATAGGTATCTTAATGGTAGAATCCGCAAGATGCAAATTTAAAGAACAATCATCAAGTTCATGGAAACCTAACATATCACACAAAGCTTTTGGAATTGTGGAAACACTTGCACCCAAATCACACAAAGCAAAGCATTCATGATCTTTAATCTTAATTTTAATAGTAGGTTACCACTCATCATAATGTTTTATAGGGATAGAAACTTCTAATTCAAGTTTTTCTTCATAAGATTGCATTAAAGCATCAACTATGTGTTTGGTAAAAGCTTTATTTTGACTATAAGCATGTGGAGAATTTAGCACAGATTGCAACAAAGAAATACAATCTATTAAAGAGAAATTATCATAATTAAATCCCTTGAAATCCAATATAGTGGGTTCATGGCTATGTAAAGTTTTGACCTCTTCAATCCCACTTTTAACAGTTTTAGCATCAAGATCTAAAAACTCTGAATCATTGGGACTCCTTTCAACTGAAGTAGACTCATCTCTAGTCCCATCTTTATCAAGATTCATACTAGAAAACAAGGATTTAATAGGAGACACATCATTTACTTTTAGATCTTCCTCTTTATTATCATGAAAACTAGAAGAACACGCTTTCATAAAGCAATCTCTTTTAGCACGCATCCTAGCGGTTCATTCTTTGCATTCATCAATGGAAATTTTCATGGCTTTGAGAGACTCATTGATATCATGCTTAGGTGGAATAGATCTAAGTTTCAAAGAATCAATAGCAAGAGAAATTCTATCCACCTTTCTAGCCAACTCATCAATCTTGAGCAATTTTTCTTCAAGCAAAGCAGTGAAATTCTTTTGCGAATTCATAAATTCTTTAACACTAGATTCAAAATCAGAGGGCATCTTACTAAAATTTCCATAAGAGTTATTGTAGGAATTACCATAATTGTAAGAGGAATTACTAGGAAAAGGCCTAGAATTAAAGTTTCCTCTATAAGCATTGTTACCAAAATTATTCCTACCAACAAAATTCACATCCAAAGACTCATTATTATTCTCAGTCAACGTGGACAAAGGCATATCATTAGGATCAGAAGAAGCACTCTTAGTAGCAAATAATTTCATAAGTTCATCCATCTTTCCACTCAAAACACTAATCTCTTCAATAGCATGTACTTTTTTACTAGTAGATCTTTCAGTGTGCCATTGAGAGTAGTTAACCATAATATTATCTAGGAGTTTGGTAGCTTCTCCTAAAGTGATTTCCATAAAAGTGCCCCCCGCGGCCGAATCTAAAAGATTTCTAGATGCAAAATTCAAACTGGCATATTTTTTTGTATAATCATCCATAAGTTCAAACCATGTGTAGGGCAATTACGTATCATTAATTTCATTCTCTCCCAAGCTTGTGCAACATGCTGATGATCTAGTTGCTTAAAATTCATGATATCATTTCTAAGAAAGATAATCTTAGCAGGAGGAAAATACTTAGAGATAAAGGCATCTTTACACTTATTCCATGAATCAATACTATTTCTAGGCAAAGAAGAAAACCAAGTTTTAGCACGATCTCTAAGTGAAAACGGAAATAGCTTCAATTTAACAATATCATTATCCTGATCCCTCTTCTTTTTCATATCGCACAGATCAACAAAGTTGTTTAGATGGGTAGCGACATCTTCACTAGGAAGGCCAGATAATTGATCTTTCATGACATGATTCAACAGAGCAACATTGATTTCACAAAATTCAGGATCAGTAATAGGAGCAATCGAAGTGCTAATAAACACATTATTTTTGGTATTGGAGAAGTCACACAATTTAGTATTGTCTTGAGCCATAGTGACAAGCAAGGAATCCAACACACAAGCAAACAAGAGGCAAGCGAACGGTAAAACACACGGAAAAAAAGGGCAAATAAAACGGCAAGGGTGAAGTAGGGGAGAGGAAAATGAGAGGCAAATAATGTAATGAGAGGGATAAGGGTTTGTGATAGGTACTTGGTATATGACTTTTAAGTAGATCTCCCCAGCGACGGCGCCAGAAATTCTTCTTGCGACTTCTCGAGCTTGCATTGTATTCCCTCGAAGAGGAAAGGGTGATGCAACACAATAGCGTAAGTATTTCCCTCAGTTTTTGAGAACCAAGGTATCAATACAGTAGGAGACCACGCGCGAGTCCCTCGTACATGCACAAACAAATAAGAACCTCGCAGCCAACGCGATAAAAGGGGTTGTCAATCCCTTCTCGGTCACTTACGAGAGTGAGATCTGATAGAGGTGATAAGGTAATATTTTTGGTATTTTTGGTATAGAGATTGAAAGTAAATTATGCAAAGTAAAGTAAATAGTTGATGGAAGATTAATATTATGAGAATAGACCTGGGGACAATAGGTTTCACTAGTAGCTTCTCTCATGATAGCAGAATTCTACGGTGGGTGAACAAATTACTATCAAGCAATTGATAGAAAAGCGCATAGTTATGAGCATATCTAGGCATGATCATTGTATATAGGCATCACGTCCGTGATGAGTAGACCGGAACAATTCGGCATCTACTACTATTACGACACACATCAACCGCTATCCAGCATGCATCTAGAGTATTAAGTTCATAAGAACAGAGTAACGCCTTAAGCAAGATGACATGATGTAGAGGGATAAACTCAAGCAACATGATATAAACCCCATCTTTTTATCCTTGATGGCAACAATACAATATGTGCCTTGCTGCCCCTGCTGTCACTAGGAAAGGACACTGCAAGATTGAACCCAAAGCCAAGCACTTCTTCATTGCAAGAACTATAGATCTAGTAGGCCAAACCAAACCGATAATTCGAAGAGACTTGCAAGGATATTTAAATCATGCAAAAAAGATTTCAGAAAAGAATCCAATATTGTTCATAGATAATCTTGATCACAAACCCACAATTCATGGGATCTCGACAAACACACCGCTAAAAGGTTACATTGAATAGATCTCCTCGAAGATCGAGGAGAACTTTGTATTGAGATCCAAAGGGAGAGAAGAAGCCATCTAGCTAATAACTATGGACCCGAAGGTCGTGGTAAACTACTCACAACTCATCGGAGAGGCTATGGTGTTGATGTAGAAGCCTTCTGTGCTCGATGCCCCCTCCGGCGGAGCTCCGAAACAGCCCCCAAGATGGGATCTCACGGGTACAGAAGGTTACGGCGGTGGAATTTGGGTTTCGTGGATTGCCTCGATGTTTTCAGGGTATGAGAGTATATATAGGCTGAAGAGGCACGTCAGGGGAGGCAGAGGGGCCCCAGGAGCGTGGGAGGCGCGCCTACCTCCCCTTGGCGCGCCCCCTGCCCCCGTGGCCTCCTCTCTTGCCTCATGTCTTGTACTCCAAGTCTTCTGTGTTGATATCGTTCCAAAAATAACTCTCCCGAAGGTTTCATACTGTTTGGACTCTGTTTGATATTCCTTTTGTGCGAAACACTGAAATAGGCAAAAAACAGCAATTTGCACTAGGCCTTGGGTTAGTTGTTTAGTCCCGAAAATAATATAAAAGTGTATAATAAAGCCCATTAAACATCCAAAACAGAATATATAATAGCATGGAACAATAAAAAATTATAGATACGTTGGAGACGTATCAAGGGGTCCCGAGGACAAGCCTTGTTGAGGCTCGTGAAGTCAACACACATGCACTCCTTCCCGCCTTTCTTGGGGACGGCAACAGGGTTAGACAACCAATCTGGGTGCCGCACTATCGCAGATGACCCCCACTTCTTGCAACTTGCGCACTTCTCGGACGGTGAATGCCTGATTCTCCTGTGCTTGATGACGCGCCTTCTGCTTCACTGGGCGCGCATTGGGGCATACCGCCAGGTGATGCTCTATTACTTCTCTAGGGACGCCCACTAGGTTTGACGCCTCCCATGCGAACACATCCTTGTTGGCCCGAAGGAAGCTGACCAGCGCCTCCTTTTGCTTCGGAGGGAGGCTGGTTCCAATGGTGAATGTATGGCCCGAGCCTCCTTCATCGACAGTTATTTGCTTCATCTCGGCCCGGTCCTGGGAGAACATCCGCTTCTTCTTCACTGGCGCAGCCTCCAGAGCCTCTGGAGCTCCTGCCAGGCCAGAACATGAGGCCACGACGGCCTTGAAGACGTGTTTGAGGGCCCGAACTGCCTCCTTCGTGTCTCTGGCCACCGTGATGATGCTGTTGCTTTCCAGCATCTTGATTATGTTGTAGCCTGGATGGGTCGCTGCCATGAACATAGCGAGGGCGGGGAATCCCAGAATGGTGTTTTTTGGGAGGCTGACGTGGGCCACGTCGAAGTCGACGAGCTCGGTTCGGTAGTTGTCGCTGGTGCCGAAGGTCAACGGGAGGTGCACCTGCCCGAGTGGGGCTATGGGGCCCCCGGTCACCCCCGCAAAAGGCTTGATGGGTAGGAGATGGTCGCATGACATCTGGAGCAAGTCAAAAGCCGCTACGGAAAGAACGTTGAGGTTGGCCCCACCATCGATGAGAATCTGTGTGACCACGACGTTGCTGATGGTCGGCGTCTAGAGCATGGGGAGTGCACTAGCGATAGCCGCGTTCCTGGGGTAATCTCCGGAGTCAAAGACGATGTCGGTTTCTGGCCCTGCTTTGGCCTAGTAGAGCCCACCTGGTGGAGAAACTGCTTGGCGTGGCGTCCCGACGTGGGAGCCCGCCACCCGCCGATGATGCACGCGACCGTGGGAGGTCCCGGGGCTGCGAAGCGCGCGACATACTGGTTGCGTAGCTCCCCCCAAGAAGAGATCAAGGCGTCCGGAAGGCCGCGGAGCCTAGACCGAGGGACCTCTATTAAAGCCAAGGGAAACTAGTTTGTTGCGGCCTTGTCGTCGCCACCCACCGCTTGGATGGCATGCTCATAAGACCAGAGGAAACCCTCGGGGCCCGTTGCATTGTTGTACGGCGGGGGCAGTACCAGCCAGAATCTCATAGGCCACCTCAATCCGTGTAGGCCTAGAGTAAAGGTTGGGCATCCCACGGCACCCTCATAGGCTTCGGGTGGCCACGCTTCCAGGGCAGCACCCACCATGTGGATGATGGAGCAAGGGCGGATCGGGGTTGGAGGAGAGGTGGAGCTTCGACACGCACCTACCTAGCGCGCCAAATGTCGGATTCAAGGGCTGCGCAAATCCACACAGGTTCGAACTCAGGGGCGTGAACGAAGGGCTTCGCTTCACCAAGGGGCAAAACACACCCTACGTAAAGCTCAAGCTCGCCACCCAAGATGGTTGAAGCGGGAGAAGTGATACAGTGATTAACCCAGGTTCGGGCCACCTTGTGGTGTAAAACCCTACTCCTACTTTGTGGTGGATTGGCCTCACGATGGGGCTGGATATGAACTATTACAGTGGGGTAGCTGCCTCAGGAGGGATCGAGTGGTGTCTGACGGTCTGATCTTCCCGTCTTTTCTTATGATGAATGCTGGTCCCTATTTATAGCAGCCCTAGTCCTCTTCCCACATCATTTGGGCGGAAAGGGATCCCATAGCGGCCAATTTCAAAGGGGTTCAAGAGGTACACCTTATCCTGACGAAAGGTTGTCTTCGCCTGCAAAGTCTCTAATCCTACGCGGGGGTGGGCTCGATGATGACATCCGCCTTGCTGAGCCCGTGGTATTGGTCTTGTTGCACTAGATTGGAAACCTTTAGAGCTCCCCTCAGGAATACGCGCCTGGCCTTATCCTTCTTGCATGAAAGGGGAAATTGCCCCTCTGCGCCCGCTGGCGCTCGCCTGGCTGTAGTCATCACGGCCCATGTCACCCCATCCTCAGGAGGAGGAGCTCCTGCCTCAGAATCTCTGCTCCTCGGGTGGCAGCTTGCAAATCCGGTCCCCAGGAGGTCTTGGCACGTCTTCCCTTGTGAGGGCAAGCCCCCCCCCCCACGAGGGCTCTTCTCGAGCGGTCTTGAAACTAGGCCCAGCTGGGCCGTCGTGAGGCCATGCATTGGGCTGCGGGCAGGCAAGTCTGGGTACCCTGGTTCCCCAAACGCCGACATGAGCTCTCAAGAGAAATTATCATTTAGAATTTTTATGCTCGGCTTTCTCATGATAATCGATCCATGCATGATACTTCTTGTACTGGTTTTTTATGAAGAAACCTATTGAATTCAACCGGGATCTTTTGGAAAGAATTAAACACAACTCAGAAGATTGGGAACTCGATGAAGGTAAAGAGTTAGGTATTAAGCTTGAATTTGATTGTGTTAAATCTTGTATTAATACCGATGATTTTCACAAGTTTAGCACTAAATATCAACTTGATTCTAAGATAGTAGCCTCTTTCTGTGAATCATTTGCTACTCATGTTCATCTTCCTACGGAGAAGTTGTTTAAATATCATCCACCTAAAAGATGAAACTGTCATTTACAATGTTGATCCAGTTGTGCCTACTCCTTATATTGAAAAACCTCCTTTCCCTGTTAGGATAAAGGAACATGCTAATGTTTCCGTTGTGGTTTGCAAAAGTAATATTAAAGCACCTAAACCCCCTGAGCAAATTAAAGTAGAACCTAGTGTTGCTATGTTTATAGATCTCTTGGTAGAAAATATTGATGGGCATGTTATTTATTTCTATGTTAAAGCTGCTAGAATCGCCAAACCAAGATAAATATAGACATGTGGTTGGCATGCTTGTTGTCTCAGTTAAAATAGGAAATCATTGCTATCATGGTTTATGTGATTTAGGTGCTAGTGTGAGTGCTATTCCTTTTACATTATACCAATAAATTATGAATGACATAGCACCCGCTGAAATAGAAGACATAGATGCTAATAGAGATACCGTCACAACACTTGGGATTGTTAGAGACGTTGAAGTCTTGTGCAGGAAAATAAACTTGAACACTCCCAATGCTAAGATAGATTGTCAAAAACAAACTGTCAGTGTTAGTTTTGGTGATGAGTCTCATGATTTTAATTTCTCTAAATTCCGTAGACAACCTGGCGATAAACAATTACCTAGTAAGGATGAAATAATTGGTCTTGCTTCTATTGTCATGCCTCCTACCGGTCCACTAGAAAAATATTTGCTTGACCATGAAATTGATATGCACTTGCGTGGAAGAATGAGAAGATAAAATATTCTTTGAACAACAACCTCTCCTTAAACAAAATTTTCCTATTGGAACTCTAGGAGGTGCTCCTCCACCTAAAGGTGATCATGTGTTTGAATTAAAGCAATTGCCTAACACTTTGAAATATGCTTATCTTGATGAGAAAAAGTTGTATCTTGTTATTATTAGTGCTAACCTTTGAGAACATGAAGAAGAAAGGTTATTAAAAATTCTCAGGAAGCAACATGATACTATTGGATATACTCTTGATGATCTTAAGGGCATTAGTCCCACTCTCTGTCAGCATAATATTAATATGGAACCTGATGCTAAACCCGTTGTTGATCACCAATGACAATTGAATCCTAAGATGAAAGAAGTGGTAAGAACTAAAATATTAAAGCTTCTGGAAGCACGTATAATCTATCCCATAGCTTATAGTAGATGGGTAAGTCCTATTCATTGTATCCCTAAGAAGGGAGGTATTATTGTTGTTCCTAATAATAAAAATGAACTTATTCCACAAAGAATTGTTACTGGCTATAGAATGCTAATGGATTTTAGAAAATTAAATAAATCTACTAGAAAAGATCATTACCCTCTGCCTTTTATTGATCAAATGCTAGAAAGATTATCTAACCACACACACTTTTGTTTTCTTGATGGATATTTTGGTTTCTCTCAAATACAATATCACAACCTAATCAAGAGAAAAACACCTTTACTTGTCCTTTTGGAACCTATGCTTACAGACATATTCCTTTTGGTTTATGCAATGCACCTGCTACCTTTCAAAGATGTATGACTGCTATATTCTCTGATGTTTGTGAAAATATTGTTGAGGTTTTCATGGATGATTTCTTCGTTTACGGAAGTTCTTCTGATGATTTCTTAAGCAACCTTGATCGAGTTTTGCAGAGATGTGAGCAAACTAATCTTGTCTTGAATAGGGAGAAGTTCCACTTTATGGTTAATGAAGGTATTGTCTTGGGGCGTAAAATTTCTGAATGGGGTATTCAGGTGGATAAAGCTAAAGTTGATGCAAAGAGAATGCCATGTCCTAAAGATATTAAAGGTATTCGTAGTTTCCTTGGTCATGTTGGTTTCTATAGGAGGTTTATTAAAGACTTCTCTTAAATTTCTAGGCCTCTTACTAATCTTTTATGAAAGGATGTTCCTTTTGTTTTTGATGATGATTGTATAGAAGCCTTTGAAACACTTAAGAAAGCCTTAACTTCTGCACCTATTGTTCAACCACCTGATTGGAACTTTCCTTTTCTAATTATGTGTGATGATAATGATTATGTTGTTGGTGTTGTTTTAGAACAAAGAGTTGATAAGAAATTAAACGTCATCCATTATGCTAGCAAAAATCTAGACAACGCTCAAAGAAATTACGCTACCACTGAAAAAACAATTCTTGGCAGTTGTGTTTGCTTGTGATAAATTCAGATCTTACATTGTTGATTCCAAAGTAATTGTTCACACTGATCATGATGCTACAAAATATCTTATGGAGAAGGAAGATGCTAAACCTAGACTCGTTAGGTTGGTTCTCTTGATACAAGAATTTGATTTACATATCACTGATAGGAAAGGAGCTGAGAACCCCATAGCTGATAACTTGTCTAGGTTAGAAAATATTCTCGTGGACCCACTACCTATTGATGATAGCTTTCCTAATGAACAAATAGCTGCAATAAATGTTTCTCATAGTACTCCTTTGTATGCTGACTATGCTAATTACATTGGTGCTAAATACATATCACCTAGTTTCACATACCAACAAAATAAAAAATTCTTCTATGATTTAAGACATAAAGATTTGGGATGACCCACATCTTTATAAAGGAGTAGATGGTATTATTAGACGTTGTGTACTTGATCATGAACATGAACAAATCCTATGGAAATGTCACTACGAACCATATGGAGGACAGTACGTGTGAGATAGAACTGCTCACAAGGTGTTGCAATCTGGTTTTTATTTGCCTACTCTCTTCAAGGATGCCCGTAAATTTTTCTTGTCTTGTGATCAATGTCAAAGAATTGGTAATATTGGTAAGCGTCAGGAAATGCCTATGATTTATTCACTTGTTGAACCATTTGATGTTTAGGGTTTTGATTATATGGGACCTTTTCCTTCCTCTAATGGGTATACTCATATTTTGGTTGCTGTTGATTATGTTACTAAGTGGGTAGAAGCTATTCCAACAAGTAGTGCTTATCATAACACTTCCATTAAAATGCTTAAAGAAGTTATTTTCCCGACGTTTGGAGTCCCTAGATATCTAATGACCGATGGTGGTTCACACTTTATTCATGGTGCTTTCTGAAAAATGCTTGCTAAATATGATGTTAACCATAGAATTGCATCACCCTGTCATCCTCAATCTAGTGGTCAAGTTGAACTTAGCAATAGTGAAATAAAATTAATATTACAAAAAATGTCAATAGGCCCTGAAAAAATTGGTCTAAGAAACTAGGTGATGCACTTTGGGCCTATAGAACAACTTATAAAAATCTTATGGGTATGTCTCTGTCATGGGGAAACATGCACACCTATGGGGCCTTCGGCCCCTTTGTGGTTTGGCAAGGGGGAGTGGCGCGTTACACAAAGAGCGGAGGGCGCACAATAGCACGACTGCGGTCACACAGGCGATTTTTACCCAGGTTCGGGCCACCACGAGGCGTAGAACCCCACTCCTGCTTTGGTGGATTGATGGGTGGACGTTGGTGGAAAAACACAACGCTCGTGCTCGGCAAGGGTTGCCTAGGGGCACGAGAGCCGCTACGCGCGTACGTGGGTACAAAGGTCTAGGGTCCGAATCCCCTCCCTCATCGCCATGGTCCTCCCTTTATAGATTAAGGGGCCACCACAGTGGCAAATCAGTCATTATGTACTGATTAGATAGCAAATAGTTGTGTACAGATTAGATAGAAAACAATGCTATCATACCTAACTCTGCAGACAGGACATGGCGCATTAAATGCGCCGCTTAGTGTCTTGTCAAGGAGTATCCCAGCAAGCTTTGGCGGGCCAATACCGCCACCTCCTCACCTGTCTGCTTGACACGTCACTGGATGGGTGTCATCCACAGGTTATTTCCTCAGGAGATGGTTGCCACGTACCAAATTACGGCCACTTAGTCATTTGAGGGCTTGACACCGCACTGATAGATGACTTGCATTACTGTGACATGGTGCGGTGGCGCCTTGCTGGGATAATATGCCCCTCACGTCCCCGACAGGCTTGCCGGGGGATTCTGTGGCACCCTGACTCAGAGGGACCGGTTTGCCTTGCATTGCTAGCCTAGAGATCATGTCTTCTGGCAACACACAATAGATTGGTACAGAAATACAACCACTTTATTGGTACTAGCAGAACATAGAGTTTGATATTACATCAAGTAGCGAGGCCAAGCGGCACACAAGGTGCTGCTGAAGATATGTACATTATTTGGTAAACATGAGCAGGGGCCTCGACATCACGATAACACTACGCGACAGTGGAACGACGATGTAGAAGGACTCCATCTCACAGGGACATTGATGTGGACACGGTCTAGACTGCGATGCGATATGCAACTCCAACTCCGATATGATTTCTCCTAAAACTGGCATGACACGCCAGATCATTACATTTATTGTACTTACAAGCTCACACAAACAAAGCAACAATGGCAAACAACAACAATGATATTTAAGTAGGTTTAAAGCAAGAATTTAATATGCTTATCATGAAGTGATTGTGCTCATAATAGGGCCTTTCCGACCTGCTTACCATCTTGGTTACCTCGTCACCACGAACCTCATCATATCAAGGTGATCACTTCGAGATCACAAACGAAACCATCTCGATGGTCTCAACAACTTCACCAACATAACCAATGCCACAAGTATTCACTTGTGTGCAAGTTTTAATTTTTTTTGTTGATCCACGGTGTGACCTACTACGAACTTGTGTCTATAACCACGGAACTATCGATAGATTATGTACACTATGCAGAGGTTAGTACACTCTACCCACACCACGGAACCCATGGCCTCGGATTCCCATTCAGGTGGACCAATGGCATTCCGATAGAACCAGTATATCACCATGACACTCTCCCGGCCACTCCGACCAACTCCCCTTTGGGCTAAGTCATGGGTGGCCCCAATGCCACTCCGGACATCCAACGGCCTCCGTTGTGGCAAAAACAATCGTCCTAAATGGGGACATGGTACCAAAATAACTATGGGCACACAAGGTTATACCTGCCTACCAGGCCAAGGTAGCGCCAGCGCATAACCTTCCCTAGTTGGAGGCACCGGCGAGAGGCGTAATAACAGACCGAGAACGGGCCCCCCTCATAAACGCAAATGTGGTTGACTTAGGGGAGCTCGATTCCGTGGCACCATGACTCGATCAAGAACATGTTCAAGTTGGTTTATTAACATGTTTCAACTTGCAAATAATTTCACCGAGTCATATTATGCCATGAAAATGCAGTGAACCATATATGCATCATTTCAACATAATACCGATATGAACTAGCTAAAGCATAACCTCACATTACTCTACTGCATAAACTTAGTTATTCAACTAAAATGCTACTGATAACAGAACAATATAGCATGAACATGAAACTATCATCAAATAACTTTATATGAATTTTCCATATGCATTTAAAATGATCATATTCAAGTAAAAACCATAGTTATTTAAATGACATTCTTGCAAACATTTGTGATGGCTTGCCTTAGTGCAGAGGAGGGTCACACTCCCTCTGGTGATCTTCAAGGCAAGTTTCTTCCTCTAAAAATAATTAAAATAACAAAAAGAAAATGTCACATAACACTAGTTTATTCACCAGAAAATAATCATAGCAAGCAAAGATCTCATCTTTTGCATGATGATGGATAATTTCAGCACAAAACCAATGCAAGAAGAATCATGTCATTTGGGCTTATAGAATAAAAGTTATAGCTGGTCAAAGTTCAATCAATATCCTGGATTTAAATTTGATTTTCAGAAAATAATAAAGGGTGATGTCGCAGACATATTTTGGTGAATATGCCTCCCCTCGTACCGCTTCGGGCGCGAGTGGTGAGGCTGACAGCCCCGCACATCAGGTTTAGAGAGCGGGGAAGAGAAACAGATGAGGGGCGGCATGTCGCCGATGTTTCTCTGGTGATGAGAGGTTGGCGGCCGCCATTGGAAGGATGGGAGGATGCACAAGGCTACGACGAATCTGCACGTACCCGAAACACGGCGAGGGGTGGTCGGATGGGGTCGACGTGGTCGTCTCCAGTGGCTACAGTGGGCAGAACTCGTTGGAGAGGAAGACACCAGCGTCGAGGGGTCGTTCCAGTGGCTCCAGAGGCACCAGCTCAGACCAATGGACCACCAGGAACACGCTATAGCAGTTGGTGGAGCTCGAGAGGCAGTGGAGTGGGCGAGGGCAGAGGAAGGGGATCGCCGATGAGATCGGGAGGGGAACCGAGGCCAGAGGCCTGCCCTGCCGGGCCGCGGCTATCTAGGAGGGGCGGTGGTGAGGAGAAATGAGCTTGGGAGGGTCCTATTTATGGGCGTGGTCGAGGCAGGGATCGAGAGCTCGTCGGAGACTCTGGAAGTGGCGCACGGCAACGAGGGGCGCCAGTGATAGAGGGGGAAGTGGCCAGGGATCATGCGACCACTATGGGAGGACAGGGACGAGCACAGGGCGCGGGAGGATACAACAACAATGAGAACGGGCTCACTATGCGCTCGGGCACGACGGGCTCGTAATCACTGCGACAAGCTTCGGCGTCGGCGAGCGGCAGGGAGAGGTCAACAGAGATGAGTCGAGGCACCAGACGCTTGGTGGTGAAGTGGTTCGGCCTCGGGCGTGCACACGAGCGAAACAGAGGCTTTGGCGACACCCGGAGCGGGTCGAGTAGCTGCTTGGCACCGTGTCCACGCGTGGTCACCGCGTGAACTCTAGCATGATGCCACGCCGAGCATGAAATTCCTGTCTCGGGTGTCGTTCAGGCAAGGTTAGGTCGATCCAAGCATTTGAGTTGAAGCCAGGTCGACTGAGTGAGACTGTAGACTCTTGGCAAGTTTCTGGACAGAAACTTTGGATCTTAATAGAGAAGAATCTAGAGAGAGTTAGGAGCTATGTTTTGGTGGTTAAGGGTTTCTTAGGAGGGTAATGAAGCCCTAAAAATTTCAGCTCCATTGGATCAAGGAAAAATGCACTTCCTTCACAACATGCATTTTCTGGCCAGAACAGAAAAGATTTTCTGTAGCAAAAATATTCCGAATAAGCATGAAATATTTTTGCACAGTGAGGTGTGCAAGGTCCAAAGAATATTCAGGAATTTTCTCAGATTTTGTGGGCAAGAAAAATGAGGGTTGCTTTGGAGTAGATGTGACTTAAGTACTATTCAAGGGGGGAAATGAATATTTTTCATTTAAGAAAAATATTCCTATGGCCATATTATGATATATCAGAGAGAACAGGTGAGTTTAAAAGTGAGATGAGTCACTTGGGTGAAAGTTAATGAAATGCCCAAGCGATTAAGTCCAAATGAGTTGATCCAAAACTCAAATTCAAATAAAAAATGCAAATAAATCCAGAAAAAGAAAAAGGGTAAAAACCAGGGTGTCTCAGAATCCTTGGGCTTTGCCTTCCGGGTAGCATCGTCCTTGCCGGGCTTGCCCTACCAGCAAGGGAGGCCTTCTCCTTAGTGGTGCTTTATTCTCCTTCCTTGGCTTGGTCTTTTTGATCCGCCCCTTGGTTTCTCAAAGGGCTATCTTCTTCTGCTTGGTCTTTGTCTTGGGCGCTTCAACTTGCGGCTCCGTGCCCGTGTACAATGTGGGAAACATACGCCCAGGTTTGTTGCACCGAGAAAAGCTCCTGAGCCTAGTCCGAACGCGTTGCCGGACATTGTCGGGGTAGGCTCTAACAAGCACACATGCAGTGGTCTAGAGCTGGATCGTTTCTGGATATTGTTCTTGCTTCTTCATTAACCTGTGATTGAATAAGGGCAGTTTCCGTTTTTCCCGCCCATCATGCGAGCCATCGTGCGGTGATTTTCAGCCCACGGCTCGTAGGATTCCCGTATCCAACGCTCACGGGACGGTAACTGCCCCCTTTTTCCATGTCATCTCTACCGTTTCTGCCATGTATGCCGCATGCAGTGCGCGTGGCTAGCGGCGGATACATCGGACATGGGAAGGAGCACCCCGGCGGAAAGCCAGGCGCCATGGATTGGCGTGTGTGGTCAGTCTTGATTCTCCGTGCCGTTAGTAGCGCAGGGAGCCAGATTGGTGAAGCGGGGCGGCGGCCTTCTTGTTTAGGAGCCAGCCCCCGGCCCGGATCCCCTTATAAAAAAGGAAGGACGGGCGAGGGCTAACTCACAGACATCTTCTACTCCTTCTCTTCGACCTCCTCCCTTCCTTCTGATGGCGGGGGGAAGAGGACGTGTCGGCGCTCTGGTGACTCCGAAGAGAGCTTCTTCTCAACAGCGCCTTCCTCCCCCTGTTGACGATGTGGGGGGCAGAATCTAGCGCTCATGGCAGAGGTTGCAAGCGAGGAGAAGTTGTCCCCAGAGTCGAGGAGGACGTGGAGGAGTCGTGATCCTCCCCTCCCCAACGGCTCCCGAGCCGCCAAAAGGACATGTCGGGGACCAGCCACTGGAGTTCGTAGTCAAGCTGTGTAGTCCCCCTCGGGGCCGTTTTCGCCTTCCCACCCCTTTTGCCAGGGTGATGGAGGTAGATCCACCGCAGGCGCTGAGGCTGCACATGATTGGCTACTGTAATGGCACCACGCTCATGAACACAAAGTTCCCAGCCCCCCATGTCATGCTCCTCCGGCATGGTTGGAAGACCTTCAGGCGCGTCCACAGTCTAATGGCAGGCCACATCCTCCACTTTAAGTTAGTGGAGACGACACTGCTGCCCATCAAGATCTTCGGGCGCGAAGGCTCTCGCTTAGGGTGTTGCATGGAGAGATCGACCGACGACAAAAGCTCCTCCTCGAGCGAAAACTACGAGGGGGCAGGGACGACGATGACGCCGGAGTCGATGAGGAGGGCAACGACTCTGAATCTGGGTGACCACCGGTCGCACCATCACCATTAGTCGGTGGCACTACCACCTGCACATGTCTTTTCCTTGGCAAGGCGGTCTGCAGGGGTGTTGGATGGGGCAGGTGCGGGCGGTGTCTCTGATTCCTCCAGCAGTCTTCCAGCTGGACCCCGGCAGGCCTCCTCATGGATTCCAGCTTCGTTCGCCCTGCCGCATCCTGCTGGCCCTGGTGGAGGTAAGGTGGTATGCCTGGGTGTTGGATAGGGCAGGCGCAGGTGGTGTCTCTGATTGCTCCAATAGTCTTCCAGCTGGACCCTGGCAGGCCTCCTCATGGCTCCCGGCTTTGTTCGCCCTGCCGTGTCCTACTGGCCTTGGTGGCGGTGATTGGGGAGCCGCTCATGCCGCTCTCTTCACCATCACCTTCGCCCAGACGACCCTTTTGTCCACTTCTCCTACCGCTGTAGTGGCTGGGAAAGGAGGGACAGAGGAGGGGATTACGGGGCACTTATCTTTTTCCAGTCTAAAATGAATGCGGGCATTTGCCCAATTTTAGTCTAAATTATGTAATATTTCTTATCCATGTTTGTGTTATGTAAAATTTGTACTTGCTAATATGCATATTAACGAAAAAGATGAGCCGGTCCGGGTACTTGTGCATGTATGGTGTCCATGCAGAGGTGGGATGCCTCTATACGCCCAAGTAAAGAAGTTTGCCACGACATGCTATCTTCTCGGTACCCTTGGTTGCTGCCGCGGGGCTAGGCCTACCGGGCATAAATCCGCAAAAGGGAACCAGCCCCACGCCGACTCCTTTTCGCTATAGGCAACTGCGACCATCCTGGTCGAAGCATTGTTCGAGCCAAGGGATGGGAGCACCTAAGTTTCAAGGGTGGTGAGGTTTTCGTATGCACAAGTCTTTATTTTACAAAACACGTATGGATAAGAAGAGAACTTATCTGTTGGCTTGCCGGGGATCGCTGTGTAGCCTTGTCTTCATTTCTTATTTCAAGTCCACGTCAAGAACCTTGTCGTTAGATGAAGATGAAAACAATGCTATCCATGACCTTATCTATATGAATATGCAATGCTCATGATATGCTTATGCATGCATGCAATCTTCTT
>LR738715.1:569896624-569913999 GCA_902687465.1 Secale cereale
CCCCCCCCGCGCTTTGTTTATTTTTCTGGTGCTGAGGGTTTGCGCCTAGATTTGTACAAAGAGTTACATGCAACTGAGGCAAACCTTGTACAAAAGGGTGGTTGCCAGGGAAGGGCCCGATAGTCGTGCCTTACGGGTAGAACTTACGGAGATGCTCAATGTTCCATGAGTTTTGCAACTGAATTCCATCTTCGGTCTCTAGACGGACCGCGCCAGGTCTGGTGACTCGGACTACCAGGTAAGGGACATCTCACTTTGGCGCTAACTTGTTTGTACCCTTGGTGGACTGAACGCGCCTAAGGACAAGCTTGCCTTCCTCAAAACTCCGGGCGTTAACCCGGTGGCTGTGATAGCAACGCGGGGCTTGCTGATAGCATGCAGAACGCGTAGCAGCCCAGAGGCGGTTCTCCTCAAGTAGCACAGCGTCGTCACACCGGGGTTGTTCTTGCACTAATTCATCGTAGGCAAGCACTCGAGGAGACCCATAAATGAGTTCTGTGGGGATAACTGCTTCTGCCCCACATACTAGGGAGAAGGGGATATGTCCGGTGGCTTGATTTGGTGTCGTACGGATGGACCAGAGAACCACATGCAGCTCATCAATCCATTGCCTGCCACACTTGTGCAACGTGTCAAATGTCCTTATCTTGAAACCTCGCAACACTTCAACATTTGCCCTCTCAGCTTGTCCATTGATCCTGGGGTGAGCCACTAATGCGAATTAAATCTTTCTTCCGAGGGCATGAACGTATTGCGTGAAGGCGCGGCTCATGAATTGGGTGCCATTGTCAGTGATGATTCGGGCAGGGACCCCGAAGCGGCAGACCAATCCTTTCAAGAACTTTACAATTGACTAAGTAGTCTCCTTTCTGACGGGCTCCACTTCCGGCCACTTTGTAAACTTGTCGATTGCAACGAACAAGAATTCAAGGCCCCCGACAGCACGGGGGAAGGCGCCCAGGATGTCGAGCCCCTAGACCGAAAAGGGCCATGATAGAGGGATTGTTTGAAGATCTTGGGCAGGCTCATGGATGTTCTTGGAATGGCACTGGCAGGCCTGGCACTTGGTGACAAGCTCGATTGCATCTTGGAGGGCGGTGGGCCAATAAAATCCATGCCGGAAATCCTTCCCAACCAAGGCCCTCGATGGAATATGTGAGCCGCACATTCCTTTGTGTATCTCTGCCAGCAGTTCCTTTCCTCCTTCCCATCAAATGCACTTCAGTTTCACACCGTTGGGCATTCTTCTGTACAGTGTGTCATCGACAAACCGGTACATACTGGCCCTTCGGGCTACACTTTTAGCTTCTTCTTGCTCTTTGGGAAGATCTCCAGTTTGGAGGAAATGGACAATGTTTCGTGCCCAAGTTGGAGCCTGCGGCTCGGTGATGACCCACAAGTATAGGGGATCAATCGTATTTCTTTCTATAAGTAAGAGTGTCGAACCCAACGAGGAGCAGAAGGAAATGACAAGTGGTTTTCAGCAAGGTAATGTCTACAAGCACTGAAATTGTAAGTAGCAGATAGTTTGATAGCAAGATAATTTGTGACAAGCAAGTAACGGTAGCGGCAAATAATATGCAGCAATATATCCCAATCCTTTTGTGGGAAAGAACATGCCAAAACGGTTTCTTATATTGAGCAAAGTGTTCTTGATGGCACAGGGGAATTTCATCTAATGACTTTCACCATGTTGGCTTGATTCATGTTCGCTACTTTGATAATTTTATATGTGGGTTGATCGGTGCTTAGGTGATGTTCTTACTTGAAAAAACCTCCTACTTATGATTAACCCCCTCGCAAGCATCCGCAACTACAAGAAAAGTATTAAGATAAAATCCTACCATAGCATTAAACTTTTGGATCCAAATCGGTCCCTTACAAAGTAGCGCACAAACTAGGGTTTAAGATTTTGTCACTCTAGCAACCCATCATCCAGTAACTACTCCACAATGCATTCCCTTAGGCCCAAATATAGTGAAGTGTCATGTAGTCGACATTCACACGACACCACTAAGGGAATCACAACATACATATTATCAAAATATCGAACACATATCAAGTTCATGATTACTTGCAACATGATTTCTCCCGTGACCTCAAGAACAAAAGTAACTACTCACAAGTGGCAAACATGTTCATGATTAGAGGGATATTAAATGTCATAACAAATCTGAAAAATATAATCTTCCACCAAATAAACCATAAAGTAATCAACTATAAGATGTAATCAACACTACTAATTACCCACAAGCACCAATCTTAGGTTCTGATACAAAGATTGAACACAAGACATGAACTAGGGTTTGAGAGGAGATGGTGCTATTGAAGATGCTGGTGGATATTCCCCTCCCCAAGATGGGAGAGTTGTTGGTGATGATGATGACGATGATTTCTCCCTCAGGGAGGGAAGTTCCCCTGGCTGAATCGCTCCACCGGAGGGCAAAACTGCTCCTGCCCAAGTTCCGCCTCGAGACGGCGGCACTCCATCCCGAAAGTCCCCTCCTCATTTTTTTCTAGGTCAAAATAACTTATATACCAGAAGAGGGGCATCGGAGGTGGGCCGAGGAGGGCACAACCCACCAGGGCGCGCCCAGGTGGGTTGTGCGCACCTAGTAGTTATTAGCTCCAGTATTTTTTATTTTTCAATAAAAAATCCTCGTGAAGTTTTAGCCCATTTGGATTTGTGCAGAATAGGTACCCTGACGTTGCTTTTTCAGGTCCAGATTTCCACCTGCCGGTATTCTCCCTCTTGATACAAACCTTGCATATTATGAGAAAAAAGACATTAGAATTACTCCAAAAGGCATTATTTTGGATGAAAACACTATAAATAACAGTAGGAAAACATGATGAAAAATGGACGTATCAACTCCCCCAAGCTTCGACCTCGCTTGTCCTCAAACAAAAGACCAAAATCAAAAAAACATGTCCACATGCTTAGACAGAGAGGTGTCGATAAAAACAAAATATGGACATAGAAGCATCATTTATATTATTATAACATCAACAAACTGTATTAAAACTTAATAAACATAACTTTATCATATAACTTCTCATGAGCAAGTAACAATTCATCACACTATTAAAGTATAAAGAATAAACTCTATTGAAAATCGACAAACTACGTTCTCAGTCAACTTTGGAACTACAATTCATCATATTTTCAGGAAGGGTCACGTATCGGAGCCCTTAGGCAAGTCCACATACTCAACCATCATGTAATCTTCTATGATTGCTAACATCACCTCATACACATGAGCAAAAAGTTTTAACCGAACACATACAAAGATAGGGGCTTATAGTTTTGCCATCCAACATACTCACCTCAAGGGTGATGTCAACAATAATTACTCATGCTTACCCATATCCAACTGGACATATGTGCCTAGATCTTTCCAAACCACATGATGCTTGCCAAAAGATAAAATAAAAAGGAATAGAGAGGTAAAATTTGATGCAACATAAAAGTAAAAGATAGGCCCTTCGCAGAGGGAACCAGAGGTTGTCATGCGCTTTTTCATTTCTATGCTCAATCTCTTAGTGCAAAAGAACGTCACATTATATTGCCCCTTATGATGGTAACCTTTATTATGCAGTTTGTCACTTTTATTCTTTGCCGTCACAAGTTCGTACAACGCTCAATTTTCTCTTACGCTCATTGATCTTACACATTTAGAAGCAATTTTTATTGCCTTTTTGCACCGATGAAAACTTACTTGAAGGATCTTACTCAATACATAGGTAGGTATGGTGGACCCTTGAGAAAGATTTGGGTTTAAAGGTTTTTTGGATGCACAAGTAGTATCTCTACTTAGTGTATTTTTTGGCTAAAAAGGTATTAAGCAAGCACCAAATGTTAAAGGATCTATGACAACATAACTTTTATGTGGATATGAATAACTATAACTCATTACATTGTTCCTTGCCAACGTCAACCATTTTGGCATATAATATTTTGCTGGGGGCTCACAATCACAAAAGGTGTCTAAGATAGTATATTTGCATGTGAATCTTCTCTTCCCTTATTAAATTCTTTCATGAATTGCATCATTGACCAATGCTATGTTTGTCAATCTGAAATAAATTTTACTACTCATACTTTTCCTTATGTGGTGTTGTGACACCCCGAGACCGATGCGCCAGGTGTCTTCCAGTTATTCGTCATCGTTGCCATGTCATTTGCTTGCGTGTTGCACTTTGCCATGTCATCATGTGCATTTCATCTGCATGCTTTTCAAAACTTGCATCCGTTTGTAGTTGCCCGTCTCCCAGTTCTCTCTGTTGTCCGTTCTGAGCCCAGACATACTTGCACGCGCCCGCGGCACCTCCAAAATATTATTTTATAAGTGGCCAAAAATGTACTCAGGATGGGACGAAAGTTAGCATGCGGTCTTATTATAGCGTAGGTAGACCGCCTGCCAAATTTCATTGCATTCGGAGTCTGTTTGATACACCAACGGATAAGTATTGCGGCACCGTTGCCGGTAAATCGTCGGACATTTTCGGTCTCCAAAAACCTGCGCCGGGCCGCACTTCATCTATCTCTTCTCATCCCAAGGCCTCCTATACAGCCCACCTAGGCCTGCCTAACCTCCCCCGCGATTAGATCCGTCGGATCGCGATCAGAGGGCTCCAAATCACCCCAAAACCTCCAAAAATCTAGCTCATGTCCATATATAGGCTTCCCCCCTTCAAAAGTTAGCTAAACCTAGTCTCCCTACCCCCTAGCCTCCTCCCACCTCGGAGTCAGTGCCGTTAGCCACCTCTCTCCTCCTAGCCGCCGCCTGAGCCCACCAGCGTCGCCACCCGCGGCCTATCGCACGCCTCCACCTGTCCCCGCCGTCACAGGCCCTGGGAAGCCCATCTGGGCCCCGCCCCAAGCCCGACCGCCGTCGTCGCCAGCCCGCACGACCGGGGCCGACCCCGTGTGCTCAAGCCAGAGGCTTGTCCCACCCGAGCCCTCGCACCCCGCCGCCTCGCCGCCGGGGCCGCGCCGCCGCCGCGAGCCCCTGCTCGCACCGCCCCGTTGCTCCTCCCTCTGCACGACGCCGTGCCCGAGCTCCTCCTCCTCGTCGGATCTCGTCCGCACCGCCACCTCACTGCTTCCCCGCCGCCTTCCTCCGCACCGCATCCCGGCCAACACCGTCTCACCCCCTACCGCCGGACCCCGCCGCCACTGACCTCGCCCCGGCCACATCCAGTCGGCCCGCACCGGATTCGGGCCGGACCCGTCTCCTCCGCCGGCCGCGTCGCCCCACTGCCGGACCAGCCGCCGCCTCCGCCGCTGGAATGGCCTCATCCCGGTACCACCGGGCCCCTCCTTCCAAATGCCTCTCCCTGCACCGCTCCGCCCCGCGCCAATCTGGACGGCCACGTCCAGCCTCGTCCCGGGACCCCGACATCCCTCGTACCAAACAGGAGCCTGGACCCGTTTGTCCTGTTGCACCGTCTCGTCCAGATTCCCCGTGGTGAGAATTTGACTAAGTCCCTAAAATGTCTGAAAATGTTGCATACTTTGAGTGGTCATAATTGTGTGCATGCTTACTCGTTAGGGGTGTATCATATGTCAAAATGTTCGTCTCAGAGTGCACTACATGATGGTATTTGTTGTATTCATGTTAGGATCCATATTGACATGTTAATCTCTGTTGCAAAAGTGCTAAGTGTTGTTAACTGCTGAAAACTGTTATAACTTGCTCATTTGTCTTTTTCATATCTTTTTGTGTGATTTTTGTTTGAGCAACATGTCAACATGTTTTAGGAGCACAATCATGCCATCTTTGCAATGGTGTAGTTGGTTTTGCATCATATGCCTTGTGGTGTATGGAACAAGCTTGCAAAGTGACCTACTCGATGTTTGCTGTTTTCTGAGACTTGGTAAAAACTGCTAAGTTTGAAACTATTATATTATGATGCCAGGTTTTCTTGATGCTACAGTCAAATCCATGCATGTTTTGGAATGTCCAGTGACCATGTCTTGATGTCCATGTTATTCTCTATCCATCCATGCCCTTGTTTGTAATTATGTCATGCTGTAGGTTGTTATTTTGGTGCCCTCAACTTACTTGAAAATGTTTCTGTCAGCCTGTTAACAGCATGTTCCATTTGGCAAAGCTCATTGTAATCAATCTATGCATCTTATGGAGTTGTGCCAATGGAGTTATTTGGAGTATGCCATGCATACTACATGTTCATGACCTTTGCATGCTTATTAGAATTGCTATGATTTCTGTTATGTGCCTCCAAAGTCAGCATCATGATGTTGTTGTTTGCATTCCCAGATTTTCACTAAGTCTGAGAATCTCATATATCATGTTTCCATCTTGTTTTGATGAATGACATGAAACTGTTGCTCCCATGTATACAACATATTGTGTTCCTTTAGCTCCATGGTATGGACTAGCATGCCATGCCTTTGCTTGCCATGTTCTTGCACTGTAGCTTAATTATTTCTTGCCTCCAACATGTCATCATATTAACTCTGCTCATGTATATGCTCTGTTTTCCACTACATAAACTGTGATATAAAGTTTGCTTGTTGCCTTGATCATGTTGGATTACTCTTGATGCCTATGAACCTGATCCTTGTTGTTATTTGAAGCATGTAATCCGTACTTTGAGCTCATGCCTTGTTTGTGTCAATATTGTACTTGTAGCATGTTGTTTTGATGCTTGTAAGATGCCTAGTTGCTGTTTTGGGCATCTTGTCCTTCAAACTTGTTCCATGTGTATGTGTTGAACCGTTACTCCGTTTTGAGCATGATCTATATGAAACTTGCTTGGTTTTGCATGTAGATGCATCATGTCATGTTGCATTCATATTTTTAGAGTGTTTGTATGATGTTGAATGCATTTTGCATCAATGCCATGTTCAACTTGTTTTGCTCATATCTTCTAGGCCGTAGCTCTGAATTAAATGAACTTTATATGTAACTTGACTAGAAAATCGTGTAGATCATCATGGTGCATCTTAACTTGCTATTTAACAACTCTAACATAAGGTTTGTTCAGATCTGGACCAATTTCTAAAATTGCATATGTGGACTTACGAGAATTGTTATATGTTGTTTCCGGCCTCATTTAAACTTGCTTGGTTGTGTTGTTCTTGTATGCATCATCTCTTGCCATGAGTAGCATCATGTAGCCTTGTCATGCTTCATACCTCGTTGAGCATCATGTCTTGTTTATGTGTTGTGTGTTTACCATGTTGTTTGCTTCTTCTCGGTAGTTCCTGTTTCGTTGCGATTGTGAGGATTTGTTCGACTACACTTGGTTCGTCAACGTGGCTTTGTCTTCTTCATGGGCTCGTTCTTCTTCCTAGTGGGATCTCAGGCAAGATGACCGTCACCTTGGATCTCATTATTATCATTCCTATGCTAGTTGTCTCAATGCTATCGCTATATGTCGCACTACCTATCTATTTGTTTGTCAGCCTCTCATTGTTGCCATGAAACCTCTAACCTTTGACACCATCCCAGCAAACCGTTGAATGTCTATGTTACCTCTTGCTCAGCCCCCCTTATAGCGTTGTTAGTTGTAGGTGAAGATGAAGATTGCTCCATGTCGGAACTTGGATATTTTGGGAATATCACAATACCTTACTTAAATTAATGCACCTATATACTTGGCAATGGGTGGAAGGCTTGGCCTTTTGCTTGGTGTTTTGTTCCACTCATGCCGCCTTAAGAACCGATAAACCGATGTTATGTTCCTTGAGTTTGCGTTCCTAACATGGTTGGGGGGTTATGGGACCCCCTTGACAGTTTGCTTTGAATAAAACTCCTCCAACAATGCCCAACATTGGTTTTACCATTTGCCGAGCATAATAAACTTAATTAAATTTGACGCATAGGGAGTTAGCGCTACCCGAGGTTCGTACCACTTTTTACAACGGGGGCCAGTGCTGATGGTGTTTGTCCAAAACGAGCAGCCTGTGGGGCCGCCTCGGGGAAACTCGAGGTATCTGGTTTTACCTGTAGCTTTTCCCATCCAGACGTTGACTAAGACGAGATACGTGCGGCTACTATCAGGGTGTCGGCACGCCGTGAGGTCTTGCTAGAATTGTTTTACCATTGTCGAAATGTCTTGTGCACCGGGATTCCGAGTCTGATCGGGTTGTCCCTAAGATAAGAGGTTTTACCTCTGCTGATCATGAGAGCTTGTGATGGGCTAAGTTGGAACACCCATGCAGGGTTATGATCTTTCGAAAGCCGTGCTCGCAGTTATGTGGCAGATTAGAATTTGCTAATATTCGGTTGTAGAGAACTTGACAGAGGTCCCGTAATAAAATACACCAACCGCGTGAGTAACCGTGACCGTCTCTTTTTATTTTGAGAAGAGAACATGGTGGGGTTATATTTGACTCGTAGGTAGTTCTGGATCTCTTAGTGATCATTACTAGTTGCGACCGTTGGTGTAGATGCTCATCTTATTCTTGTAATCGTAAGTTAGCCACCATACAATGCTTAGCCGCTGCTACAACCTCACCACTTATCCTTTTCCATACCCATTAAGCTTTGCTAGTCTTGATACCCGTGGTTATAGGATTGCTGAGTCCTCGTGCCTCACAAATACTACAACAACAGTTGCAGGTACATGTTTTCCGATGACTTGACGTGAGAGCAATGTTTACTTGTATTGAAGTTCTTCCTTCTTCTTCTTCATCATTCTCGGGATAGGTTCCTGGTCAGCAGCCCGGGATAGCGGGATGGATGTCGTTATGCTTTTCATGTTTTTCAACCGTAGTCGGATGTCTTGTGTATGAAGTGTTGTATTCATGTGACTATAGTATGACTTGTATGTATCCCCATCTATTTATGTAATGGTACGATGTAATTATATCCATCTTGCTAAGCGCCTGAAATGCGGTTGTGCCCCAATCATTAGTTTATCACGTGATCAGGATAGAATCGCATCTTGACGTGGCAGGTGTCATTACTTACCATAAGATTAGCATATGGTCTTTTTCATTTATTTATTTTCTTTTTATTTAAGAAAAAGGTAAAGAAAGCAAAACTCAAACTAACATTATTATATATATCGCACACGATTACATACATAGATAGATAGATCATTAAGCAAAACAGCTCAAAGAAAGATCGAACTACATTTTTATTCAACTATAGCAAAAGATAACTATAGATCGAAGTAAGGTGGATAAAGGTAAACATAGTGAGGTGATACGATACCGGGGCACCTCCCCCAGGCTTGCCTCAAGCCAATGGGAGTGCCCATACCCGATACTCATTTCTCCTTTGGTGGTGAAGAAGGTGTTGGTGGTGGTGAGGTAGTAGCGAGCTTGTCCTTCAGGATCAAGAGATTCTCCAATCTACGAATGATGCTCCGGAGGAAGATGATGTGCTCTTGCAATATAATATTTTCACGATTGAGATATTTGTTTTGAACACGAACCGTTTCAATGACCCTGAAAGCTTCAATTTCAGTGGGGGTGAGATGTTCATAGTATGGTTTGAGGATATCTTCTTCTTCTTCTTCTGCATGCAGAACTTGATCTACTGCTGGAACTTGGCCTCCAACGGTTTCCTTGCTCTTTTCACCCTTGATGGCTTCCTTTGGTTCCTCCATCTTCCATTCTATCTACATCAGCCAATGTTGAGGATATCGCTAATCATTATCGTCTCGGTCAGCTGGGGATTAAAGATTAATCGGAAATCGACCGATTAATCAATTTTATCAGTCGACTATTAATCGGACTTTTTTTCAAATCCCAGGTTCCCAACACTAAAATATGCTATATTCAACACCAAAAAAGTATTGAACAGAAGTGTTACCTTGAATCCTAGCCTTTGAATCCTGATATAATGACAAACAAAATAGACAAACATTAAATATTGCATAACAAGGTCCACAAAACACAAATAAACATAGTTCTTGCAAACATAGTGTTACGAATAGGCCCGGTTTATCGGTAGATTCCCGATAAATCGCTTGTCATAGCGATAAATCGGCCCAAACGATAAATGATGAAGATACGGCATAATCTTATCGGTCACCCCAAGAGTAGCGATAAATCGGATGATAAATCGCTAAATTGGAAGATTTCTTGAACAGTGACATCAGCCAAGCATGATCTTCTACATTGTTGGAGGATGAAGAAGACATGATGCCTAGCTTGACAGATCTGCTAAAAAAATCAAGAAAGAAGAACAGAAGATTTCTCCGTGATACGAAGGTCAATAGGTTCGGGGGGTATATAAAGATTTTTTATCTTGGGAAACAAGCAAACGGGAGACAACGGAGTCCAAAAGGTACCTGTGGTGGGCACAACCCACCAGGGTGGCGCCCCGGTGGGTTGTGCCCACCACGGTACCTTCCTGGGTGCTTATTATTTTCCTAATTTTTGTAATATTGCGAAACTGATAAAAAATATTTTTGTGGATTTTTCGGAGTCCGTTTACTTACCGTATCACTTACCTCCCTTTTTTGATGATTCTAGAGTGTTCTGCAAGGTTTCTTGTATGTGTTCGTCCGGTGTCATGGTTTGGATAATATTGCTTTCAACATTAATAGGAATACCTGAGATATAATGTTTGATTCTTTGATCATTGACCACCTTCGGGTTTGTAACTTTGACATTATTTATTTTGATGACTCTAGAACTATAAACTTCTTCGATAACATATGGTCCTTCCCATTTAGAGATAAGTTTTCCTGCAAAGAATATAAAATGAGAGTTGTATAGTAAAACATATTCACCCACTTTAAGTTCCCGCTATTGAATTCTTTTATCATGCCATCTTTTAACCTTTTCTTTGAATAACTTGGCAGTTTCATAAGTTTGGGTTCTCCATTCATCTAGTGAGCTAATATCAAATAACCTCTTTTCACTAGCAAGTTTGAAATCATAGTTTATTTCTTCAATTGACCAAAAAGATTTATGTTCTAACTCAAGAGGCAAATGACAAGCTTTTCCATAAACCATTTTGTAAGGAGACATACCCATAGGATTTTTGTAGGCTGTTCTATACGCCCAAAGTGCAACATCCAATTTCTTGGACCAATTTTTTCGAGACCTAATGACACTCTTTTGCAATATTAATTTTATTTCTCTATTACAAAGTTCAACTTGACCACTAGACTGAGGATGATAAGGTGATGCAATTTTGTGGTTAACATCATACTTGGCAAGCATTTTACAGAAATCACCGTGAATAAAGTGTCAACCACCACCAGTCATTAAATATCTAGGGACTCCAAACCTAGGGAAAATAACTTCCTTAAGCATTTTAATAGAGGTGTTGTGATCAGCTCTACTAGTTGGAATATCTTATACCCACTTAGTAACATAGTCAACAACAACCAAAATATGAGTATACCCATTAGAGGAAGGAAAAGATCCCATGAAATCAAATCCCCAAACACCAAATGGTTCAACAGCAAGTGAATAATTCATAGGCATTTGTTGACGCTTACAGATATTACCTATTGTTTGGCATTCATCACAAGATAAGACAAACTTACGAGCATCCTTGAAGAGAGTAGGCCAATAAAAACCATATTGCAATACCTTGTGAGCAGTTCTGTCTCCCGCATGATGTCCTCCATAGGCCTCGGAGTGACATTTCTGTAGGATTTGTTCATGTTCATGCTCAGGTACACAACGTCTAATAATACCATCTACTCCTTCTTTAAAAAGACGTGGGTCATCCCAAAAGTAGTGTCTTAAATCATAGAAGATTTTTTTTTTCTTTTGTTGGTAAGTAAAGCTACGGGTATGTATTTAGCAACAATATAGTTAGCATAGTCAGCATACCAAGGCGTGTTGTTAGAAACATTTATTGCAAATAATTACTCATCGGGAAAACTATCATCAATAGGTAGTGGGTCATCAAGAACATGCTCCAACCTAGACAAGTTATCAACTACGAGGTTCTCAGCTCCCTTCCAATCAGTTATATGCAAATCAAATTCTTGTAGCAAAAGAACCAATCTAATAAGCCTAGGTTTGGCATCTTTCTTTTCCATACGATATTTTATTACAGCATGATCAGTGTGAGCAATTACTTCGAGTCTACAATATAGGATCTAAATTTATCACAAGCAAACACAACTCCTAGATTTTTTTCCAATAGTAGCATAATTTCTTTGTGCACTTTCTATAGTTTTACTTGCATAATGAATAACATTCAGTTTCTTATCAACTCTTTATCCTAGAATAGCACCAACAACATAATCACTAGCATCACACATAATTTCAAAAGGCAAGTTCCAATTAGGTGGTTGAACAATAGGTGCATAAATTAGGACTTTCTTGAGTGTTTCCAAGGCTTCTACACAATCATCATCAAAGACAAAAGTAATATTCTTTTGCAAAAGAATTTTAAGAGGCCTAGAAATTGTAGAAAAGTCTTTGATAAATCTCCTATAGAAACCAGCATGACCATGGAAACTACGAATACCTTTGATATCTTTAGGACATGGCATTTTCAAAATGGCATCAACTTTAGCTTTGTCCATCTCAATATCTCTTTCAGAAATTTTATGGCCCAAAACAATACCTTCATTAACCATGAAGTGGCACTTCTCCCAATTGAAGACAACATTAGTTTGCTCAGATCTCTGCAAAACTAGATCAATATTGCTTAAACAATCATCAAAAGACTTCCCACAAACGGAAAAGTCATCCATGAAAACCTCAACAATCTTTTCAAAAAAATCAGGGAATATAGCAGTCATACATCTTTGAAAGACAGCAGGTGCATTACATAAGACAAAAGGCATATGTTTATAAGCATAAGTTCCAAAAGGACAAGTGAAAGTGGTCTTTTCTTGATCAGGTTGCGAAACAGGTATTTGTGAAGAACCAGAATATCCATCAAGGAAACAAAAGTGTGTGTGCTTGGATAATCTTTCCAGAATTTGATCAATAAAAGGTAGAGGTTAAAGATCTTTTCTAGTTGCTTTGTTTAATTTTCAAAAATCAATTACCATTTCTATAGCCTGCAATAATTCGTTGTGGAATAAGTTCATTCTTATCATCAGGAACAACAGGAATACCTCCTTTCTTAGGGACACAATGAACAAGACATACCCATCTATTATCAGCTATAGGATAGATTATACCTGCTTCCAGAATTTTTAATATTTCCGTTCTTACCACTTCTTTCATCTTTGGATTTAACTGACGTTGATGATCAACAACGGGTTTAGCATCGGCTTCCATATTAATCTTGTGCTGACATGGCATGGGACTAATGCCCTTAAGATCATCAAGAGTATATCCAATAGCAGCTCGGTGCTTCCTCGGAATTTTTAATAATCTTTCTTCTTCATGTTCTGAAAGGTTAGCACTAATAATAACAGGATATATCTTTTTTTCATCGAGATAAACATATTTCAAAGTGTCTGGTAGTTGTTTTAATTCAAACATGGGATCACTTTAGGTGGAGGAGGACCTCCTAGAGTTTCAATAGGCAAATTGTGTTTAAGAAGAGGTTATTCTTCTAAAAAAGATTATATCTATTTCATTTCTTTCATGCATATGCAAATCATTTTCATGGTGTAGTAGATATTGTTCTAAAGGATCGGTAGGAGGCACAACAATAGAAGCAAGACCAATAATTTCATCCTTACTAGGTAAATATTTTTGTTAGTTTTTCTACTAAACTTAGAAAAATTGAACTCATGAGACTCATCACCAAAACTAACACCGACAGTTTGTTTAGCACAATTTATAGTAGCATTGAGGATGCTCAAGAAAGGTCTACCAAAAATTATGGGACAAAAGTCATCTTGTAGGGAACCAAGTACTAGAAAATTAGTAGGGTATTTTGTTTTCCCACACAAGACTTCAACATCTCTAACAATCCCAAGTGGTGTGTTGGTATCTCTATTAGCAGGTTTAATAGTAACTTCAATGTCTTGTATTTCAGCTGGTGCTATGTCATTCATAATTTCTTGGTACAAAGTAAAAGGAATAGCACTTATGCTTGCACCTATGTCACATAAACCATGATAACAATGATCTCCTATTATAACTGAGACGACAATCATGCCGACAATGGGTCTATGTTTATCTTTCCCTTCAGGTTTGGCTATTCTTCCTACTTCACCAACTAAATAAATAACATGCCCAACAATGTTATTGGCCAAGAGATCTTTAACCATAGCAATAGTAGGTTCTACTTTGATTTGCTCAGAAGGTGTAGGTGCTTTAATATTACTTCTAAGGACCGCAGTTGAAATCTTAGCATGCTCCTTTATCTTAACATGAAATGGTGGTTTCTCAATGTAAGCAGTAGGAACAACTAGATCAACATTGTAGACAATAGTTTCTTCTTTAGCAACTACTGGTTCTTTAATTTCTTCCTTAACAGGGGGGTGATATCAAAAACACTTCTCTTTAGGGAGATCAACATGCGTAGCAAAAGATTCATAGAAAGAGGCAACTATCTCAGAAACAAGCCCATATTTAGTGCTAAACTTTTGAAAAGCATATGTATTCATAAAATATTTAACACAATCAAACTTACGCTTAATACCTGACTCTTTACCTTCGTCGAGTTCCCAATCTTCAGAGTTGCGTTTAATTCTTTCCAAGTGATCCCACCTAAATTCAATAGTATTCTTCATAAAAGAACCGGCACAAGAAGTATCAAGCATGGATTGATCATTACGAGAAAGTCGAGCATATAAGTTTTGAACAATAATTTCTCTCGACAGTTCATGATTGGGCCATGAATATAAGATTGACTTGAGCCTCCCCCAAGCTAGAGCGATACTTTCTCCTTCACGAGGCCAAAAATTATATATATAATTCCGATCACGATGAACTAGATGCATACGATATTTTTTTATGGAATTCCATTTTCAAATGATTCCAATTCCAGGATCCAATATCGTCACATAACCTATACCATGTCAATGCTTTTCCCTTCAAAGATAAAGGGAAGACCTTTGATACTTCTCCAACGTATCCATAATTTTTGATTACTCCATGCTATTATATTATCCTTCTAAGATGTTTTATGGGCTTTTATATACACTTTCATACGATTTTTGGGACTAACCTATTAACCTAGAGTCCAGTGCCAGTTTCTGTTTTTCTCTTGTTTTAGAGTATCGCAGAAAAGGAATATCAAACGGAGCCCAATTGACCTGACACTCAACGGATGTTATTTTTGGACCAGAAGAAGCCCAGGAAGTGCCGGAGGGGGACTAGAAGGTTCCCGGGCTGCCAACGAGGGTAGGGGGCGCGCCCCCTGGGCGCGCCCCCCAACCTCGTGGACAAACCAGAGGTCCCCTTTACTTGTCCCTGACTCCAACACCTCCTATATATACAGAAACCTCCAGAAAATAACCTAGATCGGGAGTTCCGCCGCCACAAGCCTCTCTTGCCACCGAAAACCAATCTAGACCCGTTCTGGCACCCTGCCGGATGGGGGAATCCCATCGATGGCCATCTTCATCATCTCGGCGCTCTCTATGACGAGGGGGGAGTAGTTCACCCTCGGGTCTAAGGGTATGTACCAGTAGCTATGTGTTTGATCTATCTCTCTCTCTCTCTCGTGTTCTTGAGATGGCACGATCTTGATGTATCGTGAGCTTTGCTACTATAGTTGTATCTTATGATGTTTCTCCCCCTCTACTTCCTTGTAATGGATTGAGTTTTGCCTTTGAAGTTATCTTATCGGATTGAGTCTTTAAGGATTTGAGAACACTTGATGTATGTATTGCATGTGCTTATCTGTGGTGACAATGGGATATCACGTGATCTACTTGATGTATGTTTTGGTGATAAACTTGCGGGTTCTTGTGAACTTATGAATAGGGGTTGGCACACGTTTTCATCTTCACTCTCTTGTAGAAACATTGGGGCACTCTTTGAAGTTCTTTGTGTTGGTTGAATAGATGAATCTGAGATTGTGTGATGCATATCGTATAATCATGCCCACGGATACTTGAGGTGACAACGGAGTATCTAGATGACATTAGGGTTTTGTTTGATTTTTATTTTAAGGTGTTATTCTAGTACGAACTCTAAGATAGATCGAACGGAAAGAATAGCTACGTGCTATTTTACTCCGGACTCTTGAATAGATCGACTAGAAAGAATAACATTGAGGTGGTTTCAGACCCTACAGTAATCTCTTCGTTTGTTCTCCGCTATTAGTGACTTTGGAGTGACTCTTTGTTGCATGTTGAGGGATAGTTATATTATCCAGTTATGTTATTATTGTTGAGAGAACTTGCACTACTGAAAGTATGAACCCTAGGCCTTGTGTCCTAGCATTGCAATACTGTTTACGCTCACTTTTATCATTAGTTACCTTGCTGTTTTTATACTTTCAGATTACAAAAACCTATATCTACCATCCATATTGCACTTGTATCACCGTCTGTTCGCCGAACTAGTGCACCTATACAATTTACCATTGTATTGGGTGTGTTGGGGACACAAGAGACTCTTTGTTATTTGGTTGCGGGGTTGTTTGAGAGAGACCATCTTCATACTACGCCTCCCACGGATGGATAAACCTTAGGTCATCCACTTGAGGGAAATTTGCTACTGTCCTACAAACCTCTGCACTTGGAGGCCCAACAATGTCTACATGAAGAAGGTTGTGTAGTACACATCAAGCTCTTTTCTGGCACCGTTGCCGGGGAGGTGTGTAACATCCCAAATTTCCAATTTGGAATGTTATACATTAGATCATAATGCATATCATATTTTCTTGCTTTTTTGGTGGATCCAAGTAAATCCTACGCAACTCAAGGACCCTCGGAGAGAGTTGGGGATTTCAATATTTTCATATTTGAGGTTTCTCAAATTTTGAAAGTAGCATCATTTGATTTTATTTATTTTATCTTCAAGTATTTCTATTATGAAAATATGAGAGAGGGAGTAAAATGACTCTCCCAAAAATAAAGAAATACTGAGGATTTAATAAAAAAATCAAATAAGTTTTCTTTGGAGTTTTATTTGAATTAGGAAAATTGCATGTTTACAAAAATGCATTTTAGTGCCAAGAAAATGTTCATCTTGTTCTAAATATTTGATTTAGACGGTGAAAATTTGTTTTGGCAATTTTAGATTTTTATTTTATTTTCTAGGATTTCTTTTTTGTAGCGTCGGCGTTAATTAAAAAAAGAGTAGGCGACCCGAACCCGACTGGGCCGAAGCCCAGCCGAGCCAGGCCCAAGCCGCCCGCGCCGCCTTCCCCCGCACCGCCGTCGTGCCCATGACGGACACCACCACCGCCGCCGACGTGGCTTGCCCCCTCCTCCAAGCACGAAGCCCCCCCTCCTATATATATGCCACCCCCCTTGCCGCACCCCGCCCCGCCGCGAGCCAGCCACCGCCGCCGCAGCGCAACCACCGCCGCCGTCGCAAGCTCGCCGCCGTTGCAAGC
>LR738715.1:569923816-569996904 GCA_902687465.1 Secale cereale
CGCCGCCGCAAGCCACCGCCGCAAGCCGCTGCACACCGCCCGCCGCCGCCGACGCCTCCCGCCGGCCGAACGACGAGGTAGCCGCCCGCCGCCGGTTCTCGGTGGAGAAACCGCCCGGTTTTTTTAGAACCCTAGTTCGTTTTTCTATTTTAGATAGATCGTTTTTTTCCTTTTCCTGGTTTAGTTAATTAGTGAACGTTCACCCGTTCGTTCGTTTTAACGAATGAGTTCATCGTTTAGTCTCAGCTGACGAACGTCCATTCGTTAAGCTGTTTGTAGTTTTCTTTTTCGTAGTTATTTTCAGATCGCGATTTCTGATCTGATCTTCGTTCTAGTTTATCTTTTTGCTCGTTTATCGGAATCAGGCGATTCAAGCGCCTGGAGTTTCGTCTCGAAACCCTCTTTCTGTTTAACCTAGTCACCCAAGCGTTTGCCTCTGTTAAATTTGGACTTAGGTCCATATTGGTACGGTAGTTATTTCTCTTTCGCCGTTTGACTTTCGTTGTTTCGTTTGGTTTGTTTCTTTTGCAAACTGGAGTTCTTAAGTTGAACTTTCTGGTTAGATTTCTTATTTGAGTTTTACCCGTGCATTAGTTAAGTACTTATTGTGTGCTTGTTTGTTTGCGATAGAGTACCCGGAGTGCGCCGCTTGCTACTTTGAATCTCTAGGTTTTGCGGATCATCAGCAAGGCAAGTAACACTTTGATCATACTTTCCAATTACCCAGTTTTCATTGCATTAGTCAAACCCTCACACATTGCATGAGTAGGATCTAATAACATGTGGGATTGGGAAGTAGATTGAGGTAGTACCTATTACCTGCATTATTTTTAAACCCTTGGGAGTTACTTATACGTTTGCTAATAGGTTATGCTATGCTCGTAGACGTGGATTGGGTGAGTGTATCCATGACAGATGTGAGATTGTTAATTAATGGTTCAACTTAAGGTGGCAACTTAAATACACATCTGGGTGGATTGAGGCACCTGGGTATTCCAGCGATTGCCTGTTTTCTTTATGGACCGCCACCCAGGCTCAAAGGGATCATGAGATTATTCATACTAGAAACTTCCGTGTGCAGCCACAAGCTATTATGGGCTCTAGCATAGTTGACTAAGTTGGGCGAACTCTTATAGTGCTGGACTAGCAGATGTAGGGAATGTAGGTTGGTACGGTCCACCCGTTCGTAAGGTGCTAGTGCTTCTGAAAGACTATGTCTCGGTCATCCGTTTCTCAAACATCATGTAGTGCGAGAATCCCAACGGAGGAGATCGAGTCTTGTGGGGAAAAGTGCACAAACCTCCGCAGAGTGTACAAACTGATCATGATTAGCCGTGTCCCCGGTTATGGACGTCTTGAGTATCTAGTACTTGGATTATCATGTGAATCTCATCATGTTACTTTAATTAATATTGTTGGGTTTTAATGATGATGATTAATTGGGATTGAGAGGATGTCTATCTTCTCAATGATGTTTGAACTACCATGATAGTTAATTAAATCTATTCCCTTGCAGTAGGGAAAAATTGGCTTTATGCAAAAATTGTAACCATAGAGCTTTCCACCAGCCATATTGCATATAGTATAGCTTTACTTTTGTTACTCTCTATGTGTTACTTTGCCATCATATTCCATGTGCTGACCCATTTTCGGGCTGCAACGTTCATGTTGCAGACTTTTCAGACGACGAGTAAGGTGCCTATTAGGTCGTGGTTCTATACTCAGTGATGCCGTTGGAGTTGATGGACTCACTTATCTTCCAAGCCTTCCGATGTTATCGTGTTAGATGGCCTTAAGCCATTTTTATTGTAATAAGTTCATCGTTGGAACTATCGATGTAATAAGTGTGTGGTTGCTACTCTGTTATAAATGCTTCAAGTACTGTGCGTGTCAGCATTACTGATCCAGGGATGACACTGATGCACAGAGATCGGATTGTTTGAGGTCTGGTCGCTACAAGATGGTATCAGAGCACACGCTGACCGTAGGACTCCTCATCTTTTCTACTCTTTTAGGATAGTGGGTGCAAAGATCAAGTTCACTCAACCTGATGAAGATACACCATTTGGACGACACCTGAAGGAAGTCACCAGATATTTAAACATTGGACTACCAAGTTTTACCGGAACCTACAACGCCACTCTACCTGAGGAGGAGTGTTGGTTGATTCAAGCTCAAGTTCCAGGAAGGACATTCAAGCCCGTCACCGCACTCATAGCATTTTCTTTTAATGCGCCTACATGGAGCCTAGGCAGGAGCATGGCAGCCCACATCGCTATGGGAAGGATTGGAGAAGTCTATAAGCAGGAGCTAAAAGACACCATCTATCAAATTTGTGGACGCAGAGATGAGAATTGGGATATGATCAGCACCCGGAAGGATAGATCCATTGCAGCCTTCATCCAGGAGTTGAACCATCACATTCGTCGCTAGGAGCACCAGATGTGTGCAGGGATGATAGATTTGAAGAAAGCACTAAACAGAAACTTGGAGTTAGAAGAGGAACTCAAGTGTATGCGTGACGGATACGAGGGGGAGATGCTAATACTTTTGGAGAAGAATGATGACTTGACACGGAAGTTAGGGATACTCATGGGAGAAGAAGAAGAGGAAGAAGAACCCAAGGAGATTCCACCGGAAGACTACATCATCATTGACGACACGGATTCGGAACCCGATGATAGCAAAGACGAAGACTATGAAGATGAAGCTGGAGCAGATATCATGGAATCCTCTGTCGATCAAAAATTTTAGAAGACCTTCCCATGACTAGTAGTTTTTCCACTTAGAAGACTTAGAACACTTTTGTAACGATTAGATCCATGTAAGCCCTTGTTTGAAATTGATTTTGGTGTGATGAATTTTGTGTTTGCCTCATGTGCATATGGGTAGTGATTTTCCCTTAGACCTCAATTCTGTTCTAATATCTTCCCTCTACACCTATCAGATGCCTCCAAGATGTGAGCCCGGATTTGAGTTTCCCCCTGAGCTCACCCAGTTGATCCAGCAGCAGAACACCCTGATGCAACTACTTGTCCAGAATACTCAGAACAACAACAACAACAACAACAACAACAACAACAACCCTCCACCACCACCACCCGTGGACAACCTGACATGTTTCTTAAGGTTGCAACCACCAGTGTTTGCTAGCAGCATCGAACCAATAGTCGCTGACGACTGGCTGCGCAAAATTGGAAGGGATTTGACCACTACTAACTGCTCAGATGTTGAGAAGGCGCGTTTTGCTGCACACCAGTTGTCTGGACCAGCCGTAGCATGGTGGGAGAATTACACAGCCACTTTTCCCATAGCCAATGTGACTTGGGATCAGTTTCAGCAAGCTTTTCGTACCGCCCATGTCTCAACTGGAGCTATGAGTATGAAGAAGCAGGAGTTTCGCAATTTGCACCAAGGCAACCGTACTGTGGCTCAGTACGTGGATGAGTTTAGTACCCTATCTCGTTATGCCCCAGATGATGTGGCCACAGATGCTGCTAAGCAGGAGCGATTCATGGAAGGGCTGAATGATGAGATGAGTGTACAGTTGATGGTGGCCACTTTCAATAACTACCAGGAGCTGGTTGACCGCGCCCTAATGATTGAAAGGAAGCACCAACAGATTGAAAGTCGCAAGAGGAAGTATGGACAAGGAAAGTATAATTCTGGAGCTCAGCAGAAGCCTCGTTTTACCCCTAAAACGGTAGGACAATTCCAACATACCCATGGAGGAGGTAGCTCGCACAATCATAATGGCCCCAAGAATGGAAATGGAAATGGAGCAAGTAGTAACCAGAGCCGCCCTACCCCGTCCACACCCACCAAGAAGGATTTCAGCCATGTCACCTGTTACAAGTGCGGGAAGAATGGACATTATGCCAATGAATGCCCAGAAGCTAAGAATGGGAACGGCAATGGAAGCGCCGCAAAGAAGCCCAACCCGTTCAACAAAGGACAAGTGAACCACGTGACTGTGGAGGAGGTAGAAGAGCAATCAGATGCTGTTGTCGGTAAATTTTTGGTTAAGACATTTACCGCAATAGTTCTTTTCGATACTGGTGCATCGCCTTCATATATTTCAAGGGGATTCGTAAATAGACATAGGATGTCCACCCGAGTTCTTAAGACCCCCATGTTAGTAAGTTCACCTGGAGCAGAGTATATGGCACACCAAGGATGTTTTCAGACGCCATTGGTCATAGGACACCATACTTTCCCCTCCGACCTAATAGTTTTGGAGTCACAAGGATTGGATGTGATATTAGGTATGTATTGGCTATCGAAGTATGGAGGTAACATTGACTGTGCTAGTAAGTCAATTTTGCTCACCACCCCGGAGGGAAAAAGGATTAAGTATGTATCTAGGCATTCTCCTATAAGGACTCAAGTACATTCTCTCACGGGAGTTGTTCAGGAGGAAGTACCAGTAGTGAAGGATTATCCAGATGTGTTTCCAGAGGAGTTACCTGGCATGCCACCGGAAAGAGATATAGAGTTTTTGACTGAACTTTTGCCAGGCACCCGACCAATTTCTAAGAGACCATATAAGATGCCCGCAAAGGATTTGGAGGAGATTAAGAAACAGATTAAGGAGTTACTGGATAAAGGATTCATACGCCCAAGTTCTTCGCCTTGGGGTTCACCAGTACTTCTAGTGGAGAAGGATGGATCGTTAAGAATGGTTGTTGATTACCGAGGGCTGAACGAAGTAACGATCAAGAACAAGTACCCACTACCGATGATCAATGATCTGTTCGATAGATTGCAAGGAGCTAAGGTATTTTCCAAGATCGATCTGCGATCAGGGTACCACCAATTGAAGATCCGAGAGCAGGATATACCTAAGACGGCCTTTACCACCAGGTACGGGTTGTACGAGTATACCGTTATGTCTTTTGGTCTGACTAACGCACCGGCATACTTTATGAACCTGATGAACAAGGTGTTTATGGAGTATTTGGATAAGTTCGTCGTGGTGTTCATACATGATATATTGATCTTCTCGAAGGATGAAGAGGAGCATGCAGAGCATTTGCGTTTGGTATTGGAGAAGCTCCGAGAACATCAGTTATATGCCAAGTTTAGCAAATGCGAGTTTTGGTTGAAGGAAGTCGGATTTCTCGGACACGTTATATCTGGAGAAGGAATAGCAGTAGATCCCGCCAAGGCGGACACTGTGACCCATTGGGAAGCACCAACAACAGTTGGAGAGATCCGGAGTTTTCTTGGACTTGCAGGATACTACCGGAGATTTATTGAGAATTTCTCAAGGATTGGAAAGCCAATGATGAAGTTGTTAAATAAGGACACCAAGTTCAGTTGGGCAGAAGAATGTGAGGCCAGTTTCCTGGAATTAAAGAAAAGGTTGGTCTCATCCCCTATGTTGATTCTGCCAGATCAACATAAGGATTATGAGGTGTAATGCGACGCTTCACGTCGAGGACTTGGAGCAGTTCTTATGCAGGAAGGAAGAGTTGTTCCGTATGCTTCACCACAGCTAAAACCTCATGAGTTGAACTATGCCACCCACGATTTGGAGTTAGCAGCCGTAGTGCATGCATTGAAGACGTGGAGACATTTTCTCATTGGAAACCATTGTGAAGTATATACGGATCACAAGCGTTTGAAGTATATATTCACTCAGAAGGAGCTGAATCTCAGGCAAAGGAGATGGCTGGAACTCATTAAGGATTACGACATGAGATTGCATTATCATCCAGGAAAGGCTAACGTAGTAGCCGATGCGCTAAGCCGTAAGAGCCATGTCAATACCCTATTGACGGAGGAATTTCCAAAGAAATTAGCCAAGGACTTACGAGAACTACCTATGGAGATAGTTCCGAGAGGCTATGTAGCAACACTGGAGATCCAGTCTACCCTGATGGATAAAATCAGAGAAGCTCAGAAAACTGACGAGGAGGTTGCCTCTATAAAGGAGAGGATGAGCGAAGGAAGAGCTAAAGGTTTTCGTGAGGATGAACACGACACCTTATGGTTTGAGGACCGCATTTATGTGCCAAATGACCCGGAGGTCAGGAAGTTGATTCTACAGGGGGCCCATGATTCACCATACTCGATTCACCCAAGAAATACTAAGATGTATTTGGATTTGAAGGACATTTTCTGGTGGACCGGTATGAAGAAAGGTATTGCAGAGTATGTAGCAGTTTGTGATGTATGTCAGAGAGTGAAGGCAGAGCATTAGAAGCCGGCAGGATTGTTACAACCATTGCCAATACCCGAATGGAAGTGGGATAAGCGCTATGACTCGATTTGGGTCGTAGTCGATCGTTTAACAAAGGTAGCTCATTTCGTCCCCGTAAAGACTACTTATACCAGTGCAATGTTGGCAAAGATATACATGACCCGAATTGTATGTCTGCATGGAGTTCCGAGGAGCATCGTATCAGATAGAGGAACCCATTTTACCTCAAAGTTCTGGAATCAGTTACATGAAACTTTGGGTACCAGGCTAGAGTTTAGCACAGCTTTTCACCCGCAGACAGAAGGACAGACTGAAAGAGTCAATCAGATTTTGGAGGATATGCTGAGAGCCTGTGCACTAGATTATGGATCTAGATGGGACGACAATTTGCCGTATGCTGAATTTTCTTACAACAACAGTTATCAATCCAGTTTGAAGATGGCCCCTTTCAAAGCGTTATACGGAAGGAGATGTAGGACTCCGTTGTCGTGGGACTAAGTTGGAGACCGCAAGCTGTTCGGGCCAGATTTGATCAAGGAATCGGAGCAGAAGGTGAAGTTGATTCGCGATAGGCTCAAGATAGCCCAGTCCAGGCAGAAGAGCTACGCAGATTCAAAATGCAAGGAGATCGTTTACGAGGTTGCAGACAGAGTTTATCTTCGAGTATCTCCACTGCGAGGAGTTAAACGTTTTGGAGTTAAGGGAAAACTAGCGCCCCGTTTTGTAGGACCCTATAAGATTATGGAACGTATGGGGGAAGTAGCCTACAAGTTGGAACTGCCCGAAGGATTGTCAGGAGTTCACGACGTATTCCACGTTTCCTAGTTGAAGAAATGCCACGCAGAGATGACCGAGATACCGCTGAGCGATACAGTGCCATTGGAAGCTATTCAGTTGGACAGCGATCTGACCTATGAAGAGAAACCAGTCAAGATTCTTGAGTATGCCAGTCGAGTCACCCACAGCAAGGTTATCAAGTTTTGCAAAGTTCAGTGGAGTCACCACACCGAGGAGGAAGCCACCTGGGAAAGAGAGGAAGACCTGCAGAAGGACCACCCTCACCTATTTTCTAGCCAACCCGAATCTCGAGGGCGAGATTCATCTTAAGGGGGGGTAGGTTTGTAACATCCCAAATTTTCAATTTGGAATGTTATACATTAGATCATCATGCATATCATATTTTCTTGCTTTTGGTGATCCAAGAAAATCCTAAGCAACTCAAGGACCCTCGGAGAGAGTTGGGGATTTCAATATTTTCATATTTGAGGTTTCTCAAATTTTGAAAATAGGATCATTTGATTTTATTTATTTTATCTTCAAGTATTCTATCATAAAAATATGAGAGAGGGAGTAAAATGACTCTCCCAAAAATAAAGAAATATGGAAGATTTAATAAAAAAATCAAATAAGGTTTTTTGGATTTTTATTTGAATTAGGAAAAATTGCATGTTTTCAAAAATTGCATTTTAGTGCCAAGAAAATGTTCATCATGTTCTAAATATTCCATTTAGACGATGAAAATTTGTTTTGGCAATTTTAGATTGTTATTTCCTTTTCTAGAGTTTTCTTTCTTCGTAGCGCCCGCGTAATTAGAAAAAAGAATAAAAAAGAGAGGGGGACCCGACCCGACTGGGCCGAAGCCCAGCCAAGCCAGGCCCAGCGCGCCGCCGCCTTCCCCGCCAGCGCCGACGCCGTGGCCGAGCCGGACTACTGCCGCCGCCGCCTTTTGCCCCTTCCCCAAGCCTCCTAGCCCCCCTATATATATACAGCCCCCCCCTCTGCCGCATACCGCCCCGCCACCTCGCCGCCGCCCCGCAAGCCGCCGCAACGCCGCGCGCCAGCCACCCCGCCGCCTCGCAGCCGCCGCCGCCGTTGCCACCGCCGCCGCAACGCTGCCGCCGCTGCTGCTGCCCACCGCCGTCACCACCGCCGGCCGCAGCCCGCCGCCCGCCGGTCGTCGACGAGGTAGCTGCCCGGTTTTTCTCTTAAGAAGACCATCGGTTTTTTTAGAACCCTAGTCGTTTTTTTTCTTTAGATCGGTTTTCTGTTTTTTTTTTGGTTTAGTTAATTAGTAAACGTTCACCCATTCGTTCGTTCTAACGAACGAGTTCGTTGTTGAGTATCAGCTCACGAACGTTCGTTCGTTAAGCTATTTTAGTTTTCTTTTCGTAGTATATTTTTCGATCGCGATCTCTGATCCGATCTTCGTTTTAGTTTAACTTTTCTCTCGTTTATCGGAATCAGGTGATTCAAGCACCTGGAGTTTCCTCTCGAAATTCTCTTTCCGTTTAACCTAGTCACTCAAGCGTTTGCCTCTGCTAAATTTGGACTTTGGTCCGGATTGGTTCGGTAGTTGTTTCTCTTTCGCCGTTTGTCTTTCGTTGCTTTTTCTTTTGCCGTTTCTTTTGCAAACCGGAGTTCTTAAGTTGAATTTTCTGGTTAGATCTCTTATTTGAGTTTTACCCATGCATTAGTTAAGTACTTATTGTGTGCTTGTTTGTTTGCGATAGAGTACCCGGAGTGCGCCGCTTGCTACTTTGAATCTCTAGGTTTTGCGGATCATCAGCAAGGCAAGTAACACTTTGATTATACTTTCCAATTACCCAGTTTTCATTGCATTAGTCAAACCCTTACACATTGCATGAGTAGGATCTTTTCACTTGTGGGTCTGGGAAGTAGATTGATGTAGTACCTATTACCTGCATTTTCATTCAAACCTTCGGGTGTTACTTCTACGTTTGCTGTTAGGCCATGCTATGCTCGTAGACGTGGATTGGGTGAGTGTATCCATGACAGATGTGAGTTTGTTAATTAATGGTTCAACTTAAGGTGGCAACTTTAACACACATCTGGGTGGATTGAGGCACCTGGGTATTCCAGCGATTGCCTGTTTTTCTTTTGGACCGCCACCCAGGCTCAAAGGGATCATGAGATTATTCATACTAGAAACTTCCGTGTGCAGCCACATGCCAATATGGGCTCTGGCATAGTTGAGTAAGTTGTGGGAAACCTTTCCATGATGGGCTAGTAGATGTAGAGGGATTGTAGGTGTACCGGCCTATCTATCTGGTTAAGGGGACCTCTTCGGAAAGACTGTGTCTCGGTCATCCGTTTCTCAAACACCATGCAGTGCGAGAAACCAAACGGAGGCGATCGAGTCTTGTGGGGAAAAGTGCACAAACCTCTGCAGAGTGTACAAACTGATCATGATTAGCCGTGTCCCCGGTTACGAACGTCTTGAGTATCTAGTATCTGGATATCCTGTGAATCTCATCATGTTACTCTAATTAATATTGTTGGGTTTAATGATGGTTTATTAATTGGGGTTGAGAGGATTTCTATCTTCTCAACGATGTTTCAACTACCATGATAGTTAATTAAAATCTATTCCTTTGAAGTAGGGAAAAATTGGCTTTACGCAAAAACTGTAACCATAGAGCTTTCCACCAGCCATATTGCATATAGTATAGCTTTACTTTTGTTACTCTCTATGTGTTATTTTGCCAGCATATTCCATGTGCTGACCCGTTTTCGGGCTGCAACGTTCATGTTGCAGACTTTTCAGACGACGAGTAAGGTGCCTTATAGGTCGTGGTTCTATACTCGGTGATGCCGTTGGAGTTGATGGACTCACTTATCTTCCAAGCCTTCCGCTGTTATCGTGTTAGATGGCCTTAAGCCATTTTTATTGTAATAAATTCATCGTTGGAACTATCGATGTAATAAGTGTGTGGTTGCTACTCTGTTATAAATCCTTCAAGTACTGTGCGTGTCAGCATTACTGATCCAGGGATGACACTGATGCATAGAGATCGGACTATTTGAGGTCTGGTCGCTACACTTAGCTTCATCCCTTGGTAAACCTGCAAGTTCAATAATCCAAAAATTTCATCCACATATATCAAATGCTTATCAAGATGTGCGGTTCCATCTCCTGCATAAGGATTAGCTAGCAGTTGTTCTATAATACCCGAAGGAATTTCGTATTCAGTTTTTAAGTAGGTGCGGTAGGTTGAGGGGCAACAAATCGTGGTTCTGATCGAGGTGAAGATACCCCAAGCAAACCCCTGAAAGGATTGTTCTCCATAGTGACAAGTGACAATAAATTTCAGCACGTAGTAATAATTTTTCCTTATCAATTTCCAGTTACCAAGAGCACTTCACTCCCTGGCAACGACACCAGGAAAGAGTCTTGATGACCCACAAGTATAGAGGATCAATTGTAGTCCTTTCGATAAGTAAGAGTGTCGAACCCAACAGGGAGCAGAAGGAAATGACAAGTGGTTTTCAGCTAGGTAATGTCTACAAGCACTGAAATTGTAAGTAGCAGATAGTTTGATAGCAAGATAATTTGTGACAAGCAAGTAACGGTAATGGCAAATTATATGCAGCAAGATAGCCCAATAATTTTGTGGCAAAGTACAGGCCAAAACAGTTTCTTACAATAAGCAAAGTGTTCTTGAGGGTACATGGGAATTTCATCTAGTCACTTTCACAATGTTGGCTTGATTCATGTTCGCTACTTTGATAATTTGATATGTGGGTGGATCGGTGCTTAGATGGTGTTCTTACTTGAAAAAACCTCCTACTTATGATTAACCCCCTCGCAAGCATCCGCAACTACGAGAAAAGTATTAAGATAAAATCTAACCATAGCATTATACTTTTGGATCCAAATCGGTCCCTTACAAAGTAGCGCATAAACTAGGGTTTAAGCTTCTATCACTGTTGGGGATATAACTATTGGGTATGATCCACCTAGGAGGGGCCGGGTCATGCCACTGGCGGCTTAAGATGAAGAGGCATGTTAAGGCCCAAGAATATATGAAGATGGCGGTTCATACAGCAAGCCAATTGAAGGCCCAAGACCTGGAGACGACTTGAAGCCTGCGGGTGTGAACTGCCATATGATGAACTTGTCCTGTAAGGCAAGGTTTGTAAGAAACCGATACGGTCACATTCGTGTGAGCCGGCCGGGACTTTGTAAACCGCCGAGCGCCATCCTGTATATAAAGGGGTGACCCAGCAGCGGGTTAACTTAAGAAACAATCGCTCAAGAACTAGGTCAAGCATATTCGCTCCCTTGTTATTGAGTTTCGAGCAATACAACCCAAGCTAGATTAGGCTTTTACCTCATTGAGAGGGGCCGAACCAGGATAAAAACTGTTTATATCCTTTGTCATGTTCAACCCCTTTAAGCGAACCTAGTTGGGATGGCTCCACACCTAAGTCCTTTTGCTAGGGTATCTGCCATGACAAAACCACGACAATTGGCGCCCACCATGGGGCCAGAGCACGGTGGTTTCAAGTTCTTGAAGGGAAGCTCCTCATGGATGAAGGGATATGTGGTTGGCTGGATGACCAAGAGTCGCCGCGGCAAGATCTACATCGACGATGCAGGCTGGGGCCCCGAGGGAGATTCAATTGAATACGGGTACTGGGTCCCCTTCGGCGGAATCCATGTCTTCATCGGCAAGATCGGTGAATCGAAGCCTGAGCCGGATACCAGCACTGAGATCATCGAGATGGCTCGGCGTGCACGACCCGCTAAGGTTCAAACCGCCGTGAAGCATGCTTTTGTCGGTCTTATTCATGGAGCGGATCTTGCGGGAGTATCTCTGTCCGGTGGAGAGACAACCATCTGCTCTGATGATGAGTCCTAAACCGGAGAGACTAGTTCAATGTATCAAGTACAAGATGGTGGGCTTGGGGGATGTTCCGATGGCGACAGTATTCCGGACACCTGCGATCCGCTGAGCGGAGTTACGATCTTCATGGTCGGCACGCAATCGGCGCTAAATTCATTAACTGTAGTGGCTATGGCTTCCGGTTCAACAGCTGCAGTGATAGCCAGGGCAAGCGGCCCTGTGCGCCCGCCGGCTCAGGTATTATCTGAGCTCTTGGATGTGTTGTCAACATTGTTGGCTGCAGAGGTGACCCCGGCGACCCAAGCACGGCATAATTTGGATGTCGAAACTTCGAGCTGAGATAACTCAAGCCAAGGAGGAGCTTAACGCTGAGAACGTTCGAATGGCAACGGAATGAGCCACCTTGGATGTGGAATCACAGCGAATTCAAGCGGAGGCTTTTCGGTTAAGCTTGGATCAGAATGCATCAAATGTCATTCTTCTCAGGAGGCACCAGAGTCGTCTACCCTTGGAGTATGATGCAAGAAATCTTTTCAACACACCTGGGGCAGGAACGAGTAACCCGCCCGAGGTTACTCGGGTGGTGACGCGCCTGCGACCGGGGCGACTGTTCAACCACATTTTACAAATCCGCCTCGTCTGAACTTAACTCCACCTCAGCAGGTGTCTACACCGTCGGGTCATTTTTCTAACACTCTAGATAACATGATTGCTGCGGCATCGCGGCTGGCGGCTCTTCCGGTGTAGGGCAAGCCACCTGCGGCTATTGAAACCCGGAAGTCTGTAGAACTGCTTCAGACGGAGGTAGCACAGCAGGTGGCTTATTCATATAGCCGTCAGCGGATTCATTCAACTCCACGCCCCAGTCGGAGTTACAGCCGGCACATTGAGTCGCCAGCGATTTCGAGTAGTGAGCACCACCGTAACCAGCCCCGTGGGAGTAACCTGCCACACGCTGATAACCATGCTCAGGTTGTGGTGGATCAAGCCAGGGCACGTTGAGAGGCGGAATTAGCGGCTCAGCTGGCGGCTCGGCAACCTCAACATAATCCATCGATGTCTGTAGGAGCTGGGATGACTTCTCGGACTGTGGGGGTACCATGCCTAGTGTCGTCTCTGCGAAATGAGCCCCTGCCTAAGGATTTTAAGGGTCATCGCAAAGTGCCCAATTATACAGCTGATCAACATCCGGAGGCTTGGGTTGAGAGCTACGAGCTATCCATTTAGATGCCAGACGTTAATGATGCTGGGTGTGCTAAGTATTTCACCATGATGTTGGATGGGCCAGCTCGTACCTGGTTGAAGGGACTACCACCTAATTCGGCCAGGTCGTGGGCTGAATTGAGGACGCGTTTCATTCAGAATTTCAAAGACGCATGCAAGCAACCTCTAGCAATTCTTGACCTGGAAAGTTGTATTCAGCGGGAGGATGGGTCAACCGCTCATTGGGTGCGCTGGATTTCAGCCATTATCCACTCATCAGACAGCATCAACGCTGGATCAGCCGTCCTGATTTTGGAGAAAAAATGCTGGCTCAAGCGCCACTGTGATAACATTACAGAACTCATCTCGGCTCTCGTCAAATATGCCGATTCTGATAGCACTCAGGACCCTGAATCTGATGGGGAGAAGGCCAGCAAGGGAAATAAAAATGGTAATGGGAAAGGTCAGCAACACAATGCGGCGGCTCAGAGCCAAGGTAATAATGGTAAGCGCAAGCAAGCCGATGGCGGTTCAAATTTTCTGGCCAATACCAATACACAGACTAATAATTAGTGCCGTAAGGGGAAATCATCAATGCCCCGGTTCGGCAGGCCAACGTTTAACCTTGAGGCAATGATGAATCGGCCTTGCCCGACGAACGGTGCTGACGAAAAGCCGGCTACTCATTTGTGGAAGGATTGCTTCATCATGAACGAGTATAGAAATTCCAACTTCTTTCAGAACAATCATGGCCCGCATGGCGGATCAGGATCCAGCTCTCATGGGCCTGACTTTGGAGGTGGTGGATCAAATTCTCGATTTCAAGGCCAGGATAATGCTGAAGGCTTTAATCAGCACAACAATCAAAGTAATCAGCGGCACCAATCTGGATATCAGAGTAACCCAAAGCAGCTAAATAGTGGTCAATATCATGTTTTTGCAACAAACTTGTGCAAACGAGATCAGAGGCTTCATAAGCGGGCAGTGAGTGCGGTTGAGCCGGCAATCCCTCTATGTAGCCGCGAGGATCACCTGCCCCGGGTTGACAACCCAAGTCAGGTAGATTTGGTAGTTTCTCCTCATCTGGGAGGTTACAAGTTCACGAAAGTGCTTATGGATGGAGGTAGCAGTATCAATATCCTCTACTATGATACTTTTCGTCGTATGAGTTTAACTGACAAAGATCTTAAGCCGTCCAATACAATTTTCTATGGGGTAGTGCCTGGTAAGTTGGCGTATCCAGTGGGTAAGATAGCTTTGGAGGTGGCTTTTGGCAATGAGCATGACTATAGGTCTGAAACATTGACTTTTGAAGTGGTCAAGATCAAGAGTCCTTATCACTCCTTGTTTGGACGACCGGGTTATGCAAGATTTACGGCACGGCCTTGTAATGTTTATCTTCAGCTTAAAATGATGGGTCAGAAGGGCACTATCATGGTGCATGGTAATAGGCAGATAGCTTTGGAATGTGAAGAAGGTGATGCTGCTTATGCGGAGACTATTTGTGCAACAGACGAATTGAAGTTGTACAAATACAATGTTGACCCGGCGGACATGCCTCCTTGAAAAAGCTGACCACAGAGCATGACCCTCTGTTGAAGTTTAAGTCGGCAGACGATGCCAAGTAGGCCGATTTTGTCCCCGACGATTCATCCCAGCAGTTCACTATCAGTGCCATCATGGATCCAAAATAGGAAAGCGCGCTCATCGAGTTCATCTGTAAGAACCGATACATCTTTGCATGGAAGCCTTCAGACATGCCCGGTGTACCGAGGGAACTCGCTGAGCACACTCTCAATATTGATCCTAAAATTAAACTGGTCAGGCAATTCCTTCGTCATTTTAATGAAGAGAGATGCAGAGAAATTGGAGAAGAGGTGGCCCGGCTCTTGTCGGCCGGGTTCATTATTGAAGTTTTCCATCCAGAGTGACTAGCTAACCCGGTGCTGGTGCGTAAGAAAAAAGGGCACTTGGCATATGTGTGTTGATTACACGGATCTTAATAAGGCTTGTCCAACTGATCCTTTTGCTCTCCCTCGTATTGATCAAATCATTGATGCTACGATGGGTTGTGAGCGTTTGAGTTTTCTTGATGCTTATTCTGGTTATCATCAGATCAAGATGGCAGTTAAGGACCAGGAGAAGACATCTTTTATCACTCCCTTTGGAGCCTTCTGCTATGTATCTATGCCCTTTGGGCTCAAGAGTGCCCACGCAACTTATCAGAGATGTGTTCAGAATTGCCTTCATGGTCAGATTGGACGCAATGTTCATGCTTATGTGGGTGATATCACTATGAAATCCCGGAAGAAGGAGACTCTTCTAAATGATTTGAAGGAAACCTGTGACAACCTCCGGGTCTACAAGATGATGCTTAACCCGGCTAAATGTGTCTTTGGCGTACCAGCAGGCAAACGCTTGGGTTTTCTGATATCTGAGAGGGGTATTGAAGCTAATCCGGAGAAAATCAAGGTTATCACTTATTTGGCTAAAACAGCGTATATTAACGATGTCCAGCGTTTGGCGGGTCGTAATGCGGCCTTAAGCCGGTTTATAAGCCGCCTGGGTCAGAAGGCTATTCCATTATATCAGATGATGAAGAAAGCTGATCACTTTGTTTGGAGCGATGCTGCTAATCATGTGTTTGAGGCACTTAAAAAATAGTTGGCTGAGTCGTTGGTTCTTGCAGCTCCTGTTGATAAAGAGCCCTTGCTCTTATATGTGGCTGCTAATAGGAGAGCCGTCAGGGTAGCGATTGTGGTTGAGAGGAAGGAGGCAGGCAAGGAATATCCGGTTCAAATTAAAGGCTGGCTTACTATGTCAGTGAGGTGTTGATTGAATCCAAACAAAGGTACCCTCATTGGCAGAAGCTAGTCTATGGAGTGTACATGGCCAGTCTCAAGTTGAAGCATTACTTTCTTGGCCATCCTATTACAGTTGTCAATTATGCTCCCTTAGGACATATTATTCAAAACAGAGAAGCCACGGGCCGGGTGGCCAAGTGGGCCATTGAACCTGGCCCTCATGGTTTGAAATATATGCCTGGGACGGCTATCAAGTCTCAGGCCCTTATGGATTTCGCGAATGACTACACAGATCAACAGATGCCTGAAGAGAAGCCTAATAATACATATTGTACTATTCATTTTGATGGATCTAGGCAACTGGAGGGCTCGGGGGCTGGAGTCATCTTGACTTCCCCACGAGGTGATAAGTTTTGTTATGTGTTACGCTTATTGTTCCCTTGTACTAATAATGCAGCTGAGTATGAGGCTCTTCTCCATGGCCGTCGGGTGGCTGAGGAAATGAACTTAAGCCGGGTAAGATGCTTCGGTGACTCAAATATGGTGGCTCAGTAGGTCTCAGGAACTTGGGATTCTAAAGACCCGCTGATACGTCCAAAACGTATCTATAATTTATGCTTGCTCCATGCCACTTTTGGGTGATATTGCTATGATATTCATACACTTCCATACACTTTTGATCATATTTGGACTAACTTACTAATCCAGTGCACCCCAGTGCCAGTTTCTGTTTTCGACTGTTTTTGTATTTCAGGATTTCACGTTTCGAGAACTGCCCAGAAAAATCCAGAAAAATTATATAAAAAATCAGCGAACCGGAAACAACACTGCGTCTGAAGGGTAGCCTGGGGGGGCCACAGGGGCTCCAGGCGCCCTGTGGGCGCCCCCCCCTGGGCCGCACCGGGGGGCGCCTGGGCCCCCCGAGGCTCCCCTGGTGCCCTACTTTGCCCTATATTTAAATGGTCCTCCGTAACCCTCAGAACAGGACTTCTTTTCGCGATCCCATCTCTGTTCCGGCGCCGCCGCCGCTTCCAAGATCGGGAGCACCAGGAGAACTCTTCCCGGCACCCTGTCGGAGGGGAGGATCACCACCGGGAGCTTCTCCACCACCATGGACGCCTCCTGGATGACTCGTGAGTAGTCTCCCTTGGACCATGAGTCCATGACCAGTAGCTATGTGATGTTCTCCTCCCGTTCTTGTGCTTCACTAATTAGTCCTCGTGAGCTGCCCTACATGATCGAGGCACCTATGTAATCCTTATGCTGTTGCTATGTTGAGTTTGCTGGGATCCGATGGATTATGAGATTATGTTCAGATTGATCTTGAGTTATATATTTGATTCACCTCTTTTATATTTTAGTTCATAAGTAATTCTTGCATGTTCTCCGTTGTTATTTATTGCTTTGGCCGAGTAATAGGTAGTGACTCCAAGAGTGAACGTTATGCTCGATTGTGGGTTCATGCCCCTCGATGACTAGCTTGAGTGATAGAAACATGAGTCTAGGGGATGTGCTGTTGCCACAAGGGGGGAAAACAATGGTGCTTGTGCCCGCGGGTGCAAGGATTGTTTACTTTACGCAAAGTTCTTTTAATGTAGTTGTCTGTTGCATTGAGTTTACATTATGGGTGGGACTCGCAACTTAATACCAGCGAGATGTTCTGGATAGATATCTCAAGGTGGATGATTAGTAGTAGATATTGATGGATTTCGGTCTACTTACTTTGGCGTACCGCCCATGCTTTGAACCTCAACCTTTCTTGCAATGTAGTCAGCATTGGTTTGCGTTCGTGGTCCTGTCAATTGCCCAGCTGTAATTTGTTTACCTCACATAGCCGTTTTATCGTCTTTTGGGAGAGAGACATCACTAGTGAACATCATGAGACTCTGGTCCATATTACCATCATTGATCACATCCACTATTTACTTATCGCTATTTACTTACTATTGCAAAACATTATCTATCACTACTATCATATTGCTTTTAACCCTTTGTGAACTACATGGCCGGAGAGATTGACAACCTCTCTGTACTCGTTGGGAGCAAAGCTATTTGTATCTTTGTGTAGGTCCACGTTGATTGCTAATTGCACCGTTAGCAATTGACACCTACTTGTTGAACCTAGGAGTCTCTGGGGATTCGATCCTTGGCATCTTTGCTAGGGGAAAACACTTCTACTTACTGCATCTTACACCTTCCACTTGGGGTAACCAACGAGGGGTTCGAGGCCCATCAAGGAGTATTTTCTGGCGCCGTTGCCGGGGACTCCACTCTTCAGGATAGGGGAGTTGCATGCTATCTTTTACCTTTGCTTTTTAGTCTTGTTAGTTTACTTTTCATTTTTTGTTTTAGTTCCTTGTATCGAAAATCACAAAAATAGTTATCTTGCTTGCTTGCTACTATGGGTTCCACCGAGAACACCAAGTTGTGTGACTTCACTAGTCACAACAACGATGACTTTATCAGCACACCTATCACTACACCTGCCACTTGAGCACCTTCATATGAAATTAAACTTGCTTTACTGAACTTAGTTATGAAAGAACAATTCTCCGGTGCTGGAGATGATGCTGCTTTACACTTGAACAACTTTGTTGAACTTTGTGATATGCAAAAGTACCAAGAAATAGACGGTAATATTGTTAAGCTTAAGCTTTTTCCTTTCTCCTTGAGAGGAGGAGCAAAATTTTGGTTTCATTCTTTGCCTAGAAATAGCATAGATTCATGGGACAAGTGCAAAGATGCTTTTATCGGAAAATACTATCCACCTGCTAAAATTATCCAACTTAGAAGTAACATAATGAATTTTAAACAATTGGATAATGAACACGTTGCCCAAGCTTGGGAACGTATGAAATCTCTTATCAAGAACTGCCCTAGACTACTTGGATGGTTATCCAAACTTTTTATGCAGGCTTGAACTTTACCTCGCGGAACTTGTTAGACTCGGCCGCGGGAGGAACTTTTATGTCAACTACACTTGGTGCTGCCACAAAGCTTCTCGATGAGATGATGACCAACTATTCCCAATGGCACACCGAACGCGCTCCAACAGGTAGGAAGGTAAACTCTGTCGAGGAGATTTTCTCCCTTAATGAAAAAGTTGACTTGATCATGTCTCTACTTTCGAAGCAATCTACTATTGATCCTCGTGATGTTCCTTTAAATTCTTTGATTGCTCAAGAACAAGTAGATGTGAACTTTATCTCTAGAAATAATTTCAACAACAATGCTTATAGGAGTAACTTTGGTAACAATTCTAGACCGTTCCCCTCTAACTCTTATGGGAACAACAATGCTTATCCTAGTACCAAGAACTCCAATACTGAACTAGAGACCATGCTTAGAGATTTCATCACTACCCAAAAATCCTTTAATAAGAATGTAGAAGAGAAACTACATAAACTAGATGATCTTTCTTTTAAGGTAGATCACTTAGCCAATGAGGTAAAATTGCTAAAAATTGAAACTTCTCCTCTTAAGGAGAGGGAATTCATCCCTATTAATGCTACTCAAGTACAAATTAATGAAAATATTAGGATGATGGCTAAGCTAAAAGAAAGATGGGCTAGAGAAAGGGAGGAAGAAGAGAGAATTAAGAGCCTTCCTACCCACCACACTGTTGCTACTATCCAAGTTATTGAGGATGTTCACACTCTTAGCACCCAATGTACTCCTGGTCCCAATGGACCTATTAATGGTGATGCTATAGAAACTACCAAACAGGTGAACCTTAAGGACACCACTACCACTTTACTTGATGCTCGTGACCTTGATTTTGATAATTGCACTCGTACAGAAGTTATTGATTTCCTTCACAAGATGTCTAGAGATCCCCGCACTAGCACGCTTAACCTTGCCTTCACGGAGCATATCACTAATGCTCTCATCAAAGCTAGGGAGGAGAAACTTAGAGTAGAAGCCTCCATACCTAGAAAGCTAGAAGATGGTTGGGATCCTATGATAAAAATTTATTTGAATGACTTCTCTTGTTATGCATTATGTGATGTTGGTGCTAGTACCTCTGTTATGCCCAAAAGAATATATGATATGCTTAAATTAAAATCTTTTGATTCTTGTTCTTTTGGTAATGCTCTCGTTGATTCTTCCATAAAGAAACCTTTGGGGAGGATCGACGATGTTCTTATTGTTGTCAATGATAATTATGTGCCCGTTGATTTCACTATTATGGATATTGAATGTGATCCTTCATGTCCAATTATTTTGGGACGTCCCTTTTTGCGCACCGTTGGTGCTGTCATTGACATGAAAGAGGGTAATATAAAATTTCAGTTTCCTCTCAAGAAAGGGATGGAACACTTCCCTCGTAAGAAGGTCAAGTTACCTTTTGAGTCCGTTGTACGGGCTAGTTATTCTTTTACTCTTGATAAAACTTGATCTATGCATTATGCCTAGCTTAAAGGCATAAAAGAAAGCGCTTTTGGGAGGCAGCCCACATGAATAAAAATTTTGCTTTTGTTGTGTCTTGATGTTGTTTACTGCTGTAGCATCACCATTGTATCTTTTCTTTTCATATTTGTGCCAAGTATAGCCTCTGATTGCTAGAAAGTTCAAAAGTTGTGAGGTGCTGTCCAGGAAATAGATTCTGTCCTTGGATAGAAAAATTCGTATAAAATCACCAGATCATCTTTTTGGTCTGAATTTTTTCGACAGCGTTCTCTATATAATTTTCTTTCGTGCGTCAGTTCTGAGTTTTTTGATTTGAGTTGCAGATATATCCCGAACAGGTCAATTACTGCCTGCTGTTCTGTTTTTCACAGATTCTGTCCTGTTTTGCCTTACCTTCACTTTGCAAATTAAGAACTTGCTTTTTCTTTGCAAAAACCGTTTGGAAATCTTGAGAAACAGTAGAACTTCAAGAATATCCTTATTTCCAGCAAGGTATAATTATTTAATTAAGGGTACTAACCTCGCTAATCAGATTATGATGAGTTGTGTATGAAGGGAGTTTTCAAGTGTGCGAGGGAAGATGATAAAAAGATTCAGGAGTGTCAAGCGCTCAAGCTTGGGGATGCCCCCGTGCACCCCCAAGAAATATTCAAGGAGACTCAAGCGTCTAAGCTTGGGGATGCCCCCCGTGCATCCCCTTCTCCATCAACATTATCAGTTCGTCTTTCGTTTCACTATATTTTTATCACTTCATATGTTATGTGCTATGCTTGGAGCGTCTTGCTTTTAGTTTTCTTTTTAGTTTTTCATAGCGAGTCGGAACCCAGCATTCCTTTATGTGGGAGAGAAACACGCTCCACTTCTACCTATAACATTACATAGAATTTTCATGTCTATCTATGTTGTGTGTGTTCTTTGTCTTTTAATAGCTACTATCGTGCTCTGCTCTTAGTATTCATGCTTATCATTTTAAGAGCTTTTATTTAGTTGGTTGCTTGAACTCTCTTTAATTACCATGCTCACCTTATTAAGAGAGTTTGCTTCCGTTGCATGGGTCAATGTGTCTATGATAAAGATGCTACTTTCATGATGGTGCTTAGTAGTTCAGGTTTTCTTATGGTTAATCTCAAATAGCTGGGGGGTCCCAATGTGTTATTGGAATACCAACTTGGTTTGTTTGCCTATGATGTGGTATGGTTTAGTAATATCTTCCTTCGAGAATTTATTTTGATTGACTTGGCATATGCTCACGCATATTCAAGACTGTAAAGAAAGTCTGTCAAGCCTTGATGATCTTTTGTTTCTAAGTAGCGATATAACTACCATGCCTGATTCAATATTGCTTTGTCGCTCTGCATGATTATGACCGTCATTGCTCTCTTAGTTGGTCGCTCCCAGTCTTTTGCTAACCTCCACCTGTACTAAGCAAACTAACCATGCAATACATAGCTCATGGGAAAGTAGCCTAAAAACTATTGTGGTAAAGAATATGTTGCCTATGTATCTTATTTCTTATAAGTTGCTTGCTGAGCGGTAACCATGTTTCTGGGGACGCCATCAACTGTCACACTTTTGTTGAATATCATGTGAGTTGCTATGCATGTTCGTCTTGTCTGAAGTAAGGGTGATTTACCATGGGTTGAATTAATATGCATATTGTTAGAGAAGAACATTGGGCTGCGAACCAAAGCCATGCATCATGGTGGAAGTTTTAGCTTGGACCTTAATCCTCAATCTCTTATGAGAATATGCTTATGCATTAAAGAGGAGTCCATCATCTATTTTCTATGTTGTCCCGGTATGGATGTCCTCAAGTTGAGATTTATCAAAAACGAGAAATCAAATGCGATCTATCTCCTTGGACCTTTGTACAGGTGGCATAGAGGTACCCCTTTGTGACACTTGGTTAAAACATATGCAATGCAACGATAACCCATGGGGATCCGAGCTAATTAGGACAAGGAGCGAGCACTATTGGTAGTCGATGCATGAGGCTTGCAACTTATAGGATGTTTTATACATGACACATATGAAGTACTACTACCGTTGACACAATTGCTTCCATGTTTTTAAAATAAAAAGCTTTAGCACTTAACCTTTCTTTTACCTTTATGTTGAAGCACCAACTACTGAGAGCATGATTGTCATTCTGAGTGTAATGTGCATTGTCCCAAAGTAGCATTGTCTTTTGCATGATTGTGATATCGTTTATTCTGAAATGATTGTATCTAGTCATCACTTAAACCTTGAAGGTGCCCTTGCATTTATGTTTTGCATCACTAAAGGGGGCAAGCTAGACATCACTTTATCATATTTGCACATCATGTTCATTGCAAATCTTTTTGATGTTTCAGTTTCATGTTGTAAAACTTTCAGTCATTTGTGATTTTCTCTTGAGACAACTTAATTACTATAGAATCATTGTCTCAGTAAGCTTTTGTCATATGACTATGAGAAAGTCCTATATGGTTAATAGCATGTCACCACAGAAATTATTCTTGTTATCATTTACCTACTCGAGGACGAGCAGGAATTAAGCTTGGGGATGTTGATACGTCCAAAACGTATCTATAATTTCTGCTTGCTCCATGCCACTTTTGGGTGATATTGCTATGATATTCATACACTTTTGATCATATTTGGACTAACTTACTAATCCAGTGCACCCCAGTGCCAGTTTCTGTTTTCGGTTGTTTTTGTATTTCAGGTTTTCATGTTTCGAGAACTGCCCAGAAAAATCCAGAAAAATTATATAAAAAATCAGCGAACCGGAAACAACACTGCGTCCGAAGGGCAGCCTGGGGGGGCACAGGGGCTCCAGGCGCCCTGTGCCCCCCCCCCCCCGGGCCGCGCAGGGGGGCGCCTGGGCCCCCCGAGGCTCCCCCGGTGCCCTACTTTGGCATATATTTAAAGGGTCCTCCATAACCCTCAGAACAGGACTTCTTTTCGCGATCCCATCTTTGTTCCGCCGCCTCCGCCGATTCCAAGATCGGGAGCACCAGGAGAACTCTTCCCGGCACCCTGCCGGAGGGGAGGATCACCACCGGGAGCTTCTCCACCACCATGGACGCCTCCCGGATGACTCGTGAGTAGTCTCCCTTGGACCATGAGTCCATGACCAGTAGCTATGTGATGTTCTCCTCCCGTTCTTGTGCTTCACTAATTAGTCCTCGTGAGCTGCCCTACATGATCGAGGCACCTATGTAATCCTCATGCTGTTGCTATGTTGAGTTTGCTGGGATCCGATGGATTATGAGATTATGTTCAGATTGATCTTGAGTAATATATTTGATTCACCTCTTTTATATTTTAGTTCATAAGTAATTCTTGCATGTTCTCCGTTGTTATTTATTGCTTTGGCCGAGTAATAGGTAGTGACTCCAAGAGGGAACGTTATGCTCGATTGTGGGTTCATGCCCCTCGATGACTAGCTTGAGTGACAGAAACATGAGTCTAGGGGATGTGCTGTTGCCACAAGGGGGAAAACAACGGTGCTTGTGCCCGCGGGTGCAAGGATTGTTTACTTTACGCAAAGTTCTTTTAATGCAGTTGTCTGTTGCATTGAGTTTACACTATGGGTGGGACTCGCAACTTAATACCAGCGGGATGTTCTAGATAGATATCTCAAGGTGGATGATTAGTAGTAGATATTGATGGATTTTGGTCTACTTACTTTGGCGTAACGCTCATGCTTTGAACCTCAACCTTTCTTGCAATGTAGTCAGCATTGGTTTGCGTTCATGGTCCTGTCAATTGCCCAGCTGTAATTTGTTTACCTCACATAGCTGTTTTATCGTATTTTGGGAGAGAGACATCACTAGTGAACATCATGAGACTCCGGTCCATATTACCATCATTGATCACATCCACTATTTACTTATCGCTATTTACTTACTATTGCAAAACACTATCTATCACTACTATCTTATTGCTTTTAACCCTTTGTGAACTACAAGGCCGGAGAGATTGACAACCTCTCTGTACTCGTTGGGAGCAAAGTTATTTGTATCTGTGTGCAGGTCCACGCTGATTGCTAATTGCGCCGTTAGCAATTGACACCTACTTGTTGAACCTAGGAGTCTCTGGGGATTCGATCCTTGGCATCTTTGCTATGGGAAAACACTTCTACTTATTGCATCTTACACCTTCCACTTGGGGTAACCAACGAGGGGTTCGAGGCCCATCACCCGCTCAAGGCGACTTATAGCCGGGCGATTGATTCTATTGTTGGCCATTTCAAAAGTTATCAAGTGGAGCATGTTGATCGCAGAAAGAATGAGCCGGCTGATGCCTTAAGCCGGCTAGGCTCTCAGCGTAAACCAGTGCCACTCAATGTCTTCCTGGATGTACTAAATAACCCTTCGGTTAAACCGTCGTCAAAGGAAGATCTTGCTATCTCTGACACGGAGGCACAATTGGTGGCGGCTCTTCATGCTATTCCTAACTGGACAGTTCCATATTTGGCTTATATGACCCAGGGTGAGTTGTCGGAGGATGAAACTTTGGCCAGGCAAATAACTCGGTGGTCCAAGTCAATGACCATTGTCAATGACGAGTTACACCGATGCAGTGTTACATGGGTGTTCCAGTGTTGCATTTCTCCTAAGGAGGGTCGTAAGATCCTAGGGAGATTTATGGAGGAGATTGTGGTCATCATGCCGGTTCTAAGTCTCTTGTGGCCAAGGCTTTTCATCATGGGTTTTTGAAAGTGCAACTATCCTGGGGTGGTTTTGGTAATTCCTAACAACATATAGCTCATTGAACTAATGCTCTTTCAAGATGATCATTTCAGAAAGTTCAATGATTGGTATGGCATGGATTAGAAATGTGGACCCCTCAAAATGCTAAGGACACATATTGGCTCAAGCTCAAGACTCTACATTTTCTATTTTAGTGATCCAAGATCACATTGAGTCCATAGGAAAGCCAATACTATTAAAAGGGGATGAGGTGTTGCCTAATGGGTTTCTTTGTCAAAATGCTTAGTGATATGCTCCAAAACCCTTAACCACTTTCCCACATCCACATATGTCCCAAGCCAAAAGTCAAACTCGGCCCCACTGAAACTTTCTATCCGGCGCCACCGAGTTCACTTCACATAACCATTGCCACAAAACCCTAATCACTTCGCTCTCACCGATAGGGATCTCTGTCTCACCGAGATGGGATTGCAAACTCTCTGTTTGCCCTTCGTAACGTTTCGGTCCAACCAAAATGAGTGAATCGGTCCCACTGAGTTTGCCTGACCAACTCTCTAGTTAGCTTATTACCAAAATCGGTCCTACCGAGTTTGGGTAATCGGTCTCACCGAGATTACGTTATGCCCTAACCCTAATGAAATCGATCTTGCCGAGTTGATCATATCGGTCCCACCCAAAATGCCTAACGGTCACATTATGAACTAAATCGGTCTGACCGAGTTCTCTGATTCGGTCCCACCGAGTTTGATAAATTGTGTGTAACGGTTAGATTTTGTGTGGAGGCTATATATACCCCTCCACACACTCTTCATTCGTGGAGAGAGCCATCAGAACATACCTACACTTCCATTACTCATTGTTCTGAGAGAGAACCACCTACTATGTGTTGAGACGAGGATATTCCATTCCACCAATATGAATCTTGATCTCTAGCCTTCCCCAAGTTGCTTTCCACTCAGATCATCTTTCCACAATATCCAAATCTGTGAGAGAGAGTTGAGTGTTGGGGAGACTATCATTTGAAGCACAAGAGCAAGGAGTTCATCATCAACACACCGTCTATTACCTTTTGGAGAGTGGTGTCTCCTAGATTGGTTAGGGGTCACTTGGGAGCCTCCGACAAGATTGTGGAGTTGAACCAAGGAGTTTGTATGGGCAAGGAGATCGCCTACTTCGTGAAGATCAACCCTAGTGAGGCAAGTCCTTCGTGGGCGATGGCCATGGTGGGATAGACAAGGTTGCTTCTTCATGGACCCTTCGTGGGTGGAGCCCTCCATGGACTCGCGCAGCCAATACCCTTCGTGGGTTGAAGTCTCCATCAACCTGGATGTACGATAGCACCACCTATCGGAACCACGACAAAAACATCAGTGTCTACACTTGCGTTTGCAATCTCCAAACTCCTCCCTTTACCTTCATATGCAATTGTTTTACATTCCGCTGCTATACTCTTAGAATTGCATGGGTAGGTTGATTGCTTGACTTGTTCTAAGTTGCTAAAATCTTCCAGGAAATAAAATTGGGAAAAGGCTAGATTTTTATTTGGTCAAGTAGTCTAATCACCTCCCTCTAGACATACTTTTGATCCTACAAGTGGTATCAGAGCTTTGGTCTCCATTTGCCTTGATTTCCATAGCTCTGGTGATCATAGCATTGGTTTCACAACCTAGGAGAGTATGGCGTCTAGCGAGAGAAATTACCACCGTAGAGGTCCTTACTTTGATGGTACAAATTTTGCTAGTTGGAAGCATAAGACGAAAATGCATATTCTTGGACATAACCCCACCATTTGGGCTATTGTGTGTATTGGTTTGCAAGGTGAATTCTTTGATGGGAAGGAACCAAATCATGAAGCATCCGCGGAAGAATTGAAGATGTTGCAATACAATGCTCAAGCTTGTGATATCCTCTTCAACGGATTGTGCCCTGAAGAATTCAACAAAATCAGTCGTCTTGAGAAGGTACCGACTCAGTCAAGAAATCCAAGTTGGATGTGCTTCACAGTCATCTTGACAAGTTCAAGATGAAGGATGGTGAAGGTGTCGCTGAAATGTACTCTAGGCTTGCTCTCATCACAAATGAGATTGCCGGCTTAGGAAGCTAAGAAATGACCGACAGATTCATCATCAAGAAGATCCTACGAGCCTTGGATGGAAAATATGATATCGTGTGCACATTGATCCAAATGATGCCCAACTACAAAGATCTCAAGCCAACGGAAGTCATTGGAAGAATTGTTGCTCATGAGATGTCACTCAAGGATAAAGAAGAGCTTCACAACAAGTCTAGTGGTGCTTACAAAGCCTCATGTGATGCTCCTACATCATCAAGTGAGAAACAGGTCTTCAATGAAGAATTGAGCTTAATGGTGAAGAACTTCATCAAGTTCTACAAGAATAGAAGCAAAGAGAGAAGTTCCAAGTCAAGGTCCTACAATGACAAAAGATCTTTTAGTTGTGACCAGAATTGCTACAGTTGTGGAAGACCCGGACACTACTCCAATGAGTGTATGGCTGCACACAAAAGAAAAGAAGACTCACCTAATAGGAGAAGTAGAAGAGAAGAATCACCACCAAGAGAGAAAAGGAGTAGAGATGATCGTTATGAACGAAGACCTTCTCGAAGAAGCAAGGATTCGGAAAGGAAGGACAAATCATCAAGGAGCTATACAATACGAAGATATCAAGCTCATGTTGGTGAATGGGTATCCGGTTCCGACTCCGATGACCACTCCGAGAGAAGCTATTACTCTGACTCCAAAGATACTCAAGATGAAGGTGTTGCCGGAATTGCTCTTGTGTCATCCAACTCCTACGACATATTTGACTCACCAAATGAAGGAATTGGAAGATGCTTCATGTCTAAAGGCCCTAAGGTATCACACCCTGAGTATCTTGATTTCAATAGTGATGAAGATGACTTGCTAGGAGATGATGATTTACTTGTTGGTAGCAATAGTGATGAAACATATGATGAAAAATATGATGAAACTACTATTAATCATAATAATCAAGATAAAATGAATGACAATTATAAGGAGAAGATTGGGCGGCTAACTAAAGAATTAAACATCTCAAGTTAGCTCATCAAACTACCTTAGAGGATCATCGAGAACTTTTGAGGACTCATGAGAAGCTATGCTTTGAAAAGCTTAACCTAGAACAAGAGCATGAGTTCTTAAAATCAATCAATGATGATATTCGCAAGAAAAGTTCTTCTTACATTGCCAAGCATTTACTCTTGTCTACTTACATGCCACAAGTAAAACCTAGCAACAAGAACAAGAAAAATTCTTCCTCTAGTAGTAACAACAATCATACTAAATCCAGTGATGTTGCTTCAAGTAGTTCTCTTGATTCCACTAACGATTCTCTTAGCCAAGTTACACTTGAGCAAGAAAATAGCTTATTGAAGGGAATTATAGAGAGAGGTGTTTACAAGAGCCTTGCCGGAAGTAAGCAATTTGAGGAGATTGTACGCAAGCAAGGAAGACACCGGAAGAAACAAGGTGTTGGTTTTGACCGAAAGTTCAATGCCAATGGAGTTGAGTGGGAAGAAGATCAATACCCCAAGACGAAGTTTGTCCCTCAACAAGAGAAGTATGATCCTACTTCTTTTCGAGGGACACAAGCACAAGATGATCTTCCACCACAAGACCACAAGCTAAAGGGCAAGGACAAGCTTCAAGAAGAGATTGATGCATTTGAAGAAGCTCCTAAGGCCTTGGTCAAGTGGGTTCCCAATACTACATCAAGTTCTACTTCGTCAAGTACGACTACAACTCCGAGGATTCCCATCAAGATGGTGTGGATCCCGAAGAAGAAGAACTAGAGAGTTCTTGAGGGTGACACTGCCAACATACTTCACTCATATCATTTTGGCGAGGACAAGTGCAAACAACTTCCATATCTCGCACTAGTTCAAGGAGTCACAAACCCTCTTGTTGGTAAGACAAGGGACAAGGTAACCTAATGCTTTCATGGACATCGTCTTGTGTGAAATTCACTTTATGTCTATGGATATCTTTTTTTGTTCCTTGTGGGACTAACCCATGTAGGTATTGAAAGTGCAACTCACTCCAATGGATTGCTCCAAATGATCTACATCAACATTGAGCATCTACATCTTCAACACCTACATGAAGTCATCATCGACAAAAGTCAAGGTTAGTTCATCCCTCTTAGGAGGGATATCACATCTCGGGGGAGCTTTACTCTAATCAATTGAGATAAAGCAACTCTAATGATGTGAACACAACAATGCTTTATGTAAAAGTGGTAACCCCACTTGTGCTTAAACGGTGAGTATGACCTATGATCAAATGTTCTCGTTTGACTCCTAAGTCAATATACTAATATATAGATGACCTAGTCATCGCCAAATTGCTTGATAGATGATAGAGTGATTGTGCATGCTTTGCCACATGTTACATTTGATATCTTCTTGTGTGAGCATGTTGAATGCATATTTTTCTCATTCGAGGACATCCATTTGTTTCTTTGATTGTTTGGATTTTTTTCTTTTGCCAAATGGATGGACAAGAATGCCTAAGAACCCCCTCTAGCTATCTATGATTTTCTCGTCTCAAACTCTATTCATGCTACATCACAAAGTTTGATCAAGTCAGATTCGAACCACTTTATGTGAGGAGCACTCGGAGTCCCTGATTTGTCATAGACTTAAACTTCCAAAACCTCTTTGTGCATTTTGGTATGAGGGAGTCATCCACTTCGGTCACACCGAGTTCACTAAGTTGATCTAGGTTTTCGATCTCGGTGCTACCGATTTGAACTTTTCGGTCACACCAAGTTGCAGTAACTGCTAGCAGTTTTGCATCTCGGTCTCACCGAGTTGTTCCACTCGGTCACATCGACAGGGTCAGGTTATATACACCGACGGGTCAAATTTTGGAAAACTTTCCAAAACCTTCTTGCCCGCGTGTGACCTGCTCTGTCGTCTCGGGTCTCCGGATCATCTTCTCGCCGCCAGCGACCTCCCACCATTGGTCTCTACCGCCATCAATGGCAATCTGCCCCCTCCCCTTTGCCTCTGTACTGCGCTCACCGCCAAGTTAGGGTATGAGCTTGATCAATGTTCTATTCCTTAACTCTAATTCATAGCACATTACTTTGCCATGATTCTTGCGACGATTGAAATAATCCTGTCTAGTAGAAACTCTGTATAGATTAGTTTTGATTCAAAAATTTAGTGTTAGGTCTCCGGCGAACTCATCTCGGAGCGACCGAGTTGTAGAAATCGGTCTCACCGATTTGGCTTAGGCCATTACACTTGCACTTTTTGGTCTGGTCAAAAACTGCAAATCCGTGTGACCGAGTTCAACTCTGTGTGAAACCCTAGCAATCTCGGTGCCACAAAACTGTGACTCGGTCTGACCGAGTTCACTAGTTTAGGTTCTAGAATTGCTCCGGTATCACCGAGTTTAACAAATCGGTAGCTCCGAAATGCTTTCTATAGAGAACTAAAACTAAGTTTTTGAGTCATCTATTTTGCAAAAACTCTGCACTTTGTGATTCTTATCCACTCTACCTCATCAACATCTATTCACATGGTTTGCTATCAGTGTTATTGCCAAGATGTCTGGGCAGAGTGACAGCCAGAACTTGTCTGAGGAGCAAGTTAACAAGAGTGAGGGCACTAGTCCCTCTAGCAGTTCTGATGAGGGTAGCAGGAGCACACCAAGCAACTTTCTCAAGGCAACTACCAAGACAAGAAAGAAGAAAACTTCTGACACTAATGATGAGGACTTTGTGGCTGATGAGGCCACTTCAAAGAAGAAGGTGCATAGGAAAGAGTATGGCACAACTGCTGCAACAAAGCCAGGGATGAACAAGAAGGCACCTGCCAAAAGAGCTCAAATGTCAAAGGCTAGAGCATCAACTCAAGAGACAATGGTTTTCACTCTTGAAACTAGAGATGATGAGCCAGCAGGAGCAAAGAAGAGAGTTAGGAAGACCACAATTAGAGTGATTGGCAAGCCATCCATGAGAGAGGATGATGATGATGAAGCCGAAGAAGAGGAAGAGGATGTTGCACCAGCACCAAAGTCTCAGAAGCTGATGGGGGATGCCATCAAGTCTGGGGCTGCTCCTTCAAAGCCCAAGACTGCCCCCAAAGCTGGTGCTCAAACCACCAAGTATGCACCCAAGAGAAGCACTAGGAACATTCCAGCTGCAGAAAAGAACAAGGCCCCAGTGCCTGAGATTGATGAAGATGATGAGGTCCAAGTGCTCAGAAAACTCAAGCCCAAGATCCCTGATCATGATAATACTCATATTGTTGCTGAGGACATGAAGTTGAGGAAGGATGCAGGTCTTAGAAGATGGAGACGGTCTGATCCAAATGCTGTGAGGAGAAGGACTGCTATGGACTACATATTTCATACCAAAGAACATCAAGACTTCTATGAGACAATTCTGCTTGACAAGAAGCCCATAGTGTGTGACATGAGATGGGTTGATTGGGACTACATCAAGTAAAATGAAGATCATTTTCCAAGTGTGCATGAAAGTTTCAAAGCATGTGGTGTTGACAAGTTTGTGGGTCAGAAGCTAACAAAATGGAATGATGAACTCATCATGCAATTCTACTCCACAGCTCACTTCTATCCAGATGGTAGAATTGTATGGATGTCTGAAGGTACACGGTACCAGTCAACTGTTGATGAGTAGGCCAAGTTGATAAAAGCCCCTAAAGAGCATCAGGATGACTTGGATGTCTATGCCAAGAAGCAAGACCACAACCCTATGGAAAACATGTACAAAGAGATCCTAGACAAAGCATTGGAAACCCATCAGCTTGGATCTGTACATTTATTGTTGTCTGGTCTAGCTACAATCAACACTATCTTGAGGCATACATTGTTGCCCAAATCTGGAGATCATAAGATGATCAAAGGACATTCAACCAACTTGTTGCACATTTTTTATGTCCCTCAAAAGTTCAAGGTCATGAGTCTGATTGTTGAAACAATCAAGAGGACTGCTGCAGATCAGAAAAGATCATGTGGGTATGCTCCACACATTCAGGAGCTCATCAACTCCAAGATGGGCACAGGCATATACTTGTTGGACAAGGAACATCTAACCTTATATCCTGAATTTGAGGACAACACAGTTGTGATGGATGATAATAAACCTTCATCAGTGCAAGCACAGGATAAGAGGGCCAAAGCTAGAGCTGCGAAAGATGCCAAGTGTTGAAGAGGCTTCTCAAGTGTCCCGCAAGTCAAAGCAAGATCAAATGGCATATCCGATTCAAGCAACTTTGAGGATTGAGAAGGGATTGGCCACCCTGACTCAAAATCAGGAGAGCTTGGAGAGGATCATTGAAACAAAGTTCTATGGTCTTGATCTGAAAGTGACTAAGATACAGACTACAGTTGAGTAGCTCCAAGAGGAAACAGAGGAGAGGAAAGGGCAGGCTACCACAGATGCCTTTCAGAGAGTACCTAGAGGTCAGAGATCCGCTGCAGTGCCAGTACCTGATACTAGAGCTACTACATTAGCACCAGCATCCACAGCTTTAGTGCCACCTCCAGCAGCCACTCCACCAGCTCCAACTACATCATCTGAAGCCTTCGTCCTTGGAGTTCTCTCTACACCGCCTCCCAAAGACCAAGCCTGAGAGACACATAGCACTATGCAGTTTCAAACTTTTTGGTAACTTGTTGCCAAAGGGTGGAAATATGTATAGATCATAGGCTTCGAGAGAGAGTGTGTGTGTTTTTGCTTCTTGGTCTCTCTTGCTTTTGGTTGAACTTCATTTGTGTGTTTGCTTGATACTCTATGTCCGTGTGTGAGATACTTGTTTGATCATGTGATTGATCATATGCTACTTTAATGCTTGCTTGAAATATATTATCTCTTTTATCCCTATATGATCATTCACTTTGCTTGGTGATGAGTGCATGTTAGTAGTTTATACCATTTTGAGCGCTCCACCAAGATGTACGTGACATGGAAGAGTAACCCGTGATCCTAATCGATTGTGCATTTGCATTCAAACGCAAATTTTAAATAATGCACAAATTTAGGGGGCGCTCTTGCTTATCACATACTTCTCAAAGTGATGATATATTTCAATATTATTATCATTTGTCGAAGCTTTGCACTATATGTTGACATCAATTACCAAAAAGGGGGAGACTGAAAGTGCAACTATCCCTGGGTGGTTCTGGTAATTCCTAACAACATATAGCTCATTGAACTAATGCTCTTTCAATATGATCATTTCAGAAAGTTCAACGATTGGCATGGCATGGATTAGAAATATGGACCCCTCAAAATGTTAAGGACACATATTGGCTCAAGCTCATGACTCTACATTTTCTATTTTAGTGATCCAAGATCACATTGAGTCCATAGGAAAGCCAAAACTATTAAAAGGGGATGAGGTGTTGCCTAATGGGTTGCTTACTCAAAATGCTTAGTGATATGCTCCAAAACCCTCAACCACTTTCTCACATCCACATATGTCCCAAACCAAAAGTCAAACTCGGCCCCACCGAAACTTTCTATCCAGCTCCATCGACTTCACTTGACATAGCCACTGCCACAAAACCCTAATCACTTCGTCTTAACGATAAGGATCTCGGTCTCACCAAGATGGGATTGCAAACTCTCTATTTCTCGAAATGAGCAAATCGTTCCCACCGAGTTTGCCTGACCAACTCTCTGGTTAGCTTATTACCAAAATAGGTCATATCGAGTTTGTGTAATTGGTCTCACCGAGATTACGTTATGCCCTAACCATAATGAAATTGCTCCTACCGAGTTGTTCATATCGGTCCCACCGAAATGCCTAACGGTCACATTATGAACTAAATCGGTCTGACCGAGTTCTCTGATTCGCTCCCACCGAGTTTGGTAAATTGTGTGTAACGGTTAGATTTTGTGTGGAGGCTATATATACCGCTCCACCCACTCTTCATTCGTGGAGAGAGCCATCAGAACATACCTACACTTCCATTACTCATTGTTCTGAGAGAGAACCACCTACTCATGTGTTGAGACCAAGATATTCCATTCCTACCATATGAATCTTGATCTCCAGTCTTCCCCAAGTTGCTTTCCACTCAAATCATATTTCCACCAAATCCAAATCTGTGAGAGAGATTTGAGTGTTGGGGAGACTATGATTTGAAGCACAAGAGCAAGGAGTTCATTATCAACACACCGTCTTTTACCTTTTGGAGAGTGGTGTCTCCTAGATTGGTTAGCTGTCACTTGGGAGCCTCTGACAAGATTGTGGAGTTGAACCAAGGAGTTTGTACGGGCAAGGAGATCGCCTACTTCGTGAAGATCTACCCTAGTGAGGCAAGTCCTTCATGGGCGATGGCCATGGTGGGATAGACAAGTTTGATTCTTCATGAACCCTTCATGGGTGGAGCCCTCCATGGACTCGTGCAGTCGCTACCCTTCGTGAGTTGAAGTCTCCATCAACGTGGATGTACAACAGCACCACCTATCGGAACCACAACAAAAACATATGTGTCTACACTTGCGTTTGCAATCTCCAAACTCCTCCCTTTACCTTCATATGAAATTGTTTTACATTCCGCTGCTATAGTCTTAGAATTGCATGTGTTGGTTGATTGCTTTACTTGTACTAAGTTGTTAAAATCTACCAAGAATTAAAATTGGGAAAAGGCTAGATTTTTATTTGGTCAAATAGTCTATTCACCCCCCCCCCCTCTCTAGACATACTTTCGATCCTACAGTTTTACTGGTTGACGGCTCATGCTGATGCATAAGATCTGGTTAGAAAGTGTGACGGCTGTCAGAAGTTTTCCAGATGAGTTCATGTGCCGGCTCAAGAGTTGAGGATGATTCTAATTACTTGGTCATTTGTGGTCTGGGGGCTAGACATGGTTGGGACCTCAAGAGATCCAAGGACAAAAAGACCAACCTCTTGGTGGCGGCTGATAAATTTACAAAGTGGATTGAGTCAGAGCCGGCCAGCAAGTGTGATGCGGCCATAGCGGTTCAATTCATTAAAAAGGTGATTTTTCGTTTTGGCTACCCCCATAACATCATAACTGATAATGGCCCTAATTTGTCCAAAGGTGTTATGAAAGAATTTTGTGAACGGGGGCATATTCGTCTTGGCGTTTCATCGGTGGCTCACCCCCAGTCCATTGGTCAAGCTGAAAGGGCCAATCAAGACATCTTGAGAGGTATTAAACCTCGGCTTATGGTTCCTTTGCAGAGGACGCCGGGTTGTTGGGTTGAGGAGTTACCTTCAGTGCTTTGGAGTATAAATACTACCCCCAACAGATCCACGGGTTATACGCCTTTCTTCATGGTCTACGGAGCAGAGGCAGTTCTCCCCAGTGACATCCATCATGATTTGCCCCGTGTGGCGGCTTATGTTGAGGCTGATAATGATACGGAATGTCAGAATGATCTTGACCTCTTGGATGAGGAGCGTGGCCATGCGGCCGCTCGATCAGCAATTTATCAGCAAGATCTGCGTCGTTATCATAGCCGCCAGGTTAAAACCCAGACCTTTCAAGAAGGTGACCTGGTGCTCCAGCTCATCCAGGATCAAACAGATATGCACAAATTAGACCCACCTTGGGAAGGACCTTTTGTGGTTAGCAAAAACCTGAACAACCGATCAGTTCTGCGGTGACCTCTGTCAACGATGACTCGACCCTTTCTGCTCTCTGTGTTAAAGCGGCTTTTTATTCTGTCCAAGTGGATCTTTCTGAAGCAAAATTTGTCTTGAGTTTCACATTTTCGTCCAAGCTAACGGTGAACTTGGACTCAGCCTTCCGAGTTTTAGCTTCTTGATGTTCAAGCCTGGTTCTTAAGTCACTCAACTGAGATAACAAGATAAAATTATATGATCATGATCAAGTTTTTTCAGAACGGAATGTACATACAAGTCCCAAGCCCTTTACAATAAAAGTACTCGGCACTTGGTGGCTAATGTATGTAGAAGTTCTTTATTACATTATAAACCGGCCCATGAGGGCTACAGTGTGAAGTTGTTTTCTTTAGTATGATGAACCAGCTCATCTTTGTCAAGATAAGCCAACACATTGGGGCTACAGTGTGAAGTTCTTTTCTTCAGTATGATGAACCGATTCATCTTTGTCAAAATAAGCCGGCCCATGAGGGCTATGGTGCGAAGTTATTCTCTTCAAGAAAATTGAACGGATTATCTTTGTTAAAGATAAGCCGGCACATGAGGGCTATGGCTTCAAATTTGTAGATGATGTTTAGGCGTAAGTCTTAACCCTACTCAAAGGTGTTTGTTCCTACGATTAAGACTTGGGTGCTGGATGACTGAATAGGCAAAGGAAGAAAATGTTTATACCTCGTATTTTTGATGCATTGTCTTGATTATGTCAGCCTCCTAATCACGACCAGTGTGAAGGCGACTCGGATAGCCGGAATATAGCTCGTTGACATCCAAATTTTGATAGCTAGCGATAGCAAACCGGGACTTGCTCTTTTAAACAACTTCTTCCTTGGTTGTGTGTTTGGCCAAAACTTCAGGATTCCCTGGAGCTAAATAGCCAGTGCCTATAATGAGGACATCTTCCATGTTCTCCCCAGCAGTCTCGCCAGAGCTTGGCGGCTTAGTTCTTAATGGGTCGATGTCCATTGGATTCATAGGAGTATCAATGGTTTCTAGTGGTGGCTCATCAGTAATATCCCCAGGGCTCTAGGCTGAGGTTTGAGATACTAGTTCTTGCTTCTCCAGCTCATGGACTTTGGGGTCTTTGACCGGTTTATTCAACTTCAATTTTTTGCCCGGTTTCGCTATACCACTGGAAAATAAAAGCAAAGGTGATGATGATGTAAGTGAATCAGCTGATTAACATGGCCAAACTAAAATATCATTACCCTGGGGCAATTTTGAAGGCAGGAAACTAGGTCTATGATGAATCACCAGAGGAAGAATGAGAGGTTCTGTCGTGGTTTTGTCATGGCGGATGTCTTAGCATAAGGACTTAGTCGTGGAGCCATCGCTATGGGTTAGCTTGAAGGGGTTAAGGCGGACAAATGAAGCAAGGGATTTTATACTAGTTCGGCCCCTTTGATGAAGGTAAAAGCCTATGTCTAGTTGTTGTGGTATTGCTAGGGTTTCGATGACCTGGGAGCGAATCCGCTTTGCCTGTGTCTCGAGCTGTGTTCCATTGTCCTTGAACTGTCGCCAGGTCGTCCCTTTATATACACATGATGATGCCCGGCCGGCTTACAGAATCCCGAGGCCGGCTCAAAAACGTCTCCGGCTCGGTCTCTACCTTTCCTATCTTACAACATAAGTTACACGTCGTATGGCGGTTTACATTCACGGGCCCTAACACCTTTTGGGCCCTGGGCTTTTTAGCCTTCTATATTAAAACGCCATACTCTATGTCTTGCTGGGCTTCATTATAAGTAATTCTTCATAGGCATAAACCGGCCCCTCCTGGCGGTTTATACCTAGTAGTTATATCCTTGACATTAGGCCCCAGATTAATTTGAACTTGTTCATGTCAATCTTCAACACTTCGGGGAAACTTGTCGTCGTGCCTTCAAATGACCTTGTAAACCTCCATGACGTCATCTTCCATGATCATGTTGAACCGTCATGACGTCACCTGTTCATTAAAAGCATGCATATTCTTTAACCTTTATTTATTCATCCTCCGAAGATCGAGGCGACAGCACCGCCCTATATCCATTTTTCGGGCTCCTCTATTCCCGCGTCTGTTGTTTATCCCCTCAGATTTATAAATATGGTGAGGGGTCCCTTTCTTTCTCTTCCCCTTGCCTCTTCGTCCTTATTCTTCCTTGCGCCTTCTCAGTCCCTGAGCACTGCCGCCGCCGTCGACCTTCACATCTACTCCGACTCAGGCCGTTGCATCAACCTGTTCGGATCAGAGTTTCATCGGCGCGCATCCGCATCTGATAGCTTCGGTAAGTTCTTTCTTCCCTTCTCCTATAGATCTCATTAGGGTTCCCTTCGCGAGTTCATCAAAGCTGCTTCACGGTTCTTCTCTATGGCTTCGATGACGAGTGTAGATCTGATGCTTTTGTACGCGGTCGTAGTGATAAACCTCTTTTCTTTCCATTAGCATGCTTGTATTTTAAAGTAATCCCCCATCTAGGTCTGATGAACTGTAGCGGTACCTGTTCAGCTTAAGCCTGAATATACCTGAATTTATCGACACGCTGTAGATCCGTAGTTCTACTGTTGATCTGTGAAACTTGTTTTTCCATAACTTTAGATCTGCATCCTTCATACCTTCATCGGCGGTTTACCTTTTAAGAAAATCATAATCCGGCAGGTAGCATTAGGCCCCGCTTAAACCGCCGTTGCAACCGTCTTTGTAATATTTTCAATGTCTAGTTCCGGTTTACTATTGCGTATACCTCAATACCTGTCAATCATGAACCATAAACCAGCTTTTATCTTTAATTTCAGCTTTTTCCTTTGAAATGGCAAAGCAAGCCAAGCAATTTTATTCCCGCAACTGGGTTCCATCCCGGGTTACTGAAGAGGAACTAAATGGTTGGGTTGAGGTTGGCGCTTTAGCCAAAAAGGATGTCATCCATTAGAGAATCCCCGGTCCGAAAAACCCTCCCGAACCCAAAGATGGAGAGGTAATTGTATTTTTTGATCACTTAGCCCGAGGGTTTAGTCCTCCCGAATCAAAATTCTTCCGCGATGTACTAACTAGCTTCCAACTCCACCCTCAAGATATTGGACCAAACTCTGTGTCCAATAATTGCAATTTTCAAGTCTTCTGTGAGGCTTACTTGCAAGAGGAGCCCACAGTGGAGCTGTTTAGAGATTTCTTCCACCTGAACCGCCGTACGGAATTTATGGATGGACCTAACACCGAACTTGGCGGGATGTCCATCCAAAAAAGGAAAGATGACAGTTTTCCTCACGCCAAGCATCACAGTCATCCTAAAGATTGGAACCAGACTTGGTTTTATTGTCAAGATACATCTCCAGCTGATGAGAATCCTCTGCCGGGTTATCGTCCTCATCGGCTTACCAATAATCATCCATTCTCCCAATGGCTAAGTGCCCAGGAGCGATCCCAATATGCACCACAGCTTTCAAAGCTTCGGGCCTTTACCGCAAACGTTTTAACAGGCATCGACTTTGTTCGTTGCTGGATTTCTTGGAGCATTTTACCTCTAAGCCGGCGTCCCGGTTTGATGTGCGAGTACATAGGGGATCCCACCCTCAACGTCATACTCAGGTTGTGCTGACAGAAAATGAAATCAATGATTCCGTCAAGAAGATATTGGATGAACCGGTGGATGTCTGCAACAAAATTGGGCTGGCTCCCTTATGCGAATCCAATAAACCGCCAGCGGTAAATATCCTTATAACTTTTGCTTTATTTCAATCTGTTAAGCACCCTTTCTAAAGCTCCTTAATTTCTGACAGGGTAATGATCCGTTCTGGAAGAGGAATCCCCAAGATAAACCGACAAAGGTGTCTCGCCCTAAGACCAAGGCCATCAAGAAAATTGCCAAGAAGAAAACTACTGAAGCATCCGGGTTAAACATTGAAGATGATGAACTGGCCTCGGAGGTAGAACTTTACTCCCTTGGCTCCCTTCTCTTGCATCTCATTGACAATGATTCTATTCAGGAAAACGTTGAAGGCAGCCAAGCTGATGGTGTTGAGGTAATTATCCTTTCCTCCGGTTCAGACCCTCTGCCAACACAGAAAATCCATCAAGCAAACTGGAAAGTAAGATTTTCTCACCCCTTAGCTTACTTGGACCCCAACTTTATTTTGAAGAAGCAGCAACATGAAACTCGCCGCACAACTCTGCACAGCGGCCAAGCAATCACGTCCACCGGATTGCCGAATACCCCGATCCGGAAGCATCGATCAGAGGTCTTGTATATTCCAGATGTTCTTTATCCCAAAGCAAGCCATTTTCGGCAGCCTCTTAATCCGTCTGATTCAAATTATCACGACACACTTCATTCATCATCCGGTGAGTCAACAGCCACACAGCCTCCTCCTCTCAAGACCGTTCCTGGGTGAGTTTTTATTTTTCTGTTAACTTTATGTTTTAGTCCACGGACTAACTTTTACCTTTATCTTTTTCAGTAGGCCAAAACCCAGTAAGATGGCCAAATTGAATAAACCGGCTGATAGTGATGTAAATCATGAACCGGAGAAGACTCCAGAGCTGGCAGATCAAAATGTTGACGCCTTGTGCGATGATCCGCCGCTACCGGATCATGATATTTTTACTCAACAAGAAGCTGCACTGATGGATCTTGGTGACCAACATAATAGCCCAGTCCGAGTCAGTGATGACCCGGCAATCCCTGCCAAAGCTGCTGCTGCTACCACAGACGATGTTATGATTACTGGTTTTGGCCACACCACTCCTGGCGAGCCCGTCGCTTTGTCAAAGCATAGCGCCAAGGAGGAACCTTCTGGCATAGACAAGGGAAAGTGGAATGCCTATTTCCCCATCTCAGCGCCCAGGACCTTCACTCCGGCTATCTAAACCGGCTGTATACAAGCAGTGATTATGAAGCCGGTTTGGTGAAACTTATGAAGGAACGATATGAGGTAACTGCTACTTGATCTCTACAATATTGTTTCTTCCTTAGTTCAATATCTTGTATCAACTCCACTATATCCCACAAGGGCCGGTTTATCTCTTCAAGATGAACCGGGACTTCAGTCTGTAACTTTCCTTTGAATAATTATGCATTAGCCCCCAAGTGCCAAGTGCATAACTTGTTATGTGCTTGGGACTTTGTAAAAAATGTCTGATAACTGCAAATATGCATTAGCCCCCAAGTGCCAAGTGTATAACTTGTTATGCGCTTGGGACTTTCAATATGATTTACCAATTTATGATGTGTATATCTTTTTTAGGCTGATCTAAACCAGAAGGAATCTCAAGCCGCTGACCTTCAAGAAAATCTTAAGTTCCAGGAAACAGCAACCTCCAAAGCCAAGGATGAGTTGACCAGCGCTTTGGCAAGCATGAAAAAATTGAAAAGAGACTTCCAGAAGGAACGGGCGGATTGGGAGACAGAGAAATCCGCTTTGGAGAAAAGAGCTGTTGACACAGAGGCCGCCCTTAAACCGGTCTCAAAAGAGCTATCTGGCTTAAAGCGTCAAATAAATACTATGACCACTGTTGTCTTTGGTAAGCACTCTTATTACAACTCTAAATAAATCATCCCCAGAAATTGCCGGTTTAAAAATGGTTCCACTGATGCAGGAAAGTGCACTGCCCATCTAGGCTCTGACATGCAGAAGAAGCTAAAGGCTGCCTATACACTTATAGAGCAACTTTATACCGGCGCGCAACGAATCATTTGTACTGCCGCTCACAACAAACCACCCCCGACTTTGATCAAGGAAACCCTGGAGAAGCTGTCAATGCTGCCTGCCCTGTTTGAAGAGCTGAAGAGATCGGCTGCAAGGGTAGGTGCTTTAACTGCACTAACCCGGGTGAAAGCATGGGTACCCGACCTTCATCCGGCTGACGTAGTAAATGGCTATCCAAGCTTGAAAGAGGACGGATCAGATTTTACCAATGATGATCTTCGAGCTTTAACGAAGGAAATGCGGCCCTTGCCAACAAGTTAGCCGAAGAAGCTGATATGTCCCACTACCAGGCGGTTTATGATGCTGACAACAAACAGGTTAATGCGCCGACTCACACTACAAAAAAATACACTTTCGTGATGATACGTGTTTGTCACAGTAGGTCACGTTTTCTGTCATGCATGTACATCCATGACAAATTTATGACAGAATGAAGATAGTCATACATGTGATGTCGTAGAAGTGTTCCATGACATTACCAAAATTATCATCATGGAAGTGTCCACTTCCATGATGATAAATCACATGTCACATATGTGCTTTCGTCAAGGGTGACCGACATGTGGCATCCACCGTAACGGAACACTGTTAAGCTTCGGGTCCGGTTTTGGATCCAATAACCCGTTAACAGCCCTGACCAATGAGGATTTTCCACATGCAAAATCATAATTGGCCGGAGGAAACATGTGTTGCCTCACCGTTGGGACAGATGTCATCCACTCATTGGACAGGTGGCGCCTATGATAGGTCGACACGTGGCATGGCCCAATAGTGGCCCATTCCAGTGAAAAAGGTCGGCCCCGTAAAAAATAGCAGGCTGGCCCATATAAGGCCTACTTGTGTCAGGTCCATTTAAGCCCACGGCCCATACGAGATGTGTCAATTCGGCCCGTCAATGGCCCGTTAAAGATTTGACACCATTGCAGCCCATCGTCAGTTCGAGCCCGTTAACGGCCTGCTATACATTTGGGCTCAATATCGGCCCGATGAGATTTCGGCCTGTTAACGGCCCATTCCGTGGATGGGCCAATTTTCACGATGTACATCATTCGGCCTTTTAGCAACCCATTTAAATATTGGGCTAATTCCCGGCCCGGTGTGTCTTTCAGCCTATTGACGGCCCATAAATCAGTTGGGCCATTTGTAGTCGGACCTAAGTTTCGGCCTTTTAGCGACCTGTTTAATTATTGGGCCAACTTCCGGCCCGGTGTGTCTTTCAGCCTGGTGACGGCCCATATATCTGTTGGGCCATTTGTAGTCGGACCTGAGTTTTGGCCTTTTAGCGACCCATTTAAGTGTTGGGCCAATTCCCGGCCCTATGTGCCTTTCAGCCTGTTAACGGACGATAAATGAGTAGGGCCATTTGTAGTGAGACCTGAGTTTTGGCCTTTTAACGGCCCATGCCCTTCATGGTCCAATACCGGCCCGGTTTCTCTTTCGGCCTGCTGAAGGCCCACAACACAGTTGCGTCATTTACAATACGACCTGACTTTCGGCCTCTTAGCAGCCCATGCTCTTCATGGTCCGGTACAAGCCCGTTGTCTCTTTCGGCCTGCTAAAGGCCCACAGTATAGTTGGGCCATATGTAGCCCGAACTTAGTAACGGCCTGTTAACGGCACGTGAAATCAATTGGGCCCACCTGTTGCCCGCTTTGATGTCAGACTGTTAACGACCCGTAAGTTAAGAGGGCTGACCATTAACTTTCGGCCTGGTAATGGCCCATTAACTTAATGGGCCACTAAAGTTCGTACATGTCTTTAGGCCAAATTAGATAATTTGAGCCCATTACGACGAGCAATTATGCACAGGACCAAAACCGATCAAGCAAAGGTACGGCATACAGGGAAAACATTGCACATCCAGCATATATTACAGGAAATTACATCCACTGGGCAATCAAAGATTGATGTCAGTGCAAATAAATGAACAGAACCTAACGATATACAACGTCACAATCTTCAACCTCAGCACGGATGACGCCCATAAGCATGTGGGCAAGTTCTTGCTGCTTTGCTACACTATCTCTGAAAACATTGATCAGTTGTTGTGTCGCACGACTCTGCACCTCTGATTCCTCCACCATTTCCATCATTCCTTCAGCCATTAATTGGTTCACAAACATACATTTTTTCCGTTGCATTCGAGACAGAGGATACCTGAACAGATTCAGATGGCGATTTTGGCAGGCTTGTATTATTGATAGGGGAGAGTGTCTCGACCACTGCATCATAACATAAATTAGGAGGGGAACCAAACAGATTAATCATGAGTTCTTGGCATATTACCTGGCCTAGATTTATTGAAAAGAAACAATGGGGTTGCCTTGTTGTTTTCAGAGTTTGTCTTCTTATCTTCAGGAGCCTGCACCAAATTAAGACACTAGCATTGCTATCATTGGCCAAGTCAGATAATAGGAAAGCAGCATTGGCACAACGAACGTTTGGGCAACTAGCCAACATCAAATTAGCACAATATGGCACAGCTATCATCAGTCAGGTAAGGTAATACAAAAGCAACATTGACACAATGAATGAATGGGCAACCAAAGCAGCACTACAATTCAGTAATGTGCATGATATGAGATAGTACACTCATGCAGCTTAGTATGCAAAACTACCAGACAGTTTTCTTTACAAAAATCAACATTGGCGCCTTTAACATTTTGCTACAACTAATTTTAGATCAGACAAAGGTTAGATTCACGCCGATTAGCAAAATACATGCTGATGTAAAAATATAGTGGTATACAACATGTACTTACATCAGCATTGGAGCACAGAGAATTCCCGCAAGATATTTTCCTCGAATACAATGCCAATGAAGGAAATCTTCTATCATTTAACCTTATTTTCTAAAAGAGAGATGGGTAAGAAACATGTAGAAAATATGATCAGAATGCTATAAAATTTCATGATGCGAGGATACGCACATGCTTCTTAGAATGGAGTTGACATTCTTTTGCTGGACTGGAGCTGACTAGTTCTTTGGCCACTGGAATCTGCTTATTATCAGTGGGAGTTGGATTTCTCTGTGCTGGAGCAGTATCTATGAAAAATGGAGTTGGTTTATTATCTACTGGCGTTTGGATCTTTTGCGAAGACCTGGTTTGTAACCCTTCAGATTCTAACATAGTCGTCTTCCCCTTGCATGCCTTATATAGAAGAATGGTGCTTCAATTATAAAACATGCTACAACAGAGATGGAATAGGTACTAAAGAATAGAAAGGCATGACATATTGACATGTATTCCCTCCATCCGGAAAAAATGGATGGGTCTAGGCGTATTTCAGTTCTAGATACATCCAGTTTTATCCATTTCTGCAACATGTAATCCGGACGGAGGGAGTATGATGTAAGAGCTAGGGATACGACAGGACAACACAATAAAAAAACACTGAAAACCCACTTCAGAACCAAAGTAATCAAACCAACTAATATGAGATAGTACACTCATGCAGCTCAGGATGCAAAACTACCAGGCAGTTTTCCTTACAAAAATCAACATTTTGGTCTTTAATCATACATTTTGCTACAACTAAATTTAGTTCAGATAAAGGTTGGATTCACGCCGATTAACAAAATACATGCTGATGTAAAAATATAGTGATATACAACAGGTACTTACATCTGCATTGGAGTACAGGGAATTCCTGCAAAATCTTTCCTCACAGACCATACGAGTGCAGACACTCTTCTATCTGTTAAGCTTATTTTCTAAAAGAGAGATGGGTAAGAAACATGTAGAAAATATGATCAGCATGCTATAAAATTTCATGATGCAAGGATACGCACACGCTTCTTAGAATGGAGTTGACATATTTTTGCTGGACTGGAGCGGACTAGTTCTTTGGCCACTGGAATCTCCTTATTATCAGTAGGAGTTGGGTTTCTCTGTGCTGTAGCAGTATCTTAAAAAACTGGAGTTGGTTTATTATCTCCTGGCGTTTGGATCTTTTGCAAAGACCTAGTTTGTAACTCTTCAGATTCTAACATAGTCATCTTCCCCTTGCATGCCTTGTATAGAAGAATGGTGCTTCAATTATAAAACATGCTACAGCAGAGAGATGGAATAGGTACTGAAGAATTGAAAGGCATGACATATTAACATGTATTCCCTCCATCCGGAAAAAATGGATGGGTCTAGGCATATTTCAGTTCTAGATACATCCTTTTTTATCCATTTCGGCAACATGTAATCCGGACGGAGGGAGTATCGTGTAAGAGCTAGGGATACGACAGACAACACAGTAAAAAAAACACTAGTTGAATGTAAAATTATATGCTAGCAGAATACGTACAGAAAAAACTAAGGCAACATACACATGATTTTTGGGAAACTAAGATGGCATTGCAACAGAGCACTAGAACAACACTTCAATGTAAAAAAACATGGTATGGTAGACAGATGAAGTACATACTGATGAATAACAATGCATTAGATATTCAGAAGCATGATGTCCAAATTAAGCAGATGGCATTGCGATAGAGTAGAATGACAGTACTTGAATTTGAAAACATGTTATCATGAATGGAATAGGTACTGAAAAACAGGAAGGCATGGCATATTTACATGCAGGATCAACATGCTAAGCACATGGCATTGCAACAGAGTAGATACACTCCAGGACATTATATGCATGGTGTACCCATATCACGGGCCAAGTTAGATCAATGACCTTGTGGGATGAAGAGGATTCAACATCTTTCTGCAAGTCTTCTGAAGAACTGCCTTTACATGTTCCATCATATTGGTTATCATTGATATCAAGTTAATTGGCCTTTACATTGCTCCGTGAGGTTCTTGTGGATATATCAATGTGTGCAATTATAGCTGACATGCATGGAAGACAACTAGTAGTATGATTTATGTAATGAGTGCATGTAGGAGATGACATAAATAGTAGGGCTGGGGTTAACTAGTAGCAACAGGTCTCAAAAACTAAAGGGACAACACAGATGAACGCTACAGAATATGTACCGTTTCTACTCGAGATTAACTAGATGGCACACAAAAGTATTAAAGAACAACATAGGTAATACTAGAAGTGGCATAATACTATAATCACCAGAATGTGGGATAGCATTGGCTGATGGATGATAACTATGGAACATCGTTACCTAGAGAACAAGTATCTTAGCTGAACTACGGAACAACATTAACTCCTGAACAAGACCCGTAAGAGATCAGCATGAATATATAGTGAAATGTGATAATCTATTTTCCATGCTTAGATGAATAACAAAGCCATAAATGTTGCACACAAGTAAGATGAGGGTACAACCTATCTGGCCGCCATCCATAGGAGTCAGCATCATGTGCTGACTTGTCGATGGCCCTGCAGTTGTTGTGGATGTCCATGTCGGGCATGCGCATTCGATGCAGGGAACTGTTGAGTGGGGACAATAGCTCCCTTCTGGTGTATGCTTCCCTTGTTGGAGCAACTGCGGTGAGTCGGAAGACGGTGTGGTTGAGGATGCAGATAACGCATAATGTTAAGAACGATACATCTCTTTGATCTGAAGAAATACACTAAGAGATCAACAGCAAGGTACGAGAGTGGTCACACGTCTGTTGACTGAGACTAAATTGGGGTCACATGATTTTATTTTATTTTGGTATTGTCCGATCTACGCCGGATGGCTTGATGTCCGTCTTGTGCCTCCCGACTGACACTGTTAGGAATCTTCCCTGAAGAGCCAGCGACCAACGGCAGAGCAGCTTGCCTCCACCATCTGTGGCCCCGGCCGAAAACCCGCTCCCCGCCCCACCGCACTGCTGTGGTTGCGCCGCCCCCGGGCCAATCCACAAAGACTCCCCGTCATCCAGATCCGATGGCGGTCGTACCTTGAACCCACACAACTCTAAGATAGCCATCTAAGCGCTACTTCCGCGGCGAACTTGCAGCCCCGCACCCTTACGTTAGACACCAGCCAACCGGTAACCTAGGAGCTCCGCTGCCTCGAGGGGTGCTGCTTGCCATTGGGAATCGATTGGCCCAAAATAAAAATTCAGACAACTGACGCCTAAATAAAGTGATTTGAGATGAGGGTGCGACCTATCTAGCGGCATGGTGAAGTAGGCAGGTCCAGCTGCCGAGTCGGTGAGGCCAGTGCGACTGCGGTGGCCATCGGCGGTAGGAAAATAGCGATGTCGCGGCGGTCGACGGCTACGGGGAAGCAGCGCCGGGACTCTGGAAGGATCCTGTCAGGCCCAAGATGTGAATCTATCTCGATCACGTGACACTTATGTGATTGGGGCACAACCGCATTTCGGGCGCTTCGCAAGATGGACATCATTACATCGCACCATTACATACATACATAGGGGATACAACAATACATACAAGTCACATGAATACAACAACATCAATACAAGACATCCGACTACGGATGCAAACATGAGAAGCACAAAGACATCCATCTGCTATCCCAGGCTGCCGACCCGGAACCTAACCCAAGACTGAAGAAGAAGAAGAAGAAGAAGAAGAAGAAGAAGAAGAAGAAGAAGAAGAAGAAGAAGAAGAAGAAGAAGAAGAAGAAGAAGAAGAAGAAGAAGAAGAAGAAGAAGAAGAAGAAGAAGAAGAAGAAGAAGAAGAAGAAGAAGAAGAAGAAGAAGAAGAAGAAGAAGAAAGAACTCCAAACAACGATCATCGCTCTCACGTCAAGACCTTGGAAACCTGCACCTACAACTGATGTTGTAGTATCTGTGAGCCACGAGGACTCAGCAATCTGATAACCATGTGTAGCAAGACTATCAAAGCTTAATGGGTAGGAAGAGGTAAAGTGGTGAGGTTGCAGCAGCGGCCAATGTTGGGGATATCGCTTATCGGGAACTTATCGGTCGACCCATGATAAAGGGTAAATCGGCCAATTTATCGGCATATCGGCTGATTTATCTCCATATCGGTTGATTTATCGGCCGATTTATCTTATCAGTCAGGCAGCGGTAAGCGATAAATCGGTCGATTTATCGGCATATCGGAAGATATCTTGAACAGTGGCAGCGGCTAAGCAATATATGGTGGCTAACTTATGAATACAAGAATAAGATGAGCATCTACGCAAACGATCGCAAACTAATAATGATCGCTAAGGATCCTGAACTACCTATGAGTCAAACATAACCCCACTGTGTCCTCTTCACAAAGTGAAAAGAGACAGCCACGGTTACTCACACAGTTGTGTCTTTTATCTCGAATCCTCTGTCAAGTTTTCTACAACCGGACATTAACAAATTTTAATCTGCCACATAACCGCGGGCACGGCTTTCGAAAGATCATAACCATGCAGGGGTGTCCCAACTTAGCCCATCACAAGCTCTCACGATCAGCTGAAGTAATAATAATTATTACCCCTTATCTTAGGGAAGGCCCGATCAGACTCGGAATCCCGGTGCATAAGACATTTCGACAATGGTAAAACAAGTCCAGCAAGATCTCCCGGCGTGCTGACACCCTGATAGTAGCTGCCCGTATCTCATCTCAAGCCACGTCCGGATAGGTGATCCTACGGGTTATACCGGATAGGTGATCCCGGTGGCCCCGCAGTCTCCCCGTTTGGGAAAAACACCATCAACACTGGCCCCCCTGCTATGTAGAAAGAATCCTCGGGGACGCGACCCCCTATGCAATTTTAATTAATTAATTAAGTTGTTATTATGAGGCAAATTAAAACCAATGTTGGGCCTTGCTGGAGGAGTTTTATTCAAAGATGAAGTGTCAAGGGGTCCCCATATACCCAACCGTGTAAGGAACTCAAAATCAAGGGACATAATGCCGGTTTATCGAATCCTAAGGTGGCATGAGTGGAACAAAACACCGAGCAAAAGGCCAAGCCTTCCACCCATGCCCAGTATATAGGTGTGTTAATATATATAAGACATATTGTGATATTCCACCAACATGGAACAATCTTCATCTTCACCTGCAACAACAATGCTATAAGAGGGGCCGAGCAAGCTGGTAACATAGCCAAACAACGGTTTGCTGGGAAGGTGTCAAAGGTTAGAGGTTTAATGGCAACAAGGAGAGGCTGACAATAAAGATGGGTAACGCAACATGTAACGATAGCATCGAGACAACTAAGCATGGCAATGATAGTAAAGGTATCCAAGGTGATGGTCATCTTGCCTGAGATCCCGCAAGGAAGAAGAACGGATCCGTGAAGAAGACGAAGAAGAAGCCTTGAAGACAAACCACATGTAGCCGAACGAATCCTCACGATCGCAACGGAACAAACACTAACGAGAAGAAGCAAACAACGGTAAACACACCACACAAGACATGACAAGATGCTCAACCAAGTAAGATGCAATACAAGTCTATATATGATGCAAAACATGGCAAGGTATGAAGCACACAAGAACAACACAAGCCAACAAGTTTAAATGAGGCCGAAATCAACAAATAACAAATCCGGTAAGTCCTCATATGCATAGTTTGAAATTAGTCCAGATCTGAACAAACCTTAATTTAGAATTTTTAAACAGCAGGTTAACATGCACCATGATGATCTACATGAAATTCTAGTCAAGTTTCATATAAAGTTTGTCTAATTTGGAGCTACGGTGCAAGATGCACCCAAACATCAAGCAAACATACCCCAAACATGTAAACAACATGATATTATGATTCTACATGCAAAATCACACTAGTTTCATATAAGGCACACCCAAAACGGAGCAACGGGCTAAAAGATACACATGAAACAAGATATAGCAACAAGCTGAAGTTAACAGCCACATAGCAACTTTGGAGCAAGGTAAATATAAGCTAAATCACCCAAACAGGTTAACAAGAGGCATGGATGTGAAGTAGACATGATACTTAACAAGAATAAACTTAGAACACACCCAAAAGCTTGCTGGAACACATTTAAACAAGCATGGCAAGTTGCAATAAAATTATCCAGACTTAGCCAAAATCTGGGAAGGCAAAAACATCATCACGATGCTTCCTTCGGAGGCACACAACAACCAGCATATCAACTCTAATAAGATCATAAATAGCATGGACATGTAGTAGACATATCCTACATCAAACAACTCCATTGGTGCATCTCCATAGGAGGCATGGATCAATAGCAACAAGCTAGGCCAAATTGATCATGCTGATAAAAACCTGGCAGGTATAATTTATAGCAACTTGAGAGCAAGAAATAAATAAGCTACAGCAGGTCATATGAGCAAGTAAGGGCATGAATGGATAGTCAATAACATGGACAACAAGACATGCTCATTGGCCACTCCAAAACAAGCATGGATGTGAGTGAGGCATCAACCAAACATAGCATCAGGTTATAACAGATTCCAGACTTAGCCGTTTTTTAACTAAGTATAAAACAGTAACAACCACATGGCATGTTTACAAGCTTGTTTAAGTCACCTCAAGGCATGTCATGGAAAGTTAATTGCACCACATCAAATACCATGTAATGGTGCTTCTAAAACATCTAGACATGTGGCATGAAGACAAACACACCAATAGCAAAGAGCAATTGAAATCAGCATCTCATAACAAGTTTTAGAACTTAACAGCCAAATGCACTTTTGCAACAGAGATTAACATGGCAATATGAACTTAAACAAGCATGCTACAGCAACCATCATGTAGTACACTTCACAATGAACATTTTGACATATCATATGCATCATTTGGATAAACATGCAAAAATTTATCACATCTCAAACATGGCAACAAAATAACAAGTAACAACAGTTTATAACAAGTAGCACTCTTGCAACAGAGATTAGGGCATCTAGATGCAGTCAAACAAGCATGGCACAATGGAACAAAGTGTAGAGCATATCACCACGATCATTTTGACATATCATTCACTCAAATTGGACAAGTACACACAAAGTTATCACTATGCAAACATGCACATATAATAAGCAATTCTGAGGACTTAGCCATTTTCTGAAGAAAAAAACGTGTGGCGCAGAATAACAATACAACGCACGTGCGGGGCTTAGAGGGTCGTGCTCACCCATGTGGGCTCGGCCCAGTCCAGAAGAGGGGGAGGCAGAGCAGGCTCGGGCTGGGCCTGGAGGCTGGGCCACGTGGCCCACCGCGAGGAGGAGGAGGCCCAGGAGGCGCCTGGCGCTGGCGGTTCGCCGTCCTGCCGACGCAGGAGGGAGCCGGCCATGGCAGTCGGTGGCGGCGGCCGTAGGACTCCGGCGAGGGGCTGGCGAGGCCGGAGGAGACCGGCGGGCGGCGGGGATGGCCGGATCCGGTCGCTCCGGATCCATTCCGGCCATCCGGCAGCGGCGGGGTTGAGGACTCCATGGCGGTGGTGGGGAGCAAGGCGACGGGGCGACGACTTTATGGCGCCGGTCGATGCCAGCGCGGCGGCGGCGGCGCACGCAGTTGGGCGGCTGGGCTGACGGGGAGGGGAACGACCGGCGGTGGGGATTGGGAGCTCGGGCTCCTCTCCGATCCAGGCGGGATCGGGGGAGCAAGCCGAGCTCTCGGGCGGCGGGGAGCGGGCGACCGCGCGGGCCTGGGCGGGCCGCGCTTGGGCCCGGCGGTCCGCGGAGGGAGCCGGCGCGGTGGAAGGCTGGGGACGGCCAGGTGGCGCGAGGCGACGTGGGGAGGGACGCGTGGCGCCGTCCCATTGGCTCTGGGCGCCCGTGTGGCGGCGGCTGGCCAATAGGAGGCCGCCAAGTGGCAGGCTCGGGCTGGGCTGCACCGAATTTGGAGGAGGAAGGGGGTTTGGCTGCGCGGATTTTTAGGTGGAGGGAGGCTAGAGGTAGGGGAAGGGACTAGGGTGCCCAAAATGGCTAGGGGTGTTTATATAGGCCTAGGGCTAGGTTTAGGGGGGGTTTTGGAGCGTTTCGGAGCCCTCCGATCGCGATCCGACGGATCCGATCGCGAGGTGAGGTAGGATGGGCCTAGGGGAGGTTAGTGGGCTGTGTAGGAGGGGTTGTGGGGAGAGAAGATAAGAGGCCCACGGGGGTTTTCGGAGACCGAAAACGTCCAACGTTTAAACCGGCGACTAGTGCCGCTATATATATCCGTTGGGCTATCAAACGGACTCCGAATGCGATGAAATTTGGCAGGCGGCCTTTCTACACTATAATAAGACCACATGCCAAGTTTCAGCACATTCCGAGAACATTTTCCGGCCACTCATAAAATAAATATTCGGAGGCGCCGCGGGCACGTGCGAGTGTGTCTGGGCTCAGAACGGACAACGGAAAGGACGAGGGGACTCGGACAGATGCAAGTTTTGAAAACATGCTGATGCAACACACAAGATGACATGGCAAGATGCAACACGCAAGCAGATGACATGGCAACAACGATGAATAACTGGCTGACACCTGGCGCACCGGTCTCGGGGTGTCACAACACTCCCCTACTAACAAGAGATCTCGTCTCGAGATCTTAGGAACGAGACGGAAGAGAAAAAGGAAGAACAAAGTTCTTCAAGGACAAAGAGTGAAACCAAAGAACCTTGGGGGGTTGAGCCACTCGAAAGGAAGAATATAACGGAGATGAACGAGATTGAGAAGCTCCTTTACAAAAGAGGAACAAGGAACACAAGAAAATCAAGGTGGTTGCAAGGCACGAAACTAGAGATGAATGAACAAGAATGAATTCGAAACCACTCCGGTTAACAAGAGATAGAAAAGAATTTGGACAAAAGAATTCGGGTAGCACTCCGGATGAAATGGAATGAAATAGCACACGGTTGAACATGAATGGAATAGGACAAGAACATGAGGGATGGAATAATAATTGCCGAGATAAGCAACACAATGCCTCCGGAAAGAATTAAAGAATGGAATGAGAAGAAGGGAGAAGAACAACATCTTCTAACCAAAAGAATTTGAAAACATCCTTGCGAAGGCAAGACGAACGGAGTTGTTGAGAAAATCAACAACAAAAAGAATAAGCTTGTTGTGGACTTATTGACAACATCTCAAAACTTGAGGTGAATTACTGCCGCAACGAAAAGAAGGACTAGCTGAGAATGAAGAATTGCAAAACTCCACTTCAAAAAAATACAGAGAATTATTTGCATCTCGGTATACAAAAGAATAAAGTTTGAGCTGCTCCAGAAGAATTAGATGAACGATTGACGAATGATTTGAATTGCGACGAACCTTCACGAAGAACTCCGGTAACGAAAGGATGATGAATATAGAAATGACGGATGAAAAGAATAAGATTAAAGCCTTGCAGTGATTTGACGTGGTCCGACGAGATAGCCGAGAAAACTTGAACCCCGGAAAAGAAAAGATGAACACCCTTGGGATTGGAATTTATTCATCAAGAATAAACTCCGAGTGAAGGGATTAAACAACTCCACAAGACGAATAAGAATTATGATATGCTTATCCTCCAGCAATAAAATTGATGAGATGCAATGGATTCGCATACTACTTATTCCTGATGAAATTGAATAAGGAGGGATATATCTTGAACTTGAGAAATCTTCATGAAATACCGGTAGGATTGGAATAAAAAAGAATGAATTGATATGATAGCACCGGAAAAGAACTCTTGATGCGAACCACCGTAAGAATTAAAGCCGATTGAAGAAATGAACGAACCACCGGGAAGAATTAAAATCGAGTGAAGAAAGAGACCAAACCACCGTGAAGAATTGAAGTTGGGTGAATACGATGAATCGCTGGGGAGAATAAAGCACTCGAGGGAATTTGAATGCAAGAGAGCGAAGAGATCGCGAACTGATTAAAGACTATTTGAACGAAGCACCGAAAAGAATGTGAGACAAACGAAGAGGCATCCATGAAGAATATTTGGAGGACGAAGTTGAAAACTGATAATGAAGAAATCTTCTGAAATGATGGCCTGCGGAGGAACACAAAGAAAAGAATTCATGAAATACTCCGGAAGAATGAAAAGAATTAAGGTTGAACCAATGATGAAAATAATTAAAAGCGATCTTGAGGAAGGCATATGACTGATGGAATTCATACTTACGTCACACTTGAAAAGAATTTTGGGACACTCCGGGAAATTAGAAGAGTCGGGTAAGATCCTGGGAAAAACCTGTGGGTTAGGTCCCACCGAAGAGAAAAACCACCGTCGGAAAGGATCGAAAAGGAGATGATGCATCGGAACAGTTGAAAAACTCGAATGAGGTGACAACCTCAAATTAATTGGAACACGAACAAATCTCTTGAGATGCCTTTGGAACTCCGGAATAATTAAATGGCGAGCGGTGAATGAACAATTGGAAACATTTGAGCAGAGGGAAAAGAATATGACGAACACTGAATGCTTGAACTGAAACCACCGTAATGAAATAGTTGACGAATGACAAACGAGAGGAGAATTCACTAGTTGGAACAATTGATGAAAGAAAGCAAGACTCACACGAGTTGGATGGATACTCGATTACGGGCTCCGGTCCGAGAAGAAAAAGGGTGGGTGGGTGGGAAAAGAAAGACAACTTCGGAAGGGGAAACAACATTAGTTGAAAAGAAATGAGGATTGAACTTGCAAAGAAGAAGAGGGTTGAATCCACTTGACGAGAGATGCACCAGATGAAAGAACTGACAACGCAACAAACGAAAAACTAACCACGTGATCCTAAAAAAATTGAAGGGGAAGAGGAGTAATTCAAAACACCTACGTCGAGATTCCTCACCCGAGCAACGAAGGGACTGAGGAGCAAAAAGAATTCCTACTCTCCGATATAACTAGACTCCGAAAAAGTTTCTGCTAGACTCCACAACGGCCAAGCTATGATCAATCAAGGGGGCTCCTATGGTCGGTCGAGGCTCTGATACCAACTTGTCCGGCCCAAGATGCGATTATATCCCGATCACGTGACACTTACGTGATTGGGGCACAACCGCATTTCGGGCGCTTAGCAAGATGGATATCATTACATCGCACCATTACATACATACATAGGGGATACAACAATACATACAAGTCACATGAATACAACAACATCAATACAAGACATCCGACTACGGATGCATACATGAAAAGCACAAAGACATCCATATGCTATCCCAGGCTGCCGACCCGGAACCTAACCCAAGACTGAAGAAGAAGAAGAAGAAGAAGAAGAAGAAGAAGAAGAAGAAGAAGAAGAAGAAGAAGAAGAAGAAGAAGAAGAAGAAGAAGAAGAAGAAGAAGAAGAAGAAGAAGAAGAAAAAGAAGAAGAAGAAGAAGAAGAAAGAACTCCAAACAACGATCATCGCTCTCACGTTAACACCTCGGAAACCTGCACCTGCAACTGTTGTTGTAGTATCTGTGAGCCACGAGGACTCGGCAATCCCATAACCATGGGTAGCAAGACTATCAAAGCTTAGTGGGTAGGAAGAGGTAAAGTGGCGAGGTTGCAGCAGCGGCTAAGCAATATATGTTGTCTAACTTACGAGTACAAGAATAAGATGAGCATCTACTCAAACGATCGCAAACTAATAATGATCGCTAAAGATCCTGAATTACCTACGAGTCAAACATAACCCCACCGTGTCCTCTTCTCAAAGTGAAAAGAGACAGTCACGGTTACTCACATAGTTGTGTCTTTTATCTCGGATCCTCTATCAAGTTTTCTACAACCGGACTTTAACAAATTCCAATCTGCCACATAACCGCGGGAACGGCTTTTGAAAGATCATAACCCTGCAGGGGTGTCCCAACTTAGCCCATCACAAGCTCTCACGATCAGCTGAAGTAATAATAATTATTACCCCTTATCTTAGGGAAGGCCCGATCAGACTCGGAATCCCAGTGCACAAGACATTTCGACAATGGTAAAACAAGTCCAGCAAGACCTCCCGGCGTGCCGACACCCTGATAGTAGCCGCGCGTATCTCGTCTCAAGCCACGTCCGGATAGGTGATCCTACGGGTTATACCAGATACCTCGAGTTTCCCCGTGGCGGCCCCGTAGTCTCCCCGTTTGGGACCAACACCATCAGCACTGGCCCCCCTGCTATGTAGAAAGAATCCTCGGGGACGCGACCCCCTATGCAATTTTAATTAATTAATCAAGTTGTTATTATGAAGCATATTAAAACCAATGTTGGGCCTTGCTGGAGGAGTTTTATTCAAAGACGAAGTGTCAAGGGGTCCCCATATAGCCAACCGTGTAAGGAACGCAAAATCAAGGAACATAATGCCGGTTTATCGGCTCCTAAGGTGGCATGAGTGGAACAAAATACCGAGCAAAAGGCCAAGCCTTCCACCCATGCCCAATATATATGTGTGTTAATATATATAAGACATATTGTGATATTCCAACAACAAGTTCCAACATGGAACAATCTTCATCTTCACCTGCAACTAACAACGCTATAAGAGGGGCTGAGCAAGCGGGTAACATAGCCAAACAACGGTTTGCTGGGAAGGTGTCAAAGGTTAGAGGTTTCATGGCAACAAGGAGAGGCTGACAATAAAGATGGGTAGCGCGACATGTAACGATAGCATCGAGACAACTAAGCATGGCAATGATAGTAAAGGTATCCAAGGTGATGGTCATCTTGCCTGAGATCCCGCAAGGAAGAAGAATGGATCCGTGACGAAGACAAAGAAGAAGCCTTGAAGACTAACCACATGTAGCCGAACGAATCCTCACGATCGCAACGGAACAAACACTAACGAGAAGAAGCAAGCAACACGGTAAACACACCACACAAGACATGACAAGATGCTCAATCAAGTAAGATGCAAGACAAGTCTATATATGATGCAAAACATGGCAAGGTATGAAGCACACAAGAACAACACAAGCCAACAAGTTTAAATGAGGCCGAAATCAACACATCATAAATCCGGTAAGTCCTCATATGCATAGTTTGAAATTAGTGCAGATCTGAACAAACCTTAAGTTAGAGTTGTTAAACAGAAGGTTAACATGCACCATGATGATCTACATTTAATTCGGAGCTACGGCCTAGAAGATATGAGCAAAACAAGACAAGCAAAGAAACGGTGGAAGATGCACCCAAACATCAAGCAAACATACTACAAACATGTAAACAACATGATATTATGATTCTACATGCAAAGTCACACAAGTTTCATATAAGGCACACCCAAAACGGAGCAATGGGCTAAAAGATACACATGAAACAAGATATAACAACAAGCTGAAGTTATCAGCCACATAGCAACTTTGGAGCAAGGTAAATATAAGCTAAATAACCCAAACAGGTTAACAAGAGGCATGGATGTGAAGTAGAGATGATACTTAACAAGAATAAACTTAGAACGCACCCAAAAGCTTGCTGGAACACATTTAAACAAGCATGGCAAGTTAAAATAAAATTATCCAGACTTAGCCAAAATCTGGGAATGCAAAAACATCATCACGATGCTGCCTTCGGAGGCACAAAACAACCAGCATATCAACTCTAATAAGAACATAAAGAGCATGGACATGTAGTAGACATATCCTACATCAAAAAACTCCATTGGAGCATCTCCATAGGAGGCATGGATCAATAGCACCAAGCTACGCCAAATTGATCATGCTGATAAGAACCTGACAGGTATAATTTATAGCAACTTGAGAGAAAGAAATAAATAAGCTACAGCACGTCATATGAGCAAGTAAAGGCATGAATGGATAGTCAATAACATGGAAAACAATACATGATCATTGGCCATCCAAAACAAGCATGGATGTGAGTGAGGCATCAACCAAACATAGCATCAGGTTATACCAAATTCCAGACTTAGCCGTTTTTTCACTAAGTATAAAACAGTAACAACCACATGGCATGTTTACAAGCTTGTTTAAGTCACCTCAAGGCATGTCATGGAAAGTTAATTGCATCACATCAAAGACCATGTAATGGTGCTTCTAAAACATCTAGACATGTGGCATGAAGACAAATACACCAATAGCAAAGAGCAATTGAAATCGGCATCTCATAACAAGTTTCAGAACTTAACAGCCAAATGCACTTTTGCAACAGAGATTAACATGGCAATATGAACTCAAACAAGCATGCTCCAGCAACCATCCTGTAGTACACTTCACAATGAACATTTTGACATATCATAAGCATCATTTGGATAAACATGCACCAAGTTATCACATCTCAAACATGGCAACAAAATAACAAGTAACAGCAGTTTATAATAAGTAGCACTCTTGCAACAGAGATTAGGGCATCTAGATGAAGTCAAACAAGCATGGCACAATGGAACAAAGTGTAGAGCATATCACCACGATCATTTTGACATATATTCACTCAAATTGGACAAGTACACACAAAGTTATCACTATGCAAACATGCACATATAATAAGCCATTCTGAGGACTTGGCCATTTTCTGAAGAAAAAAACGTGTGGAGCAGAATAACAATACAACGCACGTGCGGGGCTTAGATGGGCGTGCTCACCCATGTGGGCTCGGCCCAGTCCAGAAGAGGGGGAGGCAGAGCAGGCTCGGACTGGGCCTCGAGGTTGGGCCACGTGGCCCACAGCGAGGAGGAGGAGGCCCAGGAGGCACCTGGCGCTGGCGGTTCATCGTCCTCCCGACGCAGGAGGGAGCCGGCCATGGCAGCCGGCGGCGGCGGCCGCAGGACTCCGGCGAGGGGCTGGCGAGGCCGGAGGACACCGGCGGGCGGCGGGGATGGCCGGATCCGGTCGCTCCGGATCCATTCCGGCCATCCGGCGGCGGCGGGGTCGAGGACTCCATGGCGGTGGTGGGGAGCAAGGCGATGGGGCGACGACTTTCTGGCATCGGTCGACGACTTTCTGGCGTCGGTCGACGCCAGCCCGACGGCGGCGGCGCACGCAGTCGGGCGGCGGGGCTAACGGGGAGGGGAACGACCAGCGGCGGGGATCGGGAGCTCGGGATCCTCTCCGATCTAGACGGGATCGGGGGAGCGAGCCGAGCTCTCGGGCGGCGGGGAGCGGGCGTCCGCGCGGGCCTGGGTGGGCCTCGCCTGGGTCCGGTAGGCCGCGGAGGGAGCCGGTGCGGTGGAAGGCTGGGGACGGCCAGGTGGCAAGGGGCGACGTGGGGAGGGACGCGTGGCGCCGTCCCAATGGCTTTGGGCGCCCGCGTGGCGGCACTGGCCAATAGGAGGCCACCAAGTGGTAGGCTCGGGCTGGGCTGCACCGAATTTGGAGGAGGAGGGGGTTTGGCTGCGCGGATTTTTAGGTGGAGGGAGGCTAGAGGTAGGGGAAGGGACTAGGGTGCCAAAAATGGCAAGGGGGTGTTTATATAGGCCTAGGGCTAGCTTTAGGGGTATTTTGGAGCGTTTCGGAGCCCTCCGATCGCGATCCGACGGATCCGATCGTGAGGTGAGGTAGGATGGGCCTCGGGGAGGTTAGTGGGCTGTGTAGGAGGGGTTGTGGGGAGAGAAGAGAAGAGGCCCATGGGGGTTTTTGGAGACCGAAAACGTCCAACATTTAAACCGGCGACTAGTGTCGCTATATATATCTGTTGGGCTATCAAACGGACTCCGAATGCGATGAAATTTGGCAGGCGGCCTGTCTACACTATAGTAAGACCACATGCCAAGTTTCAGCACATTCCGAGAACATTTTCCGGCCACTCATAAAATAAATATTCGGAGGCGCCGCAGGCACGTGCGAGTGTGTCTGGGCTCAGAACGGACAACGGAAAGGACGAGGGGACTCGAACGGATGCAAGTTTTGAAAACATGCTGATCCAACACACAAGATGACATGGCAAGATGCAACACGCAAGCAGATGACATGGCAACGACGAGAATAACTGGCTGACACCTGGCGCACCGGTCTCGGGGTGTCACAGATCCGAAGTTGGAGCCGCTCCGACGCTGTGAACAACGGCGGGGGTGGATCGGCTCCGGTACGATTCACGCGGCCATCGTCGAGGCAGCTCCAGCAACACAGAGTAAGAGGCACACGATCCAGTGGACGACGGCAACTGGACAGCGACTCTGGCATTAGGGAGGAGGGCGGCTGTGAAATTGGTGCGGTGGGGGCGCCATGGAGGAGGGGATGAGGTTTCGCGGCTCTGGAGAAGGGAGCTTCCGGGGAGAAGGTGATTTGGCGCCCACGAGGTATGAATGGGGGGGATTGGGAGGGGTGTGACGCCCGAAGACCGACGTCCCAGAAGGTTCCAGAAGATTCCAGAAGATTCCGGATGTTCCGGGTTGACCGTGTGTTTCTTTTGTGCTTGTGTTTTTATTTTCGCATTGCATCATGTCATCATGCCATCATGTCATTTTAATTTTTGCATCTCAACCAAATAAATCGTGTGGACCTTCGGTCCATTTAAATCGAGGGAAGGTGACTTCTCTTTATAACATATTAAAGCCTCCTAATAATTATGGAGCTATATTAATAATTATTCCATTCCTCGGAGTTACTCAAACACACTTGCAATATTTCTCCATGCTTTCTATCTCAATTCTTTGCCTCAAACCTTGCTTTAATTCTTTTCTCGTTGCTCGAGGTTCCTCCAAAAACCCTCCTTCTATTTTATTCTAAATCCTGACATTTTTTTTGTGAGCCCGGGGAATTTTTACCTCTTGCCCTAACTCCTTTCCTAGCTCCTCCCTTCTTTTCTTTCTTGCTGTCATATTCTGTTTTAATTTTTTAAAAAAAACAACAGAAGGAGAGCCTCCCAGCCAGCCCAGGCCTCTCTAAGGCCCAGGCCAGCTGGCCCACCTTCAGCTCCACCTTCCCAGCCGGCCCAAGGCCCACTTTTTCCCTAACCCTAACCCACCAGCAGCCCGATCTCCCCTCCCCTCGTTTTCCTCCTCGTGCCGCCGCCAGTCTCTCCCCTCTCCCTCTCGTCGCCCGACCCCGCTTCGACCCGCTCTCCCTCTCCTTCGATCTTCTGTCCGCTCGTCCCCGAGCGCCCCTCCGCGCCGTCCTTCTCCTCGTCGCCTCCAGGGGCCGAGCCCAGCGACGCCTCAGCGCCGCCTCCGACGCCTCCCCCCTGCTGCATCTCCCGTGGTCCTCCTCCGCCAAGGCCGCGCAGGGCGCCTGCCTCCTCTGGCGCGTGCAGGGCGCCTGCCTCCTCTGGCGCGTGCGGGCGCCTCCCGCCTCCTCGCCATGGTCGACGACAGCCGCGTCGTCCTCTCCAGCAGCCCCGAGCGCAACGGGCCCTGCCTCTGTCCGGCGTCCCCGTTCTTCTGCTGCTGCAACCCCGTCGCAAGAGCTACGGCCTCTTCTTCGTCTGACCCGTGCTGCTGCCTTGGCCAGCACCGGAACCCTGTTGCTGTTGTTTTGTTTTTTTTTTGTTTTTTTTTTGTTGCTTGTAATGTTAACCTTGACAGAGAACGAAAATGAGCCCGTGAACGACTACTTGTGTGATGCAACAAGTACCCCTTCGATGCGCCGAGTACCCCTCCGTGACAAGTACAACTACACGACGCGCAAGTACCTCTACACGACGACCCGACCAAGTACCCCTACATCCGTGTACGACACGTGTACCACGACGACCAAGTACCTCTACGACCCGAACGACTACCGTCGCGTGTACCACTACCGTCGCCCGGAAGCACCATGTACCACAACCGTCGCCGAAACCTCAAGTACCTCTACGAACGAACGGAACGAGTACCTCTACCGTCGCCCGAGTACAACTACTTCCTCTACTTCCCACGACGACCTCGTGAACGACTCCTTCCACTACGTCTCGAACCGCCCCGAAACGCACGCTTCGAAGGTATACCCCGAGACGTGACCCGTGGGTGCATGCTTGCTTGTTGTATGAAATGTCTCCCGTGTGTGCTCCGTGTCCGTTTCGTCCGTTTGTCTTGTTCCTCGGTTGCCTCGTCACCGACTCGTGGGAACCCGGCAACGGGATCACCCCATCATCTTGTTCAACTCGTTCACTCCACCTTTTGTTTTGCATCAGACTCTCAACGAGTTACCGGTACCGATATGATGCGTTGCTTCATTTTCGGATCGTTGCCGTGGCACCCTTTTTCCTTCCACCACGGTGACAAATGCTTCTTATCTTGTTAATTGTCAACCTTTTAATAAAAACTTGCATAAACTTGTTTCATCTCATCCGCATCATGTTAACAACATTGATATGTTAAATTGTTGTTTGCTTATAATATTTAAACATGCTCATGGGGATTCTCCGGATATGTTGTTGTTCTTCCGGCCTCATTTAAAATGTCTTGTTAGTGTAGTTTCTTTATGTTTCACCTCTTGCCATGCTAAAAACATTTAATCTTGTCTTGTAATTAAACAAAGCACTAAATAAATAAATGTGGTGTTTCGTCAATATGCAACTCGTTGCATATTGATCTCCACTTAACTTGTAGTTTTGTTTGTGCACTTTGCCATGCCTTGCATATTTAAACCGGACATGCATCATCCTTGTTTGTGCATCGTGCCATGCTTATGATTGTGTGTTTACCGTGTTGTTGTTTTCTTTCCGGTTGTTCCTCTTGTCAGCTTCGGTTTCGTTCCGGAGTTGTGAGGATCCGCTTGACTGTTGCTCCGTCTTCTTCTTGGTTCCGTTCTTCTCCCTTGTGGAATCCCAGGCAAGATGACCGAACCCGGATACCATTACTATCTTTGCCTATTGCTAGTAGTCTCGATCTATAGTTTTGCCTCGATGCCCATGTCTTTCTTGTCAGCCTCCTACTTGTAACCATTGCCATGTTTAACCAACCTACCTACGCAAACCGTTGCTTGGCTAAGTACGCTTCGCTCAGCCCTTCTTATAGCATTGTTAGTTGCAGGTGAAGATTGAAGATGCTTGCTTCATGTTGAAGTTTGGTTGGGTTATATCACACTATATAAATGCTTAAAAAAATGAAATCATCTATATACTGGCAGGGTGGAAGGCTAAGCCTTTGGCTTGGTGTTTTGTTCCACTCTTGCCGTTAGGAACCGTATAAACCGGTGTTATGTTCCTTGATTATGCGTTCCTAACACGGTTGGGGTGTATGGGACCCCCTTGATAAACCGCTAAGTGCTAAGTCTTTTCCAGCAAGTCCCAACTTTTGGTACTATTTGCCCATAATAACAACTTAATTAATTAATTAAACTTGCATAGGGGGTCGCTCCCTCGAGGATCCTTTATTTCTACATAGCAGGGGGGGCCAGTGCCGATGGTGTTGGTCCCAAACGGGGAGCCTGCGGGAACCGCCTTGGGGCAACCCGAGGTATTTGGGTCCTGTAGCTTCGCCCATCCGGTCGTGTCCTGAGACCTAGATACGCGCGGCTACTATCAGGGTGTCGACACGCCGGGAGGATTTGCTGGATTAGCCTTACCTTAGTTCGGTTTAACTTGAGCACGGGATTCCGAGAATACTCGGGTCTTCCCAACTATGGAGTTGCGACTCCGCGGATCGTGGGCTTGTAATGGGCCAAGTTGGAACACCCCTGCAGGGTTTGAACTTTCGAAAGCCGTGCCCGCGGTTATGTGGCAGATGGGAGCTTGTTAATTCCGGTTGTAGATAACTTGACACAATGTTTCCAATACACTACCAGCGTGTGTACCGTGACTGTCAATTTCCGAATAGGGATTCGGGAGTTGAACACGGTGGGGTTATGTTTGACCGGCTTTAGTTAGGATCACTTCATGATCATCTTTCGACCGATGCTCTTCTCTTCTCGCTCTCTTTTACGTAAGTTAGTGCTAGTTGCTGCTGCAGACTCTTGTTTTGTTTCCTTCACCTCTCGTTCTTTCTTCAGCCTTGTCCTCACCCAAGGCTTAAATAGTCTTGTTACCCGGGAACGGGATTGCTGAGTCCTCTGTGGCTCACAGTTACTTCACCACACCAGATGCAGGTTCAGCCGAGTTTGTTGCCGGAGTTGGTTCAGTTCTTCACCGGGAGCTTGTTGAAGAGTTTGACAGTTTGCTTGTGACGTTTCGATGTTCAGTAGTGGTTTCTACTAGGATTCGATCCTGACCTGTGGCTTCATGTTGTTTTGGTATCTTTCTTTTGGATCTTACCCGTAGTCGGGCTGTGATGTTCTGAATGATGTTTTGCTTATGTAATGTATTGTGTGAAGTGGCGAGTGTAAGCCAACTATCTCCTTTTGCATTTTAATCCCTCTTTTACATGAGTTGTGCAAAGATACCAAACTTGAGATCATTCTAGGATGGGCTTATATCTTTAAGTCGTGCCTCGACACGTAGGAGATATAGTCCCATCCTGGGCATTACAAGTTGGTATTCAGAGCCTTCTCCGACCTAGAAGCCCCCACTGATTGATCGAATCGTTGACGGTTGAGTCTAGGCACACACTGAAAACATTTTGAGTCCTATATTATATCGGAGAGTAGGATTTCTTTGCTTCTCATCCCCTTTCTCTCTGGTGAGGACTCCTGACGATTACTCTTTTCTCTTCTACTTTCAAAAATTGCACCAAATTTTTTTTAGGATCCCGCGAGTATTCTGGGATTGTTTCGATGTTCTTGTGACAAGGATATTGTTCTCGATGCCTCCTGTTACCGAGGAGTTGAGCTTCGAGGTATCATTGTAACAAGCATATCGCGGCAGTACTAAATACTTAAGACGGCCGACATCGAAAATCTCTCCTATACGGCCAGTGGCAAGATAACCCCGACATCACCCAGTACTGGGGAGGTAGTTCGAGAGTATTGCCATAGCTTGTTATAGTGGATGCTTTTCGAAGGTCCGAGGTAAACAGTTTCCGAGAAAGACTGGTTATGTGTTGAAGGATGGATACACCTGGATGTAGGTTTAGAGTTGATTGCGCGGTGCTTCCCGTGTATCCCCAACACCTGATTGCATAACTGGAAACTTTCGGAAATCTATAGGTGGGTTTTATCTAGTAGTTCTAGGCATTCTTCCAACGGATGCTCGATATGAAGTTCGGGGTTCTACATTGAGTGAAGTGGTTTTATGGACTTGTTCTGATCGGGAGTTGCATCTTAAAGGGTCCTTGGCTATGCTGATCCGGGGATGACAAAACCCTTTTGTAACATGTTCCATGAGCTTTCAGCACGAAGATGTCGGACGAAGCTTCTATCTTGTATTTGTTCTATCTGATCTTTGTTCCTTTTATTTTCTTTTGTTCTCCCTAGTGGCTTCTCGACAAGTGATGTACCTGCGGAATTCATTCGTTCAATCCTCTGTTCGAATGATATTGTGAAGATTAGGCTGTTGCTTATCTATCCTTTGTTCTTGTTTTGATTCTGGTATTCGAGTTGCTTCGATGTCAAATGTTGATTCCATACCTTTCTTAATCGGTGTTCTCATATTTCCATGAGAGTGCTAATTCCTTTTGACCATCAAGATGGTCATGTTAAATCCTTTTCAACCGGTGTCCATTTTGTTCGTCCCAAGATGTCTTTGTTTTCCCCACCCTCCCACCCTTCTTCTTCTCAGAGCAAGAAATTCTTAAATGAAGTATCCATTTTATTCATGTCATATTCCTTCATTCTTTTCCTTCAATGTTCTTATCCGGTGTTTTCTCAAGAAGATGCTCAAGAGCTTCAAGTTCATCATTCTTAATTCTAATATTCTGCCGGTGGATGTAATTCAAGATTTCGGTGTTGATCTTATCCTTTTCCTCTTTTCACAATGCTTTCTTATTTCGGTGCACCAATTAATCATTCTCCTCTTGTTATTCATATCCGGAGTGCTGAAGATTCATAATTCCATTCTTAATCCGTTCAAGCTATTTTGAGGATTGTTATCTTATTCAAGACATTTAATTCAACCGGTGCAATATCTCTTAAACAATCTTTCCAACGGTGTTTTCTTTGAGTGGGCCCTAACCCACAGGTCTTTCCAGGATCTTACCTGACTCTTCTTTCTCCGGAGAATTCTTGTCAAAGTGTGACGTAAGAATGATTTCCATCAGTCACATGCCTTCTCCAAGCTTGTTTTCAATTATTTCCATCTTTAGCTCCACCTCCCATCTTTTTATTCTTCCGGAGTACTCAACAATTCTTCATGGCATTTCTCGTCTTCATTCTCAACATTTGGAGACCGGAGAGGTGTTTCTCTTAAATCTTGACCCGTCTTCTTGATGAGTTGTGGTTCTAGCTTCATGCCATCCTCATTATTGTTCCGATTATGAGGAATTCTTTTTATACTCGTCCGGAGCATTTCATGAATTCTTTCTTTGTGATCCTCCGAAGGCCATCATTTCAGAAGATTTCTTCGTTCTCAGTTTTCAACTTCGTCCTCCAAATATTCTTCATTGATGTCTCTTCGTTCGTCTCCATATTCTTACGGTGGTTCATTCAAGATTACCCTTCCGTTGTTATCGTTTTAATTCACTTGTTCTTTTCACAATCCTACCGGTGGTTCGTTGAATACTTATCCGAGCTTGTGCTAGATCTCTCTTTAATCCTTTCCAACGAGAATAAGTAGTATGCCAAATCCATTGGTTGTCATCAATTTAAATTGGTGAAGGAGATGCATCACATAATTCTTATTCTTATTCCTTCAAGGTGTTTTAATCTCTGTTTTCCGGAGCTTGTTCATCATATCATATCCTTGGTTCTAAATTTCTTCATCTTGCTTTCCGGAGCTTCAAGTTATTTCAATTATCATTTCAAAGCTCAATCTATTCACCGCAGGCCTTGAATCTTATTCTTTTCATCTTTCACTTCTCTTGCTTTCATTACCGGAGTTCTTCATGGTGGTTCATCATTTAATTCATCCTCGAAGTCTTCATCAAGATTCTGTTGGGGCTTAAGCATTCTTCATCATGCTTTCCAAGTGCAATTCTTTCTACCTTATCTTTTCAGATGGTGTTATGTCATTCTTGACAATTCCTTCATGTTTCATGATTCACGAGTTATCAAGAGTGAGATAATTTAAGCCATCATTTCTTCTCTTTAGGAGATCCTTTCAACCCCTCATTTTATCTCTTGGAGTTATCTTGGGTTGTATTTCACCTAAAAGCTTTCCCTAAGGATTGTTACTAATTATGGTGCTTATAAATGACCCAAGTTCTTCTTTTATCATTCCGGTGAAATAAGTTTATCGTCTCCTTATTGATCTCAATCCAATCAAATGTTCTCCTCAGTGGCTGGTTATCACCTCTTAATTTTGAGATGTTTTCCATAAGCCCACATCAAGCTTATTCGTTTTCGTTGTTGATTTTTCCAACAACTCCGTTCAACCCTTCTTCGTAAGGATGCTCTTTCAAATTCAATTGTGAGAGAAGTTGTCATTTTCTTCTCCGTTCATTTTTCTTTCGTTGATCTTTATGCTATTTCTTTCATTCCGGAGGTTCTGTGATATTGCTCTCTTTAACCATCATCTCGTTTTTATCGAGATCTTGTTCTTTCCCTTGCTTATCATTTAACCGGAGTGTTGTATTCTTCATTCAAGTGCTCTCATCTTATCTAGTTTTGCCTCTCTTTTCAACCGGAGTGCTGTCTGAATCCTTTCTTACCCCTTGGGCCATTCTTTCAATTGTTTCGGAGGCTATATGTTGTTGATTTCATCAAGTATCATCTCAACTTGGCAAGTTCTTGTCCAATTCCTTCCATTTTCAGACGGAGTGCTGCCGAAATTCTGTCATTCTTATTACTTGGCTATACCATTGCGGTTTCTTATTCTTTGGTTAGTGAGCACTTGTTTCATGTCTTTCAACCTACAAGGTTCTTGTTATGTTCCTTGTTCCTCCTGCTTACCGGAGTGCTCTTAACTTCGTTCATCTCCGTCGTATTCTTCTTTCTTTGTTCAACCTCTCAAGGTTCTTTGGTTTCACTCGTCTGTCGAAGAAGCAACTTTGTTTTACCTCTTCCTCTTCCGTTTTTACCCGGTGATATCTCTAGGATCTCGGGTCGAGATCCTCTGTTAGTGTGGGAGAGTTGTGACGCCCGAGATCGACGTCCCAGAAGATTCCAGAAGCTTCCAGAAGATTCCCGAAGGTTCCGGATGTTCAGGGTTGCCCGTGTGTTCTTTTGTGCTTGTGTTTTTATTTTTGCATTGCATCATGTCATCATGCCATCATGTCATATTTTATTTTGCATCTCAACCAAATAATTCGTGTGGACCTTCGGTCCATTTAAATCGAGGGAAGATGTCTTCTCTTTATAACATATAAAAGCCTCTCAATATTATGGAGCTATATTAATAATTATTCCATTCGTTTGGAATTACCTGCAACACACTTGCATAATTCCCCATGTTATTTCACTTCAAGTTTCACCTCCAAAAATCTTGCCGGTAATTCTTTTCTCGTTGCTCGAGGATCCTTTATTTCTACATAGCAGGGGGGGCCAGTGCCGATGGTGTTGGTCCCAAACGGGGAGCCTGCGGGAACCGCCTTGGGGCAACCCGAGGTATTTGGGTCCTGTAGCTTCGCCCATCCGGTCGTGTCCTGAGACCTAGATACGCGCGGCTACTATCAGGGTGTCGACACGCCGGGAGGATTTGCTGGATTAGCCTTACCTTAGTTCGGTTTAACTTGAGCACGGGATTCCGAGAATACTCGGGTCTTCCCAACTATGGAGTTGCGACTCCGCGGATCGTGGGCTTGTAATGGGTCAAGTTGGAACACCCCTGCAGGGTTTGAACTTTCGAAAGCCGTGCCCGCGGTTATGTGGCAGATGGGAGCTTGTTAATTCCGGTTGTAGATAACTTGACACAATGTTTCAATACACTACCAGCGTGTGTACCGTGACTGTCAATTTCCGAATAGGGATTCGGGAGTTGAACACGGTGGGGTTATGTTTGATCGGCTTTAGCTAGGATCACTTCGTGATCATCTTTCGACCGATGCTCTTCTCTTCTCGCTCTCTTTTACGTAAGTTAGTGCTAGTTGCTGCTGCAGACTCTTGTTTGTTCCTTCACCTCTTATTCTTTCTTCAGCCTTATCCTCACCCAAGGCTTAAATAGTCTTGTTACCCGGGAACGGGATTGCTGAGTCCTCTGTGGCTCACAGTTACTCCACCACACCAGTTGCAGGTTCAGCCGAGTTTGATGCAGGAGTTGGTTCAGTTCTTCACCAGGAGCTCGTTGAAGAGTGTGGCCGTTTGCTTGTGACGTTTCGATGTTCAGTAGTGGTTTCTACTAGGATTCGATCCTGACCTGTGGCTTTTGTTGTTTTGGTATCTTTCTTTGGATCTTCACCCGTAGTCGGGTTGTGATGTTCTGAATGATGTTTGCTTATGTAATGTATTGTGTGAAGTGGCGAGTGTAAGCCAACTATCTCCTTTTGCAATTTAATCCCTCTTTTACATGAGTCGTGCAAAGATACCAAACTTGAGATCATTCTAGGATGGGCTTATATCTTTAAGTCGTGCCTCGACACGTAGGAGATATAGTCCCATCCTGGGCATTACAAGTTGGTATCAGAGCCTTCTCCGACCTAGAAGCCCCCACTGATTGATCGAATCGTTGACGGTTGAGTCTAGGCACACACTAAAAAAACTTTTTGAGTCCTATATTATATCGGAGAGTAGGATTTCTTTGCTTCTCATCCCCTTTCTCTCTGGTGAGGACTCCTGACGATTACTCTTTTCTCTTCTACTTTCAAAAATTGCACCAAATTTTTTTTAGGATCCCGCGAGTATTCTGGGATTGTTTCGATGTTCTTGTGACAAGGATATTGTTCTCGATGCCTCCTGTTACCGAGGAGTTGAGCTTCGGGGTATCATTGTAACAAGCATATCGCGGCAGTACTAAATACTTAAGACGGCCGACATCGAAAATCTCTCCTATACGGCCAGTGGCAAGATAACCCCGACATCACCCAGTACTGGGGAGGTAGTTCGAGAGTATTGCCATAGCTTGTATAGTGGATGCGTTTTCGAAGGTCCGAGGTAAACAGTTTCCGAGAAAGACTGGTTATGTGTTGAAGGATGGATACACCTGGATGTAGGTTTAGAGTTGATTGCGCGGTGCTTCCCGTGTATCCCCAACACCTGATTGCATAACTGGAAACTTTCGGAAATCTATAGGTGGGTTCATCTAGTAGTTCTAGGCATTCTTCCAACGGATGCTCGATATGAAGTTTGGGTTCTACATTGAGTGAAGTGGTTTTATGGACTTGTTCTGATCGGGAGTTGCATCTTAAAGGGTCCTTGGCCATGCTGATCCGGGGATTGCAAAACCCTTTTGTAACATGTTCCATGAGCTTTCAGCACGAAGATGCGGAACGAAGCTTCTATCTTGTATTTGTTCTATCTGATCCTTGTTTCTTTTTATTTATCTTTTGTTCTCCAAGTGGCTTCTCGTCTAGTTGATGTACCTGCAGAATTCATTCGTTCAATCCTCTGTTCGGATGATATTGTGAAGATCTTGTTGCATATCTATCCTTTGTTCTTGTTTCAATTCTGGTATTCGAGTTGCTTCGATGGCAAATGTTGATTCCATACCTTCCTAATCGGTATTCTCATATTTCTATGGGAGTCCTAATTCTTCTTGACCATCAAGATCATCATGTTAATTCTTTTCAACCGGTGCCCTTTTGTTCATCCCAAGTTGTCTTTGTTTTTCCCCGCCCTCCCACCCTTTTTCTTCTTGGAGCCAGAAATTCTCAAATGAAGTATCCATTTTATTCATGTGATATTTCTTCATTCTTTTCCTTCAATGTTCTTATCCGGCGATTTATCGTGAAGTTGCTCAAGAGCTTCAAGTTCATCATTCTTAATTCCAATAATTCTTCCGGCGGATGTAATTCAAGATTTCGGTGTTGATCTTATCCTTTTCCTCTTTTCACAATGCTTTCTTATTCCGGTGCACCAATTAATCATTCTCCTCTTGCTATTCTTATCCGGAGTGTTGAAGATTCATAATTCCATTCTTATTCCGTTCAAATTATTTTGAGCATTGTCTTCTTATTCAAGCCTTTTAATTCTACCGGTGCAATATCTCTCAAGCAATCTTTTCAACGGTGATTTCTTTGAGTGGGCCCTAACCCACAGGTCTTTCCAGGATCTTACCTGACTCTTCTATTTTCTGGAGTTATACTCAAATTCTTTTCAAATGTGACGTAAGAATGATCCCCATCAGTCACATGCCTTCTCCAAGATCGCTTTCAATTCTTTTTCATCGTTGGTTCAACCTTTTAATTCTTCATGCCGGAGTGCTCAACAATTCTTATGGCATTTCTCGTCTTCATTTTCAACATTTGGAGATCGGAGAAGAGTTTCTCTTAAATCTTGGCCCGTTCTCTTGAAGAGTTGTGGTTCTACCTTCATGCCATCCTCATTATCGTTTTGATTGTGAGGAATTCTTTTATACCATCCGAAGCATTCTTGAATTCTTTTATTTGTGTTCCTCCGAAGGCCATCATTTCAGCATATTTCTTCGTTCTCAGTTTTCAACTTCATCCTCCAATTATTCTTCATTGATGTTTCTTCGTTCGTCTCCATATTCTTACGGTGCTTCTTTCAAGTTCACTCTTCCTTGTTATCATATCAATTCATTTGTTCTTTTCATAATCCTACCGGTGGTTCGTTGAAGATTTATCCGAGCTTGTGCTTGATCCCTCTTTAATTCTTTCCAACGAGAATAAGTAGTATGCCAAATCCTTTGGTTGTCATCAATTTAAATTGGTGAAGGAGATGCATAACATAATTCTTATTCTTATTCCTTCCAGGTGATTTAATTCTTTTGTCTGGAGCTTGTTCATCATATCATATTCTCGGTTCTAAATTCTTCATCTTGTTTTCCGGAGCTTTCAAGTTATTTCAATTATCTTTCAAACATCCATCTAATTCACCGCATGCCTTGAATATTATTCTTTTCATCTTCCACTTCTCTTGCTTTCATTACCGGAGTTCCCATGGTGATTCATCATCATTTAATTCATCCTTGAAGTTTTCATCAAGATTCTTGTTGGAGCTCAAGCAGTCTTCATCATGCTTCCAATTGCAACTCTTGTTACCTTATCTTTGAGATGGTGTTATGTCATTCTTGGCAATTCCTTCTTGTTTCATGATTCACGAGTTTTCAAGAATGAGATATTTAAATCCATCATTGTCCTTGTTCAGGAGATCTTTTCAACCCTTCAATCTATTCATTGGAGTTATCTTGGGTTATATTTCACCTAAAAGCTTTCCCTAAGGATTGTTCATATTATGGTGCTTATAAATGACCCAAGTTCTTCATTATCATTCCGGTGATTAAGTTTATCGTCTCCTTGTTGATCTCAATCCAGTTAAATGTTTCCGTCAGTGGCTGGTTGTCACCTCATAATTTTGAGATGTTTTCCATAAGCCCACATCAAGCTTATTCTTTTCGTTGTTGATTTTTTCCAACAACTCCGTTCAACCCTTCTTCGTAAGAATGCTCTCAAATGCATTCATGGGAGACGTTGTCTTTTCTTCTCCGTTCATTCCTTTCATTGAACTATATTCTATATTCTTTCATTCCGGAGGCTTTGTGATATTGCTCTCTTTTACCATCATTTCGTTTTATCGAGATCTTGTTCTTTCCCTTGCTTAACTTTTAACCGGAGTGTGATATTCTTCATTCTAGTTCCGTCATCTTATCTAGTTTTGCCTCTCTTTTAACCGGAGTGCTGTCTGAATCTTTTCTTACCCCTTGTGCAATTCTTTTAATTGTTTCGGAGGCAATATGTTGTTCATTTCATCAAGTATCATTCCATCTTCTCAAGTTCTTGGTTAATTCCTTCCATTTTCAGACGGAGTGCTGTCCAAATTCTGTCATTCTTATTCCTTGGCTATACCATTGAGGTTTCATATTCTTTTGGTTCCTAAGCTCTTGTTTCATGTCTTTCAACCTGCAAGGTTCTTGTTATGTTCATTGTTCCTCTTTTGTAACGGAGTGTTTCATCTTCGTTCATCTCCGTTGCATTCTTTCTTTCAACTTGTTCAACCTCTCAAGGTTCCTGGTTTCACTCGTTTCTCGAAGAAGCAACTTTGTGTTACCTCTTCCTCTTCGTTTTTT
>LR738715.1:570004730-570113028 GCA_902687465.1 Secale cereale
CTCTCGCGCGCGCGCGCGCGCGCTCGCGCCGACAATCTTCAATTATGTCGCACGCATCCAACACACAAACCTTGTTGGTCCTCTCTCTTTCTCTCCATCTCTCTCTCTCTCTTTGTGTGTGTGCGTGGGGAGGGGGGTCTTTCTAGTTCACATCCATATAAACTCCATCTATAGGTCTCTCTCGCACACTATGTATGATTCTCTAGTCCAAGCTAGATGTCTTGGGTGCACTCATCGTACGCACACAAATTCCTTGGCTCGTTGCCCGTAACTCTCTCACGCACCACTCTGTCGTCTCGGAGCTCTTCCCCCTCTCTCTCAAACTCTCCATCTACCTGCGTCACACATACACATGCATATCTCACTCGCACTCGATAGGCCCATCTAAAACTCTATCTCTCTCCCTCGTTCTCTCTCCATCTCACACGCACACACACACAATCTCATGCCTAGCTAGCCAAATATGATGGTCTCTCACTCAATCGTAGGCACACGCAGCCCCCCCCCTATATGTATATGACTAGCTAATCTTAGTCTCCATCACAAACATGTGCATGGTCTATCTCGATTTCTCTCGAGGCATCTTTCTATCGCGCACGCACCTCCCTCAATCTCCCACCCATATAGCCCCCTCACGATCTCGAGGGGGTCTCTCTATCGTAAACGCACCCTCTCGCCCTCCCCATGCGTCCACGTTCTCTATGTGTCCCTCTCGACCTTTGTAACTTGTTGGCCAGACCTCTATTGGACATGTGCTATAGGGGTGTCTCTCTCCGTTGCAAACAATCACACACTAGCTATCTTCGTGTATCTCCTCACCTCGCTTTTCTATCTCGGAGATGCATGCGTGATATGTTCGCCTAAGAAACGAAAAAACACTCTATCTCTCTAATTTATCGTTTGTTTTCACTTTCTCTTTCACACACATACTCTTTTTGCACACTTACTCATTCTCCTTTACACGCACTTGATCCCTCTCAACTTAGGCACTCTCCTCGGTCCATAGCATATTGATTTATTGAAAATTCAAACATCACAAAGTTTGACCATGTACGTGGAGGAAAACAATTACATCTGGAACGGCAAACATATACGATTAGATTTACCATGAGATGTAGTTTCGTACGATGTATCGTTCGTATTGAAGATATAAATAACATTTGTGTAAACCCGATCAAAGTTTCCGAAGTTTGACTTCTAAAAAAATCACATGCACTGCATTATCGAGCGGATGGAATATCTCTTTCCCCCTCTCTGCTATCTGACGCACCACTCAGCCTTATCGGGGCTCCTCAATCTCTCTCAAACTTTATATCTCCCTGGTTCACACATACACATGTCTCGCTCCCGCTATACATATAGACCCATCCAACACTCTCCGCCCTTGTTCTCTCTCTATGTGACACGCACTCCCTAATAAGTACCATAATCCCTCACTCCATCATAGGCGCAAGCACTCCGCCCCCTAAGTATGATTATCTCTCACTAGACATGAGGAACACACATATTGTCTCCTTCCATCCATACGTCTATCTCGATATCTCTCGGGGTATCTTCTATCGTGCACACACCTTGTCACTCGATCTCCCACCCATGTAGTCCCATCACGATCTCCAGGGGATCTCTTTATGACAAACATACACTCTCTCCTCCCCATGTCTGCATTTTCTCCATACGTCTCTCTCGACCTCTCTCCCTTGTTTGTCAGACCCCTCTTGTCCACGTGCTAGGGGTCTTGCTCTCTCTGTTGCAAACAACAACACACTATCTCCTCACCTTCACTACTAGGAAAAGGCATGCTAGTGGCGAACCACTTTTGCCTACTAATGGCGCACTAGTGGTGCGCCACTAGCACCATGCCATTAGAATTAAATACTAACGGCGCGCCCCTGGTGCGCCATTAGTATCTGGTGTTCTAATGGCGCACCACGCAGTGCGCCATTAGTATAGCCCATTGTGCGTCATTAGTATGCCTCCCAGGGTGCCATATGTACCCATGTGCTTTGGCATACTAATGGCGCACTGGTGGGTGATGCGCCATTAGTTTCATTTGAACAGTGCGCCATTAGTGTCTTGAGTGGTGCGCCACTAGTATGAATATTAGGGATTTTTTTTCTTTTCTGATATTTTCACAGGATACAAAATATATTATTGGAAAGAATTTAGACAACACCACACAGCAACACCAGATTCATCGAATACAATAGAAGGTTAGTATCCGAATACAATTCATCATATTAGTCTCCGAATACAATTCATCATATTAGTCTCCGAATTCAAAAGAACGAACAAAGATAGAACATTATATTACAAGTCTCGAGACCGCGAGTAGCGAGTTTGTCTTCACATTACAAGTTGATATCGATCATCTAAACTACCATCACATAGAAGAGAGTTGCGGTCATCGCGATGAAACTCGTCTTCATCCAATTCCTCCAATGCTCCCTCCTCTCTCCCGCTAGATAGGGCGCGTATCTAGATTTCGCCTCCGCCCTAGTGGTGTACCCTTTGTAACTGTTATCGCTGAAACGGTGAACCTGTCTCCTACACTCCTCCCAGTCGTCGTAGACTCTGGGAACCTTACCCTTGTACACGACATACGACGGCATCGCTATGCACTAGCCAAACGAAACGTTAGTACCAATTCACAGACAATACATAAGCAATATATAAGTATGCAACAAAAGGATCAGAAGAGAAAAGCAAGACATTAATAGCATCGTTCACATCTAAGTTGAACGACTGTCCAAACCAAAGAGACATACAAGTTCATTAAAGTTTCATTACAACATATGGCCAATTGATGTTTCAGAACTAGACATAGCATCACTACTTTCGACTCGACTCAAGGGACCGGAGCATGGATGAAGCCGCCGTCTATCGTGGGAGTCATGAAATCGTGGGCGTTGTCAGCCTGCATTTGTAGCATTGTGTCTATGTCACTGTTGGACGGTTGATTTCTGAGGTTGAACTGCCCCGAGGTACGAAGGACATCTTGATGCATGATTTCCACAAACTCCGACTGGATGCGAAAGAATTCTTGTCTGATGTCCACGTCCTGGATTGCCAACAAGCTCGCGGACCAATCTTTGAGTTTATCTGGTAGCAGAAGGTGATGATGGTCCCGTACGATTGCCCGCATGTGATGGATGGCGTAGTAGGCACCCTTCTGACCGCCAGGCGGCTGCTTGACGCAGCAGAACGTCGTATTGTGGGCGAACACGTGCTTGTCGTACTTACGAACTGGCCTGGTGAAGGTGCCTCCAGATTTGGCGTAGCCGGGGAGAACATCATCAAGAACTTTTTTGACATTTGTGTAGTCTACCTTAGACTGACGGTCCGAGTCGAAATACGTGGACATGGAATATTTCGGGCTTAGGAGGATGCGTGTGCAATGTGTGTCACTGCACAAAACACGGAATGTTGAAAAAAACGATCGAAATCTAAGAATCATATGTCACGGGGCGGTTGAGGGGACGACTTACTCGGGAAAGTAAGGCATGAGGAAGTTATCCTTATCTCGGTTTGCCAGAATGATGCCTTCGAGGTAAGAACTCGCGACTTGTCGGTCCCCAGCGCTGCCCAAGATCTTGGCACGCATGTAGAAGGGGTCGACTATCACGATGTACGGGGTCTTGTCTCTAGTGATCCGCATCTCCATACTCAGCGAAAAAAGCCGAACGAAGGTGTAGTGCAGCGGATGAAGGTTAAACATAGCGAAGATGTCATCAAACCGCAGGACGATCGTACCCCCGATGGAGTTATCCACAAATCCCTTGCCTTCTGGCACCTTGGCCACGAAAACCGGGTATGCCATATCCTTCTCTCTGAGACGCTGCTTCTCCAAAGAAAGAACACTGTCATGCAGACTTCGCATAGCTCCGGTTGCAGCATTGAGCATATTAGTCGGTACCATTGGCCTACCCGCCACATGCACCCTCCTCATTATATCCTTAGGTGAAGGTGGCCCGTCCTGAGCACGGATCGTACTCGGTGCCGGCTGGCTCGCACCCTTGTTACTATTTCTTTTTCGTCCCTTCTTCTTCTCATGTAATGGGACCGAGTTCTTCTCACAGACCTCCTTCTTGAGTGTGTTGGGGCTGATAATATTTCGCACCTCGGCTATCTGAGGCTCGGTGAAGTCGGCAGCTGGAGGCGTCTCCTGAGAACTGAACGCTAGACGACGCCTATTGCAACTTGGTTTCTCCGCGGTACCAGCTAGATCGCGATTGTCTTTTGTAGGGTTGGGTTCTTGAGAAGGAGGCCCCATGAATTCGCCATCGTACCTATGATCGGCAAAGTACTTATCGACGTTGGCAAATGTACCATCGTCGTTGTCGTCGTCATCGTCCGGATCCTGTGCCATATGCATGTTCGGATCCTGTGCCATAGGGATGTCCGGCAGCGTTGCTGCGGTCTTGCCATGGCTTGGCGCCGGCCAGACTGGCGATGTTGTCTTTGGGGTGGTGTCCCCCGCCCCCAAACGAATCTGGCTCTTCGGCCAAAGCAGGGGCCAGCTTAGGCAGGCGCTGAGGGTCATCACATCATCTTCGTCGGCCCCGGCGGGTCGAATCGGGATAACAACTCGTCGCAGCCTGGTAGCACCCGAACCGGTTGAACCCTATACACGGTGGGTGGCACCAGATTACCGTGGAACATGGGGTTGCCCGGTTGAATGATTCTGCCCTTGGCGACATCGACCAACTCGTCGTTCATGAAGTGCAGGAGAGTGCACGAAACATCGGCGACGCCCTGCGAAAACATGTAGGGCATCAGGGATGCCCAGTCAAAGGCAAGGAGATGAAGTCCTCGGCCGAGAGGCTTAATTAGTTACCGTGATGATGGCGTTGAGCTCGGCTAATGTCGAGGCACCGCCAACAGTGGGCGTGCAATTGATGGAGGGGCCGCTTGCTGCAGAGGTGCCGGCCGGCGTACACCCGGGTGCATTAAGCTCCAATGCCCGTGCCGGCGTCGGAGACACCAATGCCACCTCCGCCGCAGACACCAATGGCCCCGCCTACACGTTCTGCGAGCTGCTGGCCATGAAGCTGGGAATCGGGGGCGGCCCCTGTTGGCCGCCTGCAATCCATGTCGTCAGCCCCTGAATCAAGGTAGGCATAATGCCGGTGAGCGTCGATTCCAGTTGTTGTTGCACTTGCTCTTGGACAATCTCCGAAATCTGCGCCACTTGTGCCTTGAGTTCTTGAACCTCGCGCGCCTGGCTTTCCGAGCTGGTATTTTACTCCTTTCGCCCACCAGCGTTATAGTATGACAACCATTTTGTGGACAAGCCTTTGCCGGCCACACGACCAGCTGACGATGGCTTACTGATCTTATCCTTTTTTCACTACATTCATCACCCTATTTAGAGTGGTGTCCCAAGGGGTGCTCTGAGTCAACCCCGCACTACTGCTTTCAGTCGCCTGCAGATGGAATGTGAACCATTTAGAAATTTGGCTTCATTAATTAGAATGCAACCATATGGAGCTAATAACGCGGGGGTGTATTCCTTACCAGAACAACCTCAAGGGCCCTGGTCTTCGGATCCGTGGTGAGCTCCTTTGTTACCGGGTCCTCCTTGTACCGGGCCCTGACAAAGTTCCTGGTCTGCTTGTCACCGTATTTATCGAAGAGGGGCGGTAGGCCTTGCTCGTCACACTCCGCGTCCTCCTTGTCCCATATAGGCTCCGCCACTCTGTAGGCACCGGGACCGACTGTGTGTTCCCCTAAGTTCAACTGCCACATTTGTTTCCCCCACTGACTTGATTCGGAGGTTGCGGTGCTCTCGCACTTGATCTTGAACTCCTTGTAGTCATCTTCGGTGATCGAAGGATTTTTCTCCTTGATCTTCTCATAACTAAAACCTTTGTCAATCATTCTATTCACCGAGCTTCTCCAAGTAGACAGGGCCGTGCTCATCCCCGTGAGGGCGGCATTGTTCACTTTATTCCCTATGAGGCGTGTGTTTTCAAATTCAGCGGGGAACTTATATCGTTCGTGCAGCTTCATGAAGAGGAGGTTGCGCAAATTCCCTCAGTCCTTATGCCTTAGGTTCTCGGTGTTGATCGATACGGTGCTCCGGAGAATGCACCCCAGCTAAACCGAGTACACCTTGACTATTTGTTTGGGCGCCGTTGGATTCCCGTCGGAGTCCACTTCAGTAAATTCCTCCTTGACGGTGCGGAGCACGATCGGGCGCCGGTCCTTCCGTTGCCTCTTCGGTTGGGTGCCATCTGTGCGTGCGCCGCCATCATCAGTGGTGGCATCCTCGGCGGCACCATTAGTGGTGTCATCCCCAACGGCACCATCAGTGGGGTCATCCTCGGCGGCACCATCAGTGGTGTCAGGATCGGTGTCTTTCGCGGCGTCCTCATACAAGTGAAGTTGTTCCTCCATCTCCTGGGACAGCTCCCAGAATGCCTTGCCGCCCGAACTGCCGGCCTCATTGTTGTGGGCCATGTTTCTCTCTAAATAGGAAAAAAGTTTGGTCAAAAAGTTGGTTATTGTCAAGGAACAAGATCATGGTCTCATCATTTAGGGTTTGTCGACACCGAGGCATCCTAAAAGCTAAGCTTTTATCATTTAGGGTTTTTCGACGCCGAGGCACCCTAAAAGCCTAAGATTTCATCATTTCCGTTTTTATCGACACCGAGGCACCCTAAAAGCCAAGGTTTTATAATTTATGGTTTGTCGACACCGAGGCATCCTAAAAGCTAAGCTGGGAAGGAGAATTCTAAGTTGGGCTTAATCACTTGGCTCTATTGCCGCCTATGGTTTAATGCAGCAAGAATAAAGGGGCAGTTGATCCTACTTAATTAAGTACTAAGATACCCCGGGCCATGCATTAGTCACAAGTACCCCATATGTCCTATTTTTAGCAAAGTCGTGCTAAAATTCACGGAAAATTTCAGCATGACCTTTGCTGAAAATAGGACATATGGAGTACCAGAATTTGCCGGAACGGAAGTTAATCGACATTCCAGCAAACTCAAGGGCCTCTCGGGGTACCTGCAAAATCATCACGACACGATGGTCGGAGACAAAACCCAGCAAAAATCTGGATGGTGTGCATCGGGCTTTCAACTCCACTTTAGACTATTAAAATTCCAGTTGCATAGGCTTGAGCATATCATTTCAAATAGCTATGTATAGCTTGCAAAAGCATATATTTTTTGGTACTGAAAACATACTGGGTTTCAAAGAGCATTAATTACTAAGAAGCAGTAATATACAAGTATAAAACAGAGTTGTGCCAAACGTAATCAAACGACAGCTTCTAGTACTCTTAAATGATCTACAGTTTGCTCCTCATCATACACTCGCTTCTTAAAATCCAGTACACAACTTTCAGAAATCAACAGATATCACTTGCTTTCGTAGTTACATCATGAAACAATCCGATATCATTGGACAGAAAATCATTAAGACAAAGGAGATGCAGTGTGCATTTAAGTAAAGAAAATGCATGTCGAAGGAGCATAAGGTGAACGCACGGTGAGGTTTTCAACAATGAGGATGTAGTATAGTACAAATCTTCAGGAGACAACTAGGATATAAGTGGCAAAAAATCTTTTAGATGCAAGTACAAATGTACAAGTGTGAAACTTATACAGAGTTGCTCCAGCCTTGCCATCTTAGCAAGTACTGTATATGGTTGTGCTTTCACCTCCTCCAGTGCAAAAAAACATTTATGAGTTATACATTTATGATAAAAGAAATGCACTGTGAGCAAATGTGCAATAAATAAATGCATAGAGAGCTAAATATCCTTTTCAGGTGATACACTCTTTCAGACAGTTGCACAAGACTGCTAAAAAATCATTTTTCTTGCAAAACTAGGGGAGCAAACGCGGTCACGACTGTACACTTAAATGCATAGCTAGCAAGCTTCTAGAAATGCCCAGACCAGAGCGAATATGTGAGTTCACCCACAAAGTTTGACCTCACATTTTCAAGAAACAAGCACAAGGTCCCTTTGTACATCCAGTCAGGGTCTAATGATGTTCTTCTGAAACCCAAAAGAAAAGAAATTGTGTTCTTAATGAGATGATATGTCCATGTTTGCAAACTATCCAGTTATAGTTTACATGGTCGAACAATAGCTAATGCAAGCTCAATGGGAAGACCATGGAATTTCCTCCACCACTGATGTTAACATTTAAGTGTAATCTCATATGTATAAGGTTAAAAGATAGGTTCGTTTCATAAAAAAACATCTAAGCTTACATACCGAAACCAGAACAAGGGGTTTGTTCTGTTCATACACATATGTAATCCAACTAAAATAGTACCAGCAGTCAGGACATTCAAACAAGAAAACCCAGCAGTCACACCTAAAAGAAAAGGTAAATGTCTATTCTGTATGTGCCATAAATCAAACTAAGGTCCTATATCCAACTGAGTTTATTCTACTTTGGTAGACCTTGTGAACAAAGGGATGCCTGCACCTCTAAATAAGTAACTGAGTTTATTCCTTTCATTATTTCCCATTTGTTCTCCCAAGATGCATCCCAGTAGCACCTCCACAAGATGCATCCCAATATGTTGTTGCAGATAGATGCTTTGTCTTTGGTTTAACTACATACATAATTGAGATACAGTTTATGGGTTTGGTTTGATGCTTAGTTTCCAGGATGTATCAATCTCCAGCTTAAGAAAATGCTCTAGTATGTAGTATGTGCTAGCTGCAAGTAGACAAGAAGTCAATTCATCTAGAGGAAGCAGTGACAACACAAACCCTAAACAAACAAACAAAACCAGGCATGAAACTAGATTCAGATGGCAACAACCATTAGCAGCAAGCAAATCAACCAAATTAGAATGGGAGATGGAGGGGAAAGAAAGGGAGATGGAGGAGTACAGGCTTGGGGGTATTACGTCGGCGATGAGGACGAGGACGAAGAAGATTGCCGCCGTTGAGGAAGAAGCGATCGCCGCCGCCGACAAGGTAGGGCTTGGGGGGAGGCCTCTTCCTCCTTCCTTGATGGGGCGGCGGCCTCTTCCTCCTTCCTTGCCGAGTGATGGTCTTGTCGGAGACGGCGGAGGGCTCTGGTGGCGGCGCTCGGGGGGGGAGGCGACGCTCGGGGGGGAGGCGGGGCTCGGGGGGAGGCGGCGCTCGAGGGGAGGAAGGAGAGGATGGGGAGAGGGAGGCTGCAGGGGCGCGTGGGCAGCTGCGGCGCAGTGGGTCGGGGCAGCGGCGGCGGCGGCGCGGTGGAGGGAGAGGGACGAAGCAGTGTCTGGCGAGAGAGGGAGGGACGAGAGGGAGGGACGAAGTGTATGGATGGGGGAAGAATACTAATGATGCACCCCCTCGCAGTGCGCCATTAGAAAGTTTTTTATAGCAATGGCGCACTAGGGCACCGTGCGCCATAAGTATTCTTTTTTTTAGATAGCAATGGCGCACCAGCCAGCGGTGCGCCATAAGTAATTAATTATTATTATTATTTTTGTTGCATCTAATATTTTTTTTAGAAAATGAATATGAATATGAAACAGTAATAATTTTTTATAAAAACAATAATTTTTTTTTAATATCATCAAATTTTTTATTTGAAAATATTTATGAATATAAAAAATATCATCAAATTTGTTATTTGAAAATACCATCAAATTTGTTATTTGAAAATATAATCAAATTTGTTTTTTGAAAATATAATCAAATTTGTTTTTTTTTGGATTTTTAGTTGCATTCATTTGTGACGGTGGAGCGGGGGAGGGTGCGGGGGGTGCTCGGCGGCGAGGGGGGTCTCGCAAGGGGGATCTGGCGAGGGGGGATAGCGATCGAGATGGAGGGGGTCGAGATCGAGTGTCCTCATGAATATTCAATATTTTTTCATCAATTCAAAAAGTGCCTATGAAATTTAAAAATATTCATGATAGTTCAAAAAGTGCCCATGGAATACAATCGAGAAACAAAGACTACAATTTAAATACAATCGATCTTAGCTAGCTAGCTATCTGTTCACAATCTTCTTGCCCTTCTTTTTCGCAAATGGAGTTCTTCTGTGGAACGGACGTCCTTTAGGTAGGGTGGTCCTGCTTCTTCTTGTGGTGTATGATGCTACTTCATCGTTGTCGTCATGTTCCATCTTCGGGTCACCGTACTTCTCGAAGTCTTGCTCATTGGCGACTCCATCCATTCCGATGATCTTCCTTTTGCCTCTCCTCGCGACAACACGACTGGGCTTTGATGGGTCGGTAATGAAGAAGCATTGGTCCACTTGGGAAGCCAGTACCCATGGCTCATTTTTCGTGGTGACATTTGCGCCCGCGGTCTTGGATTTGGCTTCGGGTATAACCATGGTGGTGAAATACCAGTCTTCTTTTAGGACGCTCTTGGCCCATCTGACACGGAACATCGGGACCTTCTCTCCAGCGTAGCTCAGCTCCCAAATCTCCTCGATCCTTCCATAGTATCTGTCCATGTCGTTACCGGTGTAGGATTCCATCATTACCCGGTGTTCTGATAACCATTGCTCTTCATGTCCTTGTCCTCGTGTAGAATGTGTAGCCGTTGATATCGTATGCCTCATAGGACATCAGGTTGTGCTCGGCGCCCTGTGACAAGGCTAATATGAGTTGTTCTTCCGTGGAAGAATCCTCATGTAAAGGGTACGACAGAAGCTTCTGCTTGAACCAACGCGTGAAACATGAGTTGTGCTCTTTGATAATATCTCCGTCCGTCCTCTGTTGGCCTCGGTCATTGTACGTCTTCTCAATAAAGGTTTCGTGCTCTACCACCCAAGGATCGACCACGTCTATGTGTTGTAGCACGACTAGGTTTGCTCTTTCAAAGTCGGCGAGTCGACCCTCGAAGTCGACATGCATTTCGTGGCGACCCTCGCGGTGACCCCATCCAGCGAGCCTGCCGAGGTGCCTGTTGACGGGCAGACCAACGGGGTTCTCGATGCCTAGATAATACGTGCAGTAGGAGATGCACTCTTCGGTCAAAAAGCCCCTGGCTATGCTTCCCTCTGGACGTGACATGTTGCGAACATATCCTTTGATGACACCATTCATCCTTTCGAACGGCATCATGCTGTGCAGGAATGTCGGCCCGAGTTGGATGGTATCCTCCATGATATGGACCAGCAGATGCACCATAACATCGAAGAATGCGGGCGGGAAGTACATCTCAAGCTCGCATAGTATCACCACGATCTCTTCCTGTAGCCTTCTGAGTTGCCTCACGCCAACCGACTTCTGAGAGATGATGTCGAAAAAGTTGCATAGGCCAAATAGCGTTTCACGGACATGCGCGTCCATGATCCCATGGATTGCAACTAGAAGTATCTGCGTGATCAGCACGTGACAGTCGTGAGACTTCATCCCGCTGAACTTCTGCTTCGCTGGGTCTAGGTATCTGGTTATCTTCCCCGCGTAACCGTAAGGAAGTTTTACTCCTATGAGGCAGGTGAAAAACAGCTCGATCTCCTCCTGACTTAGAGTGAAGCACGCGGGAGGGTAGTCATTTCCGGTCTTCTTGGCCTTTTTGCCTTTGCGATGACTTTCCGTGTCCTGCTTCGCCTCATCATCATCATCATTAGCGTGAAGCTCCTGCCTGATGCCCATTGATTTCAAGTTTACCCTTGCTGTCGGCCCATCTTTGGTCCTCTCTGGCATATTGAGCAGGGTACCAAGCAGACTCTCGCACACGTTTTTCGTGATATGCATGACATCAAGGCTGTGAGGCACAGGCTGGATCTTCCAGTATGGCAAGTCCCAGAAAACAGACCTCGTTTTCCATACCTTCAGCAGCGGCTCTGGCGCCTTTCGCTTCTTTCCCGGCTCTGGCGCCTATTCCTTCTTTCCCGGCAGTGGGCAATCTTTCCAATTTTTCAACATCTCGTCTATTTCCTCGCCGCTCCTTGTACGTGGGCGTATTCGGGGTTCGGTTTCACCATTGAACAGATCCTTGCGTTTCCTCCACGGGTCATCTTCGCGAAGCCACCTTCGATGTCCCATGAACACGGTTTTTGAAGACCCGGGATCTCTATCTAGCTGGCGATACATTGTGTCATCCATGCACCTGACGCATCCAGAAAATCCGTGGACCACCTTCCCCGCGACATATCCGTAACCGAGATAGTCGTGCACCGTCGTGAGCAGTGTGGCTCTCATAAGGAAATATTCTTTCTCTGCGGCGTCCCACGTATTGGCTGGCGTTTCCCACAACATGTCTAGCTCCTCTTTCAGCAGCCCCAGATACAGATTGATGTCGTTCACTGGTTGTTTCGGCCCTTCAATTAGCATACTCATGTTAATGTACTTCCTCTTCATGCTACATCCACACAAACACAGGTCAGGTGCTATGTGTGCTTCTCTGGCTTCCAAACGGATTGACTCCATCGGTGCTCGCGCCCAGGATGATGTTCCTTGGATCGTTCCCAAATTCTAGGTCTTCGAAGTTCAACGCTTGCCACTGGCTCGCATCCTTAGGGTGACTCAGCATCTTGTCTTTTTTATTTATCTCCGGATCATTTCCGTCATCTTCTCGCTTCTTCTCCTCCCTATCCACGTGCCAATGCAGGAGTTTTGCTACCTTAGGGTCCGCGAAATACCGCTGCAGATGAGGAGTGATCGGAAAGTACCACACCACTTTTCGAGGAGCTTTCTTCTGCTTCTTGTATCGAGTGACCCCGCACACCGGATATATGGTAGACTCCGCGTGCTCGTCCCGATAAATGATGCAGTTGTTCATGCACACATGGTATTTCGCGTGTGGTAAATCCAGAGGACACACGATTTTCTTCGCCTCCTTGAAACTGGTCGGGCACTTGTTCCCCTTGGGAAGACGTTCGTGCCAGAATGACATGTTCTCGTTGAAGCATGCTTCGGTCATTTTGTGTTTTACCTTCATCTCTAGAGCCATGTGCGTTACTTTCAGTCGGGTATCCTCGGGCCTGCATCCTTAATACAATGGAGTAAGCGCGTCTATCTCCAGTTGATACATCTTGGCTTTCTCTCGGGCAGCAGCTCTTGCGTTATCCGTCTGCTTGAGAAGTAGCTCTTGAATATGAGGGTCCTGCACCCAGCCTCCATCGTTGTCTGCTCCGGCATCTTCATCTAGATCATGATCATGCCCTTCGTCTTGATCTTGCTCATCATCATGTCCGGCATCTTCTACATGATTACTGTGTACAGCATCACCGTAGTGATCATGTCCTGGAGATTCTTCGTCTTCTCGCCCACCCTCGCCGCGGTGGTTGTCTTGCTGCCCTGTAATGCCCAGGATGGGATTATACCTCCTATGTGTCGAGGCACGACTTAAAGGTATAAGCCCATTCTAGAATGATCTCAAGTTTGGTATCTTTGCACGACTCATGTAAAAATAGGGATGAAATTGCAAAAGGATAGTTGGCTTACACTCGCCACGTCACACAATACATTACATAAGCAAATCATCATCCAAATAACATCACAACCCGACTACGGGCGAAGATCCAAATGAAAGATACCAAATACATAAAGCCACAAGGTCCGAATCGCCCCTAGTAGAAACCACTACTGATCATCGAGATAGTGCACATAGTATCGACTACGTTCTTTATCATACTCCCAGTACAGCTCTGTGCCGTCACCTGAGTAGTCCACCATGGTACCTGCATCTAGTGTGGTGTAGAATCTGTGAGCCACGGAGGAATCAGCAATCCCGTTCCCGGGTAGCAAAACTATCTAAGCCTTGGGTGTGGAACAAGGCTGAAGAAAGTTAAAAGGTTGCAGCTGCACTAGCACTAGCTTATGTGTTTAGAGCGAGAAGAGAAGTGCCACGAGCGTCAAAGTGATCACGAAGTGATCCTATCTAAACACGTCAATCATAACCCCACCGTGTTCACTTCTCGAACCCCTTTCGGAAAATGACCGTCACGGTTACTCACGCTAGTAGTGTGTTCAGAACATGGTGTCAAGTTTTCTACAACCGAATATTAACAAATTCCCATCTACCACATAACCGCGGGCACGGCTTTCGAAAGTTCAAAACCCTGCAGGGGTGTCCCAACTTAGCCCATTACAAGCTCACGATCCGCGGAGTCGCAACTCCAAGGTGGGAAGGCCCGAGTATTCTCGGAATCCCGTGCTCAAGATATACCGACATAGGTAAAACTAATCCAGCAAGACCTCCCGGTGTGCCGACACCCTGACAGTAGCCACGCCTATCTAGTCTCAGGCCACGACCGGATGAGCACAGCGTATAGTGACCAAAACCCAAGTTGCTAAGGGGGGTACCGCACACGACTCTAGTTTGGACCAACACTCAAATCGAGCACTGGCCCAGGGGGGTTGATTAATTAATCCTTGGGTTAATTACTCCCTCGATAAGTTTTAGTTGTTAGGCGAATGGAGTACCAATGTCGGGCCTCGCTGGAAGAGTTTTAGCGCTAAGCGGGTTATCGAGGGGGTCCCATAACCCCAACCGTGTGAGGAACGCATGATCAAGGAACATAACACCGGTTTATACGGTTCCTAGGGTGGCATGAGTGGAACAAATCACCAAGCGAGAGGCTTAGCCTTCCACCCATTGCCAAGTATATATGTGATTTAATTTAAGAGTTTATATAGTGTGATATCCCAACAAAAACTTCAACATGAAGCAAGAATCTTCAAATCTTCTCCTGCAACTAGCAATGCTATAAGAGGGGCTGAGCAAAGCTTACGTAGCCAAACAACGGTTTGCTAGGTTGGATGGTTAGACAGATTCATGGTTACAATAGGAGGGTGACAAACAAACATGGGCATCGAGGCAATAAGCTAAAGAGCGAGACTTCTAGCAATAGGCAAAGATAGTAATGATATCTGGGTCAGGTCATCTTGCTTGTCGAGTCGTCGATGGGATCGTAAGACGGCTCCTCGTACTCAACCTCGGTAGTAACCTCGTTCTCGTTCTCGGTCTCGGCTTCCGGCTCTACTCAACACAAGAACACAACGAGGCACGAAATCAAACAAGGTGCAATGCACAATCAACATGATGCATGTATGATGCATGACAAGTCTATATATGATGCAATACATGGCAAGGTAGGAAGCACAGAGAAACAACACAAGAACATGACAATATGCTCAAGCAAGTATGATGCAAGACAAGTCTATATATGATGCAATACATGTCAAGGTAGGAAGCACAGAGAAACAACACAAGACAACAAGATTAAATGAGGCTGGAATCCACAAATAGCGGATACGGTGAGTCCTCGCATGCACATGTTGGAAAAGGTCCAGATCTGAACAAACCTTAAGTTAAAGTTGTTAAACAGCAAGTTAACATGCACCATGATGATCTACATGAAATTCTAGTCAAGTTTCATATAAAGTTTGTTTAAAACGGAGCTACGGTCTAGAAGATATGAGCAAAACAAGACAAGCATGGCAACGGTGCAAGATGCACCCAAACATCAAGCAAACATACACCAAACATGTTAACAAGATGATATTATGATCCTACATGCAAAATCACACAAGTTTCATGTAGGGCATGCTCAAAACGGAGCAACGGTTCAACACATACACACGAAACAAGATTCAATGCAAAGCTGAAATTAACAGCCACATAGCAACTTTGGAGCAAGAATTATATACTCTACAGCACCCAAACATGGTGATAAGAAGCATGGACATGAAGTAGACATATCCTACAGCAAACAACTCCATTGTAGCAACTCCATAGGAGGCATGGATCAATAGCAACAAGCTACAACATTTTGATCATGACGTTAAAAAACCTGACAGTAATATTTTATAGCAACTTGGGAGCAAGAAATAAATAAGCTACAGCAACCCATATGAGCAAGTGAGGACATGGATGGATAGACAACAACATATACAGCAAGGAATGATCAATAGCCACCCCAAAACTAACATGGATTTTCCTAGGGCATCAAGCAAACATAGCATCAGGATAAGACAGATTCCAGACTTAGTAGAATTTTCACCAAGTGTAAAACAGTTATGTTGGCATGGCATGTTTGCAAGCATGTTTAAGTCACCTCAAGGCATATCATGGCAAATGGTTTGCACCACAGAAAAGACCACATGATGGAGATTCTAAAACATATTAACATGTGACATGGGGACAAACACATCAATAGCAACGAGCTCTTCAAATCAGCATCTCATAACATGTTACAAAACTTAACAGCCACATACACTTTTGCAACAGAGATAAACATGGCAATATGAACCCTAACAAGGAAGCTACAGCAACAAACATGTAAAGCATCTCATGATGAACATTTTGACATATCATTTGCTTCATTTGGATAAACATGCACCAAGTTATCACATCTCAAACATGGCATGGAAATAACAAGTAGCAGCAGTTTATATCAAGTAGCACTCTTGTCACGAAGATTAAGACATCTAGATGATCTCAAACAAGCATGACACAATGGAACAAAATGTAGAGCACATCACCACGGTCATTTTGATATATCATTTGCACAAAACGGACCTACGAGCACAAAGTTATGGGCATGCAAAGGAGACAACAAAACGTTACAGATCTGGGACTTAGTGGAAAATCACCTCCGCGAAAAGTCAACGCGGGACGTGATGGACCCGGGACGGAGGGATTCAGGCGTTTGGATCGGGGACGTGTGGATCTCGTCCCGATCCGGAGGTTCGCCGGAGAACTTGCCGGAGTTGGGGAAGAAGAAGACCGGAGCGGCGAGGAGATGGCCGGAGGCGGCCGGAGATGGGCGATGCGGCGGTTGGAGGGCGCGCGGCGGCGGCAGTCAGAGGCGCCGGCGGCGCGCGTTGAAGAAGGGCGGCGGCGGCGTAGCTTCGAAGGAGGCGGCGGCGTGCTTCGAAGGAGGCGGCGGCGTGCTTCGAAGGAGGTGGCGGCGCGGTGGGGATGCTCCGGCGAGGCGGCGGCGAGGTCCGGCATGGCGGCGGCGAGGTCCGGGGGAAGTCCGGCGGTGGTCCGGCGAGGCTCCGGCGGCCGGCGGGTGAGGTGGCGATGGTGGAGATGGGGTGAGGTGGAGCGACCAATGAGAGGTCGCCATGTGGCGGTGGAGATGACGTGGCGGCCTCTGGTTGGTTGGAGTGATGTGGCCGCGGGTCGGACGTGTCCGGCGGCAGCGCGGACGTGTCCGGCGCGCGGAGCGGGAGGAAAAATTAGGGTTGCACCGGGATTTCGGGGATGTGGACTAATTTACAGATTCTGGGAGCTAGGAAACTCCAAATGAGGAGCGGTTTTCGGCCATGCGATCACAATTCGACGACCGAGATGATGGCAAGGGTTGTGCTGGGTTTATGGGCTGTTGTGGAGGGGGTCTTGGGCCTTAGAGAAGAGGTTCTTTTAGCCCACTAGGTTAACCGTTGGAGTACCAAACGAACTCCAAACGCGACGAAACTGGACAGGCGGCCTACACGTACCAAAACAACATCGCACGACAAGTCTCACGTCATTCCGGAAACGTTACATGGCCACACATGAAATAAGGGCTCGGGGATGCCACGGGCACGTGTGTGAGCGTCGGAACTCGAAACGGACAACGGGAAGAGGCGAGTGGGACCGGATGCAAGTGACAACACAAATGTAATGCAATGCACATGACAACATGACATGGATGAAATGCACATACGCACACGACAAAACGAAGAAACTCGAAATGAAAGAAGAGCCCAGAAAGGAAAGGATGAAGCCAACGTTTATATATATTGCCATATTTGGAAAGTGTTACATCTGGGGCATTACATGCCCTTCCTCATTTCTTGCCCGGCCATGGACGACTTCATAGTCATCTTCATCACCTTGCCACCAATAGCCATCCATGAAACCACGCAAGAGCAGGTGGTCCCACACCTGCCCGGAATCCGGGTCCGCAATAAGGCTCTTTAGCTTGCATCTTCGACACGGACATCTTATCTCTGTCTCGTTCTTTTGAAGCATAACGGCCTTCGCGGAGCTCAAAAACCTATTCACGATGCCTTCGGTCATCGTGCGGACCATGGTCGCCTGCGGGGTAGAGCAAAACGATATTTTAGAACCAAGAAAAAGTTTGGCATGACTTTCCCTAAAAATAGGACCAAAAAGAATGCATAGTGCCAAAATTCTCGCCGAAACGGAAATGAATCAACATTTCGGCAAAATATTGGCAACTATCGCATTTCAAATACCGGTACCTGCAAACACAAACATATATGCAACACCACAAACATATGCAATAGCACAAACATACATAGATCTAGCTAGGCCATAAAAAGTGCATGTGCACGATTGTTGGAGCTCGAGGGAGAAAAAATGATGTACAACATAAAGATAGCTTTCCCCCCTTACTTACCTATGAAAAAAAGGTAATTTAACCACTTAATTTTGATGAATCTATGGTGCAAATGAGGTGAGGAGGAGGAGGCAGCCGACACAAGCTTGGAGGAGGAGGTGGAGAGAATGAAGTGGGGAAAGTGAGTGTGTAGGTGTGGCTGTCCAAAATATCTAGTTGGTCCCAGTTTACTAATGGCGCACCACTCGCTAATGCGCCATTACTAACCAGTGTTACTAATGGCGCATTAGTGAGTGGTGCGCCATTAGTAGTTTTGCAAAAAATATATAGTACTGGCGCACTGAGTTGGAGGTGTGCCATTACTAGTTAAACTAGTAATGGCGCACTGTGCCACGGTGCGCCATTAGAATGTCTGGAAAAATAAAAAAATTGTTACTAATGGCGCACCGGAGGTCTAGTGTGCCATTAGTGTCTACAACTCTAATGGCGCACCGACACATGGTGCACCATTACTATATAGTAGTGGCGCACCATGTGTCTGGTGCGCCATTAGAGTCCATATCATCTATAGCCCTTTTCCTAGTAGTGCTTGCTTCTGTTGTCGAAGATGCATGTGTGATATGTTTGCATAAGACACACACGTTTTTTCTCGACTTTTATCGAGTGTTGTCCATGTCTCTTTCACACACGCACACACACTTTTTTCACTCACTCTTTCTATTTCACTCTCTCTCTCTAGTTAGGGACTCTCTCACGTCCATAAGCATATGGATGTTTTGAAAAGTCAAACCTCATAAAAGTTTGACCAGGTATATGTGGAGAAAAACATTTACATCTGGAAAGATCATTAGATTCATCACAACATGTACTTACTTCATACTACCATTTATTCTTGGTATTGTAGATATAAGTAATTTCTTTATAAACTTGGTCAAAGTTTCAAAAGTTAGACTTTTAAAAAATGTTGAAACTATATTATCGGACGGAGGGAGAAGCTCTTTCTCACTCTCTCTCTGCTATCTCTCACGGGCCTCCCATCTCACACGAACACTCTATACCGACGGATTATACGCTCACTATGTCAGCGTATAGCTCCGTATATTGTTTAGTTGACCGGTCAACCAGTCCACATGATGCCTTATCAGCTCGTGTTATGTATCTTCGTGTGTTGGCCCATGTGGCAGTGGGTGAAAATAAGTAAACTAGAGGCCCATCTGACATGCGGTGAAGTAAGCAAAGTTGAAACCACTAGGGGTAGCACCCCGCACGCTAGTAAATTGAGGGCGCATTGAGGACTGAGGCCGTAAAAAACACTTGTTTGGGAGAGTGAGAGGCTGGTGTAGTTGGTTTGATTGATTTGTTTATACATGTGGGTCTGTGTGCACAGCGGTGCCAACTCTCTCACATCACGAGAGCGGTGCCAAAATCTCTTGATTTGACATCGACGTGTATTATGTGGCATACTTTTGCGAAATACGGCATTGGCCACATAGTGGAAGGCAACAAATGCACAAGCTCTTCACGTACCCCTAGGTAGTAAATGAGAGGAAAGAGAGAGAGAGAGAGAGAGAGAGAGAGAGAGAGAGAGAGAGAGAGAGAGAGAGAGAGAGAATATCACTAGCCAGCCAACCCTATCGTATGAGCGAATGATATTGGTACCTCTTGATGAAACGGTAATCTTATACATCCAGCTGCTCTAATATGTTCTCTTCTTTTTGCAGATAAAAAAGACCCGAAAGTGAAAAATGTGCTGCACTATAACAATCTCATCGAATGCCTTGATCTCCATCGTACAGAAATTGATTTGATCGATTATCGAGGCAGCACATCTGAGATTAAATTGGCTAGGTTCTTTGTTCTGGAGGCAAGTGTGCTCAAGGTAATGAGGTTTGGCGTTCTCTGGCGCAACAATGAATGGCATGCTGATCACCGCAAGCGTCAAAGCCTAAATGAAAAAGTCTCCGCAGAAGCTGAATTTGTTTTTGAAACATCAAATGGCCAGAGACTTGAAAAGTTATTTGCCCATTAGTGACTTGTCAGGGTGGTGAATTTTAGTTTGTACAATAATGTTGCATCCACCTAAAGTAATGAAAGTTCTTACGCAAACTTCCTAGTAATTCCCTTTTCGTAGGTGCATCATTACTCCTAACATTTGTACTAAAACTTGTAATATTGTCGTGTCCTATTCCTGCGTTTTCAAAATCCTGTGAATCAAACAGGTCCTGAGTTAGTGATGATGTTGTGCCTGCCATCTTTCACCAATAGTCGTCGGATCTAGATCTGACGCATACAAACCAAACTTCTCCAGTTTTGCAAAAAGATGCCCGCACTTGTTCGCTATTTACAAACAACTCCTTGTCTCTCACAATCAGCCTTATCTCCTCCCCCACCACATCTAGAAGGCCATGAAAAAATCTGGCGCGATGGCCGCTGGCGGCGCCGTCCACCCCCCAATCTTGGTGTTCCGTGCAATGCACGAGCATCTACGCATGGGAAATTATGTCGAACACGGCTAGTTGTAAGCAAGCTAGGTCTACAGCCATGATGATAGTGACTGCAGACGGTGAGGCTGACTATAGTATGCAGAACACGGCGCCTATACTCAGGTGTCATCTCCGGCGTACGGTCTTGCCACTTCACTATGAGGAGCAGCATGTAATAATTTGACCAACGGGTAGTACAATGCTACTACATTGGTAGTAGTACTACTAGTACTAGCACCACCGTCTGGATTTAGTAGTACTACCATGTCCATCTGGATTTGGTATTTGACTAGCAATATCTAGTAATGCATGTCACAAAAAATGTACTACTCCCTCCGTAAATAAATAGATGGTGTATTGTTTTATTCCTTTCGGCGATATAACTTAATGTCTTTTTGCTACTTAATAGGATTACATGCAATTAACTAACCACTGTATGTGATGTTTGGTAGTCTCAAGTCATTGAAAGCATGCACGGGCATGGAGGGGGACACAACTTCATTGACTTACTGGACCTGCCTTTGGGTGTATGACACATGGGCCCAACGAGTGGCTGGCCAACCTGTCATACAGCCAAAGGCATGTGCAGTACAGGGGCGAGGAGTAGATGGCCAACACGCACGTGAATTCAACGCAGTCTCCACTTGTCATATAAAGGCTCCCGCCAGTCCAATCTATGAAATCCTACGCACCTACGCACCCAAGGGCAAGAGTGATCACTCCAATCGCAAGATCAGTTGACTAGAAGCTAGATCCATGGAGGTGATGAGCGCGAGCATCAGCCTGCTGTGCCAGATGGTCCATGATGCCGGCCTGCGGCCCGGCACCGAGGAACGTCTCCAGGTAGTGCTTGAGGCCGCCAGGGCGAGGGAGCGCTTGGACGACAGCTTCGTCTCTTTGTTCGACGAGGTCCTCGTCGGCTTCCTCGACAAGTTCACCGTCGTCAAGAAGCTCGCGGACGACCTTGACGTATGCCTCCAGCCCACGCGGCCAGGCTCTGCGATGCTTGCCACCCTCAACGGCCTCTATGGTTACAACCTCTTCGACACACTGGAGGCCCTGTGACTGCTAGCCGTCGCGCCAGAGAATGTCCACCTCGAGGTCGCGCTCACCGCGCAGCGCCTGGCGCAGCAAGACACCATCGACATAATCACCCACGTCTACGCGCAAATCGTCCACAAGGACTACTACATGCAAGAGGAGGATGATAGGACGCTGGCCTTCTTGGACCACAGGGCAACCTTGGACGGCATTGTTCAGAAGCACGTTGAGCTTGCCGCCAACGCCGCTGCTCCTCACACGTCGGTTGGTGACCCGGTGCACTAGGGCGTGAGGATGTCGTTGATGGATCTGTATGTATCTTTATCTTTCCGTCAAATCCATGTACTAGTATATGGTACTACTAGTAATTGTCTTACCTTTCGCATCAACTTCATAATTTTCCTACGTACTCCATGCATGAACCGCTCCAGAACCAAACTTCTCATTACTCTAGGGAAAATCGGTATTTCTATCTATCAGTCGCGCCATGGAGCAGAACCAAATTTTACAAGCTACAAGCTCAAAAGGAAAAGCCTGTCGTGTTCGCGTCGCACCCCCACACGGTTGGTCCGACATGCCGCTCAAGGGGGAATGCATGATGTGTAGCATTTTCACTTACAAGTGGGACCGCGGTTGAGCAAACCGACTATCGGCAAACCCCCACCCCGCCCACCGCGCGATGGCTGAGAAAACAGGAGGGAGAAGAGATGAATGTAGCATGGACTCCAAGAAAATTGGTGTCGGATGGGACTCGTGTGGGTGGCGTGTGTCGTACTGCTAGACATGAATGCTAGTTATGGCCCATGCCATCCCACTATATCGAGGTGCTGGTTACGTAGAACAAATTTCCTGGAGTCCGTGCTCAGCCCTCCTCTATCTCCCTTCTCAGCCAGCCAGCAGACACGCGGAGCCCATTGTCTGTTTGCTCATATGTGGTCCCACATGTTAGTGAAAACGCAAGAGGACCCACTGAACCTGCACATCTTTCACCTCGATGTGGTGGTGATGAAAAGCAAATCCAATAAAGATCTTCGCTGGCCGCTTTTGGAGTTACTCAAGAGTACTAAGATTCTATTTACAGTTTAACCCAAGATGCACATCACGTGGCTTCAACTACCACTCGATTTGCTTGCATGACACGGCCTGGATGCTGGATGTCCCACCTGTCGGCAAAAGGAGGAAGAACTCGACCAAATCTTCGGTTGTGCTCTCGGATTAGACTAGTTGTGCTAACTTAAACTTTTATTGTGTAGAATGGATGCAAGTTTTGGTATTGGGAAGAAGAGTACAACGATATATTGATAGAGCGCAATTTAGTAGATGTTCTAGAACTTTTAGCTAGCATAGAGGCTAGAGATGAGACTAGTGCACTTGTTTATAGAATAGAGGCTAGACACGTCTACTTCTTTACACTCGAAGAAGAAAGAAGCACGCAGGATCGAGCCTCCGCAGATCAACAATGAATGTATCAAGAAGGCACTAATCCAACTTACAGGAGCAGTTATGGAAGTTGGATATCTTCTAAAATGTATTCTTGTGGTTCTTACTTTTCTAGTCAAAATTTTGGTGATGTATTTCCATGTACCAAAAAATCAATGATGAAAAAAAGATATGTGTTTGCAAAAAAAAATGTACGCGGCCGGGATGCGTCTGCGCGTTCGGCGCATGGCAAAACGGAGGTCCGTTTGGGGTCGTGTGTTGGAGTTGGCCTTACAAGTGGGACCACAACTGAGGAAACCGACTATCGGCAAACCCCCACCTCGCCCGCCGCACGATGGCTGAGTTAGAGAAACGACGAGGTTGAAGAGATTGATGTAGCACGGACTCCAACAAATATGGTGACAGATGGAAGTCGTGCTGGTGGTGTGTGCCGTACTCCTGGACGTGAATGCTTGTGCTGGCCCATGCCACCCTACTACTCCTACTACTTATAGTAGTAGTATCGAGGATTCGAGGTGCTAGTTACGTAGAGCGAACACATTAACATATGGCCCACCTCACACTGTGGCCAAATTTCCTGGAGTCTGTGCTAGGTTAAAAAGTGTTCTTTGTGAGGATGGGTGGCTGGTCTCAAGTTTAAACTTGTCGTATTACATACGTAGACGTAGAGATAGTGTAGCATGTGAAGCTAGTACAAATAGTGTACTATTGTTGATTGGCCTCATCCGATAACCTGTTGCAATGCACGTACAATTATGTATTCGGAAAATATTTTTTCCTCGTCGCAGCACCCACTCAGAGAAGCGACTCGAAAGCCATTCATAAATTTAGTAAGTTTATCACAGGCATATCATTTTATTACCTACAACAGGTCATCAACCCACAACGACAACGAGGATACATTATAAATACTAAAGTTTACATCACACAACAAATAACAAGCAATGAAATGTACTTCAACTCAACCAATCTTCGGTGTTGGAAACGCTTGCTTTGAACCACAAGTGATTCTCTGGGAAGGGCCAGATAGTGTCAATCTCGAGACCAGCGCGGGACTGATCATCCAGGCTGAAGCGGCCTACTATATCACGACCAGGGTAGGCAGCCACTGCAATGTCCGACGTATAGATACAGTTGCTTCTCATAAATGGAAGTAATGTTGTGTCAACAGCTGTTGGATCGCCTTTCACCATCATTGGATAGTTTTGTCCCAAGGAGAGTTTGCTCCAAGACTATCAATACTGTACCAGGGAGAAGGTGTTGGCGCTAGCACACTAGTATCCATCCCGAATACCATGCAACGAGTGTTGGAATAGGTCCAGAGAGTGCGACCATGGGAGACAACACTTGCTCCCTCAGTAGTAACATCAGCAGTGGGCTGTATATAGACAAGAAGTGGTGATCCATCGGAACTAGTTGCCAGCCGCCAGTTAGCATATGGGCCCTGCTCATCCTCATGCTCGTGATCATCACCATCGTCATCTCCGCCTTGGTTATAAAAAAAAATTCAATTATAGGTGGTGGAATGTTCACAGGACCTTAGAAACACAAGAAGAAGGTTAATTAGTACTAGAGAAGGGAAACTTGCTAACTCGCATGCATGTGGATGAAACAATTATAATTACGGTGGAAGACAAACGTACTGAAATAATAAGGATCCCATGCAAAAACAATGCCACGAGTGGTGGCAGCAAACACAAGCCTCTCGTCTTCAATTGCATCACAGTACACATCCGTGTATAGAAACTGATTTTTGAGCAATATCCACCTAGTCGAACCATGAAGGATGGCAACAAACTTGTCGAAGATAGCAACAACTTGATAGTTCTTGTAATCCCATGAGCGGCCGGGGACTCGAGAAATTGCTATATTCTGTAGACGACAGTCACCATGATCATACTTGAACGTACGTCGATCATCTGTGTGCTCAACCTCAGGGCCCTCGGAGATTTTTGGAAGTGGAATCCGCTGACGAGTGTACACATTCACAAGTTCCCACTCGCAATTGTACCCAACATAAACAACCCAATCTCCATTTGCACCTGCCCAACGCTTGCCCTCAAGCGATGGCATCTTAACATCATACGTATCATTATCAAGCGGCATCAACTTGCACAAGGCGAGGCTTCCCTTGTCCCCACATCGGTCAGCAGGGTCACGGCGAAGAAGATAGGGGAGATCAAACCGCTCCTGGACCCTTGGGTTCCTTGTAATGGTGTTATTAGTTGAGTCGAGAATGTTCTTGAACGAACCTGCCATGCTAGTCGAGGTGATGATGTCGCACCGATCAATGAGTTCCCCCACCGCGTCATCATTCAGATCGGTGCAAGAATAACGGGGTCGTTTCCGGCTTGTTCCCTCCATGGAGAAGACGATGGAACAATGGCAGAAGGAAGGGTGAAGGAAAATGGAGGAGGGAGGAAGAGAGTGCGACAGCAGTTCCAAATAGAGAGGGAAAGGCGAAGAGTCGGTGGACGGTTGCCAGTTTGCCACGGTACACGAAGAGGCGCCCCGGCCTACACGTCCTTTCGGAAATTGTAAAAAAGGACTCGCCGTCGTCTCATTGACATGTTGGAACGGGACCACATGTCAACGAAACATGGTGTGTAATTTCTCGTGCAAAATGCGACCTGGCCGTGTTGGCCCGAGGTGCCGCATTAGTTATCGCTGAATAATATAAAATATTATGAGTGCAGACGCTCCACACCGAGGTTTGTAGCTCCTTCTCGGTCGTTGGGAATCTATGTTCTTCCACTCTTTTGTTTAAGACATGAGCTTTGTTCATCCTGTTGCCAGCACACGGGACATCTATATGCCTCCATTTTACAAAATCATACTATATGCCTCCATGACATGCGGGACATCTAGCATCAAGGTGGTGTGTCATGCAAGAAAATGGAGATATCCAGTGCGTAAGTGAGTTGTGCACTACGATGGCACCTAGTACTACGCAATATTTTTTCTCCTCGATGGCACGTGAATAGTGCATGTACTCAATGACACGGAACGGGATGGTAGCCATGGACATGGTCGGCCCTTTTTGAAGAGAGTACTAATAAAAATATATTTGAATACAGTACTAATGACAGAGTACATAACTTTGATGTGTCCCGTCAACTCGCAGAACGACGAGAAGCTTGCTTACTACGCCTTCTCCCTCGCCAACGCGTGCGCGGTGGCTCACAGCACGAGGAGAAACTTTTGCTTACAAGCGGTGGATGTGCAGCAGTTCATTTGGTGTCAGATTTCCATCATTATTGTTTGACTTCCGGAAGAGGAGAAGAGCCGAGCGCAAGGTCACCTACTACTACACCCGCAAAAAAAAACCTATAGTACTACTATAGCCAAAGCTGGTCCACCTTTTTAGAGCATGGTTAATTAAGGCTGGTTGTAATGGGGAGTATCATACACTAGTATCATGCATATGATACTAGGCATGATACTAGTGTATGATACTACATCTGTGGTGCATATAGTACTATCATATGTTTGTATCATAGGATAGTTAATTTATTGCCATGCATGACACATAGTAGCACATCATTTAATATGATACGGTATCATGATATGATACTCAACTCTCTCTTTCTTCATTTAATACTATAACACCTCATCAAAATTTCCTAGTTGGCATGCATGATACTACCTATGATACTCCCATTACGGGTAGCCTAATATAGGCGGTTCTGCAGCGGCACATCATTTAGAGCAAGTACTCTCTTCGTACTAGGATCAAAGGAAGTGAAACAAAAGTTGGAGTGGATGCTAGATTGTCAATTAAAACATGATTACATAGGGGGAAATTCATATAGCATTCTATCCTATGAATCAAATGACCAATGTAGAAAAATTATGAGGGGGTTCTCTCCAACAGTGTTCCTCGGCTCGCACCTAGCATCACGGTGGTCGAACTTGGAGTCATTCATCTGGTACACGGGACCACATGTCAACGAAATATGGTGTGTAATTTCTCGTGCAAAATGAGATCTAGCCGCGTTGGCCCGAGGTGCCACATTAGTTATTGACCTTTGTTTTTTTAATGGCGTGCCGTTCAGTTTTGAAGCATGACTAACTGGTACTGTTTGCAGAGAAAATATATAAACTACTCTACCACTACTCCACCTCTAGTACTAGTAGTATAAAAAAGATATATAGGCTAGAGCTTCAGAGCTTTCTTGCTAAGGGCTGCCCACTTGCTTCTCGCACTATCACCCTCTCTCCAGATCTAAAAAAGACGGCCTCTCTCTCCCTTCTCACCGGTGGTCACAGATCCGCCGGGGAACAAAAGGACGTGCAGCGTTGACACACTCGTAGTGCGTGCCGAGATGGCCTCCGTACCCAAGCTCGCTGCCATAGTGCGTGCGGAGGACGACGACCACGAGCGAAGCCACTTCCTGCCGACCCTCGAGTATGCTACCTCTTTTCGAACCATACCCTTGTTCTATTGCCCCATCTGCCACGCCGCTACATGTGGATCTTTTTCCACTCCACCATCTTCCCAATTTGCTATCCTCTACTCTGCTGGTCACGCACACGAAAACCTTAATTTGCACTATTAAAGGAAACCCTACTTCATGCAGACTAATCCTTGGAATATACAAGCCAAGTTTGATAATTAAAAATTCCCACTAGTAATATATGAAAGTGACAACATAAGAGACTCTCTATCATGAAGAACATGGTGCTACTTTGAAGCACAAGTGCGGAAAAAGATAGTAACAGTGTCCCTTCTCTCTTTTTATCTCATTTATTTTTTATTTTTTTGTTGTTGGGCTCTTTGGCATATTTTTCTTTGGCTCATTTGGACTATCTTTTTATTTATTTTTTATACCTCACATGGGACAATGTTCTAATAATGATGATCATCACACTTTAATTTACTTACAACCCAAAAACTATTACTCATTGTGAGACTCGTAATAACGGAATAGTGAATATACATGGCAATATATCTCGGAATGGCTATGGAAAGGTATAAGGATGGTTTAATGCACCAGCGAAAGTTGCGCGGTACTAGAGTGGCTAGCAAAGGTGGAAGGGTGAGAGTGTGTATAATTCGTGGACTCAACATTAGTCATAAAGAACTCACATGCTTATTGCAAAAAGTTTGTTAGCCTTCGAAGCAAAGTACTACTGCGCATGCTCCTAGGGGAGATGTTGGTAGGATTCAACCATCGCGTGCTCCCGACTTTCACGCAAAGACAATCAAGGATAAATTGTGCTCCAACTTCATCACATAACTGGAAGACCATACATGCATGCTATGAAAATCACAAACCTTAACACAAATGTTTTTACTATTCCACAATTTACTACTAGCATAACTCTAATATTACCATCTTCATATCTCAAAACAATTGCAAGGAATCAAACTTCTCATATATTCAATGATCTTCATGAAAGTTTTTATTATATCCCTCTTGAATACCCATCATATTAGGACTAAACTCATAACCCAAGCAAATTGCCATACTATTTATAAGACTCTCAAATTAATATAAGTGAAGCATGACAATTCATCAATTTCTTCAAAATAACATCACCGCCATGCTCAAAAAGATATAAGTGAAGTACTAGAGCAACTTCCTAGCTCAAAAGATATAAGTGAAGCTCATAGAGTATTCTAATAAATTCATGATTAATGCATGTCCCTCTCAAAAGGTGTGTACATCAAGGATGATTGTGGAAAACTGAAAATCAAATAAAACTAAGACTCATATCTTACAAGACGCTTCAAGCAAAATACATATCATGTAGTGAATAAAAATATAGCCTCAAGTAACTTACCGATGGATTGTAGACAAAAGAGGGGATGCCAACTGGGGCATCCCCAAGCTTAGATGATTGGTTGTCCTTGAATATTACCATGGGATGTGTTGTGCATCCCCAAGCTTAGGCTCTTGCCACTCCTTATTCCTTAGTCCATCGAAACTTTTACCTAAAACTTGAAAACTTCACAACACAAAACTCAACAGAAAACTCATGAGATCCATTAGTACAATAAAACAATCTTTGCTTTTAGGTACTGTTATGAACTCATTGTAATTTTATATTTGTATTATATCTACTGTATTCCAACTTCACCATGGCTTATACCCCCCGATATAGTCCATAGATTCATCAAAACAAGCATCAAACACAATGAAAACAGAATCTGTCAAAAGCAGACTAGTCTGTAGAGACGCAATTTTTTGTCTTACTTATATAACTCTTAAAATTCTGAACAATTAGTACAACGTGGGAAATTTATATATCAATTATTTGTGAAAATTTCAGAGATTGATCACGCTCCAGCAATTGCAGACAATTCTGCTACTGGAGGCAAAAGTTTCTGTTTTCTCACGAAATCAAATCAACAATCTTCCAAATCATTCCAAAGGTCTTACTTGGCGCAAACACTAATTAAAACACATGAACAGCATCATAACAGAATAATAATGATATTTTATTGAAAAATAGAAGAAAAGGAAAAGAAACAAAAATATATTGTGTTGCCTCCCAACAAGCGCTATCATTTTACGCCCCTAGCTAGGCATATCACATAGATCTAGGTTTTGTCATCTTTGGTATTCAATTTCTTCCTAATCAGATATTCCAAAACTTTTCTCAGTAACTCTCTTTTCTCATGATCTAACTTTGGTTGGGTAACATTGCATGGAAAACGAAAAATATCTACGCACACGCAAGATCTATCCATAGAGATGCATAGCAACGAGGGGGGAGTGTTTCTGCGTACCCTCGTAGATTGTAATCGGAAGCGTTCAATAACGCAGTTGATGTAGTCGAACTTCTTCGCGATCCAACCGATCAAGTACCAAACGTACGGCACCTCCGTGTTCAGCACACGTTCAGCTCGGTGACGTCCTCGCCTTCTTGATCCAGCAAGACGGGCGAAGTAGTGGATGAGTTCCGGCAGCACGTCGGCGTGGTGATGGTGGTGGTGATGCTATCTCCGTAGAGCTTCTCCTGAGCACTACAAAAATATGACTGAGGGAGGAAACTGTGGAGAGGGGCGTCGCACATGGCTAAGAGATTGTCGTCGTTATGTGTGGCACCCCCCCCCACATATATATAGGTGGAGGGGAGAGGGAAGGCAGCCAGGAGGCGCCCCAAGTGGGGCGGAATCCCACTTGGGCTCCTGCCCCTAGCTGCACCCTCCTTCCATATTTCTGTCGGAGGGAAAGGAAAGGGGGAGAGGGAGGGAAGGGGGAGGCCAAATGCCCCTCCTTCTTTCTCCCATAGGCCGGCTTCCATGGGGGGGTGCGCCAACCCCTTGTGGGCTGGTGTGCTCCTCTCTATTGGCCCAATAGGCCCATCATCCTCATGGGGCTTCCCGGAACCCCTTCCGGTGATCTAGTGATTACCAGGCACCTCCGGAAACTCTTTCGGTGTCCAAATATCATCGTCCTATATATCAATCTTTACCTCCGGACCATTCCAGAGCTCCTCATCATGTCTGTGATCTTATCCGGGACTCCGAACAACTTTCAGTCACCAAACCACATAACTCCTATAACACTATATCGTCAACGAACAATAAGCATAGGGACGCTACGGGTTCGAGAACTATATAGACATGACCAAGACACTTCTCCGGTCAATAACCAATAGAGGAACCTGGATGCACATATTGGTTCCTACATATTCGACGAAGATCTTTATCAGTCGAACCGTTATGACAACATACGTAATTTCCTTTGGCTGTCGGTATGTTATTTACTCGGGATTCGATCATCGATATCTCCATACCTAGTTTAATCTTGTTAGCGACAAGTCTCTTTACTCGTTCCGTAATACATCATCTAGTAACTAATTCCTTACTCATTTTGCTTGCAAGCTTCTCGTGATATGTATTACCGAGAGGGCCTAGAGATACCTCTCCGATACACGGAGTGACAGATCCTAATCTCGATCCATGCCAACTCAACAGACACTTTCGGAAATACATGTAGAGCATCTTTATGATCATCTAGTTACGTTGTGATGTTTGATAGCACACAAGGCATTCCTCCGGTATCCGGGAATTGCATGATCTCATAGTCGAAGGAATATGTATTCGTTATTAAGAAAGCAATAGCAATAAACTGAACGATCATATGCTAAGCTAACGGATGGGTCTTGTCCATCACATCATTCTCCTAATTATGTGATCCCGTTATCAAATGACAACTCATGTCTATGGTTAGGAAACCTTAACCATCTTCGATCAATGAGCTAGTCTTGTAGAGGCTCACTATGGACATGATATTTGTTTATGTATTCACACATGTATTTAAGTTTCGGGTTAATACGATTCTAGCATGAATAATAAACCTTTATCGTGAATAAGGAAATATAAAATAATAATAACTTTATTATTGCCTCTAGGGCATATTTGCATCAGTCTACCACTTGCACTAGAGTCAATAATCTAGATTACATTGTAATGAATCTAACACCCATGGAGTGTTGGTGTTGATCATGTTTTGCCCGCGGAAGAGGTTTAGTCAATGGGTCTACCACATTCATATCTGTATGTACTTTGAAAATTTCTATGTTTCCATCCTTGACCTTTTGACCAATGGAGTTGAAGCCTCTCTTGATGTGTTTTGTTCTCTTGTGAAACCTGGATTCCTTTGCCAAGGCAATTTCTCGAGTGTTGTCACAAAATATTGTCATTGGACCCGATGCACTAGGTATTATGCCCATATCAGATATGAACTCCTTCATCCAGACTCCTTCATGCGCTACTTCCGAAGCAGCTATGTACTCCGCTTCAATGTAGATCCCGTCACCATGCTCTGCTTGGAACTGCACGAACGGATAGCCATTCAATATAAATATGTATCCAGTCTGAGACTTAGAGTCATCTGAATATTTGTCGAAGCTAGCATCAGCGTAACCCTATACGAGAGATCTTCCTCACCTCCATAAATGAGAAACATATCCTTGGTCATTTTCAGGTACTTCGGGATATTCTTGACTGTTCACCGGTGATCCACTCCTGGATTACTTTGGTACCTCCCTGCCAAACTTATGGAAAGGCACACATCAAGTCTGGTACACAACATAGCATACATGATAGAACCTATGGCTGAGGCATAGGGAATGACTTTCATTTTCTCTCTATGTTTTGAAGTGGTCGAGCTTTGAGTCTGACTCAATTTCACACCTTGTAGAACAGGCAAGAACCCTTTCTTTTACTGATCCATTTTGAACTTCTTCAAAACTTTGTAAATGTATGTGCTTTGTGGAAGTCCTATTAAGCATCTTGATGTATCCCTATAGATCTTGATCCCAATATATAAGCAGCTTCACCGAGGTCTTTCATTGAAAAATTCTTATTCAAGTATCCTTTTATGCTATCCATAAATTATAAATCATTTCCAATCAACAATATGTCATCCACATATAATATCAGAAATGCTACAGAGCTCCCACTCACGTTCTTGTAAATACAAGCTGCATCGTAAGTCTGTATAAAACCATATGCTTTGATCACCTCATCAAAGCGTATATTCCAACTACGAGGTGCTTGCACCAGTCCATAGATGGATCGTTGGAGCTTGCACACTTTGTTAGCACCTTTAGGATCGACAAAACCTTCTATTTGCATCATATACAACTCTTCTTTAAGAAATCCATTAAGGAATGCAGTTTTGACATCCATTTGCCAGATTTCATAATTATAAAATGCGGCAATTGCTAACATGATTCAGACAGACTTAAGCCTCACTACATGTGAGAAAGTATCATTGTAGTCAACCCTTTGAACTTGTCAAAAACCTTTTGCCACAAGTCGAGCTTTGTAGACAGTAACATTACCTTCAGCGCTAGTCTTCTTCTTGAAGATCCATTTATACTCTAAGGCTTGCCGATCATCAGGCAAGTCCACCAAAGTCCACACTTTGTTCTCATACATGGATTCTATCTCAAATTTCATGGCCTCAAGCCATTTGTCGAAATATGGGCTCATCATAGCTTCTTCATAGTTCAAAGGTTCACCATTATCTAACAATATGACCTCTAGGACAAGATTACCGTACCACTCTGGTGCGGTATGTGTTTTGGTCGACCTTCGAGGTCCAGTAGTGACTTGATCCAAAGTTTCATGATCATCATCATTAGCTTCTTCGCTAGTTGGTGTAGGCATCATGGGAATGGTTTTCTCTGATGTGCTACTTTCCAAATTGAGAGAAGGTACAACTACCTCATCAAGTTCTACTTTCCTCACACTCACTTCTTTCGAGAGAAACTTGTTCTCTAGAGGGTGTACCCAATAGTTTCTTTCGGGTATCCTGTGAAGACACCTTTCTTCGATTTGGGATCAAGCTTATCAGGCTGAAGCCTTTTGACATAAGTGTTGCAACCCCAAACTTGAAGAAATGACAGCTTTGGTTTCTTTCCAAACCATAGTTCATACGGTGTCGTCTCAACGGATTTATATGGTGCCCTATTTAACGTGAATGTGGATGTCTCTATTGCATAACCCCAAAATGATAAAGGCAAATCGGTAAGAGACATCGTAGAATGCACCATATCTAATAGAGTACAGTTACGCCATTTCGACACACCATTACGATGTGGTGTTCCAGGTGACGTGAGTTGTGAAAGTATTCCACATTGTTTTAAATGAAGGCCAAACTTGTAACTCAAATATTCGTCTCCGCGATCAAATCATAGAAACTTTATTTTCTTTTTATGATGATTCTCCACTTCACTCTCAAATTCTTTGAACTTTTAAAATGTTTCAAACTTGTGTTTCATCAAGTAGATATACCCATACCTACTTAAATCATCTGTGAAGGTGAGAAAATAATGATACCCGCCACGTGCTTCAACACTCATTGGACCGCATACATCAGTATGTATTATTTCCGATAAGTCATTAGCTCGCTCCATTGTTCCGGAGAACGGAGTTTTAGTCATCTTGCCCATGAGACATGGTTCGCAAGTATCAAATGATTCATAATCAAATGATTCCAAAAGTCCATCCGCATGGAGTTTCTTCATGCGCTTTACACCAATATGACCTAAACGGCAGTGCCATAAGTATGTTGCATTATCATTATCAACTTTGCATCTTTTGGCATAAATATTATGAATATGTGCATCACTACGATCGAGATTCAATAAGAATAGACCATTCCTCAAGGGTGCATGACCATAAAAGATATTACTCATATAAATAGAACAACCATTATCCTCTGACTTAAATGAATAACCATCTCACATTAAAAAAGATCCAGATATAATGTTCATGCTCAAAACTGGCACCAAATAACAATTATTGAGGTCTAAAACTAATCCCGAAGGTAGATGTAGAGGTAGCGTGCCGAAGGCGATCACGTAGACCTTGGAACCATTCCCGACGCGCATTGTCACCTTGTCCTTAGGCAATCTTAGTTTATTCCACAACTCCTGTTTCGAGTTACAAATATGAGCAACCGAACCAGTATCAAATATACAGGCACTACTACAAGCATTAGTAAGGAACACATCAATAACATGTATCTCAAATATACCTTTATTCACTTTGACATCCTTCTTATTCGCCAAATACTTGGGGAAATTACGGTTCCAGTGACCACTTCCTTTGCAGTAGAAGCAGTCAGTTTCAGGCTTAGATCCAGCTTTGGGCTTCTTCACTGGAGCGGCAACTTGTTTTCCGTTCTTCTTGAAGTTCCCTTTCTTTCCTTTGCCCTTTTTCTTGAAACTAGTGGTCTTGTTAACAATCAACACTTGAAGCTCCTTCTTGATTTCTACCTCCGCCAATTTCAACATCACGAAGAGCTCGGGAATTGTTTTCTCTGTCCCTTGCATATTATAGTTCATCATGAAGCCTTTGTAGCTTGGTGGAAGTGATTGAAGAAGTCTGCCAACAACACGCTCAACTGGAAGGTCAATTCCCAGCTGAGTCAAGTGGTTATGATACCCAAACATTTTGAGTATCTGTTCACTGACAGAACTATTCTCCTCCATCTTGCAGTTATAGAACTTGTTGGAGACTTCATATCTCTCAATCCAGGCATTATCTTGAAATATCAACTTCAGCTCCTGGAACATCTCATATGCTCCATGATGTTCAAAACGTTTTTGAAGTCCTGGTTCTAAGCCGTAAAGCATGGCACACTGAACTATAGAGTAGTCATCATTCCGCATTTGCGAGGCGTTCATGGCGTCCATATTAGCAGGAGCGGGTGGGTCACCTAGCGGTGCATCAATGACACAATTCTTCTATGCATAAATGAGGATAATCCTCAAGTTACGAACACAGTGTGTGTAGTTGCTACCATCATCTTTCAACATAGATTTCTCTAAGAACACATTAAAATTTAGGGGAAATGTAGCACGGGCGATTGCTCTACAACATAGATATGAAGAACTATTAAGACTAAGTTCATGGTAAATTAAGTTCAATTATTCAAATTACTAATGAACTCACACTTAACTTAACACCCGTCAAGTTACCTAAGTGATACATGATCCAAATCAACTAACCCATGTCCGATCATCACGTGAGATGGGGTAGTCATCAATGGTGAACATCTCTATGTTGATCATATCTACTATATGACTCATGTTCGACCTTTCGGTCTCCAATGTTTCGAGACCATGTATGTACATGCTAGGCTCGTCAAGTTTAACCCAAGTATTCCGCGTGTGTAAATCTGGCTTACACCCGTTCTATGTGAACGTAGAGTCTGTCACACCCGATCATCACGAGGTGCTTCAAAACGACAAACTTTAGCAACGGTGCATACTCAGGGAGAACAATTTTATCTTGAAATTTAGTGAAGGAATCATCTTATAATGCTATCGTCGTTCTAAGCAAAATAAGATGCATAAAGGATGAACATCACATGCAATCAAAATATGTGGCATGATATGGCCATCATCATCTTGTGTTTTTTATCTCCATCTCCAAAGCATCGGCAGGATCTCCATCGTCACCGGCTCGACACCTTGATCTCCATCATAGCGTCGGGGTCGTCTCACCAACTATTGCTTCTACAACTATTGCTAACGCATAGCGATAAAGTAAAGCAATTACATGGCGCTTGCATTTCATACAATAATTAAGAGACAACCCTAAGGCTCCTGTCGGTTGTCGATATTACAAAACATGATCATCTCATACAACAACGTATATCACATCATGTCTTGACCATATCACATCATAACATGCCGTGCAAAAACAAGTTAGACGTCCTCTACTTTGTTGTTGCGAGTTTTACGTGGCTGCTATGGGCTTCTAGCAAGAACCATTCTTACCTACGGCAAAAACCACAACGGTGATTTATCAAGTTTGTTGTTTTAACCTTCTTCAAGGACCGGCCGTAGTCAAATTTGATTCACTAAAGCATGAGAAACAGACACCTGCCATCAACCTTTACGCAAAACAAGTTGCATGTCTGTCGGTGGAACCGGTCTCATGTACGTGGACATGTAAGGTTGGTCTGGGCTGCTTCATCTTACAATACCGTCGGATCAAAATAAGACGTTGGTGGTAAGTAGTATGACCATCACCGCCCACAACTCCTTTGTGTTCTACTCGTTCATATCATCTATGCATAAACATGGCTCTGATACCACTATTGGGTAAGGTTGCATGGAAAACAAAAAATTTATATGCACACGTAAGATCTATCCATGGAGATGCATAGCAACGACAGGGAGAGTGTGTCTACGTACCCTCGTAGACCGTAACCGGAAGCGTTTAATAACATGGTTGATGTAGTCGAACTTCTTCGCGATCCAATCGCTCAAGTACTGAACGTCCGGCACCTCCGCGTTCAGCACACGTTTAGCTCGGTGACGTCCTCGCCTTCTTGCTCCAGCAAGATGGGTGAAGTAGTGGATGAGTTCCGGCATCACGACGGCGTGGTGACGGTGGTGGTGATGATATCTCTACCGGGCTTCGCCTAATCACTATGAAAATATGGCCGACGGACGAAACTATGGAGATGGACGCCACACACGGCTAAGAGATTGTCGTCCTTATGTGTGGCTCCCCCCTCCCACATATATATAGGTGGGGGATAGAGGAGGCAGCCAGGAGGTGCCCCCAAGTGGGGCCGAATCCCACTTGGGCTCCTGATAACCCACAAGTGTAGGGGATCGCAATAGTTTTCAAGGGTAAAGCATTCAACCCAAATTTATTGATTCGACACAAGGGGAGCCAAAGAATACTCTTAAGTATTAGCAGCTGAGTTGTCATTTCAACCACACCTGGAAACTTAGTATCTGCAGCAAGGTAGTCTAGTAGCAAAGTAATATGGAAGTAATGGTAATAGCAATAAATGTAACGGTAGTGTTTTTGTAGTTTTTGTAATAGTAGCAGCGAAAAAGTAAATAAGCAACAAGCAATATGTGAAAAGCTCGTAGGCATTGGATCGGTGATGGGAAATTATGTCGGATGTGATTCCTCATGTAAAAGTTATAACCTAGGGTGACACGGAACTAGCTCCAGTTCATCAATGTATTGTAGGCATGTATTCCGAATATAGCCATACGTGCTTATGGAAAAGAACTTGCATGACATCTTTTGTCCTACCCTCCCGTTGCAGCGGGGTCCTAGTGGAAACTAAGGGATATTAAGGCCTCCTTTTAATAGAGTACCGGACCAAAGCATTAACACATAGTGAATACATGAACTCCTCAAACTAAGGTCATCACCGGGAGTGGTCCCGACTATTGTCACTTCGGGGTTGCCGGATCATAACACATAGTAGGTGAGTATTGACTTGCAAGATAGGATCAAGAACACACATATATTCATGAAAACATAATAGGTTCAGATCTGAAATCATGGCACTCAGGCCCTAGTGACAAGCATTAAGCATGGCAAAGTCATAGCAACGTCAATCTCAGAACATAATGGATACCAGGGATCAAACCCTAACAAAACTAACTCGATTACATGGTAAATCTCATCCAACCCATCACCGTCCAGCAAGCCTACGATGGGATTACTCACGCACAGTAGTGAGCATCATGGAATTGGTGATGGAGGAAGGTTGATGATGATGATGGCGACGATCTCCACTCTCTGGAGCCCCGAACGGACTCCAGATCAGCCTTCCCGAGAGAGATTAGGGCTTGGAGGTGGCTCCGTATCGTAAAACGCGGTAATTCTTCCTCTCTGATTTTTTTCTCCCCGAAAGTGAATATATGGAGTCCGGGGGTACGTCGGTGGAGCAACAGGGGGGCCACGAGGAAGGGGGCGCGTCCAGGGGGAGGGGGCGTGGCCCCCACCCTCGTGGACAGGGTGTGGGCCCCCTGGCTTGGATCTTTCGGCATGGATTTTTTTATATTCCAAAATAATTCTCCGTTGATTTTCAGGTCATTCCGAGAACTTTTATTTCTGCACAAAAATAACACCATGGAAATTCTACTGAAAACAGCGTCAGTCCGGGTTAGGTCCATTCAAATCATGCAAGTTAGAGTCCAAAACAAGGGCAAAAGTGGTTGGAAAAGCAGATACGTTGGAGATGTATCAACTCCCCCAAGCTTAAACCGTTGCTTGTCCTCAAGCAATTCAGTTGATAAACTGAATGTGATAAAGAAAAACTTTGACAAACTCTGTTTGCTCTTGTTGTTGTAAATATGTAAAGCCAGCATTCAAGTTTTCAGCAAAGGTCATGAACTAACCACATTCACAATAACTTTCAGGTCTCATGTCTACTCATATCAATGGCATAATCAACTAGCGAGCAATAATAATAAACCTCGGATGACAACACTTTCTCAAAACAATCATAATATGATATAACAAGATGGTATCTCACTAGCCCTTTCACAGACCGCAAAACATAAATGCAGAGCACCTTCAAAGATCAAGGACTGACTAGACATTGTAATTCATGGTAAAAGAGATCTAGTCAAAATCATACTCAATGCAAATTAATAGCAATACATGCAAATGACAGAGGTGCTCTCCAACTGGTGCTCTTTAATAAGAGGATGATGACTCAACATAAAAGTAAATAGATAGGCCCTTCGCTGAGGGAAGCAGAGATTTGTAGAGGTGCCAGAGCTCGATTTTTAAATAGAGATGAATAATATTTTGAGCGGTATACTCTCATTGTCAACATAACAACCAAGAATCTCGATATCTTCCATGCTACACACATTTTGGGTGGTTCCCAGACAGAATGGTAAAGTTTATACTCCCCCAACCACCAACAAGCACACTCTAGGGCCATCCGAATCCACGGGGTACCGTCCAAACAAGCAACAGCCCTGGGGGAGTATTGTTTAATTATTATGATTTGAGCATGGGACTAGGCATCCCGGTTACCAGCCATTTTCTCATGAATGAGGAGCGGAGTCCACTCATCATGAGAATAACCCACCTAGCATGGAAGATATAGACAACCCTAGTTGATACATGAGTTGTTCGAGCATACGAAACAAAATTTCATTTGAAGGTTTAGAGTTTGGCACGTACAAATTTACTTGGAACGGCGGGTAGATACCGCATATAGGAAGGTATGGTGGACTCATATGGAATAACTTTGGGGTTTATGGAAGTGGATGCACAAGCAGTATTCCCGCTTAGTACAGGTGAAGGCTAGAAAGAGACTGGGAAGCAACCAGCTAGAGAGCAACAACAGTCATGAACATGCATTAAAATTAATCAACAATGAATGCAAGCATGAGTAGGATATAAATCACCATGAACATAAATATCGTGGAGGCTATGTTGATTTTGTTTCCACTACATGCGTGAACATGTGCCAAGTCAAACCACTTGAATCGTTCAAAGGAGGATACCACCCCCATCATACCACATCACAATCATTTTAATATCATGTTAGCACGCAAGATAGACCATTATAAACTCTTAGCTAATTAAGCATGGCATGAGCAGCTATGATCTCTAATTGTCATTGCAAGCATGTTTCATTCATAATAGGCTGAATCAGAAACGATGAACTATCATATTTACAAAAACGAGAGAGGTCGAGTTCATACCAGATTTTCTCATCTCAATCAATTCATCATATATCATCATTATTGCCTTTCACTCGCACGAACGAACGGTGTGGATAATAATAATAGTGCACGTGCATTGGAATAAGCTGGAATCTGCAAGCATTTAATACAAGAGAGAAGACAAGGTAATATGGCTCGTGGTTAATTCAACAATAAAGCATATGAGAGCCACTAAATATTTCAACATGGTCTTCTACTCTTAACCCCCAAAGAAAAGAAAAGAAACTATTTTCACGGGAAAGCTCCCAACAAGCAAAAGAAGAACGAGAAATCTTTTTGGGTTTTCTTTTAATTACTACTATTACAAGCATGGAAAGCAAACTAGCTAAAAACTACAACTATTTTTTTGTTTTTCTTAAGGTTTTTCTAACACACAAGAAAAAGATTAAGAAAAGAAATGAAACTAAGCATGGATGGTACAATGAAAGAGTGTGAGCACCGACGACTAGAATAAGTGTGTGAGCATGAATGTAATGTCGGTGAGAAACACGTACTCCCCAAGCTTAGGCTTTTGGCCTAAGTTGGTCTATGGCCACGGATCGAAGCTACTCTCTCTGGTGTACTGAGAAGCGTCCTCTCGGTGCCACTATTGGCCATCTCATCTGGATCCCACCCATAAACAGACTGCCGGTAAGGATCAAGTGGTGGCTTCGGCTCAGGCTCTGAAGCTTGTGCTTGGCTCTGGTACTTGTAGAAGGCATCTGACGAAACGAGGTATATGCCTGAAAACAGGTCAAACAGAGATAGTGCAGGCAAGGTAACAATCTCACAATATTTTTCATCAAACCTCAATTTATACTTAAGCAACTTCTCTTTGTCTTTAACAATAAAATCATGTGCTATCATACTCTTATAATCTAGATAAACTGGGGCCAGCAATTTTTCTTCCTTCTCATGATGCCTAATAGGTATTCTAAAGTGTTCAGCAAGGCGAGAAGCAAAGATGCCTCCAAAAACAGGGCCTTTTGTGCGGTTCAAACTTAATTTTTTAGCAACGACGACACCCAAGCTAAAGGTTGTGTCTTGAAACAAAGCATGGCGCAAAATGACAATATCAGGGGCACTAAGATTTCCACTGTCCCCGCGACCAATTAAACATCTACTAGCAAATATAGCAAAGTAGCGTAGAACAGGAAAATGTATACTAGTAATTCTTGCCCCTGAAACTTGCCTCGTTTCCCCTACAGCTATCATGTCAATAAACCCTTCAACATCTTAACGGCGTGGTTCTTCAAGACTACCAGCAAAGGGTATCTTGCATACTTCACAAAATTCAAAGAATGACATCTCCTTAACCTCATCATATAAACGAAACTCCACTGAAGGTGGTGATTTCTTAGCATGAAAATGAAAGTTTTGCGTGAAAATATTGGTGAGTAAGAGATACTGTTCACGCTGGTCGTGGAGGAAGTCGGTGAGGCCTGCATTGTTCGCCAAATAATAAAAGTCTTCGTAAATCCCGTCGGCTTCCAAGAACTCGTTACAAGGCCATTCACACGGCCGAACTTCAGCAGTGCGGGGAAGATTATATTTGGGCTTCTTATTTTCTTACTTCTTCTTATCTTCTGAACTTTTACTGGAGGAGCCTCTCAACAATCTCTTTATCATTTTCCTCCCCTGAAGATTTCTGAAATTTTTAGTAACTCAAAATTAAAATGAACCAAACTCAACAAGATTGATAGCAACAACTCCTACAAGTGTCTAGAGACTATATCATGCATTAGAAATACTTGGGACCAAAGAAATTTGACATGCAAGCTCAAGAACAAGGTCACCACAGCAGTAAAAAATTGCAATAAATAAAGCACTAGAACAAAAACTAATTGGACCAATGGAGGAGTCACATACCAAGGAACAATCTCCCCAAACTGTTTTGTGAATGGAGCTTTGAGCAAGGAGATCGAAAATGGCAGCAAGTTGAGCTAGAACTCGTGCTTGAGCTGGATAATGATTTTTTTGGAGGAAGAAGGAGTGTGTGTGCAGGAATAGTGGAGGGGGGCATGTGGGGCCCACGAGGTAGGGGGCGCGCCGTGTGAGGGTGGGCGCGCCCTGGACCATCGTGGCCAGGTGCTCGCTTCCCTCGATGTGTTCTCTGTGCCAAATATTCTCAAATATTCTAAAAATATCATATTTCATTTTCAGGGCATTTGCAGAACTTTTATTTTTGGGGTATTTTTTTATTGCACGGATAAGTCTGGAAACATACAGAAAATAATATTTTTGCTTTATTTAATGGGACAATTACATCCATGCCACTATTTGTGTCACACCCGTTTGTTTTGCCCCTAAATTCAAAAAACCCTCAGTCTTGCCCAACCGCGTTTGCTCCACTTATGTTTTTGCCCTTCCGTCACGGCTCCGCCTGGTCAGTGCCGTTTAACCATAACCGGCAGCTGTTTATGGACACAGCTTGCCCCAGGTGGGTCCCGCCTCACTCTCATTCCTCATCTCATTCTATCTCGCTCGACAAACCCTAGTTATGAGCGGTGGCGACCTTGGCGAGCGGCGGCACCATCGATTCTCCTCCCACCTGATGGACAGCGGGGAATGCGCCGGTGGTGGCGGTGACCTTGGCGAGCGGCCGGGCCATCGATTCTCCTCCCACCCAATAGACAGCGGGGAATGCACCGGTGGCGGCGGCGACAAGGAATCCACGCCGGCTTGGCATATTCCAGCGGGGTACTCCCTCCCTCTCTCCCTAGCTACCTCTCTCCCCCTGGATTTGGTCGAGTATGCTCTGGCCCTCCTTCCCTTTCTCTCTCCCTTGGATCTGGTGGATTAAGCTCTTTTACACTAGATATACATGATGTAGGTAGTTTTTTATTGTTCTTGTGTGTTTATTTATGCCCTATTTGCATAATAGGATGGATCCCACAAGAGCATTTTCTCTGTCTATAAGAATGGAGACAACTGTATTAGGTTCTGTCGGCACAAAGCAACAAGGATGTGGCTTTAATTTCCCATTAGTTGTGGACACCAATAGCAGTTTTAATGAGTTTAGAAATGCAATCTCTTCCAAGTATCCCTGGGGTGTGCTTGATGCAGTAGAGTTCAGGTACTGGGATAGTGAGAAAGTTAATTGGGTCCCTGTGCAGTCTGATGATGAGTTAGCAGTGATGTTTGGAAGAAATGCACGGACCATGTCATGTAACTTTGAAGTTACAGTTATTTAGAGAACTAGAGCAGAAAGCATGTCTTCTAGGCCATCTGGTTCAAGGGGTTCAAGGGGTTCAGGTGTCAAGCTCTCTGGTACACAAGCACGACATAGGTCAAGCACAAGAGCAGGCAGTACTGCTTGTCAGCCACCTAGAACTCCAATTGCTAGAGTCAATTCTGAGCCTTCTTGCAGTCAGAGCCAAGCACAGCCAGAGAAAGTGGTTGATCATGTTGTGGAGGAAGTTATGCCTGATGAGGCAGTGTTGTGTGATGAAGAGGATGTGAAACTGTATCCTGGCTATGTCCAACACAATAACCAGGAAGATGCAGCAGATGAGGATTATATACCAGCAGAATTTTCTGACACGGATGATGATGAGAAGCAGGAGGAACAGGACATGGGACATTTTGAAGATGATGATGAGGACAGGCATGTAGTTATGTATGACAAAGAGAATCCCTCAATTGAGGAAGGTGTAGTCTTTCCCTCTGCAGTTGACTGTAGAAATGCAGTTGCAACATTCTCAATAAGGACAGAAACAGAATTTCAAATTGACAAAAGTGATCCAACAAGGTTTACTGTGCATTGTGCATATGATAGGTGTAAATGGAGATTGCATGCACCTTTGATGAGGAGAAGCACACTGTTTCAGGTACTACACATGTTTTCATAGTTGCAACCCCTAGTAAACTAGTTCTGATTAATAGTTATTTATTACTTATTGTGTTTTCTTATTCATTTCAGATCAAAGTAAATCCTTACCAACACAACTGTCCAAGTGTTAACATAAGCCAGAGGCTGAGAGCTGCAAAGAGAAGGTGGATAGCAGATGCTGCAATGTCATGGATCAGACATAATCCAGGCATTGGTCCAAAAGAAATTCAGCAGAAGTTACTTGAGAAATATGGAGTTGAACCTCCATATATGAGATGTTACTATGGGAAAAAGATGACCCTAGACAGGATATATGGGAAGTATAGTGACAGTTTCTAGCTACTTTACACATTCAAGGCTGAAGTTTAGAGGGCTTCACCTGGCAGTGTTGTTGAGATTGACAAACACATTGTACAGTACAATCTCAGGGGTAAAACTTTCCAGAAAGAGTGCTTTAGAAGAGTATTTGTCTGTTTCAAGGCTTGTCAGAAGGGTTTTTTGGAGGGGTGTAGGCCATACCTTGCTGTGGATGCTACAACATTGAATGGAAGGTTTAGAGGCCAACTAGTTGCTGCATGTGCCATAGATGCTCATAACTGGCTATTTCCTGTAGCATATGGTGTCATAGAAGCAGAGTCTGAAGAGAGTTGGGGTTGGTTTTTCAAAAACCTAAAAAATGTCATAGGACATCCAGAAGGGCTGATGATACATACTGATGCTTGTAAAGGACTAGAAACTGTTGTGGAAGAGGTCTACCCTGCAGTTGAGCATAGAGAGTGCATGAGGCATCTAGCTCAGAATTTCAGTAAGAAGTTTAAGGGGAAGTTTTATGATGAGAATTTGTGGCCTTCCTCACTTACTTACAGCATCAAGAAGCACAACTACCATGTGAGACAGTTGCACAGCAAGCCCAAGGTTAAAGAATATTTGGAAATGCACCACAAAAAAATATGGGCTAGAGCTCTAATAAATGAGTTCAGCAAGGTTGATTATGTTAACAACAACCTGGCAGAAGCATTTAACTCCAAGATCAAGAAGTACAAGGGGCTGCACATAGTGGACTTGCTAGACAAGATTAGGCAATACATCATGGAGAAGTTTGATATAAGGAATAGGATTGCCACTGACCATCATTGGCCACAACATCATACCATCTGTAATGAAGGCCTTGATGGCTAAATCGAAAGGTTTGGGAATGACTTTGGTCAGGAGAAGCCCAACAGAGGCAGAGGTGACTGCTACTGACAAAGAAAAAAGAGAATGCAGGTACCCAGTAGACCTAGCTAAGTGGACTTGCAGCTGCAGACAGTGGCAACTTACTGGCAAGCCATGCATCCATGCTCTCTTTTTTATTACAGCTCTAAGAGGTGAAGCCAATGCCATTGATCAATATGTTCATAAGTACTACTCTGTTGATAAATTCACAGCTACTTATGCAGACAACCTACCAGCTTTAGAGGGAAAGCAAAAGTGGGACACAGTGGATCCAGGATTCAAATTGTGTGCACCAGTTCAGAACAGAGCACCAGGTAGGCCAAGAAAGCAAAGGATTAGGGCTAGTAGTAAAGGAAAGGGGCTTGGTGCTAGAAACAAAAAGTGCAAGAGGTGTGGGAGACTTGGACACATTGCCAAAAACTGCAAAGAATCAGTTGATGCTGCATTTGGAGAGGAGGATGAACATTGGGGAGCAGAAAATGTGGATGAGGCTGCAACAGAACCACTGAACAATGAGGAGAATGCAAATGCTGATGGAACAGATGATGATGATGATGAGGCTACAACAGAACCACTGAACAATGAGCAGCCATCTAAACAAGTTGAAGCTATTGTGCTAAGGTATTTACACTTACTACATTGCATTATTGTTTCTATTTTCTAGGTTTCTGAATGTCCCATGTCTGATTACTCAATCGTCTGTCAGCCCCAGGAAAAATTACAAAAGGCCAGCTGATAGAGGGGCTTCTCCAAGAGCATCTAAGAAGAAACCAAGCCATACAGCAGTAGTTGAACCCTCTGCTCATGCTCAAGCTCCAGCTCCAGCAAAGAACACCAGATCTATGACGCCCCCGATTTGACCGTACACTAATCATGCACGCAAATGTGTACGACCAAGATCAAGGACTCACTGGAAGATATCACAACACAACTCTAGACACAAATTAAAATAATACAAGCTTTATATTACAAGCCATGGGCCTCGAGGGCTCGAATACAAAAGCTCGAAAACATAAGAGTCAGCGGAAGCAACAATATCTGAGTACAGACATAAGTTAAACAAGTTTGCCTTAAGAAGGCTAGCACAAAAGTAACAACGATCGAAAAGGCAAGGCCTCCTGCCTGGGACCTCCTAACTACTCCTCGAAGCCGAACTTCACGTAGAAACATCCTCGGGATCTTCTGGGTCCTGGACTCCATCAATCTGGTTGCATCATCCGAGAAGAAGGAACAAGAGGGGAAAAGGGGGAAAAAAGCAACCGTGAGTACTCATCCAAAGTACTCGCAAGCAAGGATCTACACTACATATGCAATGATATCTGTATAAAGGGGGAATATATGTGGACTGAACTGCAGAAAGCAGAATAAGAGGGGGATAGCTAATCCAATCGAAGACTACGCTTCTGGCCACCTCCATCTTGCAGCAGTAGAAGAGAATAGATGGAAGTAACAAGTATCCTCGTATCTCGCAACCTCCATCTTGCAGCAGTAGAAGGGAGTAGATGGAAAAGTAACAACTATCAAAGCTTCTGGCAGCCTCCGTCTTGAGTAGCAGAAGAGTTCACCAAGTAACATCGTAAAGCATAAACCTACCCGGCGATCCTCCCGCACATCACCCTGTGAGAGAGCAACCACCGAGTTATATCTGGAACTTGTCTGGGTGTGTTTTATTAAGTATCCAGTTCTAGTTGTCATGAGGTCCGAGTACAACTCCGGGTCGTCCTTTTACCGAGGGACACGGCTATTCGAATAGATTAACTTCCCTGCAGGGGTGCACCACATAACCCAGCACGCTTGATCCCATTTGGCCGGACACACTTTCCAGGGTCATGCCCGACCTCGGAAGATCAACACGTCGCAGCCCTACCTAAGCACAGCAGAGAGGTCAGCACGTCGGTCTAAGTCCTAAGCACACAGGGGTCTGGGCCCATCACCCAATGCACACCTGCACGTTGCGTACGCGGCCGGTGAGCAGACCTAGCAACCTCCATTACTAAGGAAGTTGCGTTATGCGGTCCAACCCGGCGCGCGCCGCTAAACCGCTGACGTCAAGAAGGCTTCGGCTGATACCACGACGTCGAGTACCCATAACTATTCCCACGTAGCTGGTTAGTGCGTATAGACCAAATGGCCAGACTCAGATCAAATACCAAGATCCCGTAAACGTGTTATTATGAAATAACCGCGGACAACGACCAGGGCCAGGCCCACCTGTCTCCTAGGTAGTCGCAACCTGCCCTGTCGCTCCGCCACAAAGTAACCATCAGGGGACTGTCGGGAACCCAGGCCCACCACTACCTGTGTGGAACCACCTGCCCCTTCAGCCCCCGTCTCCGAATCATCATCATGTGTATGCAAAGTATGTATATAGTATATACCCGTGATCACACCCGAGTGATCACGGCCCGATAGAATAGCAGGGCAGACGGACAAGGGTGTAGGGCCACTGATGGTATACTAGCATCCTATACTAAGCATTTAGGATTGCAGGTAAAGTATCAACAATGGTAGCAACAATGACAGGCTATGCAGCAGAATAGGATTATCGAAAGCAGTAACATGCTACACTACTCTAATGCAAGCAGTAGAGAGAGGAATAGGCGATATCTGGTGATCAAAGGGGGGGGCTTGCCTGGAAGCTCTGCAGACGAAAGGAATCTTCGGAATCGTAGCCGTAGTCGAACACCGAAGCATCAATGGTCTCGGGGTCTATCACAGTATCGGAGTCTACCGAAAAGAAGCAACGAAGGGGAAACAAATAAATAACAGCGCAAACAATAGCATCACAAAATATAACAAGGCAATACGCGGTGCTACGTGTGACCTAACGCGGTGCTCGGTGATATAGGCGAAGAGGAATAACATCCGGGAAAGTATTCCCGGTGTTAGGCATTTTCGGGCAGATGAAACGGAGGGGAAAGTTGCATGTTCGGTATGCTAGGGACGTGTGGTTGACGAACGGTCTGCGTATTCGGATTCGTCTCGTCGTTCTGAGCAACTTTCATATATAAATTATTTTCATCCGAGTTACGGTTTAAAAGATATGATTTTCTAAAGTTTATATTAATTTCTGGAATTTAATTAATTAATTTAATATAACATTATCCAGAATAGTGCCTGCTGACGTCATCATGACATATGTGTGACGTCAGCAGTCAACTGGTCAGTTGACCAGCCAACATGACATGGGGGGCCCACATGTCATTGAGACAGAATTAATCCAGAGTTAGTTCAAACTAATTGCAGATTAGTTAGTGGGTGGGGCCTACTAGTCGGTGACTGATTAGTGTTAATTAACTAATTAATTAATTTAAACTAATCATTTTATTTAACTCAATTAGCAGGGCCGTGGGGCCCACCGGTCAGACCAGTTGACCAAGTCAACTGGTCAACAGCGGCCCCACGGGCCCACATGTCATAGGGCCAGGGCGGGGCCCAGGGCGCCCACGTGGCAGCCACGTTGGCAGGCCGGCTGGAGCGTCTCCGGCGCGCGCCCGAGCGGCGACAGAGCGCCGGCGAGCGGCGGGATCTCGCTGTGGTGCGCCGTTAGGCGTGCGGCCGGGCGCGTTCGAACCGCACGGGTGCTGTGCGTCGAACGGTGGTGGTGGCGGGGGCACAGGTGGCCGGGAAAATGGCCGGCGTCGAGCCGAGCGGAGCGCAGCTCCGGTGAGTGATGGGGGAGGGTGCTGCGACGTGTTTTAGTGCGCGGTTTTTGGGGCATTCGAGCGTGTGGTCGACGGCGAGTCGGATGGCGCACGTGGCCGGGCCAAACAACGACGACGAAGGCCGAACGGCGCGAAGCAGCGGCGGTCGGAGCACGATGCCGCGGCGGACTGAGCTACGGCGAGCGGGCGAGCTAGCAGAGCAACGGGGAGGGAGGAGTAGCTCACCGGGAGGTGTAGCCGTGTACGCGTGCTCGGGGGAGGGCCGGTGCAGTTGCTGGCGAAGAAGAACGCCGGCGGGGATCCGAGAAGGGGGGGCAGAGCAGCTGCAGCGGAGGAGGGCCTCCGGGCGTCGAATGGTGGTGCAGGGCGACGTAGCCGACGACGAGGAGCGCGGTGGACACGGTGCGGCGACGAGGCGAAGGCGGTGGCCGCGCGTGCTACGGCGGCGGAGCCATGGCTGCGTCGGGTTGCGGTGGGGAGCGACGAGGAGGCAGAGGGAGGTAGCTAGGGTCCGCCCGCGGGGTCGAGGGGTGGGTTAGGGTTCGGTCGAGGGCGTCGCAGGTGACTTGAGGTCGACGGGGAGTCGCCGGATGGCCGCCCTGTGTTCCATCCGCGCCGTGGACGGCGCACGGGCGTCCACCGAGCAGCGGTGAACAGAGGAAGGGAGGAGGAAGGTAAGTGGGCCGGCCTGGTGGCTAGCTGGGCCAGCTGGGCCGGCTGGGACAAGGCCCAGTTGGCCAGAGGGGTTTTATTTTATTTTGTTTGTTTTTGTTTTGTTTATTCTTACCTTTTATTTATTTCTATTCTGTTTTTATTTTAGTTCCTTTCAGTTTAGGTCTTATAAAAATTACCACTAGCACCTAAATTAGTACTTATAAATATACTAGTGCCACACTAATTCTTATCCCTAAATAAACTAGGTTGATATTTTATACTTTATGTATGAATTTAATCAATTGGTCAAGCCACTGTTTTTATTTATTTTAGTGCATTTATTTATTTTATAAAAATGTGGTTTCTCCACCAATATTACTTATGAATTATTTATCACTTTCAGAACATTTTAGTTTTATTGTTTTGGAAACTTTTGTGTTTTCTTTTAATTCAAATTTTAATTTGGATCGTTTTCGAACTAACACGGGATTATCAACAGTAATTGTGGTGACGTGTCGTCATTAGTAGAGGGTTACTGTAGCTTAATTATCCGGGCGTCACAATTCTCCTCCACTACAAGAAATCTCGTCCCGAGATTTAAGCGGTGGAGCACGGGGAAAAAGTGGTGGTAGCGAAAAGCTAACGAGTCTTCTCGGTCTTGGCTGCCCTTTCGAAGAGGTGGATCCCTTTCTTGATGTCTTCAGTTCCCTGCTTCAAGTCATCGTGATCAAGTCGTCATCCTTTCTTCGGGATCTCCATCGTCCTACGAATGCGACCAGGGGAAAACTTTGGTGGAACGTATCTCCACGAAGTATGTGCATCTGAAAATGAATTCAGAAAGTGATACACTAAGTGCCCTACGTGTAGTATTTCAGTGAATGCATTGAGAACAATAAGCGATGGTACCAAAGTTTCAAACGGGTAGGCAATCATTCGATGCCTAACCAGAAGCTGGAATGAGGGCTTCAGCAACGATAATAACATGATGTTTGATTCCAGGGTGAATAATGGTATAGAATTTAGCTCGTGAATCACATACGAAGCCAGGTGCAAAGGATACAATAGAATCCGGGTTGTAAAGAAGAGTCAGGTTTCGATCCAGTGGACCTGTGGGTTATGGGCCCACCATGTGGATTAAGAGTAGGAAGGGCGATGACATCTTGCACAGAAAGCAAGGCATGTCAGAGAATAGTCTGTCAGCTAAGTTGGCAACAATGTCGGTACCAAGGACGGGGAACAAAGAGAACCATAGTCTTGCTCGTTGAATCGAGGCGGACCGGTAGGCAAAATTTTCGTCCACCGGCAGTACCGGAACGTTATGAACAATAGAATCAAGGTCGTACTGACAGAGTTGTACAACGAGGTGTTTACATAAGCAGAGAATTATTACTGCTTAGATTATATGTAGATCAAAGAAAGGTTAAACAAACAAATGGAAAGTAAAATTGTGATTACACACAATTATTAGGAGTATATCCTTCCCATGGAGAAGAAGAACATGGCATACAGGGTAGGAAGGCAAGTACCCAACCATTTAAATAAAGGGGCAAGGATTAATCAAGATGTTATCCATACAATGGTGTTTGGGTAACTGACCAGGAAACATTTAGCATTGGGCTTCAAATGCTCTTGTTGAGAATCGGAGTACCACAGTCATGCTTCGAGATAGCATTGGCATGGTCTTGAAGCAAAGGTCTGACTTGGATACACAAAGGATTCACCAGGAACAACTTATAGAAAAAGTCTTACAATTTCCTCCTGGAAGAATAGTTATCCTTGCAGAAGAAAATATAATGATGGGTCCTCCAGCAGGGGTGCTAGGCATGACATCATATTACCGAGTCATCAAAGGACCAACATTATAACTACTGGAAAGTTGTCCCAACCATCATATCTGACCGAGATTCAGATCCGATTGGTGTCATGATACCACAGGCTCAAGATGTTCAAGAATAAAAGGTGCATCACAAATCGACGAAATGACATTGCAAGATTCTCGGTAAATGAACTATGGGAGCAGGTCCCCAAAATAATAGTTCACCATTAAACAAAGGAGAGGATGAGGAGGTGGCTGATGGGCTCAACAACAATTCATCGAGAATTCCAAACGGATGGATTTCCACAATAATGTGAAAAAGAAGGTGACACCTGTCAACTCAAATGATATAATGTTGTATGCTCGAGGAAAAACATACACCATTAACCATTAGTTGAAAGGTGTGCCCGAATATGACCTTAGGCAGAAAGATCAATGTCAGAGTGACGATTCAATAACCAACAGCCTAAGAACGAACTGTCGATCGTAAACTTCAAAGCAATTGGGTTGCTAGGAGTACAGAACTCAAGCAGCATCGCTAGCATATTGGTATCCCGGCTAAAAACAACACGGGGACCAAGGAAGAATGGTGATGGTGAGTAGTATCATCATACCGAGAATTTCTAAGAGGTGGAGCAATCCCACAACATTCTCGACATAAAAGACAGTAATACTTCAAGGCAGAACACAACACTAGCCGGAAGGCAAGTTGTAATCATAACGTGGACAAGTTCGCGATGAAAGGAAGTCAAGGGTGTTGCCGATGATAATAAAAATAATCGAAGGCAAGGAGAGTATTTCCCATCATGAACACAATTGGCATCTTGGAAGAAGTCAAAGTGTTGAAGGTGATTCGACACATTTGTCGGGAGGTTTCAAGAGGATGCAATCAAACAACAACAACAACAAGCAAGAGAATGCCGAAGTGGCAAGTTATAGGATCAATATAAAAGATGCAAGATCGGAACCAACGTTGCCTTTCGAGACAAGCAACATGATGTTGAGAGCTCTACGTAAGTCGTGCTCACACACTGCAGAATTCATGCACCAAAGAAGGATGAGGTAGCACAGTCAAAGATATCGAGACCAGGATGTACCCGATAGTCTAGGAATAAACCAGATTGAGTTTAAAATTTTCCCAGTAACATTTACTAGGGGTGTTGAATTTTTCGAGCGGAATTGATTTACTAAACGGTGTCCTCGGTTGACGGCAACCTAGAACCCGTAGAGTGACTACGTCGAGGAAGTTATTACTTCAACAAAGTTAGTAAGATGAAGTGCAAAGGCATGATACCCTCGAGATATCAGGGGGTAAAACTCGAAGGTAGAACACGATAGAAGTTGAACTAGGTCATTGACCTATGACAGTAGATGCTTTAACCTTGTCAAAAATTTGACGAGGCCTGGAATGTATTCATTCCAGATATATTGAATAAGGACAGCATGGTCGGAACCATAACTGCAAGGGATCTAATTTATTGACACCGAAAGAATTATTTAGATGAAAAATCATCTTGCAAGAAGCTTCCGAGACGGTCTACATCGTTTCCATGGGCATGAACAAAAGCTCAAGGTCGACTCCCATTTCTCCAATGCATACGTTTCATTTACCTCTTGCTTTGATAAAACTGTAGTGTTGGAATTTTATCCGGTAGAACACCGGAAGGGTATGACTTGTGAAAACTTTTGGGTTCTCACGGATTAGGGGAAGGCATGGGTTCGACCCATCGGGCATCTTAGTAACATATACCACAAGTTTCAAAACTAAAAACACAAGCTCAAAAGCAGAGCATGGTTGGCCAAGCGGAGGATACAATTTACCAAAGGCATTATGTATCAGGGGAAGAACTCAAGGTTTTGATATGTCGGAACGGTCGGATAATAATCCACAAAAGGATCTGGCAGACCGCAACGAATCAGGTGTGAGTATCGATACTCAAATAGAAGAAGAAATAATTAAAGGAGATCACATCATAGAAACAACTGACTAATTCAACCAAATGCAAAGGAATTATGTTTTCCGAAACAAGATATCAAAAGCAAACGCTCTGATCAAGGATGGATAAGTTGAATACACTTAGTTGGACAATCAATAAAGGTTTGAATTGTCGAGAACCAACTCATGTCCGGAATGACGTCTGAGTCGGAAAGATAATTTTATAAAGGATAACTTGATGACCGCGTGCATACGCACACATTGAATCAATAGGCTCAAAATGAATAAGACAAGGGATGTTAACGAGGACTACTAGTCATATGGAATTAACCATAATGCAAGCAGGCAATAATTTCAGGAGTAACAGGCTGCAGGGTATTTTCGAAAGATCAAAAGGCATTCCGATGAATTTTGTGAGACACATGAACAATCGAGAAGAACGGGTCCTCGATAAATGCGAGGAAATAACCGTAAGGGTTTTCATTTGACATAAAACTGCGAGACAGTAAACTCAAAGGATTCTCGGGACAACGGAGAGTATTTCGAGGCATCTTTGTAATAACAAGAGCGACGAGGAATGATCATGGGAATGATAAGGGCATACAGATATCCATAGGGATATATCGGTGGCAGTGAATTGCAAAGGTGATGAGCACAAGTTTTCGGGTTAACAACGGAGAGTATCTTCAGGGTCTTCAGGTGCAGCAGACGATCATCGGTCATAGGGTGCTCTCCGGGTGAACGTGATAACGAGATCCTAATGTTAGATTTAGCAAAATTCATTTATCCCGAATAGAAGAGAGATAAGAGTCCCAGAGTATAGACGAGGAGTAAAAGATCCTAATACCACCCAATGGTGATGTGGGCCCGTAAGCCACACAACAAGTTAGTGAATTTGTTTTTCAAAGACTAGACTCAACTTCGGCCAAGGAGTTGGAAAGGGGGATTCCTACAGGCAGTCGGCTCTGATACCAACTTATGACGCCCCCGATTTGACCGTACACTAATCATGCACGCAAATGTGTACGACCAAGATCAAGGACTCACTGGAAGATATCACAACACAACTCTAGACACAAATTAAAATAATACAAGCTTTATATTACAAGCCATGGGCCTCGAGGGCTCGAATACAAAAGCTCGAAAACACAAGAGTCAGCGGAAGCAACAATATCTGAGTACAGACATAAGTTAAACAAGTTTGCCTTAAGAAGGCTAGCACAAAAGTAACAACGATCGAAAAGGCAAGGCCTCCTGCCTGGGACCTCCTAACTACTCCTCGAAGCCGAACTTCACGTAGAAACATCCTCGGGATCTTCTGGGTCCTGGACTCCATCAATCTGGTTGCATCATCCGAGAAGAAGGAACAAGAGGGGAAAAGGGGGAAAAAAGCAACCGTGAGTACTCATCCAAAGTACTCGCAAGCAAGGATCTACACTACATATGCAATGATATCTGTATAAAGGGGGAATATATGTGGACTGAACTGCAGAAAGCAGAATAAGAGGGGGATAGCTAATCCAATCGAAGACTACGCTTCTGGCCACCTCCATCTTGCAGCAGTAGAAGAGAATAGATGGAAGTAACAAGTATCCTCGTATCTCGCAACCTCCATCTTGCAGCAGTAGAAGGGAGTAGATGGAAAAGTAACAACTATCAAAGCTTCTGGCAGCCTCCGTCTTGAGTAGCAGAAGAGTTCACCAAGTAACATCGTAAAGCATAAACCTACCCGGCGATCCTCCCGCACATCACCCTGTGAGAGAGCAACCACCGAGTTATATCTGGAACTTGTCTGGGTGTGTTTTATTAAGTATCCAGTTCTAGTTGTCATGAGGTCCGAGTACAACTCCGGGTCGTCCTTTTACCGAGGGACACGGCTATTCGAATAGATTAACTTCCCTGCAGGGGTGCACCACATAACCCAGCACGCTTGATCCCATTTGGCCGGACACACTTTCCAGGGTCATGCCCGACCTCAGAAGATCAACACGTCGCAGCCCTACCTAAGCACAGCAGAGAGGTCAGCACGTCGGTCTAAGTCCTAAGCACACAGGGGTCTGGGCCCATCGCCCAATGCACACCTGCACGTTGCGTACGCGGTCGGTGAGCAGACCTAGCAACCTCCATTACTAAGGAAGTTGCGTTATGCGGTCCAACCCGGCGCGCGCCGCTAAACCGCTGACGTCAAGAAGGCTTCGGCTGATACCACGACGTCGAGTACCCATAACTATTCCCACGTAGCTGGTTAGTGCGTATAGACCAAATGGCCAGACTCAGATCAAATACCAAGATCCCGTAAACGTGTTATTATGAAATAACCGCGGACAACGACCAGGGCCAGGCCCACCTGTCTCCTAGGTAGTCGCAACCTGCCCTGTCGCTCCGCCACAAAGTAACCATCAGGGGACTGTCGGGAACCCATGCCCACCACTACCTGTGTGGAACCACCTGCCCCTTCAGCCCCCGTCTCCGAATCATCATCATGTGTATGCAAAGTATGTATATAGTATATACCCGTGATCACACCCGAGTGATCACAGACCGATAGAATAGCAGGGCAGACGGACAAGGGTGTAGGGCCACTGATGGTATACTAGCATCCTATACTAAGCATTTAGGATTGCAGGTAAAGTATCAACAATGGTAGCAACAATGACAGGCTATGCAGCAGAATAGGATTATCGAAAGCAGTAACATGCTACACTACTCTAATGCAAGCAGTAGAGAGAGGAATAGGCGATATCTGGTGATCAAAGGGGGGGGGCTTGCCTGGAAGCTCTGCAGACGAAAGGAATCTTCGGAATCGTAGCCGTAGTCGAACACCGAAGCATCAATGGTCTCGGGGTCTATCACAGTATCGGAGTCTACCGAAAAGAAGCAACGAAGGGGAAACAAATAAATAACAGCGCAAACAATAGCATCACAAAATATAACAAGGCAATACGCGGTGCTACGTGTGACCTAACGCGGTGCTCGGTGATATAGGCGAAGAGGAATAACATCCGGGAAAGTATTCCCGGTGTTAGGCATTTTCGGGCAGATGAAACGGAGGGGAAAGTTGCATGTTCGGTATGCTAGGGACGTGTGGTTGACGAACGGTCTGCGTATTCGGATTCGTCTCGTCGTTCTGAGCAACTTTCATATATAAATTATTTTCATCCGAGTTACGGTTTAAAAGATATGATTTTCTAAAGTTTATATTAATTTCTGGAATTTAATTAATTAATTTAATATAACATTATCCAGAATAGTGCCTGCTGACGTCATCATGACATATGTGTGACGTCAGCAGTCAACTGGTCAGTTGACCAGCCAACATGACATGGGGGGCCCACATGTCATTGAGACAGAATTAATCCAGAGTTAGTTCAAACTAATTGCAGATTAGTTAGTGGGTGGGGCCTACTAGTCGGTGACTGATTAGTGTTAATTAACTAATTAATTAATTTAAACTAATCATTTTATTTAACTCAATTAGCAGGGCCGCGGGGCCCACCGGTCAGACCAGTTGACCAAGTCAACTGGTCAACAGCGGCCCCACGGGCCCACATGTCATAGGGCCAGGGCGGGGCCCAGGGCGCCCACGTGGCAGCCACGTTGGCAGGCCGGCTGGAGCGTCTCCGGCGCGCGCCCGAGCGGCGACAGAGCGCCGGCGAGCGGCGGGATCTCGCTGTGGTGCGCCGTTAGGCGTGCGGCCGGGCGCGTTCGAACCGCACGGGTGCTGTGCGTCGAACGGTGGTGGTGGCGGGGGCACAGGTGGCCGGGAAAATGGCCGGCGTCGAGCCGAGCGGAGCGCAGCTCCGGTGAGTGATGGGGGAGGGTGCTGCGACGTGTTTTAGTGCGCGGTTTTTGGGGCATTCGAGCGTGTGGTCGACGGCGAGTCGGATGGCGCACGTGGCCGGGCCAAACGACGACGACGAAGGCCGAACGGCGCGAAGCAGGGGCGGTCGGAGCACGATGCCGCGGCGGACTGAGCTACGGCGAGCAGGCGAGCTAGCAGAGCAACGGGGAGGGAGGAGTAGCTCACCGGGAGGTGTAGCCGTGTACGCGTTCTCGGGGGAGGGCCGGTGCAGTTGCTGGCGAAGAAGAACGCCGGCGGGGATCCGAGAAGGGGGGGCAGAGCAGCTGCAGCGGAGGAGGGCCTCCGGGCGTCGAATGGTGGTGCGGGGCGACGTAGCCGACGACGAGGAGCGCGGTGGACACGGTGCGGCGACGAGGCGAAGGCGGTGGCCGCGCGTGCTACGGCGGCGGAGCCATGGCTGCGTCGGGTTGCGGTGGGGAGCGACGAGGAGGGAGAGGGAGGTAGCTAGGGTCCGCCCGCGGGGTCGAGGGGTGGGTTAGGGTTCGGTCGAGGGCGTCGCAGGTGACTTGAGGTCGACGGGGAGTCGCCGGATGGCCGCCCTGTGTTCCATCCGCGCCGTGGACGGCGCACGGGCGTCCACCGAGCAGCGGTGAACAGAGGAAGGGGGGAGGAAGGTAAGTGGGCCGGCCTGGTGGCTAGCTGGGCCAGCTGGGCCGGCTGGGACAAGGCCCAGTTGGCCAGAGGGGTTTTATTTTATTTTGTTTGTTTTTGTTTTGTTTATTCTTACCTTTTATTTATTTCTATTCTGTTTTTATTTTAGTTCCTTTCAGTTTAGGTCTTATAAAAATTACCACTAGCACCTAAATTAGTACTTATAAATATACTAGTGCCACACTAATTCTTATCCCTAAATAAACTAGGTTGATATTTTATACTTTATGTATGAATTTAATCAATTGGTCAAGCCACTGTTTTTATTTATTTTAGTGCATTTATTTATTTTATAAAAATGTGGTTTCTCCACCAATATTACTTATGAATTATTTATCACTTTCAGAACATTTTAGTTTTATTGTTTTGGAAACTTTTGTGTTTTCTTTTAATTCAAATTTTAATTTGGATCGTTTTCGAACTAACACGGGATTATCAACAGTAATTGTGGTGACGTGTCGTCATTAGTAGAGGGTTACTGTAGCTTAATTATCCGGGCGTCACAAGATCCAAGGCAAGGTTGTTACCCAACCCAGCAAGAAACACTAGGAGCAAATCACAAAAGTTCTAATTGCTCCCTGCCATCTTCGACTTAATAATGTGATGTGCACTTGGCTCTTGAGTGTGCATTGTCTTGTTGAACTACTTTGTTATGTCGTCGTCGTGTCATCTTGAACAACTTTGGTATGTCATCGTCGTGTGCACAACTTTGGTATGTCATTGTCGTATGAACAACTTTGGTATGTTGTTCTCATGTGAACAACTTTGGTATGTCGTCATGTTGTTCAATTGTTATCATTCTGTGATGTTCAATTGGTGTGCAATCTTATGGCATGTTCAAGATCAATCAATGTTTTGGATCATCGATACTACTAAATTCACATAAATAACTCATAAACAACACTACATCATCCATCATAAACAACACTACATCATCCATCATAAACAGCACTACATCATCCTAACTTGCTCAAATATGTGAAGACACATAGATGGCCACAACAACAACACACAATAGGGTAATACCAAATAGAAGTGTCCACACACGCAGCATTTCATCTCGCTCTTTCAGTTTCTTCTTCAAAGTGCGCTTCTTCTTCGCCAGCTCTAGGTTTCTCTTCTGCAAATAATGACATTTTATCCACATCTGTTCAATCTCACCATGCATGTGTTCAAATGCAAGTGCAACACGAGTTGGGGGAGGCGGATCAACCCAAACCAACCATTGGCACTCTTCTGGCAACTGCAATTTAGGCAAAGATCAGATCATAGCAAGGACATGTCCATATCCAAGATTATAATGATCTAAATGTTACTCTTACATCAATTGGGCACTCTAAAAACCGTCGGCCGGTGCTTCCCCCTCCCCAGGCGACTCGACGGGTCGGAACTAGGCCATGTCTAGCGCAATGGTGCTTCGAGCGGTACTCCAAGCCGGTGTAGGTGTCGTCCGGCAGATAAAACTCGGATGCATGCTCCATAATGCCCACCCCATGGACCTTCTCAAAAAATGTGAGATTTTCCCCCAAAATACAAAAACCCTAACCCTAGAACAGAGGAGCCGCGGGAAATCCAAAGGGAATCACCAAGCGTTGCTTACCTCTCCAGCCATGGCGGGTGCCGACGAGAGCTTAGATGAGATGCCCGGGCTCGACATCTCCAGATCCACCTCCTCCCGCTTCTCCTCCTCTAGTTTTGCCGCAGCCGCTTCGTCGGTCGTTTTTTTCACTTGAGCTCAACGAGGAGGAAGTAATAAGGGCAACCACCCCAGGGGTAAACATGTCCAGAAACAGCCGCCGGTTATGGTCAAACGGCGCTGACCAGGCGGAGCCGTGACGGAAGGGCAAAAACATAAGTGCAGCAAACGCGGTTGGACAAGACTGAGGGTTTTTTGAATTTAGGGGCAAAACAAACGGGTGTGACACAACTAAGGGCTGAAATGTAATTGTCCCTTATTTAATCTAATTAACAGAAAGTAAAAGGAAGGTACAGAAAGTTGTGCTATCTAGATTCACCCATCTCATGCTCGTCAAAAGGAATCCATTAACAAGGTTGATCAAGTCTTGTTAATAAACTCTTTCCGAATAACATGAAACCGGAGAATTTTCGAATAACACTAGGTTACCTCAATGGGGATATGTATGTCCCCAACAATAAGAATATCATATGTCTTATTGACAGTAGGAAGAGGAAATTCAAAACCTCCAATAGTAATAGTTAAAAAAATTCCAATAGAATTGATACTGTGGACCTGAGGTTGTCTCCTCGCAAAGTGTACCGTATGCTCATTACCATTGACATGAAAAGTGACATTGCCTTTGTTGCAATCAATAACAGCCCCTGCAGTATTCAAAAAGGGTCTACCAAGGATAATAGACATACTATCGTCCTCGGGAATATCAAGGATAACAAAGTCCTTTAGAATAGTAACATTTGCAACTACAACAGGCACATCCTCACAAATACCGACAGGTATAGCAGTTGATTTATCGGCCATATGCAAAGATATTTCAGTAGGTGTCAACTTACTCAAGTCAATTCTACGATATAAAGAGAGAGGCATAACACTAACACCGGTTCCAAGATGACACATAGCAGTTTTAACATAGTTTCCTTTGATGGAGCAAGGTATAGTGGGTACTCTTGGATCTCCTAGTTTCTTAGGTATTTCACCCTTAAAAGTGTAATTAGCAAGCATGGTGGAAATTTCTACTTCGGGTATCTTTCTTTTGTTGGTAATAATATCTTTCATATACTTAGCATAAGGATTTATTTTAAGCATATATGTCAAACGCATACGCAAAAAGATAGGTCTAATCATTTCAGCAAAATGCTCAAAATCCTCATCATCCTTTTTCTTGGATGGTTTAGGAGGAAAAGGCATGGGTTTCTGAACCAATGGTTCTCTTTCCCTACCGTGCTTCCTAGCAACAAAGTCTCTCTTATCATAACGTTGATTCTTTGATTGTGGGTTATCAAGATCAACAGCGGGTTCAATCTCTACATCATTATCATTGCTAGGTTGAGCATCGTCATGAACATCATCATTAACATTATCACTAGGTTCATGTTCATTACCAGATTGTGTCTCAGCATCAGAAACAGAGATATCATTGGGATTCTCAGGTGTGTCAGCTACAGGTTCACTGGAAGCATGCAAAGTCCTATCATTTTTTTCTTCTTCTTAGAAGAACTAGGTGCATCTACATTAGCTCTCTGAGAATCTTGCTCAATTCGCTTAGGGTGGCCTTCAGGATACAAAGGTTCTTGAGTCACTTTACCCCCTCTAGTTGCAACTCTAATAGAAAAGTCACTATTCTTACTATTTAATTCATTGAGCAAATCATTCTGAGCCTTAAGTACTTGTTCTACTTGAGTGGTAACCATAGAAGCATGTTTACTAATGAGTTTCAATTCACCTTTAACTCTAGACATATAATCACTCAAGCGTTCAATCATATAAGCATTACGTTGCAATTGTCTACCAACATAAGCATTGAAGTTTTCTTGCTTCACAATAAAATTGTCGAACTCATCTAAGCATTGGCTAGCAAACTTATAACGAGGAATATTACCTTCATCAAATCTATAAAGAGAATTTACCTTTACTACCTGTGTCGGGTTATCAAGACCATGGATTTCATCAATAGGTGGTAAATTCTTAACATCTTTAGCTTTAATACCTTTTTATTTCATAGATTTCTTTGCCTCTTGCATATCTTCAGGATTGAGAAATAGAACTCCCCTTTTCTTCGGAGTTGGCTTTGGAGCTGGTTCAGGAAGTGTCCAATTATTTTCATTGGCCAACATATTATTCAATAGTAATTCAGCTTGATCAACTGTTCTTTCCCTGAAAACACAACCAGCACAACTGTCCTGGTGGTCTCTGGAAGCATCGGTTAGTCCATTATAAAACACATCAAGTATTTCATTCCTCTGAAGAGGATGATCAGGCAAAGCATTAAGTAATTGGAGAAGCCTCCCCCAAGCTTGTGGGAGACTCTCTTCTTCAATTTGCACAAAATTATATATTTCCCGTAAGGCAGCTTGTTTCTTATGACCAGGAAAATATTTAGCAAAGAAGTAATAAACCATATCCTGGGGACTACGCACACAAACGGGATCAAGAGAATTAAAATATGTCTTAGCATCACCCTTTAACGAGAACAGAAACAACTTAAGGATATAGTAATAACGAATCTTTTCATCGTTGGTAAACATGGTGGCTATATCATTCAACTTGGTAAGATGTGCCACAGCAGTTTCAGATTCATAGCCATGGAAAGGATCAGATTCAACCAAAGTAATTAACTCAGGATCAACAGATAAATCATAATCCTTATCAGTAACAAAGATAGGTGAAGTAGCAAAAACGGGGTCACATTTCATTCTAGCATTCAAAGACTTTTCTTTCAGCTTAGCTAATAATTTCTTAAGATCATATCTATCGTTGTAAGCAAGAAAGTCTCTAGCAGTTTCTTCCTCCATAACATAACCCTCAGGAATAACAGGCAATTCATATCTAGGGGAGAATCTTCATCATCACTTTCATAAATATTATCAGTTTCAATATTTGCATTCTCCCTAACCTTAACAATTTGTTCATCCAGAAATTCACCTAGTGGCACAGTATTATCAAGCATAGAAGTAGTTTCATCATACATAGCAGAAGTGGCATCATCAAGAACATGCAACATATCAGATTCAATAGCAGGAGTAGGTGTCACGAATTTACTCATAACAGAGGGTGAATCAAGTGCAGAGCTAGATGGCAGTTCCTTACCTCCCCTCATAGTTGAGGGAAAGATCTTGGTTTTTTAGTCCTTCAAATTCTTCATAGTGATCAACAGATATAAATCCCAAGTGACTTATAGAATATAGTTACGCTCCTCGGCAACGGTGCCAGAAAATAGTCTTGATAACCCACAAGTGTAGGGGATCGCAACAGTTTTCGAGGGTAAAGTATTCAACCCAAATTTATTGATTCGACACAAGGGGAGCCAAAGAATACTCTTAAGTATTAGCAGCTGAGTTGTCAATTCAACCACACCTGGAAACTTAGTATCTGCAGCAAGGTAGTTTAGTAGCAAAGTAATATGGAAGTAACTGTAACAGCAATAAAAGTAACGGTAGTGTTTTCGTAGTTTTTGTAATAGTAGCAGCGGAAAAGTAAATAAGCAACAAGCAATATGTGAAAAGCTCGTAGGCATTGGATCAGTGAGGGGAAATTATGTCGGATGTGATTCCTCATGTAAAAGTTATAACCTAGGGTGACACAGAACTAGCTCCAGTTCATCAATGTAATGTAGGCATGTATTCCGAATATATTCATACGGGCTTATGGAAAAGAACTTGCATGACATATTTTGTCCTACCCTCCCGTGGCAGCGGGGTCCTAGTGGAAACTAAGGGATATTAAGGCCTCCTTTTAATAGAGTACCGGACCAAAGCATTAACACATAGTGAATACATGAACTCCTCAAACTAAGGTCATCACCCGGAGTGGTCCCGACTATTGTCACTTCGGGGTTGCCGGATCATAACACATAGTAGGTGACAATTGACTTGCAAGATAGGATCAAGAACACACATATATTCATGAAAACATAATAGGTTCAGATCTGAAATCATGGCACTCGGGCCCTAGTGACAAGCATTAAGCATGGCAAAGTCATAGCAACATCAATCTCAGAACATAATGGATACTAGGGATCAAACCCTAACAAAACTAACTCGATTACATGGTAAATCTCATCCAACCCATCACCGTCCAACAAGCCTATGATGGGATTACTCACGCACGGCGGTGTGCATCATGGAATTGGTGATGGAGGAAGGTTGATGATGACGATGGCGACTATCTCCACTCTCCGGAGCACCGAACAGACTCCAGATCAGCCCTCCCGAGAGAGATTAGGGCTTGGCGGCGGCTCCATATCGTAAAATGTGATAATTCTTCCTCTCTGATTTTTTTCTCCCTGAAAGTGAATATATGGAGTCCGGGGGTACGTCGGTGGAGCAACAGGGGGCCCACGAGGCAGGGAGGCGCGCCCAGGGGGAGGGAGCGCGCCCCCCACCCTCGTGGACAGGGTGTGGGCCCCCTAGCTTGGATCTTTCCATAGGTATTTTTTATATATTCCAAAACAATTCTCCGTTGATTTTCAGGTCATTCTGAGAACTTTTATTTCTGCACAAAAATAACACCATGGCAATTCTGCTGAAAACAGCGTCGGTCCAGGTTAGTTCCATTCAAATCATGCAAGTTAGAGTCCAAAACAAGGGCAAAAGTGTTTGGAAAAGTAGATACGTTGGAGACGTATCAGCTCCTGCCCCTAGATGTGCCCCCCTTCCATATTTGTGCCGAAGGAAAAGAAAAGGGGGAAAGAGAAGTAAGGGGAGGCCGAATCCCCCTCCTTCCTTTCTCCCATAGGCCGGCTGCCACAGGGGGTGCACGAGCCCCTTGTGGGCTGGTGTGCTCTTCTCTATTGGCCAATAGGCCCATCATCCTCCCGGGGCTTCCCGGAACCCCTTCCAGTGATCCGGTGACTACCCGGTGCCTCCCGAAACTGTTCTGGTGTCCAAATATCATCGTCCTATATATCAATATTTACCTCAGGACCATTCCGGAGTTCCTCATGATGTCTGTAATCTTATCTGGGACTCCGAACAACAATCGGTCACCAAATCACGTAACTCATATAACACTATATCATCAATGAAAGTTAAGCGTGCGGACCCTACGAGTTCGAGAACTATGTAGACATGACCGAGACACTTCTCCGATCAAAAACCAATAGTGGAACCTGGATGCCCATAGTGCTTCCTTCATATTCTACGAAGATCTTTATCAGTCGAACCGTTATGACAACATACGTAAATCCCTTTGTCTGTCGGTATGTCGGCGATATACCCCGCGGTATGACCCGGCCGGAGATATGACCCGGCTAGGACTTGGTGTTTCATTGGTGACCCGGCAGTTTGTAAGCCGGCGGACAGTTATAAGCTAGATTGTAAGCCGGCAGATGGTAAGTCAGATTGTAAGCCAGATGTTTAAGCCGGTAGATGTTTATGTTAGATGATTAAGCCAGATGTTTAAGCTGGCAGATGTTAAGCCAGATGTTTAAGCCAGATGTTTAAGCCAGCAGATGTTAAGCCAGATGTTTAAGCCGGCAGATGTTAAGCCGGATATTTAAGCCGGCAGATGTTAAGCCGGATGTATAAGCCGCCAGATGTTAAACTAGATGGTAAGTCAAATTGTGACAGAGTCGCCTGGGTTTAATAAGCCCAAAATGTTAAGAAGCCCAAGACATTAAGAAGCCCATGGAGAGAAGCCCATGATGAGAAGTCAGAATAGTTTAAGTCTTAATCCGAGTTGGACTCTACATGTAACCCGCCCCTTCAAATTATATAAGGAGGGGCAGGGCACCCCAAGAGGGACAAAAAATAATCTCTAGGGCTAGACACAACTAGAGGAGAGCCGGTTTACGGCGACTCCCCCATGATCATAATAAGACCTAGCCACAAACATCATGTAGGGTTGTTACCGAATGATGTTTCTTGGGGCCCGAAGCTGTCTAAATCCTCGTCTTGTGTTGTGTCTCTCGATTCTGCTCAACCCCTCTCAAGCTACTACATAGATGCGTTGGCCTCACGACTAAGTCCTCTTCCTAGGACAGTTGCCATGACAATTCCACGACAGTTGGCGCCCACCATGGGGCCCGTGCATGATGGTGTTGAGTTCTTGGAGGGATCTCTTCTAAGGATCGAGAAGTTCATAATTTCCAGATGAAGAACCATTTCGGAAGGATCTGCATCAGCTTGGAGTTCATAAGTCCAGAATTTTAAACTATGGGACTCAAAAGAATCGGGGTCGCAATATGTTCACTGTCGTAAGTCGCCAAGAAATCATCAGTCGGGTTTGATTGCGGTTATGTCAACATCAGCAATCGTTAAGGGTCAAATCTCGAAGTTGTTTGTCAAGTTTTCTATTTACATCAAGACTACGACAAGGACTCAGATGTGAACTTTTTCAAGATTCCTACAACTCGAAAACGGAGACAACTACGACCGGCACGAGGAGTCAAACGCGCCTGAGCTGACCCGTCTCGCCGAATCTGACTTACCACTGCGGTCTCGTTGAGCCGCCCCCACTGATTCACCCTGTGCCTACGAGTCGCCATCGCCTTGCCGCGCTTCCAAGTCGCTGCCGGCTGGCCGTGCTTTATTCGAGCTTCGCGCCAGGCCACCTGCTGTTAAGATCGTCCCCGCTTCCGTCGCTCGAGCGACTGTGCTAAGTCGTCGTTGCAGTGTTGCTGGCCCAAGTCGCCACCACCTACTCAAGCCACCCTGTGGCCGGTCTACTCCGCCTCCGACCCGGCCTGGGGTCCGGGTCTCCTCTGCCCGTGCCCGATCAGATTCGGCCCCATTCCAGGCCTTGAATCACTCCCCGCCAGGGCCTCCTGCTGCATCTGAAACCGTCTCCGCGGCCTTGAGCTGCCGTTTGCCGAGGGCCGGTCCCTGTTCCGCGGTGCCGCACGCCCAAACCCGCCACGGCCTCGTGCTGCTTCTGCCATGGTTTCCGCAAGTCGTCGTCGCTGGCGAGACACCTCTGCCATGACTAGGATCAAATCAGCCGCTGACCAAGTTTACTGTTGCATCTGAAACCACCTCGCGCTTGACCCGTCATGTTGCGCCTTGGCCCGCCGCGTCGAGGGACCGGCGTCGTCAAATTGTTGTACCTCGATACGAATCGGACGCCACTTGTGCTAAACCGCCTGCTTCTGAGCCGCCCCGGCCTAGCTTCCGTCATTTGCTGAAAACGGCAGCTCTTAAAAACTGTCTGGTCTTGTGTCCTTTGCCTGCTCCAAACTGCAGCTGCACCTGAGTCGCCGTTGTTTTCAGCCGCCGCTCCGGCCGTGTGTTGCAGGCCGCAGCTTCCAATCGTTTTCATCCCTCGTCCGCCGATGAAGTAGCAGCATATGTTCTACTGCGATCAGACCAAGTGGAGGACTACGCTAAACCTTCTTGACTGAACAAGCATCAGTTTATTTGGGGTCAATGTTTGCTCCTACTACTTTGAGCATGGAGGCTAAACCAGTACTGAAGTCCCCAAGTCTTGAATATTACCTTGGGGTGCCTTGGGCATCCCCAAGCTTAGGGTCTTTCCACTCCTTATTCTCATCATATCGATATCTCACCCAAAGCTTGAAAAATTCAACCACACAAAACTTAACGTAACTTCGTGAGATAGGTTAGTATGACAAAGAGTAAACCATTCACTTTGGTACTATCAAAGACCAGGTTCTTAATTGTTCTCACACAATGCCTACTGTACCATATCATTTCTACAATTTATATTGAGAAATATAAGCCATAGAAACTAGAAAACAAGCAAACTATGCAATGAAAACAGAATCTGTTAGAAACAGAACAGTCTGTAATGATCTGAACAACAACCATACTTCTGCTACTCTAAAAATTATGAAATAAATTGGTGGACGTGAGGAATTTTTCTATTAATCTTCTGAAAAAAGAATCAACTCAAAAGCACTCTTCTGTAAAAAAATGGCAGCTAATCCCGTGAGCGCAAAGTTTCTGTTTTTTTATAGCAAGATCACATTAAGTTTCACCCAAGTCTTCCCAAAGGTCTTACTTGGCACTTTATTGACACAAAAGCTATAAACATGATTACTACAGTAGCTTAATCAATTAAACACACACAAACAATAAGGGTAGATATTGGGTTGTCTCCCAACAAGCGCTTTTCTTTAATGCCTTTTAGCTAGGCATGATGATTTCAATGATGCACTCATAAAAGATAAGAATTGAAACATAAACAGAGCATCATGAAGAATATGACTAGCATATTTAAATCTAACCCACTTCCTATGCCTAGAGATTTTGTGAGCCCATAATTTATAGGAACAAGAATCAACTAGCATAGGAAGGCAAGACAACTATAACTTCAAAAATTTAAGCACATAGAGACGAAACTTGATATTATTGCAACTTCTACAAGCATGTATTCCTCCCTCATAAAAAAAATTAGTAGCATCATGAATGGGTTCAACAATATAACCATCACATAAAACATTATTTTCATGATCTACAAGCATAGAAATTTTACTACTCTCCACATAAACAAAATTCTTCTCATTCGGAATAGTGGGAGCAAACTCGAAATAGTGGAATCATTACTAACTAAAGTTGACACTCTTCCAAATCCACTTTAGATGATAGTATTATTCATACTCCAAAAGATATAAGTGAAGTTCATGGAGTATTCTAGGATTAATATCGACTAGCAAATATGTTGGGGAATATAGTATTTCAAAAAAAAATCCTACGATCACGCAAGATCTATCTAGGAGAAGTATAGCAACGAGTGGGGAGAGTGTGTCTACGTACCCTCATAGACCAAAAGCGGAAGCGTCTAGTGACGCGGTTGATGTAGTCGAACATCTTCGCGATCCAACCGATCCAAGCACCGAACGTACGGCACATCCGCGTTCAGCACACGTTCAGCTCGATGACGTCCCACGAGCTCTTGATCTAGTTGAGCGTCACGGGAGAGTTTCGTCGGCACGACGGCGTGGTGGCGGTGATGATGAAGCTACCGGCGCAGGGCTTCGCCTAAGCACTACAACGATATGACCAAGGTGTGTATCTGTGGAGAGGGGCACCGCACACGGCTAAAATCAACTTGTGTGTCTGTGGGGTGCCCCCTGACCACGTATATAAAGGATGGAGGGAGGAGGAGGCCGGCCGTCATAGGGCGCGCCCAAAGTGTGGAGTCCTACTAGGACTCCCTAGTCCTAGTAGGATTCCAGCCCCCACATGGAATAAGAAAAGGGGAAGGGAGAAGGAGAAGGAAGGAAGGGGCGCCCCCTTTCCCTAGTCCAATTCGGACCAGTCCATGGGGAAGGGGCGCGGCCACCCTTGAGGCCTTTCTCTCCTTTCCCGTATGGCCCATTAAGGCTCAATTCGCATTCCTGTAACTCTCGGGTACTCCGAAAAATACTCGAATCACTCGGAACCTTTCCGATGTCCGGATATAGCATTCCAATATATCAATCTTTACGTCTCGGCCATTTCGAGATTGTTAGTCATGTATGTGATCTCATCCGGGACTCCAAACAAACATCGGTCATCAAATCACATGACTCATAATACAAATCATCATCGAACGTTAAGCGTGCGGACCCTACGGGTTTGAGAACTATGTAGACATGACCGAGACATATCTCCGGTCAATAACCAATAGCAGAACCTGGATGCTCATATTGGCTCCTACATATTCTACGAAGATCTTTATCGGCCAGACCGCATAACAACATACGTTATTCCCTTTGTCATCGGTATGTTACTTGCCCGAGATTCGGTCGTCGGTATCATCATACCTAGTTCAATCTCATTACTGGCAAGTCTCTTTACTCATTCCGTAATGCATCATCCCGCAAGTCTCATTAGTCACATTTCTTGCAAGGCTTTTAGTGATGTGCATTACCGAGAGGGCCAGAGATACCTCTCCGATAATCAGAGTGACAAATCCTAGTCTCGATCTATGCCAACTCAACAAACACCATCGGAGACACCTGTAGAGTATCTTTATAATCACCCAGTTACGTTGTGACGTTTGATAGCACACAAAGTGTTCCTCCGGTATTCGGGAGTTGCATAATCTCATAGTCATGGGAACATGTATAAGTCATGAAGAAAGCAATAGCAACATACTAAATGATCAAGTGCTAAGCTAACGGAATGGGTCAACCAATCACATTATTCTCTAATGATGTGATCATGTTCATCAAATGACAACTCATGCCTATGGCTAGGAAACTTAACCATCTTTGATTAACGAGCTAGTCAAGTAGAGGCATACTAGTGACACTCTGTTTGTCTATGTATTCACACATGTACTAAGTTTCTGGTTAATACAATTATAGCATGAATAATAAACATTTATCATGATATAAGGAAATAAATAATAACTTTATTATTTCCTCTACAGCATATTTCCTTCAGTCTCCCACTTGCACTAGAGTCAATAATCTTGTTCACATCACCATGTGATTTAACACCAACAGTTCACATCCTCATGTGATTTAACACTTTATAGTTCACATCGCCATGTGACCAATACCCAAAAGGTTTACTAGAGTCAATAATCTAGTTCACATCGCCATGTGATTAATACCCAAAGCTTACTAAGGTGTGATCATGTTTTGCTTGTGAGAGAGATTTAGTCAATGGGTCTGCCACATTCAGATCCGTATGTATTTTGCAAATTTGTATGTCTACAATGATTTGCACGGAGCTACTCTAGCTAAATGCTCCCACTTTCAATATTTATCCAGATCGAGACTCAGAGTCCTCCAGATCGGTGGCAAAGCTTGCATTGACGTAATTCTTTACGACGAACTCTTTATCACCTCCATAACCGAGAAATATTTCCTTAGTCCGCTAAAGATAATTTTGACCGTTGTCCAGTGATCTACTCCTAGATCAAAATTGTACTCCCTTGCCAAACTCAGGGCATGGCATACAATAGGTATGGTATACAGCATGGCATACTTTATAGAACATATGGCTGAGGCATAGGGAATGACTTTCATTCTCTCTCTATCTTTTGTTGTCGTCGGGCTTTGAGTCTTACTCAACTTCACACCTTGCAACACAGGCAAGAACTCTTTCTTTGACTGTTCCATTTTGAACTACTTCAATAACTTGTCAAGGTATGTACTCATTGAAAAAACTTATCAGGTGTCTTGATCTATCTCTATAGATCTTGATGCTCAATATGTAAGTAGCTTCACCGAGGTCTTTCTTTGAAAAACTCCTTTCAAACACTCATTTATGCTTTCCAGAATATTCTACATCATTTCTGATCGACAATATGTCATTCACATATACTTATCAGAAAGGTTGTAGTGCTCCCACTCAATTTCTTGTAAATACAGGCTTCACCGCAAGTCTGTATAAAACTATATGCTTTGATCAACTTATCAAAGCGTATATTCCAACTCCGAGATGCTTGCACCAGTCCATAGATGGATGCTGGAGCTTGCACATTTTGTTAGCACATTTAGGATTGACAAAACCTTCTGGTTGCATCATATACAACTCTTCTTTAATAAATCCATTAAAGAACGCAGTTTTGTTTTCCATTTGCCAGATTTCATGAAATGCGGCAATTGCTAACATGATTCCGACAAACTTAAGCATCGCTACGAGTGAGAAAATCTCATCGTAGTCAACGCCTTGAACTTGTCAAAAACCTTTCGCAACAAGTCGGGCTTTGTAGACAGTAACATTACCATCGGCGTCAGTCTTCCTCTTAAAGATCCATTTATTTTCAATGGCTTGCCGATCATCGGGCAAGTCAACCAAAGACCGCACTTTGTTCTCATACATGGAACCCATCTCAGATTTCATGGCCTCAAGCCATTTTGCAGAATCTGGGTTCATCATCGCTTCCTCATAGTTCGTAGGTTCATCATGGTCTAGTAACATGACTTCCAGAACCGGGTTACCGTACCACTCTGGTGCGGAACGTATTCTGGTTGACCTAGGAGGTTCAGTAGTAACTTGATCCGAAGTTTCATGATCATCATCATTAGCTTCCTCGCTGATTGGTGTAGGAATCACTAGAACTAGTTTATGTGATGTACTAATTTCCAATTCGGGAGAAGGTACTATCATTATTCAAGAACTCGGCCGAGTTACCATTTAAATGGCCATTTAATCGGTACTCAGTGCCTAACTGAGGCGAATAGCACATACTCGATTCATTAAATGGTCAAGCCAATTAACTGGCATTTAATCGGTTGTCAGACGATTAACAGGTTGTCAAACTGATTAATCGGTGATGGGTCAGGTGACTGAAGCGGCATCCATAAAAAAGGGGTACTGAAGTGGCAATCCAGGCCATTTTTGGCCTCGTACCTCCAGCACTGCATCCTCCCTCTCCCAAATCGCAGCGCCCCTTCCTCTCCTGACTCCTCACGAGTCATGACCATGGCTTCTCCTCGCCGGCCCTAGCCACCGCCGGCGATCGCACTGCTCCCGTAGCCGGCCCTACCTTCTCTAACCCCCATCCCCTCCCATCCTCTTCTCCCCGTCTCTCCTCCAGCCCCTACCTGCAGACTGCAGCAGCGGCGACATAGGACAGTCAGCTGTTGGAAATATGCCCTAGAGGCAATAATAAATTGGTTATTATTATATTTTCTTGTTCATGATAATCGTTTATTACCCATGCTAGAATTGTACTGATAGGAAACTCAGATACATGTGTGGATACATAGACAAACACCATGTCCCTAGTAAGCCTCTAGTTGACTAGCTCGTTGATCAACAGATGGTCACGGTTTCCTGACCATGGACATTGGATGTCGTTGATAACGGGATCACATCATTAGGAGAATGATGTGATTTACCAGACCCAATCCTAAGCCTAGCACAGATCGTGTAGTTCGTATGCTAAAGCTTTTCTATATGTCAAGTATCTTTTCCTTAGACCATGAGATTGTGCAACTCCCGGATACCGTAGGAATGCTTTGGGTGTACCAAACGTCACAACGTAACTGGGTGGCTATAAAGGTGCACTGCAGGTATCTCCGAAAGTGTCTGTTGGGTTGGCACGAATCGAGACTGGGATTTGTCACTCCGTATGACGGAGAGGTACCTCTGGGCCCACTCGGTAGGACATCATCATAATGTGCACAATATGTGATCAAGGAGTTGATCACGGGATGATGTTTTACGGAACAAGTAAAGAGACTTGCCGGTAACGAGATTGAACGAGGTATCGGTATACCGACGATCGAATCTCGGGCAAGTGCTATACCGATAGACAAAGGGAATCGTATACGGGATTGATTGAATCCATGACATCATGGTTCATCCGATGAGATCATCGTGGAACATGTGGGAGCCAACATGGGTATGCAGATCCCGCTGTTGGTTATTGGCCGGAGAGTTGTCTCGGTCATGTCTGCATGGTTCCCGAGCCCGTAGGGTCTACACACTTAAGGTTCGATGACGCTAGGGTTATAGGGAAAGTATGTACGTGGTTACAGAATGTTGTTCGGAGTCCCAGATGAGATCCCGGACGTCACGAGGAGTTCCAGAATGGTCCGGAGGTAAAGATTCATATATGGGAAGTCCTGTTTTGGTCACCGAAAAAGTTTCGGGCGCTATCGGTAGCGTACCAGGACCACCGGGAGGGTCCCGGGGGTCCACCGGGAGGGGCCACCAGCCCCGGAGGCATACGTGGTCCAAGTGTGGGAGGGGACCAGCCCCAGGTGGGCTGGTGCGCCCCCCCCCCCCCACCATGGCCCAAGGCGCCTCCAAGAGGGGAGGGGGGCAAACCCTAGGGCAGATGGGCCCTAGGGCCCAATCTGGTGCGCCCCCCTCTCCCTCTCCCCCTCTGGCCGCCACCCCTAGATGGGATCTAGGGTGGCCGCACCCCTAGGGGTGGGAAACCTTAAAGGGGGCGCAGCCCCCCTTCCCCCTATATATATGTGAGTTTTGGGGCTACCCATAACACGTTTTGACCTCTGTCGCTTGGCACAGCCCTACCTCTCTCCCTCCTCGTCTCTCGCAGTGCTTGGCGAAGCCCTGCTGGAGTCCCGCGCTCCTCCACCACTACCACGCCGTCGTGCTGCTGTTGGATGGAGTCTTCCCCAACCTCTCCCTCTCTCCTTGCTGGATCAAGGCATGGGAGACGTCATCGGGCTGCACGTGTGTTGAACGCGGAGGCGCCGTTGTTCGGCGCTTAGATCGGAATCAACCGCGATCTGAATCGCAGCGAGTACGACTCCTTCACCCGCATTCTTGCAACGCTCCCGCATCGGGATCTACAAGGGTATGTAGATGCACTCACCTTCCCTTCGTTGCTAGATTACTCCATAGATGGATCTTGGTGATGCGTAGGAAAAATTTTGATTTTCTGCTACGATCTCCAACAGTGGTATCAGAGCTAGGTCTATGCGTAGTATCTTGCACGAGTAGAACACAAAGTAGTTGTGGGCGTAGATCATGTCAATTCTCTTGACGTTACTAGTCTTATCTTGATTCGGCGGCATCGTGGGATGAAGCGGCCCGGACCGACCTTACACGTACTCTTACGTGAGACAGGTTCCACCGACTGACATGCACTAGTTGCATAAGGTGGCTAGCGGGTGTCTGTCTCTCCCACTTTAGTCGGATCGGATTCGATGAAAAGGGTCCTTATGAAGGGTAAATAGAAATTGGCATATCACGTTGTTGTTTTGGCGTAGGTAAGAAACGTTCTTGCTAGAAACCTATAGCAGCCACGTAAAAACTTGCAACAACAATTAGAGGACGTCTAACTTGTTCTTGCAGCATGTGCCGTGTGATGTGATATGGCCAAAAGGATGTGATGAATGATATATATGTGATGTATGAGATTGATCATGTTCTTGTAATAGGAATCACGACTTGCATGCCGATGAGAATGACAACCGGCAGGAGCCATAGGAGTTGTCTTATTTATTGTATGACCTGCGTGTCACTGAATAACGCCATGTAATTACTTTACTTTATTGCTAAACGTTAGCCATAGTAGTAGAAGTAATGTTTGGCGAGACGACTTCATGAAGACACGATGATGGAGATCATGATGATGGAGATCATAGTGTCATGCCGGTGACGATGATGATCATGGATCCCTGAAGATGAAGATCAAAAGGAGCAAAATGATATTGGCCATATCATGTCACTATTTGATTGCATGTGATGTTTATCATGTTTTACATCTTATTTGCTTAGAACGACGGTAGTGAATAAGATGATCTCTCACTAAAATTTTAAGAATTGTGTTCCCCCTAACCGTGCACCGTTGCTAAGGTTCGTTGTTCCGAAGCACCACGTGATGATCGGGTGTGATAGGTTCTAACGTTCGCATACAACGGGTGTAAGCCAGATTTACACACGCGATACACTTAGGGTTGACTTGACGAGCCTAGCATGTACAGACATGGCCTCGGAACACGGAAGACCGAAAGGTCGGACATGAGTCGTATAGAAGATACAATCAACATGAAGATGTTCACCGTTGATGACTAGTCCGTCTCACGTGATGATCGGACACGGCCTAGTCGATTCGGATCATGTATCACTTAGATGACTAGAGAGATGTCTATCTGAGTGGGAGTTCATTAGATGAACTTCATTGTCATGAACAATAGTCTAAGTTGTCTTCGCAAATTATGTTATAGACCAATAACTGCGTTGTAGCTCCATGTTTAATACGATCCTAGAGAAAGACTAAGTTGAAAGATATTGTAAGCAATGATGCGGACTGGATCCGTAGTCCGAGGAGTGTCCCCACTGCTGCACAGAAAGCTTACATCTTTGATGCACCGCTCGATGTGCAAACCCCTACAACGTTGTCTGTGGATGTTGTGAACACCTGACAGAGACATCCTGATGACTACTTGATAGTTTAGTGCACCATACTTTATGGCTTAGAATCGGGATTCCAATGACGTTTTGAACGCCATAGAACATATGAGATGTTCTAAGAGCTGAAATTGGGATTTCAGGCTCATGCCCGTGTTGAGAGGTATGAGACCTCTGACAAGTTCTTTTGCCAAAAAGATGGAGGAGAATGGCTCAACTAGTGAGCATGTGCTCAGAATGTCTGGGTGCTAAAATCACTCGAACCAAGTGGGAGTTAATCTTCCAGATGAGATAGTGGTTGACGGAATTCTCTAGACACTATCACCAAGTTACTAGAACTTCGTGATGAACTATGACATGCAAAGGATGGAGATGATCCCGGAGCTATTAGCGGTTCTTAAGACCGCAAAAGTAGAAATCAAGAAGAAGCATCAAGTGTTGATGGTTTAACAAGACCACTGGTTTCAAAAGGGCAAGGGCTAGAAGGGAAACTTCATGGATGGCAAACCAGTTGTCGCTCTGATGAAGGAACCCATGGTTGAACCCAAACCTCAAGACTAAGTGCTTCTATTGTAAGGGGAACGGTCACATGATAGCGGAACTACCCCAAATACATGGTAGATATGATAGCTGGAAACTTCAACAAAGTATATTTGATATACGTGTTATTGATGTGTACCTTACTAGTACTCCTTGTAGCACCTGGGTATTGGATACCGGTTTAGTTGCTATTAGTGACTTGAAGCAAAAGCTACGGACTGAATGGAGACTAGCTAAGGGCGAGGTGACGATGTGTGTTGGAAGTGTTTCCAAGGTTGATAAGATCACCATCGCACGCTCCCTCTACCTTCGGGATTAGTGTTGAACCTAGATAAATGTTATCAGGTGTCTACGTTGAAGCATGAATATGATTAGATCATGTTCATTGCAATACAGTTATTCATTTAAGTTAGAGAATAATGGTTATTCTGTTTACATGAATAATACCTTTATGGTCATGCACCCAATGGTTTATTGAATCTCGATCATAGTAATACACATGATAATAATATTAACGCCAAAAGATGTAGAGTTAATAATGATAGTACCACTTTCTTGTGGCACTGCCGCTTATGTCATTTTGGCATAAAATGCATGAAGAAACTCCATGTTGAAGGATGTTTGGAGTCACTTGATTTTGAATCGCTTGACACATGCGAGCCATGCCTCATGGGCAGGATGACTAAGATCCCGTGTTCAGGTACAATGAAACGGGAAAGTGACTTGTTGGAAATCATACATGCTGATGTGTGTGATCCAATGAGAATTAAGGCGTGTGGTGGATATCGTTATTTTCTCATCTTCACTGACGATTTGAGTAGATATGGGTATATTTACTTAATGAAGCAAAAGTCTGAAACATTTGAAAAGTTCAAGCAATTTCAGAGTGAAGTTAAGAATCATTATAACAAGAAGATCATGTTCCTACGATCTGATCAAGGGAAGATTTTCTGAGTTGTGAGTTTGGCAATCACTTAAGACATTGTGGAATTGTTTCGCAGTTGAAGCCACCTGGAACACCACATCGTAATGGTGTGTCTGGACATCATAATCGAACCTTATGAGATATGGTACGATCTATGATGTCTCTTACCGATCTACGATTGTTATTTTGAGGTTATGCATTAGAGACAGCTGCATTCACTTTAGATAGGGCACCATCTAAGTCCGTTGAGACGACGCCGTATGAACTGTGGTTTGGCAAGAAACCATAGTTGTCGTTTCTCAATGTTTGGGGCTGCGATGCTTATGGCTTCAGCCGGAAAAGCTCGAACCCAAAGCGGACAAATACATCTTCATAGGATACCCAAAGGTAACAGTTGGGTATACCTTCTATCTCAGATCCAAGGGCAAAATGTTTGTCGCTAAGAATGGGTCCTTTTTCGAGAAGGAGTTTCTCTCGAAAGATTTGAGTGGGAGGAAGATAGAACTTTATGAGGTTGTCGAACCTTCACTTCAACCGGAGAGTAGTGCAACACAGAAAGATGTTTCTGTGGAACCTACGCCTGTTGAAGAGGAAACTAATGATAGTGATCATGAAGTTTCGGATCAAGTTGCTATCGAACCTCGTAGGTCGACAAGAATATGTACTACTCCTGAGTGTGATACGTCCAAAACGTATCTATAATTTCTGTTTGCTCCATGCTTCTTTTGTGTGATATTGCTATGATATTGATGCACTTCCATACACTTTTGATCATATTTGGACTAACCTATTAACTCAGTGCACCACAGTGCCAGTTCCTGTTTTCTGCTGTTTTTCTATTTCAGGTTTCCCCCATATTAAAAGTGCCCCAAAAATTCCGGGAAAAATACAGGAAAAATCAGCGTACAGGAAGCTTCGCGAAGAACCAAAGCGGGGCCAGAGGGGAGCCAGGGGGCCCAGGCGGCCACCTGGCGCGGCCCCACCCCTGGCCGCGCCAGGGGGCGCCTGGGGCCCCTGCTCCGCCTCTAGTTGCCCCCCTTCGCATATATATTCCTCTCGTCCCGAAACCCTCGAGGATGGAACCCTTTTTCGCGATCTCGCCTCTGTTCCGCCGCCGCAGCACTTCCAAGATCGGGAGCATCAGGAGAACTCTTCCCGGCACCCTGCCGGAGGGGAGAACCACCACCGGGAGCTTCTCCACCACCATGGACGCTTCCCGGATGAGTCGTGAGTAGTCCACCTTGGACCATGGGTCCATGATCAGTAGCTATGTGATGTTCTCCTCCCCTCTTTGCCCTTCATGGTTTAGACCTCGTGAGCTGCCCTACATGATCGAGGCACATATGTAATCTTTCTGCTGTTGCTCTGCTGAGTTTGCTGGGATCTGATGGATTATGAGATTATGTTCAGATTGTGTTTGAGTAATATATTTGATTCACCTATTTTATATCTTTGTTCTTGAGTAATTCTTGCATGTTCTCCGTTGCTGTTTATTGCTTTGGCCAAGTAGTAGGTAGTAACTCCAAGAGGGAGCGTTATGCTTGATTGTGGGTTCATGCCCCCTGATGACTAGCTTGAGTGACAGAAACATGAGTCTAGGGGATGTGATGTTGCCACAAGGGGGAAAACAACGGCGCTTGTACTTGCGGGTGCAAGGATTGTTTACTTTACGCAAAGTTCTTTTAATGCAGTTGTCTGTTGCTTTGAGTTTACACTTTGGGTGGGATTCGCAACTTAATACCAGCGAGATGTTCCGGATAGATATCTCAAGGTGGATGATTAGTAGTAGATGCAGATGGATTTCGGTCTACTTGCCTTGGCGTACCGCCCAGGCTTTTGAGCCTCTACCTTTCTTTGCAGCATAGTTAGCATTGGTTTGCGCACATAATCCTGTCAATTGCCCAGATGTAATTTGTTTACCTCCCTTTGCTGTTTTATCGTCTTTTGGGAGAGAGACATCACTAGTGAACATCATGGGACCCCGGTCCATATTACCACCGCTGATCACACCTTCTATTTACTTCCTGTTTTTATTTCCTAGTTGCAGTCATAGCTATCATTATTATCTCTTGTGTTTGATCCTTTGTAAACAACAAGGCCGGAGGGATTGACAACCTCTCTGTACTCGTTGGGAGCAAAGTTATCTGTATCTGTGTGCAGGTCCTGTCAACCGCTAAGTTTCTGGCGCCGTTGACACCTACTTGTCGACCCTCGGAGTCTCACGGGATTCGATCCTTGGTATCTTTGCCAAGGGAAATTTGCCGCTACGCTACATCTCAACCTTCCACTTGGGGTAACCAACGAGGGGCGAGAAGCCATCAAGAAAGTTTCTGGCACCATTGCCGGGGACTCCACTCTTCAAGATAGGGGAGTTGCACGCTATCTTTTATCTTTGCTTTTTAGTCTTGTTAGTTTACCTTTCAGTTTTTGCTTTAGTGTCCCTTACCAAAAATCACAAAAATAGTTATCTTGCTTGCTGCTGCTATGGGTTCCACCGAGAACACCAAGTTGTGTGACTTCACTAGTAATAACAATAATGACTTTATCTGCACGCCTATTTCTACACCTGCCACTTCAGCACCTTCTTATGAGATTAAACCTGCTTTACTGAACCTAGTTATGAAAGATCAATTCTCCGGTGCTAGAGATGATGCTGCTTTGCACTTAAATAATTTTGTTGAGCTCTGTGATATGCAAAAGTACACAGAAAAGATGGTGATATTGTTAAGCTTAAGCTTTTTCCTTTCTCCTTGAGAGGAGGAGCTAAAATCTGGTTTCAATCCTTGCCTAGGAATAGTATAGATTCTTGGGACAAGTGCAAGGATGCCTTTATTGGGAAGTACTACCCCCCTGCTAAAATTATCCAATTAAGGAGTAACATAATGAATTTTAAACAATTGGATAATGAACACGTTGCCCAAGCTTGGGAACGCATGAAATCTCTTGTCAAGAACTGCCCTACTCATGGTTTGACTACTTGGATGGTTATCCAAACTTTTTATGCAGGCTTGAACTTTACCTCGCGGAACTTGTTAGATTCGGCCGCGGGAGGAACCTTTATGTCAACTACACTTGGTGCTGCCACGAAGCTTCTCGACGAGATGATGACCAATTATTCCCAATGGCACACCGAACGCGCTCCAACAGGTAGGAAGGTAAACTCTGTCGAGGAGATTTCCTCCCTAAATGAAAAGTTGACTTGATCATGTCTCTACTTTCCAAGCAATCTTCTATTGATCCTCATGATGTTCCTTTAAATTCTTTGATTGCTCAAGATCAAGTAGATGTGAACTTTATCTCTAGAAACAATTTCAATAACAATGCTTATAGGAGTAATTTTGGTAGCAACCCTAGACCGTTCCCCTCTAATTCCTATGGGAACAACAATACTTATCCTAGCACCAAGAACTCCACCCAAAGAGATAGAGACATGCCTAGTTATGAGAAACTTCTAGAAATAGAAAAGGCCACTAAGAACTACATGCACACCCAATATGAACAAAACAAGACCTTCTCGAGGCAATTAGATGAGCACACTGCTGTCTTGCAAGACATTGGTAGACAACTGGAGAGCCTAAATATTGAGATTTCTAACCTCCAGACTAGGCTCACCATCACTGAGACCCAAGTTTCCAATATGTCCCACACACAAGCCACTTTGATAAACCAAATGGCAGCTAAACCTGAAGTGGTTGCACCCCTGAAGGAGGAAGAAGATAGAATTAAGAGCCTTCCTACCCACCACACTGTTGCTACTATTCAAGTTGTTGAGGATATCCAAACTCTTAGCACCCAATGCACTCCTAGTCCCATTGGACCTATTAATGGTGATGCTATGACCTCGACCGTAGAAGAAGAAACTCCTATGACCATAGAAGCTACCAAACAAGTGAGCCTAAAGGACACCACTACCACTTTACTTGATAGTAGTGACCTTAATTTTGATAATTGCACCCTTTCTGAAGTTATTGGTTTTCTTCACAAGATGTCTAGAGATCCCCACACTAGCACGCTTAATCTTGCCTTCACGGAGCATATCACTAATGCTCTTATCAAAGCTAGGGAGGAGAAGCTTAGGGTAGAAGCCTCCATACCTAGAAAGCTAGAAGATAGTTGGGATCCTATGATTAAAATTAAGTTGAATAACTTCTCTTGATATGCTTTATGTGATGTTGGAGCTAGTACCTCCGTTATGCCCAAAAGAATGTATGATATGCTTGAATTGAAACCTTTTGATCCTTGTTCTTTTGGTGTCGTCTTGTTGATTCTTCCGTAAAGAAACCTTTGGGGAAGATCGACGATGTTCTTATCATTGTTAATGACAATTATGTTCCCGTTGATTTTACTATTATGGATATTGAATGTGAACATTCTTGTCCAATTATTTTGGGACGTCCTTTTCTTCGCACCGTTGGTGCTATCATTGACATGAAAGAGGGGAATATAAAATTCCAATTCCCTCTCAAGAAAGGGATGGAACACTTCCCTAGAAAGAAGATTAAGTTGCCTTTTGAGTCCGTTACACGGGCTAGCTATTCTCTTACTCTTGATAAAACTTGATCTTCTCTTTTTGCATCATGCCTAGCTTAAAGGCATAAAAGAAAGCGCTTTTGGGAGGCAGCCCACAATGAATTAGGTTTTATTTTGCTTTTGTTGTGTCTTGATGTTTGTTACTATAGTAGCATCATCATTGTATCTTTTCTTTTCAGCTTTGTGCCAAGTTTAGCCGCCGATTGCAAAAAAGTTCAAAAGTTGTGACGTGCTGTCCAGAAAACAGATTCTGTCCTTGGACAGAAAAATTCGAATAAAATCATCAGATCATCTTTTTGATCTGAATTTTTTTGACAGCGTGCTCTATACAATTGGCTTTCGAGCGTCTGTTCTGAGTTTTTTTATTTGAGTTGCAGAAGTGCCCCGAAAAAATTATTTACTACCTGCTGGTCTGTTTTTCACAGATTCTGTTCTGTTTTGCCTTTTCTTCGTTTTGCAAACCTTGAGCTTGCTTTTTCTTTGCAAAAACCTTTTGGCATTCTTGAGAAACAGTAGCTCTTCAAGATTATCTTTATTTCCAGTAGGGAAAAATTATTTTATTGTGGGTACTAACCTCGCTAATCAGATTATGATGAGTTATGTATGAAGGGAGTTTTCAAGTGTGCGAGGGAAGATGATAAAAGAAGATTCAGGAGGGTCAAACGCTCAAGCTTGGGGATGCCCCCGTGCACCCCCAAGAAATATTCAAGAAGACGCAAGCGTCGAAGCTTGGGGATGCCCCCATGCATCCCCTTCTCCATCAACAATTATCAGTTCGTCTTTCGTTCCACTATATTATCACTTCATCTGTTATGTGCTGTGCTTGGAGCGTCTTGCTCTTAGTTTCCTTTTTAGTTTTCTTTAGCTTTGCTTGCTGTTCATAACAAGTTAGAACCCAGCTTTCTTTGTGTGGGAGAGAAACACGCTCCACTTCAACCTAGAACACAACATAGGATTTTCATGCTTATCTTTGCTGTGTGTGTTCTTTGTCTTTCCATAGCTGCTGTCATGTTTAGCTCTGAGTTTTCATGCTTTTCTTTTTAAAGAGCTTTTGTTTAGTTGGTTGCTGAACTCTCTTGAGTTTTCATGTTTATCTTGTTAAGAGAGTTTGCCTGTTGCACTGAGTTGTGTGTCTTGACTTAAAGTAGGTAATTGAGATTGCTATTTAATTTTAGTAGTAACTTGCAATAGTTTTGAGGTATTGCCATGAGTAATGTCTGAAATTTTGGTGTCAAGAGCTTTAGCCTATTAGTGATAGATGTCGTATTTTGGGCAATCCGTGTTTATTTTCAAAAACCTACAAAATAGTTGAGAACTTTAGCTACTAGATGGATCACTAATCTTTGGAGGGATCGAATATTAGAGTACACTCACGTACCATGAGTCGAGGATGCGCAAGGATAACCAAACCCCCACACACTCCTCCTCGGGGTACTTGTCTCTTTGTGAACCTCCTAATTAGATTGAGAGTTACCGATAATAAGTGCATGAGTTCTTCGGACTAATGTGAGTATTCGAAAGTTGACACTTCCACCTAGCCATATTTTTCTAGCCTCTTCGGTACCGTGCATTGCCCTTTCTCACCTCGAGAGTTGGCGCATACTTCGCCGGTGCATCCAAATCCTTGGCACGATACGCTCTGTCATCATAAGCCTCATTATATCCTTCCTCAAAACAGCCACCATACCTACCTATCAAGGCATTTCCATAGCCTTTCCGAGATACATTGCCATGCAACATCCATCTTCTCATGACTTGATCTTCATGTCATACATGCTTTTTGCTTGATCGATGAGTCGCATGCTAGTTGGGCCTTGCCCTAATCATTGCTACATGACGCGCTAGTATCATTGCATATCCTGCTACACTGGCAGAGGCATACATTTGCATACATCATGATAGTTTCATTTTCTTTATGTTGAGTACTTTTGTAAAGTGTGAAAGATCTTCTATACTTCTTGTAATACATAGAGTGTTGCCCCTAAAGTGAGGAAAAGATCCCAAAGAGGACAAAATCAAAAGATCCCAAAGAGGACAAAATCAAAAGATCCCAAAGAGGACAAATGAGAGTGAAATAGAAAGAGCCATTGAGGCCACAAAAAAATAAAATAAATAGAAAAAAGATAAAAAAAGAAATAAAAAGAGAGAAGGGGGCACACTACTATTTCCTTTTGAGAGATCCACACTCGTACTCCATCTTATACCTTGTACTCCATAGAGATTATCATTCATGCATATAGCTATGTGGGGACCTTCACACTATAGAACTTGGCTTGTATATTCCAATGATGAGCCTCCTCAAAAGAGCTCTAGGTCTTCTTGAGCAAGCAAGTTGGATGCACCCCCACTAGTTCCATTGGAGAGCTTACCTTAGCTCATATGTGCATCCGTTGCATGGCAATCCCTACTCCTCACATCATATCTATCATTTGGCTTTCTCTCACCTATGATTGTCCTCATTGATGTGAGCCTTTCACACCTTTTTTGTCTTCCCCCTTCATCATTTTTCTCTCTTTGCCATCCTAAGTGTCAACTTTCTTGCTTACGCTCATCCATTGCATGAGTGCTCAAAATATCGAAAGGGAGTGGATCATTTTGACTTGTACCTGGCTGGTGGTCTGGGGATGAGTCAAGATAAGATTCCAAAGAAGACCAAGTGTGAAACTTTAGTAGATTAAGTTCTCAACAATACAAAAACTATGTTTTACTCTCTCGTATATCCCTATCCCCTTTCTTTCACGCAAACACCATTTGGAGACATTCGAGTCACGGACAGCGAGAGCTCTTGCACCTTTATGTTCTTATGTTGCTTGTTACAATGCTAATATAGACTCTTGCTTGTTATGACTTGAATTGAATTACATGCCTTGATTGCTTTACTTAAAAGTTCTTATATGGTTGATAGCATGTCACCACAGAAATTATGCTTGTTATCATTTTCCTACTCGAGGACGAGCAGGAATTAAGCTTGGGGATGTTGATACGTCCAAAACGTATCTATAATTTCTGCTTGCTCCATGCTTCTTTTGTGTGATATTGCTATGATATTGATGCACTTCCATACACTTTTGATCATATTTGGACTAACCTATTAACTCAGTGCACCACAGTGCCAGTTCCTGTTTTCTGCTGTTTTTCAATTTCAGGTTTCCCCCATATTAAAAGTGCCCCAAAAATTCCGGGAAAAATACAGGAAAAATCAGCGTACAGGAAGCTTCGCGAAGAACCAAAGCGGGGCCAGAGGGGAGCCAGGGGGGGCCAGGCGGCCACCTGGCGCGGCCCCACCCCTGGCCGCGCCAGGGGGGCGCCTGGGGCCCCTACTCCGCCTCTGGTTGTCCCCTTCGCATATATATTCCTCTCGTCCTGAAACCCTTGAGGACGGAACCCTTTTTCACGATCTCGCCTCTGTTCCGCCGCCGCAGCGCTTCCAAGATCGGGAGCATCAGGAGAACTCTTCCCGGCACCCTGCCGGAGGGGAGAACCACCACCGGGAGCTTCTCCACCACCATGGACGCTTCCCGGATGAGTCGTGAGTAGTCCACCTTGGACCATGGGTCCATGATCAGTAGCTATGTGATGTTCTCCTCCCCTCTTTGCCCTTCATGGTTTAGACCTCGTGAGCTGCCCTACATGATCGAGGCACATATGTAATTTTTCTGATGTTGCTCTGCTGAGTTTGCTGGGATCTGATGGATTATGAGATTATGTTCAGATTGTGTTTGAGTAATATATTTGATTCACCTCTTTTATATCTTTGTTCTTGAGTAATTCTTGCATGTTCTCCGTTGCTGTTTATTGCTTTGGCCAAGTAGTAGGTAGTAACTCCAAGAGGGAGCGTTATGCTTGATTGTGGGTTCATGCCCCCTGATGACTAGCTTGAGTGACAGAAACATGAGTCTAGGGGATGTGTTGTTGCCACAAGGGGGGAAACAACGGTGCTTGTACTTGCGGGTGCAAGGATTATTTACTTTACGCAAAGTTCTTTTAATGCAGTTGTCTGTTGCTTTGAGTTTACACTTTGGGTGGGATTCGCAACTTAATACCAGTGAGATGTTCTGGATAGATATCTCAAGGTGGATGATTAGTAGTAGATGCAGATGGATTTCGGTCTACTTGCATTGGCGTACCGCCCATGCTTTTGAGCCTCTACCTTTCTTTGCAGCATAGTTAGCATTGGTTTGCGCACATAATCCTGTCAATTGCCCAGCTGTAATTTGTTTACCTCGCTTTGCTGTTTTATCGTCTTTTGGGAGAGAGACATCACTAGTGAACATCATGGGACCCCGGTCCATATTACCACCGCTGATCACACCTTCTATTTACTTCCTGTTTTTATTTCCTAGTTGTAGTCATAGCTATCATTATTATCTCTTGTGTTTGATCCTTTGTAAACAACAAGGCCGGAGGGATTGACAACCTCTATGTACTCGTTGGGAGCAAAGTTATCTATATCTGTGTGCAGGTCCTGCCAACCGCTAAGTTTCTGGCGCCATTGACACCTACTTGTCGACCCTCGGAGTCTCACGGGATTCGATCCTTGGTATCTTTGCCAAGGGAAATTTGCCGCTACGCTACATCTCAACCTTCCACTTCGGGTAACCAACGAGGGGCGAGAAGCCATCAGAGTGGTACGGTGATCCTGTCTTAACATGTCATGTTGTTGGACAACAATGAACCTACGAACTATGGAGAAGCGATGGTGGGCCCATATTCCGACAAATGGTTAGAAACCGAGAATTCTGAGATAGGAATAAAGTATGGACTTTGGTGGACTTGCCCGATGACCGGCAAGCCATTGAGATAAATGGATCTTTAGGAAGAAGACGGACGTGGACGGTAATGTCACCGTGTATGAAGCTCGACTTGTGGCAAAGAGTTTTTCACAAGTTCAAGGAGTTGACTATGATGAGATTTTCTCACCCGTTGCGATGCTTAAGTCCGTCGGAATCATGTTAGCATTAGCTGCATTTATGAAATCTGGCAGATGGATGACAAAACAAGTTTCCTTACCAGTCTTCGTAAGGAAAGGTTGTATGTGATACAATCAGAAAGGTTTTGTCGATCCTAGGGATGCTAAAAGGTATGCTAGCTCCAGCGATCCTTCCATGGACTGGAGCAAGCATCTCGGAGTCGGAATATACGCTTTGATGGAGTGATCAAAGTTTTTGGGAATACAAAGTTTGTTAGAAACTTGTATTTACAATAAAGTGAGTGGGAGCACTACAACATTTCTGATAAGTATATGTGAATGACATATTGTTGATCCGAAATGATGTAGAATTTCTGGAAAGCATAAAGGGTTGTTTGAAAGGAGTTTTTCAAAGGAATACCTGGATAAAGCTGCTTACATATTGGGCATCAAGATCTATGGAGATAGATCAAGACGCCTGATGATACTTTGAAAAGAACACACACCTTGGCATGATTTTGAAGGAGTTCAAAATAGATCAGTCAAAGAAGGAGTTCTTGCCTGAGTTGTAAGGTGTGAAGTTGAGTAAGACTCAAAGCTTGACCACGGCAGAAGAAAGAGGAAGGATGAAGGTCGTCCCCTATGCTTTTGTCATAGGCTCTATACGATATGCCATGATGAGTACCGCACCTGATGTGTGCCTTGCCACATGTCTGGCAAGAGGGTACAAAGGTGATCCAGGAGTGGATCACTAGATAGTGGTCAAAATTATCCTTAGAGGAATCAGGAAATGTTTCTCGGTTATGGAGGTGATAAAGAGTTCGACGTAAAGAGTTACGTCGATGCAAGCTTAACACCTATCCGGATAACTCTGAGTAGAGATACCGGATACGTATAATGGAGCAACAGTTCGGAATAGCTCCAAGTGGAACGTGGTAGCAACATCTACGATATGACATAAAGTTTTGTGAAGTACATAGGGATCTGAATGTTGCAGACCCGTTGACTACAACCTCCCTCACAAGCATAACATGATCAAACCCAGAACTCATTGAGTGTTAATCACATATTGATGTGAACTAGATTACTGACTCTAGTAAACTCTTTGGATGTTGGTCACATGGTGATGTGACCTGTGAGTGTTAATCACATGGCGATGTGAACTAGATTATTGACTCTAGTGCAAGTGGGAGACTATTGGAAATATGCCCTAGAGGCAATAATAAATTGGTTATTATTATATTTCCTTGTTCATGATAATCGTTTATTACCCATGCTAGAATTGTACTGATAGGAAACTCAGATACATGTGTGGATACATAGACAAACACCATGTCCCTAGTAAGCCTCTAGTTGACTAGCTCGTTGATCAACAGATGGTCATGGTTTCCTGACCATGGACATTGGATGTCGTTGATAACGGGATCACATCATTAGGAGAATGATGTGATGGACCAGACCCAATCCTAAGCCTAGCACAGATCGTGTAGTTTGTATGCTAAAGCTTTTATATATGTCAAGTATCTTTTCCTTAGACCATGAGATTGTGCAACTCCCGGATACCGTAGGAATGCTTTGGGTGTACCAAACGTCACAACGTAACTGGGTGGCTATAAAGATGCACTACAGGTATCTCCGAAAGTGTCTGTTGGGTTGGCACGAATCGAAACTGGGATTTGTCACTCCATATGACGGAGAGGTATCTCTGGGCCCACTCGGTAGGACATCATCATAATGTGCACAATATGTGATCAAGGAGTTGATCACGGGATGATGTGTTATGGAACGAGTAAAGAGACTTGCCGGTAACGAGATTGAACGAGGTATCGGTATACCGACGATCGAATCTCGGGCAAGTGCTATACCGATAGACAAAGGGAATCGTATACGGGATTGATTGAATCCTTGACATCGTGGTTCATCCGATGAGATCATCGTGGAACATGTGGGAGCCAACATGGGTATCCAGATCCCGCTGTTGGTTATTGGCCGGAGAGTTGTCTCAGTCATGTCTGCATGGTTCCCGAGCCCGTAGGGTCTACACACTTAAGGTTCGATGACGCTAGGGTTATAGGGAAAGTATGTACGCGGTTACCGAATGTTGTTCGGAGTCCCGGATGAGATCCCGGACGTCACGAGGAGTTCCAGAATGGTCCGGACGTAAAGATTCATATATGGGAAGTCCTGTTTTGGTCACCGGAAAAGTTTCGGGCGCTATCGGTAGCGTACCGGGACCACCGGGAGGGTCCCGGGGGTCCACCGGGTGGGGCCACCAGCCCCGGAGGCATACGTGGGCCAAGTGTGGGAGGGTACCAGCCCCAGGTGGGCTGGTGTGCCACACCACCATGGCCCAAGGCGCCTCCAAGAGGGGAGGGGGGCAAACCCTAGGGCAGATGGGCCCTAGGGCCCAATCTGGTGCGCCCCCCTCTCCCTCTCCCCCTCTGGCCGCCACCCCTAGATGGGATCTAGGGTGGCCGCACCCCTAGGGGTGGGAAACCCTAAAGGTGGTGCAGCCCCCCCTTCCCCCTATATATATGTGAGTTTTGGGGCTGCCCATAACACGTTTTGACCTCTGTCACTTGGCGCAGCCCTACCTCTCTCCCTCCTCGTCTCTCGCAGTGCTTGGCGAAGCCCTGCTGGAGTCCCGCACTCCTCCACCACTACCACGCCGTCGTGCTGCTGTTGGATGGAGTCTACCCCAACCTCCTCCTCTCTCCTTGCTGGATCAAGGTGTGGGAGACGTCATCGGGCTACACGTGTGTTGAACGCGGAGGCGCCGTTGTTCGACGCTTAGATCGGAATCAACCGCGATCTGAATCGCAGCGAGTACGACTCCTTCACCCGCGTTCTTGCAACGCTTCCGCATCGCGATCTACAAGGGTATGTAGATGCACTCACCTTCCCCTCGTTGCTAGATTACTCCATAGATGGATCTTGGTGATGCGTAGGAAATTTTTTTTATTTTCTGCTACGATCCCCAACATCAGCAGCATCGACCTAGGCCAGGCAACAGTGCCGGCGACCTAGGCCAGGCAGCAACACCGGCGACCCCTCGAACCAGGTCCCCAAGGATTCACCAACCAACAAGGTATAGTTCTGCTAAGATTCATCTCATGTGCAGCTGTGAGCATTGGATTATGTCGTGTATAGTACATGAAAAACTAGTTACATGTTGCCAATATATTCTCATGTGCAGCCGATTAATGATCGACCGATTAATTCAGTTAAATGGCTGATTAACCGATTAATCACTAATCAGTAGTCGACCGAGCAGTTACCAGTTACCGAATTCCCGAACAATGGGTACAATTACCTCATTAAGTTCCACTTTCCTCACACTCACTTCTTCTGAGAGAAACTACTTCTCTAGAAAGTATCCATTTTTAGCAACGAATGTCTTGCCTTCGGATCTGTGATAGAAGGTGTACGCAACAATTTCTTTTGGGTATCCTATGAAGACGCACTTCTCCGATTTGGGTTCAAGCTTATCAGGCTGAAGCTTTTTCACATAAGCATTGCAACCCCAAAGTTTAAGAAACGACAACTTTGGTTTCTTGCCAAACCATAGTTCATACGGTGTCGTCTCAACGGATTTAGATGGTGCCCTATTTAACGTGAATGCAGCTGCCTCTAATGTATAACCCCAAAACGGTTGTGGTAAATCGGTAAGAGACATCATAGATCGCACCATATCTAATAAAGTACGGTTATGACGTTCGGACACACCATTACTCTGTGGTGTTCCGGGTGGCGTGAGCTGTGAAACTATTTCACATTGTTTTAAATGAAGACCAAGCTCGTAACTCAAATATTTGCCTTCGCGATCAGATCGTAGAAACTTTGTTTTCTTGTTACGATGATTCTCTACTTCACTCTGAAATTCTTTGAACTTCTCAAATGTTTCAGACTTGTGCTTCATCAAGTAGATATACCCATATCTTCTTAAAATCGTCAGTAAAGGTCAGAAAATAACGATACCCACCGCGAGCCTCAACATTCATCAGTCCACATACATCAGTATGTATGATTTCCAACAAATTAGTTGTTTGCTCCATTGTTCCGGAGAACGGAGTTTTAGTCATCTTGCTCATGAGGCATGGTTCGCAAGCATCAAATGATTCATATTCAAGTGATTCCAAAATTCCATCAGCATGGAGTTTCTTCATGCGCTTTACACCAGTATGACCTAAACGGCAGTGCCACAAGTATGTTGCATTATCATTACCAACTCTGCATCTTTTGGCTTCAATATTATGAATATGTGTATTTACTACAATCAAGATTCAATAAACCATTCACCTTGGGTGTTGACCATAGAAGGTTTTATTCATGTAAACAGAATAACAATTATTCTCTCACTTAAATGAATTACCGTATTGCAATAAACACGATTCAATCTTGTTCATGCTCAACGCAAACACCAAATAACATTTATTTTAGGTTTAACACTAATCCCAAAAGTACAGGGAGTGCGCGATGATGATCATATCAATATTGGAACTACTTGCAACACACATCGTCACCTCACCCTCAACTAGTCTTCGTTTATTCTGCAACTCTTGTTTTGAGTTACTAATCTTAGAAATTGAACAAGTATCAAATACCCAGGGGCTACTATGAAAACTGGTGAGGTACACATTATCAATATGTATATCAAGTATACCTTTGTTCACTTTGCCATCCTTCTTATCCGCCAAATATTCGGGGAACTTCCGCTTCCAGTGATTATTTTATTTGCAGTAGAAGCACTCAGTTTCAGGCTAATGTCCAGATTCGGGCTTCTTCACGGGAGTGACAACTTGCTTGCCATTCTTCTTGAAGTTCCCTTTCTTCCCCTTTTCTTGAAACTAGTGGTCTTGTTAACCATCAACAATTGATGCTCTTTCTTGATCTCTACCTTCGTTGATTTCAGCATCACGAAGAACTCGGGAATTACTTTCGTCATCCCTTGCATATTATAGTTCATCACGAAGTTCTACTAACTTGGTGATAGTGACTAGAGAACTTTTTCAATTACTATCTTATCTGGAAGATTAACTGCCACTTGATTCAAGCAATTGTAGTACCCAAACAATCTGAGCACATGCTCACTGGTTGAGCTATTCTCCTCCATATTGTAGGCAAAGTACTGTGAGAGGTCTCAGACCTCTCGACGCGGGCATGAGTATGAAATACTAATTTCAACTCTTAGAACATCTTATATGCTCCGTGGCTTTCAAAATGTTTTTTAAGTCCCGGTTCTAAGCCGTAAAGCATGGTGCTCTAAACTATCAAGTAGTCATCATACCGAGATTTTGTCAAAATGTTCATAACGTCTACATTTGCTCCTGCAATAGGTCTATCACTTAGCGGTGCATCAAGGGCATAATTCTTCTGTGCAGTAATGAGGAAAATCCACAGATCACGGAACAAGTCCGCATCATTGCTACTATCATCTTTCAACTTATATTTCTCTAGGAACATATAAAAATAAACGGGGAGCTACGTCGCGAGCTATTGATCTACAACATAGATATGCTAATACTACCAGGACTAAGTTCATGATAAATTAAAGTTCAATTAATCATATTACTATAGAACTCCCATTTAGATAGACATCCCTCTAGTCATCTAAATGATCACGTGATCCAAATCAACTAAACAATGTCCGATCATCACGTGAGATGGAGTAGTTTTCAATGGTGAACATCTTATGTTGATCATATCTACTATATGATTCACGCTCGACCTTTCGGTCTCCAGTGTTCCGAGGCCATGTCTGTACATGCTAGGCTCGTCAAGTTTAAGCCCGAGTATTCGGCATGTGCAAAACTGTCTTACGCCCGTTGTATTTGAACGAAGAGCTTATCACACCCGATCATCATGTGGTGTCTCGGCACGACGAACTTTCGCAACGGTGCATACTCAAGGAGAACACTTGTACCTTGAAATTTTGTAAGGGATCATCTTATAATGCTACCGCCATACTAAGCAAAATAAGAAGCAAAATAAGATAAACATCACATGCAATCAAAATATGTGACATGATATGGCCATCATCATCTTGTCCTTTTGATCTCCATCTCCAAAGCATCGTCATGATCTCCATCGTCACCGGCTAGACACCATGATCTTCATCGTAGCGTCGTGGTCGTCTTGCCAACTATTGCTACTACTACTATCGCTAACTCATAGTGATAAAGTAAAACAATTACATGGCCTTCGCAATTCGTATAATAAAGAGACAACCATAAGGCTCCTGCCGGTTGCCGATAATTTACAAAACATGATCATCTCATACAATAACGTATAACTCATCACGTCTTGACCATATCACATCACAACATGCCCTGTAAAACCAAGTTAGAAGTCCTCTACTTTGTTGTTGCAAGTTTTACGTGGCTGCTACGGGCTTAGCAAGAACCGTTCTTACCTACGCATGCAAAACCACAACGATTTTTCGTCAAGTGTGTTGTTTTAACCTTCACAAGGACCGCGCGTAGCCACACTCGATTCAACTAAAGTGAGAGAGACAGACACCCGACGGTCACCTTTAAGCAATGAGTGCTCGTAATGGTGAAACTAGTCTCGCGTAAGCGTACGCGTAATGTCGGTCCGGGCCGCTTCATCTCACAATATCGTCGAATCAAAATATGACATGCTGGTAAGCAGTATGACTATTATCGACCACAACTCATTGTGTTCTACTCGTGCATATCATCTTCGCATAGACCTGGCTCATGATGCCACTGTTGGGGAACATAGTATTTCAAAAAAAAAAATCCTACGATCACGCAAGATCTATCTAGGAGAAGTATAGCAACGAGTGGAGAGAGTGTGTCTACGTACCCTCGTAGACCGAAAGCGGAAGCGTCTAGTGACGCGGTTGATGTAGTCGAACATCTTCGTGATCCAACCGATCCGAGCACCGAACGTACGGTACCTTCGCGTTCAGCAAACGTTCATCTCGATGACGTCCCACGAGCTCTTGATCTAGTTGAGCATCACGGGAGAGTTTCGTTAGCACGACGACGTGGTTATGGTGATGATGAAGCTACCGGCGCAGGGCTTCGCCTAAGCACTTCAACGATATGACCAAGGTGTGTATCTGTGGAGAGGGGCACCGCACACGGCTAAAATCAACTTGTGTGTCTATGGGGTGCCCCCTGGCCACGTATATAAAGGATGGAGGGAGGAGGAGGCCGGCCCTCATAGGGCGCGCTCAAAGTGTGGAGTCCTACTAGGACTCCCTAGTCCTAGTAAATTCCAGCTCCCACATGGAATAGGAAAAGGGGAAGGGAGAAGGAGAAGGAAGGAAGGGGGCGCCCCTTTCCCTAGTCCAATTCGGACCAGTCCATGGGGAAGGGGCATGGCCACCCTTGAGGCCTTTCTCTCCTTTCCTGTATGGCCCATTAAGGCCCAATACAAATTCTCGTAACTCTCCGGTACTCCGAAAAATACCCGAATCACTCGGAACCTTTCCGATGTCCGAATATAGCCTTCCAATATATCGATCTTTACGTCTCAGCCATTTCGAGACTGTTCGTCATGTTCATGATATCATCCAGGACTCCGAACAAACGTCGGTCATCAAATCACATAACTCATAATACAAATCGTCATCGAACGTTAAGCGTGCGGACCCTACGGGTTCGAGAACTATGTAGACATGACCGAGACATATCTCCGGTCAATAACCAACAGCGGAACCTGGATGCTCATATTGGCTCCTACATATTCTATGAAGATCTTTACCGGTCAAACCGCATAACAACATACGTTGTTCCCTTTGTCATCGATATGTTACTTGCCCGAGATTCGATCGTCGGTATCATCATACCTATTTCAATCTCGTTACCGGCAAGTCTCTTTACTCGTTCCATAATGCATCATCCCGCAAATAACCCATTAGTCACATTGCTTGCAAGGCTTATAGTGATGTGCATTACCGAGAGGGCCTAGAGATACCTCTCCGACAATCGGAGTGACAAATCCTAATCTCGATCTATGCCAACTCAACAAACACCATCGGAGACACCTGTAGAGCATCTTTATAATCACCCAGTTACGTTGTGACGTTTGATAGAACACAAAGTGTTCCTCCGGTATTCGAGAGTTGCATAATCTCATAGTCATAGGAACATGTATAAGTCCTGAAGAAAGCAATAGCAACATGCTAAACGATCAAGTGCTAAGCTAACGGAATGGGTCAAGTCAATCACATCATTCTCTAATGATGTGATCCCATTCATCAAATGACAACTCATGTCTATGGCTAGGAAACTTAACCATCTTTGATTAACGAGCTAGTCAAGTAGAGGCATACTAGTGACACTCTGTTTGTCTATGTATTCACACATGTACTAAGTTTCTGGTTAATACAATTCTAGCATGAATAATAAACATTTATCATGATATAAGGAAATAAATAATAACTTTATTATTGCCTCTAGGGCATATTTCCTTCAAAATATCCAAGCTCAAAATATATAAGTGAAGCACACGAAGTATTCTATAAAACCGTACTCAAAAGATTTACATGAAGCACAAAGATCATTCTATAAGATCATACTCGAAAGATATAAGTGAAGCACATGAAGAATTCTATAAATCAAGGAAGGGATATCTCATACTAGCATGGTTCTTAAAGAAAAAAAAAACACAAGAGACACAAATCATGTGAACAAAACAAAAAACCGAGGTATATCGATAATTGTTGAAGAAGAAAGATGGGATGCCAACCGGGGCATCCCCAAGCTTAGATGCTTGAGTATCCTTGAAATATTTACTTGGGGTGCCTTGGGCATCCCCAAGCTTGAACTCTTGCCTCTCTTTATTCTTCTCATATTGATAGCTCCTCGATCTTTGAACACTTCATCCACACAAAACTTTAACAAAAAATTTGTGAGATCCATTAGTATAATAAAGCAAATCACTACCTTTAGGTACTATTGCAAACTTATTCCAATTTCATACTAGCACTTTATCTACTGTATTCCAACTTCACCATGGTTCATACCCCCCGATATTACCCATAGATTCATCAAAATAAGCGATCAACACATAGAAAACAGAATCTGTCAAAAATAGGACAATCTGTGGTAATCTAGAAGTTTAGTAAACTTCTGTAACTCTAAAAAATTCTAAAAATATATGAAAATTTTAAAAATGTGTACAGAAGTAATGTGCAAAAGGTTTCAGACCCATTTCACCTTCTAGTCAAAAATGTAATATCACACGCTACAGACAAAGTTTCTGTTTTTTTTTTCTGCACATAGAAAACAAGCAATCTAATCATCCTAAAACCAAAGCTTGGCACACTATTTTTATAATACAATGGATATATACAAGGGGATAATTATTTACAAATAAACTTCCATGAAAAATTCTACATTGTTTCCGTGAGCATGAACACAAGTGCTCAAGGTCGACCCTCACTTCTTCAATGCATAACTTTCCAATCACTTCTCTTTTTGAAAAACTTTTTAGGCATAAGAGGCAAGTAATTTTTTTTGTATTTTCATTATTTAAAAAAATGTATGTTTCACCCACAACTAAATAGAAACAAAAAGGAAAAACAAAATCTACTTAGTGAAGAAAGCAAACAAGCACACACGAGAATATCAACCCCACGCTATTGATCCCCGGCAACGGTGCCAGAAAAGAGCTTGATGGTCCCCAAGTGCAGGGAATCATCGTAGCAATTCCCAATGGTGGAAGTGATAAGTATGGAGTGTCGAACCCACAAGGAGCTAAAGGTAAGATCAATATTCTCTCAAGTCCTATCTGCCACTGATACGACTCTATGTACACCGAACGTTTGCTTCCAACTAGAAACGAGAAATTAAACTACGTTGTGGGTATGAAGAGGATAACTTTGCATGATATCGGAGAGCTAAAATTTAAAAGTAGGTTCTGTTATCATAAAGTTAGAATATATTACTAAATATTATAAATAGCGAGTGTGGAATAATGATGGATCGGTGTGCGGAATTGTCCTAGGCAATTGTTAACAAGACCGGTAGTCGTCATTGCAATTTCATATGAGGGAGAGGCATAAGATAACATACTTTCTCTTCTTGGATCATATGCACTTATGATTGGAACTCTAGCAAGCATCCGCAACTACTAAAGATCATTAAGGTAAACCCCAACCATAGCATTAAGGCATCAAGTCCCCGTTATCCCATACGCAACAATCCCCTTACTCGGGTTTATGCTTCTGTCACTCAAACAACCCACTATCAGCGAATCATGAACGTATTGCAACACCCTACAATGGGAATCCCTCACGCTTGCGCGACACGGAGGGCACCATAGGATAGCACCATAATAAAACATACAACTCGTACCAATCTAGATCATCAATCAACCCAAAGACAAAGGATATCTACTCAAAACATCATAGGATGGCAACACATCATTGGATCATAATATGTGGCATAAAGCACCATGTTCAAGTAGGGATTACATCGGGGTGCGGGAGAGTGGACCGTGTAAAAGAGATGAGGATGGTGATGATGATGGTGATGTTGATGAAGACGATCACCGCGGCGATGATTCCCCTCCAGATGGTACTCCGGCGCCACCGGGAGAGAGGAGGAGAGGTTCTCTCCCTTGTGCTTCCTCCTCCATGGCTTCGCCCCTAGATGGGGAGAGGTTCTCCCTCTGGTCCTTGGCCTTCATGGCGATGATGGCCCCTCCGAGATCCTCCTCCATGGCCTCCGGTGATGATGGCCCCCTTTGGCAGGGTGCCAGAGAGGGCCTAGATTGATTTCTCGTGGTTACAGAGGCTTGCGGCGGCGGAACTTCCGATCTAGGTTATTTTTTGGAGATTTCTGTATTTATAGGAAATTTTGGCGTCGGTCTCACGTCCAAGGGGTCTCCGAGTCGTCCACGAGGTAGGGGCCCACGCCTAGGGGGTGGGCGTGCCCCCCACCCTCGTGGACAGCCCGGGACTCTTCTGGATCAACTCTTTTACTCCAGGGGCTTCTTTTGGTCCATAAAAAATCATCAAAAATTGGCACGTCAATTGGACTCCGTTTGGTATTCCTTTATATAAAACTCAAAAACAAGGAAAAAACTAAAACTGGCACTGGGCTCTAGGTTAATAGGTTAGTCCCAAAAATCATATAAAATAGCATATAATTGTATATGAAACATCTAAGATGGATAATATAATAGCATGAATACTTCATAAATTATAGGTACGTTGGAGACGTATCATTGATCCGCCACCTCTACTAACCATGACTCTATTTTAAAGTCAGCCTCGACAAACCGCAGCTCCCGCTGCTCGCTTTGCTGTCAAAGTGTCAAGCCGTTGCTGCTGGCTAGAGCCACTGTTGTGGCCTTTCCTCGCCAGGCGCCGCCTCGCCGGCCTCATCACCTCGCATTATTTCAAGCCACCCCCGAACCAGACCTTGACTCGCTTCTGCCAGGGCTAGGCTGCTGTTACAGTCTCTGCCTCTGTCATGGTCCGGAGCCTCCGGGTCGGCTTATACTACAGCTGAATCGCCGCTCTGGGTTGCTTCCGTCGTCACCCCTCGATTGAGACGCCTGGAGTCACCACGCTCCTCTACCTCACCCAGGGCTTCCTCGAGCTGCCTCATTCCGCCACGGGTGAGCCGCCCCACATTGCAGCTGCTCTATTGACCCGCCGGCGCGGCCTTGAGTCGCCCCCGCCGGCCCTGCCTCTGTCCGTTTGTCTCGGATGTTCGCGGGTCAAGGTCAAGAAAGGAATTTCTGCGGGCGGCTCTCTCCGATCAAGTCAAGACCAAGGTCAAAGTCATGTTTTGATGAGGCTTAACACGGTGCATACTGCAGAAATCAATTGAGCATCAAAAACACATCCCAGGGCACTTATATATGTGCAAGGAAAAATTCAGTAAGCGCACATGCATGTGTGTGTGCTTGATACGGAGCTATAAATGTCAGCTACATTGTCAGGTGCCAGCTCAAACTATCATTGCAGCCGACTTGCTGCCACAGCCGGTTCATGACACCAACTAAACCCGCCACTATTACCGGTTCATTATACCATCCGATGCATTTTTTATGATCGCCTTGTCGTTATGACTGCCTCGACCTCCTTGCAAAAATACCAGGATAATTATTCACTGCAAAAGCGATCGTCATGCCATGGATATGAAACTCACGCCAGTATTATTATGCACCAGCATCTGACCGCACTACATTGTTCAAACAAATGGGTGTGCAAGCCGAACCCCCGTGGTCCGGGCTACATCAACACACCGGGCCGCATCCGTCTGGATGAGCTGTTTATTGAGCACAAGCAAGTCACAGCTCGGGTAGCCCAGTTTTTTTTCTTCCAAAACTTTGAAGGCCAATTATCATATATTATCAGCCACCGTCTGCACTGGATGGCTCAATAAGCAGGAGCACAAGTCACCGCCACTACAGTTTGGTCAACTTCAAAACAGCCGTTTGGGAGGAACCATTGGCTGAGTTGCTGACACGGCTCATACGGGGTCATTTATAACCTGCCGTAGTCATCTCAACCTTTTGTGGATTCACATCGCGCTATCAACACCAATGATATACACCTTATGCTATGGGCAAATATGGAGAGTCTCAAGCCAACTCCTCAAGTAGTCTCAAGACTCGGGGGCTACAATGATATGACTCAGCAAAGTCTTGCCGGTTTCAGCAAATTCCTTAACCCCTGGTCATTGGAGTGAAAGACAACCCGGCCCCGGAGATTACTGCTATATCAATGAAAATTTAAGGGCCGTCGGAAATTTTCCGGCTCAAAATGAAGGTTCCGGCTCAAGGAAAAATTGCCTCTCACAAAGCATTGAAGCTCAATATCCGGTTCCAAATCCGGCTCAAGGGAAATTTGTCTCCCACAAAGCTCTGAAGGTCTCAATATCCGGTTTACAACTCTGGCTCAAGAAGAATATCCATCTCTCGCAAAGGTTCGAATTCTCAGGAAAGTTACAGGGACCAAAGAGAGTTGGATGCATAGCACAGCTCAAACATAGGTACCCAACGAGCACAAATCGTAAGTATGTCACTTGGGGGCTTCCTGTTCAAACATAGGCGTATTCGACCAAAGAGAACATAGCAATACTACCCATTTGACCAGGTTATGTTCAAACATAGGCGTATTCGGCCGAAGAGGACATAACATGTGGATCATCCTACCTATACCCAGCTGCTTCAACTCCATCAGGTCATCCTGATTGACCCGGCAAACTCTTGGCGATCAGTCTTATATGGCGTATTCGACCAAGACCTAAGCTTGCTAAGGTTCAAACACCGGTTGTCATGTGAGAGCACGACTTACGGATAGTCAGGATAAGATCCAGGCTCAAAATGCCGCCTTCCTTGAAAAAATCGGCCTATGATGCAAGATGCAACTCTGACCCCGCGTACTCTAGATAAGTCTATCTTTCAAGCAAAGACCTACACTTGTCTAGGTTCAAATGTCGATTGGGTACTGTGAGAGCCGACTCACAGCAGCACGTACCTTCAAGTGGCCAACAGGCTAGTTTCATCGAAGTATTCTGTTATCGTACACATACATCATCACACATTACATCATCATAACATGCATCATATATGCATAGATATACTTGTTTATATTGCAGGAACCAGTTTTCAAATCAGGTTACATTATTCAAATCTTTAATAGCCAACATGGCTGGATTTCTATTATGGTTATCAATAACCAATATTATGATTGAAGTTTTCAAAGTCGCTTTAGCGCAATGGCTATTATCTTATCAATGGATATGATTTATTCTACAATGGAAGGAATAGTCCTGAGTCGCTGCAGGCTTACGACCGGGCACTTGGGGGCTACATTATTCAAGTTGAGATTACATCAAATATGCAAGTCCCATGTCACTGCCAGCATGCACCATGGCACTTGGGGGCTAATGCAAAGTCATTTTTGCTCATCTTATTGAAGACCCGACTCATCACATTGTGATGAGCCGGCCCTTGGGGGCTACCAATTGCTCCTATCAACAATTCAAGGTATACAAGTCTTAATCCATTATGTTGAAGAGTCTACTGCTCAGTTGGTAAAGCACAAGGCTCTTAACCTTGTGGACGTGGGTTCAAGCCCCATGGTGGGGGTTACATCATATGATGTTGTTTTTGATGAAGTCCCAGCTCAGTATTATATTACTGAGCCGACCCTTGGGGGCTACACGTTGTTGTTCAAATCTACATGATCATATCTGCAAAATCCCTGCTCATTATTGCATAATGACCCGGCCCTTGGGGGCTACACTGGTTGAAGTTTTTATGAGTATAAGGCAATTACAAGTCCTAGGTTGCTGCAAGCATGACAACCGGGCACTTGGGGGCTACATATGTGGAGTATTCAGTCTTGACTAGTGATTGAGATAAACAACATGGATTTCTTCAAAGTGGTAGTATTCATATTGAAGCAAGTCTTAAGTCATCGCTTTGCTGTGCTCAAGACTTGGGGGCTACAGGTAATATGGATATAAGGGAGAAATATCTTTAAAATTCTCGGTTTTGAGAAAACCGGATTTACCTGGTGCTGAATCAAATGAATTATTCTTCATAATATTTCTGTGAGAAACCAACGTCAGCAAATTGAGTATGAAGCTGGCCTATTGACCCGGATTTTCTAGAAGAAGGAAAGGACAAGGACTTAAGGATGTTTAGGTGCCGGCTTACAAGAATGTTTAACCCGGAGCACAACCTGTTAAATTTGTTCTTGTGTTTTATTTATAGGATCAGTTTAACATGGATAAATCCAAATTAAACTGGGGGCTAATGTCGGGGATATACCCCGCGGTATGACCCGGTCGGAGATATGACTCGGCAAGGACTTGGTGTTTCATTGGTGACCCGGCAGTTTGTAAGCCGGCGGACAGTTATAAGCCAGATTGTAAGCTCACAGATGGTAAGTCAGATTGTAAGCCAGATGTTTAAGCCGGTAGATGTTTAAGTCAGATGATTAAGCCAGATGTTTAAGCCCGCAGATGTTAAGCCAGATGTTTAAGTCGGCAGATGTTTAAGCCAGATGTTTAAGCCGGCAGATGTTAAGCCAGGTGTTTAAGCCGACAGATGTTAAGCCAGATGTTTAAGCCAGCAGGTGTATAGGCTGCAAAATGTTGAACCAGATGGTAAGTCAAATTGTGACAGAGTCGCCTGGGGTTAATGAGCCCAAAACGTTAAGAAGCCCAAGACGTTAAGAAGCCCATGGAGAGAATCCCGTGATGAGAAGTCAGAATAGTTTAAGTCTTAATCCGAGTTGGACTCTACATGTAACCCGCCCCTTCAACTTATATAAGGAGGGGCAGGGCACCCCAAGAGACGAAAAATAATCTCTAGGGCTAGACACAACTAGAGGAGAGCTGGTTTACGGCGACTCCCCCATAATCATAATAAGACCTAGCCACAAACATCATGTAGGGTTGTTACTGGATGATGTTTCTCGGGGCCCGAAGCTGTCTAAATCCTCGTCTTGCGTTGCGTCTCTCGATTCTGCTCAACCCCTCTCAAGCTACTACATAGATGCGTTGGCCTCACGACTAAGTCCTCACCCTAGGACATCTGCCGTGACAATTCCATGACACTTTGTCTGTCGGTATGTTACTTGCCCGAGATTCAATCATCCGTATCTCCATACCTAGTCCAATCTCGTTAACGACAAGTCTCTTTACTGATTCCGTAATACATCATCTCGTAACTAACTCCTTAATCATTTTGCTTGCAAGCTTCTTGTGATGTGTATTACCGAGAGGTCCCAGAGATACCTCTCTGATAGATGGAGTGATAAATCCTAATATCGATCCATGCCAACTCAACAGATACTTTCGGAAATACATGTAGAGAATCTTTAAGATCACCCAGTTATGTTGTGACATTTGATAGCACACAAGGTATTCCTCTGGTATTCGGGAGTTGCATGACCTCATAGTCTAAGGAATATGTATTTGATATTAAGAAATCAATAGCAATAAACTGAACGATCATATGCTAAGCTAACGGATGGGTCTTGTCCATCACATCATTCTCCTAATGATGTGATCCTGTTATCAAATGACAACTCATGTCTATGGTTAGGAAACCTTAACCATCTTCGATCAACGAGCTAGTCTAGTAGAGGCTTACTAGGGAGATGGTATTTGTTTATGTATTTACACATGTATTTAAGTTTTCGGTCAATAGAATTCTAGCATGAATAATAAACCTTTATCATGAATAAGTAAATATAAAATAATAATAACTTTATTATTTCCTCTAGGGCATATTTCCATCAACTTTCTAGTGGGAGAACTTAATTTATGGGAAGGACTTTGATTAGTGACTTTCACATTCATAATTTCATATTCAGGATCATCTCGATAAACATCTTCATATAATAGGTTACCTAGACATCTCTTCAATCCACTCGTTATTAAATCCTTCATCAATTCCGTTATTGATACAATCAAATTTATCATAAGAATTGATACGTCTCCAATGTATCTATAATTTTTTATTGTTCCATGTTGTTATATTATGATTCTTGGATGTTTTAAAATCATTTTATAGTCATTTTTTGGTACTAACCTATTGACATAGTGCCAAGTGCTAGTTGTTGTTTTCTGCATGTTTTTTACATCGCAGGAAATCAATACCAAACGGAGTCCAAACGCAGCGAAACTTTTTGTGGTTTTTTTATGGACCGGAAGACATCCAGTGGGCCGGAGAAGCGCCTAGGGGGTGCTCCAAGCGGAGCACAACCCATCAGGGCTTGCCTGGGGGCCCAGGCGCGCCCTGGTGGGTTGTGCCCACCTCGGGTGCCCCCCAGACCGCCTCTTTGCTCTATAAATACCCCAATATTCCAGAAACCCTAGGGGAGTCGACAAAAATTAATTCCAGCCGCCGCAAGTTCCAGAATCACCAGATCCAATCTAGACACCATCTCGGAGGGGTGCATCATGTCCATTGGTGCCTCTCCGATGATGCGTGAGTAGTTCTTTGTAGACCTACGGGTCCGTAGTTAGTAGGTATATGGCTTCCTCTCTCTCTCTCTTTTGATTATCAATACAATGGTCTCTTGGAGATCCATATGATGTAACTCTTTTGCGGTGTGTTTGTTGGGATCCAATGAACTTTGAGTTTATGATCAGATCTATCTTTTTATATCCATGAAAGTTATTTGAGTCTTATTTGATCTCTTATATGCATGATTGATTATAGCCTCGTATTTCTTCTCCGATATTTGGGTTTTGTTTGGCCAACTTGATCTATTTATCTTGCAATGGGAAGAGGTGCTTTGTGATGGGTTCGATCTTACGGTGCTTGATCCCAGTGATAGAAGGGGAACTGACACGTATGTATCGTTGCCATTAAGGATAATAAGATGGGGTATATTTCTACATAAATAGATCTTGTCTACATCATGTCAGCGTTCTTATTACATTACTTCATTTTTCCATGAACTTAATACACTAGATGCATGCTGGATAGCGGTCGATGTGTGGAGTAATAGTAGTAGATGCAGGCAGGAGTCGGTCTACTAATCTTGGACGTGATGCCTATATAATGATCATTGCCTGGATATCATCATGATTATTCAAAGTTCTATCAATTGCCCAACAGTAATTTGTTCACTCACCGTTTGCTATTTTTCTCGAGAGAAGACACTAGTGAAACCTACGGCCCCCGTGTCTCGTCTTTATTATATTTTCCTTTGCGATCTATTTTTGTTTGCTTTTATTTTCAGCTCTATTATACCAAAAATACCTTGCTACACTTTATCTTATTTGGCGTTCGATCTATCAATATTTACAACTCTCTCACGTCTGTTTGCCAATTTTTGGCACCGTTACCCGAAAGGGATTGACAAGCCCTTTTACACGTCGGGTTGCGAGTATTTGTTATTTTTGTGCAGGTGATATTTACGTAGTGTTGCGTGATTCTCCTACTGATTCGATAACCTTGATCTCATCACTGAGGGAAATATCTACCGTTGCTGTGCTGAATCATCCATTCCTCTTTGGTGAAATACTGACGTAGTTCAAGACAACATCAAAAGGAATTTCTGGCGTCGTAGCCGGGGAGACATCATCAACATCTACCAGGTTCCTAATCATAAATTTCATATCCTCACAATTTACATTATTTGCCATTTTCCTCTCCTTTTCATCTCCCCCACTTCACAAAATTTTACCGTTTTATTCGCCCGCTTTTTCGTTTGTCGTTTTCTTGCCAGATCTATTTGAGTTCTTGTCATCATGGCTAGTCCTCACCTCATTGTTTGCACCCCCGTTAACGAAGTTCTCAACTTTAAGCAAAGAGGAGGAGAAAGCCTAAAAGATTCTTGGTATAGGATTTGCAATGCTAATAACAGATCTATTCGTAAGCAATCCACTATTGTTCTTCTTCGAAATTTTTATGTGGGAATTACCACTTGGTTTAGATTTGTACTTGATACTATTACCGGAGGAAATTTCTTAAGTTGTCCTCCTCTTGATGCTCTGAATGCTATGGGAAGTTTAATGGGTTCCACTTCTATTATTGTCAATGAAACAACTCTTACTCTTGAGCATGTTATGCAAAGATGAAATGCTATTGAAAAGGGAATGCTCACTAAAGAACATATTGAAAATTTATATACAAAGATGCATGAGCTTGCTAATAAATTTGGGGCGAAAGCGGGTAATGTTCTTAAATTGCTAAAAGAGAAGGAACCCATAGTTAGTGAAAGAATTGAAGAAAGTCCTTCTAGGATTGATAAATTGGAAGAAATTTTTAGTAACTTGGGCACCGCTTTTTCTTCCGTTGGTACTATTGAAAAAACACCCGGAAAAAGACGCAAGAATAGAGGGGCTACTTCTAGTAACAACGATGGTGATATTAAAATGGTTTGTATTCATCCCAACTTTATTGAAGTAATAAAAGCCCCCCTTTACAAAAGAAAATTCCTTGATCTTGTCCCTAGGAGATGAAGACTATAGATGACATGGACATGGCTATAGAGCCGGCTGCTGCCTCGTAGGCGGGCTGTAAGGCTTAAAATACTGTAATGTATCTTTGCTCAGTTGGATGAGAGAGAAGATAAGCGGGCTATAGATTTACAGCCGGTTGTAGCACGAGCCCCAAGAAGATATGTGAGAGTGAATGATGGATCATGTTGTAAAAAAGTACTACTCCCTCCGTCTAGGTGAATAGTCATTTTGTGCACCGCAACCAAGGCAGAGTGAAAAACGAGAGAACTTAATATTTACTATTATACATGAAATGAATAGTACTCCCTCCATTGCTAAATACTATTTACCTTTTTAGAGATTTCAACAAGTGACTACATACGAAGTAAAATGAATGAATCTACACTCTAAAATATGTCTATATACATCTCTATGTTGTAACCATTTGAAATGTCTAGAAAAACAAATATTTGGGAACGGAGAGAGTATTTGTTAATTAATAGCATTGCATGCAATGAAATGACCAATGTTATGTACTACTACATGTTTGCTATAGATGGCATGGCAACATGTTATAGCCATTGGTCGGCTATATTATTAACCATGCTCTATATAGTCTCAAGTGATTGAATGCATGCGCACCCCATGCTATAGATTTCTTTTTTCATGGCAAAAAACGGGGAATGAAGTGGGTACTTAATGAACCGCGCCTAAAAGTTTTGGGACTATTTGGTTTTCGTAACGTGACTAATGCACCAGTATGGAGGGAGTACAGACAGAGTAGTAGTCTTTGATTGCATTTTTTTTTTGTAACTTACCAAGCTGGCCGCTTGATGAGTACAATAGTAGTATACTAGTCTGATTGATAAGATTTCAGATTTGAGCCATCTATCGAAAGGGAGAGTGTATAATATCATCGGGAACTACGTACAAATCTGAATAAAACAATACTCCATGTAGTATTTATTTACAAAGGGAGTAGTATATTTTTTGTAACATGCATTACTAGATATTGCTAGTCAAATAGACGGACATGGTAGTACTACTAAATCCAGACGGTGGTGCTACTGCTAGTAGTAGTACCAATGTAGTAGTATTGTACTACCCGTTGGTCAAATTATTATGTGTTGCTCTCGCTGACACAATGACCATATAATCCCTCGGTATAGAAAGATTGAGTGAGAGGGGAGGTCCGTGAGAGATAGTAGAGAGAGAGAGAAAGAGCTACTCCCTTCGTTCGATAATGTAGTGCTTATATTTTTTTTAAGTCAAACTTTTGAAACATTGGCCAAGTTTATAAAGAAATTACTTATATCTACAATACCAAAGATAAATGATACTCCCTCCGTCCGAAAATACTTATCATCAAAATGGACAAAAAGAGATGTATCTACAACTAAAATACATCTATTTACATCCCTTTTTATTCATTTTGACAACAAGTATTTTCGGGCGGAGGGAGTAGTATGAAGTAAGTACATGTTGTGATGAATCTAATGATTGTTCCAGATGTTGAACCCACACTCTTTGGCGTGCTTGCTATAGAATATGTATGCATCCCCTTGGGATCGAAATGTCATAGCCATGACCTTCTAATGTGTCTCCAGCATCTGCTGCTGGTTTTGAGCCTCCTCAATGTCCATCTCTGCCTCGTCGTGATCACCGCTAGAACCATCTAACGCCTCCTACAAAGTTACATATGAAACTATGTCAATTACTATCATTTATTTCAAACTATTGCGCGTTGTACAACATGTATGAACGAACCTGGCTCGAGTTATCGGCGAATGATTCCTCAAAATTATTTTGCTCATTGTCAACGTTCATATCTTAACATAGACAAATAGTTAGCCATGTGATACTTTACAAATTCAAAAATGTAAATAAACTTATACGTCACTTATGTTTTCGCTATTCACACCAAGTTCATTATTTCAAAATCCTCCAAAGGGAATAATATCATATGGCGAGCACGAGTCGTTGTCGCTGCTGTCATCATCTTCGTTAATACTATCGTTATTGGTCCGAGTGACCTTATCAGTACCATTCTCATCGCTCGTGAATACGGTTTCTTCATCCATGTAAACACACCTAACTAGCAACACTGCACAACATTGCTAAATAAATTTTACCTTGTGTTAAAGTTCATACAGTGGATCATGCCGAAGAATAAATTGCAACACTAATACCATGAACCTTTTTTACAATAACTAAAATCACTTCCATCGGCCATGCTAGGTTTACAGGGCAAACCTTGGGTAGCGTTGTCAACGTCGCCGGTCTATGACGACGGGCTCTTCAGGCAGGGGCGTCCGGCTCGATTATGGCCGGCGGCGACGTGGAAGACGAGGAAGTCGTGGCCTCGTGGGGTTATGGGCCGGATCCGCGGCGGGGGACGACTGCGGCCAATGGGACGCGGTGTGGGACGTCGGGGCGGTCAATGCCGGCAGGATCCGCGGCATCGGACAGGGACAGTGAGAAGCGGTGTCAAACGGGGTTGGAACGACGTCTGAAGCAGACGACGACGGTCTGTCACATCTCCGGCCACCGCTGGTGATCGGCCAGTTGAGAAAATGGATCGGGAGGAGCGTGATCGCCGGGCGGGCGGCGAGCGCTCGGGGAGATCATGCAACTTTCTGGTTTTTCCCCTAGGCGGGCGGTAGGCAGGCGAGATCGTGCATTTTTTTTGTACGAGCGACGGGTGTGTAATACGAAGTGGGAATATGTTTCCTTCAATTGGCTCATCTGACCTTCTACGATTTGTAGGGGTTGTACCGAAGCACTTCTCGGCGTGATTTACATAACTTTTGTGACAGGTATGACAAGAGAAAATGGCATCGGTGAGACAGCACGGACCAGCGGCCGCCCGTGGCCGCACCCGCGGTCTGCTCCCATCCCCAACATCGGAGAGCAAGCCATCGGTCCACCTGTTTCAGATCGGACGGTAATGGACCCGGTGCCTCCGTTCATCACACTGACAGATGGGACCGGCACTCAGCAGTCAAAGCGACAGACAGAGGGGAAGGACGAGCGGAGCAAAAACCCCAGCCCCAGTCCCAACAACCGGAGGCACGCTCACGCTCCCACTCCCACTCCCCAGCCGATCCTGCTGCACGGCACGGCACGGCAGGATCCTTCCTCCATAAGGCGAAGGCGAGGCGCCTCACTCCCTTCCCTCCTCCTCTGTCCTTCCTTGCTTCATCCCTCACCACCTCCTCGGTCGCGTCGCTCTCACGCTCTCTGCCTGCCCGCCTGCCTAAAACCCCAACCTTCCAAATCCCCCCCCCCCCCAA
>LR738715.1:570122779-570143554 GCA_902687465.1 Secale cereale
CGCGGTTGCTCGAGCTTGACCTATGTTTTTTGCTTTTTGTTTTTTCCTTTATTTTTTTACTTGAAAATATCATATATAAATATATATTAAAAAAGTGTTAATCATAAAAAAGTGTTAATCATAAAAAAGTATTATATTATATATATTACAAAATACACTCTATATAAATATATTTTTTAATGTTGAAAATGCATTTGAAAAGTTTTAATCAAGCATTCAATAAATGTTGAACAAATATTAAAAATTACTCAACAAGTATTGAAATGTTAATTAAGCATTCGGAAAATGTTGAACATGTATTTGAAAAAACTATATATATTCTTAAAAATACACTCTATAAAAATATTTTTAAAATGTTGAAAATGCATTTGAAAACTGTTAATCAAGCATTCAAAAAATGTTGAACAAATATTTTTAAAAATGAACAAGTATTAAATTGTTAATTAAGCATTCGGAAAATGTTGAACAAGTATTTGAAAAATGCAAATCAAGCATTCCGAAAATGTTGAACATGTATAGGAAAATTTGGGGAGATGGAGCGTGACTGCGTCCTCACTCATGGCTCCACCGCCAACCTCCATGAGTGGCTCTTGATGCTGAGTGACGTGTCGTAGTTGCACATCTGCCAGGTGTGCGAGCGGGTGGCGAACGTGGTCTTGAGGCCCGTCGAAGGGGTAGGAAGGTCCATGGCCCCCACTACGAGTTGTGCAAGTCCGTGGAGAACATACTCCAAATCAAGGTGCCCTACGGCACAAAGCTGCTCTGCCATGAGCTCTTCAGCATGGGGATCTGCCTCAAGTTCGAGACCGAGACTAGTTAGAATTTGATCGCTCTCTTAAAAATGATGAACCTACCCTATGTTGTGAAACCTTACACTGATTGGGCCTTCAACTTTCACAAGACTGTTTTTATTTAAGGCTGATATTACTCGCACCTGCACTGTGCTGTCTAATTTGATGAAATATTCGAACCATTCTATGGATTGTTATATGGTTGGCATGCTTCCGTTCTGATGTTCAGCGTTGCTCTGCTGCGACAAATAAGTGCTATGCGTATTTACCATTCTATAGCCTTGTTGCGTCTCAAGGTTGCAATTTGTGTCATAATAATTGTCACCTTTCTAAAGCACCCACTCATGCTGCATCTTGCCTCAATGGTGAGACCTCGGGTTGCAACTTTACAATGCATATGCCACATTTTCTCCTAGTTTCTTTTAGGATAATTGACACTCTATCTTTGCAAACAAATAAATTCCTTACTGATGTGCTCGGTGCTCACTGTCATATCATCGTTTCAGAAACACACATACCTCCTTTAATTGAACCCCCCGATCGTAGTTTCACTTGGACTAAGGGGGTTGCTACTTGTGATAAGCGTTGGGACTTCTCCGAAGAGGAAGAGTGAAGTAGTATAGTAGCAAAAAGTATTTCCCTTGGTATAGAACCAAGGTTTATCAAACCAATAGAATATTCACACAAATGATCTTTAACAGCACCTACACACAAGAGCAAAGACTTGCACCCAACGCGTGCAAGAGGGCTGTCAAGTCCCTTGTACTCGTTAATTGCAAGGATCAAATCTGATAGTAGGAAATATATAAATTGCAAATTAAAATAAAAGTAAATGAATTACATCAAGGTATTTAGGTTTTAGTAATAAGATTAAAATAGACCCGGGAGCCATAGTTTTCGCTAGAGGCATCTCTCTCAAGAACATAGCAAACGATGGGTACACAAATTACTGTTGGAAAATTGTTAGAAAAACGCATAGTTATGATGTTATTCATGGCATGGTGAGTACATATGCATTACGTCCGTAACAAGTAGACCGTTAAACTTACTAACTCCTACTACTAGTTCTCCACTTCGAGAGCGCTTCTATGCTTGTCTCTCTAGGTATTAAGTTCATGACAAACAGAGTAATGCATGAAGTATGATGACATAATGTAGACAGAATAAAACCAAGTAATATGATTAAACCATGTCGGTGTATCCTTATTAGTAACAATACAAATACGTGTCTCGCAACCCCTCCTATCATAGAGTAAGGACACCACAAAACACCTCTCCCACCGAAGATAAATCAATTTAGTTGGCCAAACAAAACGAATTGGAGAGAAATACAAAGGTATAACAATCACACATAATAAATTTCAGAAAAGAGTCAATTACTTTCAACGAATAACGTGATCATAAACTCATAATTCATCGGATCCCAACAAACGCACCGCAAAAGATTACATCAAATTGATCTTCGAAGAGAACATTGTATTGAAGATTAAAAATAGAGAGAAAGTCATCTAGCTAAACATTATGGACCCATAGGTCATGTGGGAACTACTCACACATCATCTAAGGTGCAGCAAGGTTGATGCAGAAGTCCTCCGTGATCGATTCCCCCTCAGGCAGAGCACCGGTGAAGGCCTCCAGATGAGATTGCCGAAGACAGATACTTGCGGTGGTGGAAAAGTTGTTTTGTTGGTGTTTTTTTTCAATTTTAGGAAATTCATAGTGCTGGAATTAGGTTAGACGGGCCATGAGGGGCCCATAAGACATCAGGGCGCGCCCTATTGTCTTGCCGTATCCTCATTTCTCTTCTGGACTCCCTCTGAAGCTTCCAAGGTCTCTTTTGGTCCAGAAAAAATCGTCAAAAAGTTTCATCGTGTTCGGATTCCGTTTGGTATGGATGTTCTGTAAAATGAAAAACAAGCAGAAAACAACAACTCGCACTAGGCACTAGGTTAATAGGTTAGTTTTCAAGAATGATATAAAATTGCATATAAAACATGTAAGATTGATATATAATTGCATGAAACAATAAAAATTATAGATACATTGGTGACGTATCAAGGGTGACGGCCTAAGGGGTGGAAGCACGTCCTAAGGCAGTCAAAACCTAACCCTAGAGCATACAATGCTTACGCGCCGAAGTGGTGGTGACTATTGACACGTATCCCCGGTGGGCCCTGCCACGTGCAACGACTTTAACTTATTTTAGTAATGCCAATTTTCCTAGCACTAAGCCATTACAGTAAGCTACACTACACAAACCACAGCAAACAGGTACACAATTTCTCTGTTTATTTTGTTAATTCACATTGCAGGAACATATACTACATGAAACGATAAGACTTACTTTACATTTTTCTAATTTCCAATAATACAGTAAGCTATAGTTGGCACATAAACTAGACAAACCTAATTTAACTAATGTACTCTAATTCATAGTGATGCCATATATTGCTAAATTGAAGGCCACGAGAACCCTAAACCTAAATCTCCAATTCTGCAGAAATCATAACCTACAACAATAAACCCCGAATTCTCAAGAAATCCTAACCTACAACAACAAATGATAGGGGGTGTGGGGGAGGGGAGGAGGATGTAGGCTTACTCGACACCACTAAGGGGAGAAGCCCAACGATGACCGCTAGTCAGAGATGCCACTATAGAATGGCTAGGGCTGTCACCGCCCTATGCGCGAGTGACCCATGTGATGGTTGTTGGGGCCGCGTCGCCAAGCTCTGGTTACCCATCCAGTTGTCCACCTCCATGAACTCATTCCCCTCGCCGCCGGTCCCTCCACCGCCACTGACTGGCCACCGCTAACTTTGGCGGCTGCAATCGTAGGACAACGAGAGGAGAGAGTGAGAGAGAGAGAGAGAGAGAGAGAGAGAGAGAGAGAGAGAACTAACATAGCGAAGACGACCCACCGATAGCGTCGGTGAACGGCCGTCATCCCCTCTCCATCTCCCCCATCCAACGTGGCAAGTTCCAGCGGGCCTGGGCTGTCAGAAATTTGATTAAATCGGTCATAAGAGTTTATAAAGAAAATTAGTAAGAAAACCGACAGATTTATGTAGCACCCAAGAAATGTGGTAGCAAACCTGCAACCGTATAAACTAGAAAACGGGAATGACATATTCTAGAAGATAACCGCATGAATGCCCTTCTAAGTTTTCACTTGAAACTGTGTTCGGGATTGAACTTAGAAGCCTATAAAATGTCTTATATTTTGAGGTGGAGTTAGTAGTCTTTTGCAATTTACTTGGATTTATCAGCTCAACGATTACATCTTTCAGTATCTTACTCTTTTTTTCGGCACGGAGATCTCTCGTTATCTTAAAGTTCACTTAATCCACATGCGGAACATGCCTGGCTGACGTAGTTTTACCACCGAATTTAAAGTGGTTATAAAAATTGATTCACCTTTTGGCTCTTCATGTGCGATCGCTTAGAATAATGTTCTCGGAGCATCCTTTTGGGTCAACAGATTTACCGATCACGTGTTGGCGCCCGCAGTGAACAGAAATATTGAACGTATTTTAAATGGTCCAAGAGATCAAAACAAAAGTAGCCACGCTAATTGAGTGAGCGTTCCATATACTCCGTACTTTATAAAATTTAATGAACAAGCTCTTAAAACACAATTTCTTATGCACTAGAGTAGTAAACTTCTATCATATGCGCAAAGGTAATATTTGTTCCTCTAGAATTTACAAGCATTTAAAGGACGATGGCATGTGCATGTGTTCTTTTACATGAATTTGACACTGAATTTTGTTATTTTCACCCTTCAACATGAGCATCAATCCTTGTCATGTGCGTTAGCAGAATCCCCTTGTCTGGCCTTAGTGAGACTTGTTCTCGCACGGGAAAGTAGAAAATGACACCCACCCACACCCACTGCATGTGCTTGTCAGTCATGATCGCCTTTTCAGTGCTCTTGCAAAACTCTGCAAGGTCCCCGTTTAGAAGTTTACAGTAGAACACAAACACCGGACCATTTTAGGCCTATTCTATGTGATTGATGCAAAAACAATCACGTCATAGAGCATCTACAACCGGGCATCTCAAACCAGCGTTAAACGTGTGGACGACTCACCCGGTCACTGACTGGCCACAAAAAATTGATCCATACGGATGCCTAAAACCGGCCTCAAATGCTCGGGCTATCCAACACCCCTCATATTCAGCCCAAATATGAGACGCATATGGGGCTGTCCGGGCGCGCCCACTACGTCGGAGCTGACAGGTCCGGCCCACCACCGACCCCATGCCTGCCCCACAAAAAAGCCCATCCTGCTCCTGCTCGGAACCCTAGCTCACTCACTCTCCTTCGTCGCTCCGTCCTCTCCTCTCCCCTCTTCGATTCCGATTCACTCCAGTGCAATGTCCAGCTCCGGCAGCGACTCCGGCTCCAACCTCGACGTCGACGAGGAGCTGGCCCTTCGCACTGCCTTGGAGCGGTCCAAGATGGACACCAAGGGCAACTCTGAATCTCCAACGTCACCGCAACTCCCGCACCGGCGCAGGGCGGACGCCGGAGCGGACCCTCCCGGCCCACGCCGAGCTCCGGCATGACAGCGCAGTCCGAACCGCCCCCGCGCCATCCCCTTCCCTCGCTGGCCGCTCCTCCGAGCGGGCAGCCGTGGGTGCGATCCCTGCCCCACCGGCCCACACGCGCACTCCGAAATCGAAGGAGCGCGCTGCCCGCCGTGAGAGGCAGCGAGCAAGGGAGAGGGAAGCGGCGGAGCGGGTCGTGCGCCGTCGCCACGGGATGCCGGCGAAGCCTAACGAGGAGGACCGGCTCCTCCCCGAGGTCTACCGTCGGTTGCTCACCACGGCGGAAACAGACGCTCGCCGTCTCCGGCGGAAGAACGCATTGGCCCTCCAACTAGCCATAGAGCAGTCAGAGCAGGAGGCGAAGGAGGCAGCGGCGGAGGCAACTCGGGTCGCCAAGCTGAAGCGGCAGCAGGACAAGGCCGTCCGCCGGATGAAGGGGTTGGTAGTCCTGCCCTCCTCCGACTCCGACTCCGACTTCGACGACAACTCCACCTCCTCCGACGACCAAGATCCTCCAGCAACCACGAACACCTACAACTACGCCGGCCATTGGAAGGGGAAAGGCCCGGCGAGTAAGTGGTGAAGAAGCTCCCTCTTATGTTTAGTTATCGGTTTTAGTAGTTGAACTTGTCCGGTGATGAACCGCGGTGATCTTTTGGATAATATAAAGTGTGTGTGCATTTCATTGTCCGTTTGATGTTGATTTCTTTGTCCGTTGTTTTATCATGTAGAGTAGTTCATCACGTTGCATGCGTAATATAGATATAGGATGCCAGATATGAGATACGCGGATATGAAGAGAGAAATATAAGGCGCCGGGTAAGTGCCTGCGGACACGCACGTCCGCGATCGTTTGAGAGACCAGATTTGTCAAATACGGCTGTAGATGCTCTTAGCCCTGATTCATACTCCCTTCGTATTGAAATATAAGACATTTTGGCAAGCCAAAATGACCTATCAAAACGGCTTATATTCTGATATGGAGATAGTACAATACAGTAACATGGAGCATATGGCGAGAGTTGGCAAGGCAACAACTGATCGATGGGTCACCGGAGCAAGGCGTTGATTGGACTAACAGTCAGATGATCCCAGCACATTCCCGTCATTAAGAAAGGTTATCCATATTTATTGATGAAAGCAACAGAAAGAAACAGATCATGCAATTGCGCATGAAAAGAACGTAAAGCAACCGGATGCATTTCTTTGTGGATGGAAAACAAATCATGCAGGGGCACGGCGAGGAAGCGCGTTGCGCACATGGAATAATTCTCTTGATTCATGGGTAGGCTTAGTGGCTGGCGAATCCCTTGACAGAGGATTATGTCTCCTCGGTAGGAGGCTACATGATACACTCGCTGTTTCTTTTTTCTTGTTTGCGTGGACCTGATTTATTTTTTCATTTTTAGCTAATTTCTCATGAGCACCAATAAATCTATACTTGCTATTGAAACTAGGTGATATCCGTTGTGGCGGAAATCGATTGACTATACTTTCATGATTTTCTTTTAGAAAAGAAGAATTACCCCCGGCCTCTGCATCAGAGTGATGCATGCAACGCCTTTATTAAGCAAAGTGGCCGAATAGTCCGTGATCCAGAACAAGCTCGCTCAGAGCTGAAGAAAAATAGAAGAGAATAATATGCCAAAACCGGCGAAAATAGGAGTAAGATGTGTTAGGCATTTGTATGGGAGCTTGAGATGGCTTGTTAGCGCGTTGATATAAACACGAAAGTAGTAGGATGGACTCCGGTACACATGCTCCTGGTTGAGTTTTCTCATTTTCAAGTTTCAATATTTCTTAAATAATGTTGTGGATGTTTGATGACTTTCTTTTTCGGAGACACTATATGATGATTGTCGGAAAAAAATCTGATGACTAGTCGTAACCTATTCATTTTTTGCCAATATTGCATTCATTTGCATGCTCCAAAAACATATTTATGCAGTTTATTGTAGACATTTTTCTCTTTTCCTTTTCTCTTATAGAGCACAAACTTGTATATTTTGGGTATAACTACCACTTCCAACACTATGTAATATAGTCAAGAGCCACTACGGACACAACCTCCATCTCTCTCTTCATAAACTTAATGCAACTTAATGAAGAGAGGAAGAGGCGAGGCCGAGAGAGTGGCGGCGCGAGGGGGGCGGAATGAAGACAAGAAGGGTCGGCGAGCTGACGCGAATGCAGGAGGAGGCGGCGGCTAGGGTTTCTTCACGAGAGCTACCATCTTTGTATAGCATGTGTCTGAAATGACCAAAATGCCTTGAAGGGGGCATGATATTTAAATTTAGTTACAATTGAAAAAATATTCAATGGCCCAAGTTGATCGTAGTAAAAATGGGATAACTCACATCAAAACGACCCGAGATCCAGTAGCCAAGATTGCAAAGGGAAAACGATCAGACGTTCCAGAGTGCCTAATCGCTCCTAGACCTTCATTCCCTTCGGCTCTTTACTCTTGGGATACCACGTGACCATACCTAATCTTCTATCTAAATAGCTAGCCCCCACTAACCTATTTCTCTCAACATGTAAGTATGCCACCTCATCATTCAACATGCATGGAGAAAGGTCCACCACAACATGCAACCATGCATATTAAAAAACCACCTCAACATGCAAACATACATGAGAATTTACATTATACAATAATCAAACACCACAAATTATATTTATTTTCAGTTTTAGTTCTCAACTTTTCATATCATCACTCTAAATATTCATGTTCCCCACAAACAAATTATCACTGAATATATTACAAAACATTTTCACAATAACGTGTGAGATATCACCTAGTACTTATACTAAGACTTCCAGTGGCTCGCTTAATGGAAAGAGGGTAGGGTACCGACAATGGATGCATCATTGAAAGCTTCAGTGCACTGTGTATTGGCTATTATGTTTTTGCATCATTTTTATTTACTTGACAGTTCGCCCTACCTTAGAAAAAAATCGGCCTACATAGACAGATCCATGATGAGTCAGCGTAGAGTACTGTAGTAGTACTATCTCCGGCCGGAATTATTGTCCCTCGTATATTGGATCAAATTCCGGTCACCTATTTAACAAACAAAATATAAAGTGTATACTACAAAAGATATATTATTGAATTTGTATTCAAACGAGGTTTTCAACGATATTAACATTTGTGATATATAATTTATATTCTATTAGTTAAATCAATGGTCAAACTTTAGCACCAAATAGGAGGTGCCCTAATAAACTAGACATAGAGAGTATTACTGAATTTGCTGTTGAAACCTCTCAGACAACAATGGTTCTCCACCACTACCCGAACGGAGTCTGATGATGCCGAGTTCAAGTTCAGAATGGACCGCCCGATAAAAGATAAAAGAACGAAAAATAATAAGTAATCAAAAGAGTCGAACAACTTACACATATATCCGGTTGATTACGTGCCTCTAGGAGATATACTGAGAAAAGAACAAGAGAGATGACGTCATGAATAGCATCATCGGCTACTAGGGCATGTCATTTTATTATGGAAAACGCTTGTGTTCGGCGCGCGTAGCGCTACAACGAATCAAACCACGAGAGCCCACCACGTTATCTCTTTCCCCATCCCCGTGTCCTTCTCCTTCCCTTTCCTGGATCTTTTTTTCTTTTCTTCCCCACCTCTCCGGCCGCCATGGAAGTCCAACCCAGCGGCTTCCTCCAGCGAGCCACCCACTTCTTCTCCGACAAGCACCCCCGAAGCCGACCCCCCGAGCCAGGGTCCTCCCCTCGATTTTCCCCTCTCTCAACTGCATTTCCTACTGCTCCGTGGCTATCGGAGGCAACAACGATAGATGTTGCAACCGTCAAGGAGAATTGTTACTAACACGACGACGACATTTGCAACCGGCCATGGAGTTTTGCAGGAACCGGTTGCTTGGTGTGCTGGAAATGGCTACGCGGTGAGCCACAACAAGCAATCACAAAAGCTACAACTGATGATCGATATTGCTACAACCGGTTATCAATTTTGCTACAATGGCGACGGGGTGGGGGCACCTGTTAGAAGGGATAGAGAGGATTGGTGGAATAGTTGTTGGATTTAATATTTATTGCTTGAGCCTCGTGGGCATATATATAGGAGTACATGATCTACTTGGAGTACAAAGTAAGCCAGAATAATTCCTAGTCTAACCTATGTTTCCAATCTAATCAATATACTCAACATCCCTCCACAGTCACAACGGTAGCGACGCAGACGGTGAGACTGGAGAGGAATCCAAAGGCACACTGATGGACACCCCCACAGTCCTAATGGTCGATGCATCGCGAAGTCATGGCTGGAGAGGAAACCGACGAGGTTGCCCAAGCAAGGCGGTAGCCCTTTGTGCCATTTGTCGAGGTAGCCGAGAGAGTATGGTGGTGGAGCCGTGATCGAGGTAGCCGTGCGAAGAATGCCATGGTCATGTCGAGTCGGGTAGCCTGTGTCGAGGAAGTCGCCGAGGAGCCACGGGCGCACGGGCGCAAGGAGGCAGCGAGTCAGTCACCGACGCAGTGGTGTCGAAGTAGTGGTGCACCGGAAAGAATACGTCTTTGAAGATGCGTCGCACCGGGTTTGCCAAACCCGGGGACACATCATAGACAAGGGCACACGTCGTTGTTGCCAGCACCGGGCATGCGTAGACGGACGAAGACGAAGTTGGCGAAGCGCCGAGCAGACTTGCCAGGCCCGAGGACACGTTGTGGATGAAGGCACGCATCGATGTTGCCAGCACCGGGCATGCGTATACAAGGGACCTGCACGATCTGTACGCCATGTCAGAGAAGTTGAAGAAGCTATCAAAGAAGGACTCGGCGACGGTTGCGGCGCCAATCGGCGTGGGGCCGTTGTCGCCGACGGTGCTCGAAGTAGACGAAGTGGTCGAGGAAGAAGACGGCAATGCCGGCGACGAGCTGATACTTGACCAAGACGAAGGGGGGTGGACGGGCGACGGTGGCGGCTACAGGGGTAGCGGTGGCGGCGACCGAAGAAGAGCAGCGGTGGTGGTGGCTAGGTTAGGAGTGCGGTGGCGGTGCTCTGATAACCCACAAGTGTAGGGGATCGCAACAATTTTTGAGGGTAAAGTATTAAACCCAAATTTGTTGATTCGCACAAGGGGATCCAAAGAATACTCTTAAGTATTAGCAGTTGAGTTGTCAATTCAACCACACCTGGAAACTTAGTATCTGCAACAAGATAGTTTAGTAGCACAGTAATATGATAGTGGTGGTAGCAACAATAAAAGTAACGATAGTGTTTTTGTAGTTTTTGTGATAGTAACAACGGAAAAGTAAATAAGCGACAAGCAATATAGGTAAAGCTCGTAGGCATTGGATCAGTGATGGGAAATTACGTCGGATGCAATTCATCATGTAGAAGTTATAACCTAGGGTGACACGGAACTAGCTCCAGTTCATCAATGCAATGTAGGCATGTATTCCGAATATAGTCATACGTGCTTATGGAAAAAAACTTGCATGGCATCTTTTGTCCTACCCTCCCGTGGCAGCGGGGTCCTATTGGAAACTAAGGGATATTAAGGCCTCCTTTTAATAGAGTATCGGACTAAAGCATTAACACATAGTGAATACATGAACTCCTCAAACTATGGTCATCACCGGGAGTGGTCCCGATTATTGTCACTTCGGAGTTGCTGGATCATAACACATAGTAGATGACTATAGACTTGCAAGATAGGATCAAGAACACACATATATTCATGAAAACATAATAGGTTCAGATCTGAAATCATGGCACTCGGGCCCTAGTGACAAGCATTAAGCATAGTAAAGTCATAGCAATATCAATCTCAGAACATAGTGGATACTAGGGATCAAACCCTAACAAAACTAACTCGATTACATGATAGATCCCATCCAACCCATCACCGTCCAACAAACTTACGATGGGATTACTCACACACGACGGTGAGCATCATGGAATTGGTGATGGAGGAAGGTTGATGATGACGATGACGACGATCTCCACTCTCCGGAGCCCCGAACGGACTCCAGATCAGCCCTCCCGAGAGAGATTAGGGCTTGGTGGCGGCCCCGTCTCGTAAAACACGATAATTCCTTCTCCCTGGTTTTTTCCTCCCCGAAACGGAAGATATAGGACCTGGGGGTACGTCTGTGGAGCATCGGGGGCCCCTCGAGGCAGGGGACGCGCCCCCACCCTCGAGGACAGGCCATGGGCCCCCCGGTGAGTATCTTCTTGCAGGTATTTTTTATATTTTCTGAAATAATTCTCTGTTGATTTTCAGGCGATTCCGAGAACTTTTTATTTCTGGACAAAAACAACACCATGGCAGTTCTGCTGAAAACAGCGTCAGTCCGGTTTAGTTCCATTCAAATCATGCAAGTTAGAGTCCAAAACAAGGGCAAAAGGTTTGCAAAAGTAGATACGTTGGAGACGTATCATGCTCGAAGTAGGCGAAGAACCCAAAAGCATGACAAAGACCAACGCGGACGATGACATTCCAGCGCCGAGGGAGACGGCGCGGCGCATACCACGGGAGGTTGACGCGCGGTGACGGTGGAGTTGACCGCGGGCTGCGGCGCTACGACCCAAAGGGACGAGCAGCGACGGCGGGCAGGTCGGGGCGACGGCGGGGACCACTGGCCGCGGCGTGACGGCTCGAAGGGGCGGTGCAGCGGCGAAACCCGGGTCGATGCAATCATGGGAACTGTCTCGGGACGGCGGCGTGGACAGCGTTCCACGCTCGCTACGGCTCGATGGGGCGACGCAGCGGCGACGTGAGGGTTGGTATAGCCAGGAGAAGAACCACGGGGTGGCGGCGCTGCGGCCCGATGGGGCGATGTAGCGGTAGTCCGTTGCTCGATCGGTAGAGGGGCACGCTGAACTCGGGACGGTCTTCACGGGGCATGCAGAGGCGCGGGTGATAACCCTCAACCGTAAGGGATCGAGATAGTCTTCGCGGGTAAGAATAACCCAATTTATTGATTCGACACACAGGGAGCCAAAGAGTATTTATAAGCTTTGACAGTTGAGTTGTCAATTCAACCGCACCTGAAATATACTTACTTGCAACAAAAGATAAATGGTAACAGTGATATGATAGTGATGATAGTGATAGTAAAAGTAAACAACAAAAGTAAATAGTAAAGGTAAATGGCAAAAGTAGCAACTAGTGACAAGCAGGATTTAAAACACTGTAGGCTAGGGAGATGGATGGTTGGGCGTTGCATGGATGAGATATATCATGATTCTAACTTGGGGCACGGCACACGGAAAAGTAATGTTCATCTAGGCAAATATCAAACATTAGGCATGTATCCCGTAGGTAGTTGTGCGTGCTTGCAATAAGAACTTGCACAACATCTTTTGTCCTACCATCCCGCTACGAACGGGGCCAAAAGGAACTTATGGAGATTAAGATGCTCCTGTCAAAAAGCACCGGAGCAAAGCAATGAACTCAATGGATACATGTAATCCTCAAACTACGGACCATCCCCTTTGGTGTCCCAAGCTGTCACTTTTGGGATCGCCGGTTCCGAACCGTAACAGGTGCAAACAACTCATAGATAGGATCAAGAACACAAATATATTCATGCAAACACATATGGTTCAGATCTGAAATCATGGCACTCGGGCCCTAAGTGTCAAGCATTAAGAATAACAAGTTGAAGCAAAGATGATAAACACCATAGTAGATGATAGGCAACATGCCCCCAACGATCTGACAAACTATTACATGATCTAACTCATCCAATCCATACCATCCCCTTCGCCTACAGCAGGGGATTACTCACACATGGAAGGAGAAGTCATGGAGGGATGATGAAGTGGTGATGATGATGACGATGGCGACGATCTCCCCTCTCCGGAGGCCAATTCAGCCTCCAGATTAGCCCTCCCGAAGAAGAACAGAGGGTGGCGACGGCTCCGCGACGAAAACTGCGAAAAGAACTTATGATCTGGGGTTTTCTCGTCACGGGTAAAAATACGAGTCAAAGTAGGGCACCAGGGGGCGTGGGGCCCACCCAGGCGACCCCCCGGCGCGGCCAGGGGCTGGGCCGCGCCACCAGGGCGCCTGGGCCCCCCTGGTCCCCCTCTGGTCCCCCTTCTGGCTCCTGGTTCCTTCGGGTGCGTGGATTTTCTGTGATTTTTCGTGGATTTTTCTGAGATACCTAAAAATCCGTTTTCCTGCACACAATAAAACCATACAGGCAGCTCTGCTGAAAACAGCGTCAGTTCGGGTTAGTTTAGTTCAAATCATGCAAGAATGAGGTCAAAACAATATCAAAAGTGTTTGGAAAAGTAGATACGTTTGAGACGTATCAACTCCCCCAAGCTTTGCATATTGCTTGTCCTCAAGCAATTCAGTTCAACGAACTGGACGCGACAAAGAAAACTTTGACAAACTCTTTTGCTTCATTAGATGTATATAAGCATGTACTACGAAAAGAGTCTAGCAAGTATTGAAACAGTACTACGAGGACAATGCAAGGAGCAATCCTTCTTTCAAGTGACCAGTCACAAATACTTAAAAGTAAATAATATATTACTGAAAATCAAGACAAGATTACATTGCACATAGCTTGAGCATATTAGGGTGGTATCTCGCTAGCCTCCATGAGTGAAGCAAAACATAAATGCAGAAACTCCTCCAGAGTTTAAAAGGAGACTAGAACTAAGGATTTCAGAATAAATCATATCACAAGCATGCAGAAGACAATGTAATACTTTGGGACAATGCACATTACACTCAGAATGACAATTATGCTCTCCTAGTTAGTGCTTTGAATAAAGAGGGTGGAGACTCTCGAACCGTGGCTTTTGTTGGCAAGGTTGAAAACCCGTGGTCGGAAACAAAAACTAAACATGTACCAGAGCTCTTGGTATTAAAAACAGAGGTAAAAAAAACGTTTTTTTAGAGGTGCATATTTCGTCAACGAATGCTAGCAGATAACTCAATCACTTCTTGAGCTGGACAAGTCTCGAGGAACGGCTCCCGAATGAGGACGATCACATCCTCTTAATCTCCTTTGTTTATCACTGCCAAAGTTTTCTGATTTCTCATGAACAAAGCGTGAAGGAGGGTTTGTTTGTTATATTATCTTTTTGAGCCGGGCGCACTCTATGCCAGTTCCTTCTCGTATTAAGGGTTTGCACATTAGACATGCAATCCAGGGGTGAAACTTGTCCAACTTAAAAAGATCATGAATTAACTACTACTTCCTCATGAGCTAAAACATAGGCACAAAAAGAGAAATGCTTTTGATTAATTTCGAGGTGGTACACGAAAGTCTTTGTTAGGAATGGCAGGTAAATACCATGTATAGGAAGGTATGGTGGACTCATATGGCATAACAGGTTTTAAGGATTTTGGATGCACAAGCAGTCAGTCCGCTTAGTACAGGTGGGGGTTTAGCAAAAGACTGGGAAGCGACCAACTAGAGAGCAATAACGGCCATAATCATGCAGAGCGACAAAGCAACATTGAATCGGGCATGAAAGTGATATAACTATTCTAAAACTCAAAGATCATCAAGGCAGAGAAGACTTTTTAGTCTCAAACATGTGTAAGCATGTGCCAAGTCAATCCAAAAATTCTCTAAAGGGAAATACCACCTTAGTATACCGAATTATGAACAATGCAATGCATGTAGATCATTTCAATAACACATTATATACTCTAGTTATTCGAGACTAGCCACAAGGAAAGCATGAACCACTGGAGGAGCATTGTAAACATAGCACTATGTCGCTACAAGCTGGTCTCTAGATCATAAGTACATGCATATGTACAAAAGTAGAAACAAGAAGAGTTCATACCGGTCTTCCTTGTTGCTTCCCTTCAGTCGATCTTCTTCATTACTGCCTGTCACTTGCACGATCAAACGTAGGAAATATAATTAAATGCCATCACGGACTCGAGCTAAACTCTGGAAACAAAGCAAACTAAAGAGAAAAGGAAATCTTTTTGGATTATTTTAAAGGTTGAACGAAAGCAAAAGAAAAATAAAATCTTTTTGTTGTTTTTGCAAAGAGAGAAATAAAGAAGAACGGGCAAAAACTTCGAAAAGATCAAAGCGAACAAAACGGATAATACAACGGAAAAGTGAGAGGGGCACGTACTCCCCCAAGCTTAGGCTTTTGGCCTAAGTTGGTAGCAGCTACTGCCCCCAGGAGCCTCCTGCTCCGGGGGTATGGTGGTGAGACCAAGGGTCGTAGAAGGATGCTGGCGCGTATACCGAACTCCTCGGAGTCTCCCACGAGGAAGGGTCCGTACGCCAAGCAGAGGAAGACCCTTCACCAAACTCGGTGGCGGTATCTCCCTGGAAAGGTGGTAACTCACCGTGCTCCTCCTTGTTGGGCACAACCCCCTCCATGGGGTTATGAAACTGATACTGGACCATGAACTCATCGAACTGGACAACATCAAAGGACCATCCGTTCCTGCGAGAAAAATCAAACAAAAGAGGTGCAGGTAGACCGATCTCGCGTTCCGCGGTAGTTCCGAAACGTAAGATATAAACAAGATTATCCAACTCAGAAGCCATGGTAACAAACTTATGCCTTTTCATAGCAGCAAGATCAAAGCTTAAATAAGTAAAAGGATTATCGTCAGGGTGTGGGGTGCCTCCAAGATGTTCTAAGATAAGTGTGGCATAAATGCCACCATATAAGTCCCCCTTGTTACCGTTCATAGCAAGGCGTCGAGCAATTAAGGCACCCAGATTATAATCAGACCTCCCTGAGAGGGCTGCTGCCAGGATAGCAATATCCGGAGCAGAAATGCTGCTCGTGTTGTCACGAGCTAACACCCCTCTAGCAACATAATATGCAAAATACCTGAGGTGAGGAAATAAGATGCCGGAGATCTTTGACCGATGAATATCCCTCGTACCCATGCTGCAGAGAGAGTTGATGACGGTTTTCAGCTCGGAGGGCTGAGTGGCCATCCTAGCCGTCCTCCCAACGTTTGGCACACCTATTATTTCACAAAACCTTCCCAAAGTCATGGTGATAAGATCATTGTAAATTTTAAACTCAATAGCACATGAATCAGGATTATATCTAAAACTGTTAATGAAACTGGAGGTGAGTTTTTGATATTGAGTAACACGGCACGTGACGAGCCATGTCAAACCTGCATTAGCACAAAGATTATAAAACTCATCCTTGATTCCCACAGCTTCAAGGAATTCATCACATGGAAACATCATTGCACGTGCTGGACTTGTGTCTTCCAACAACTCCAGGGGCACATGATCTTCATTATAGCTCACCCTAGCAGTCGAGGGTGAAGCTGCGGCTCTAGTAAATCGATCGGAGTGTGCAGGCCTCCTCTTCTCAAGCCACCCTTTTTCCCTTCCTAACAAACTCATTTCTGAAATTTTCGGCAATTTACAAAAACGAGGATTAAAACAAGGTGAGCTAAGGCAAACTACTCAACTCACTTGCCCAAGGCATAAACTTGCGTCAAAACTTGAAAAATAACTTTCTACACATGCATGCAAGCTCATCTATACAGCACCAAGAACTACTAAATACTCACAAATGAAGCCACCAATCAAAAATCTAATTGGAGGGGTGGAGGAGTCACATACCAGGGAGTATTTGTTCAAAATCTCAGCTCAAATGATGGGCTGTAGAGAGAGATCGAAGAATCGCCTCCAAGAACAGCAAGAACACAAGAACAAGTGCAGAACTCGCGTTTTTGGAGAAAAAGAGAGAGGGAGGAAGAAGACATACCTGGAGGGGGGCCATGTGGGCCCCAGGCGCCCTATGGGCGCGGCCAGGGGCTGGGCCGCGCCAGCTGGCCGCCTGGGCCACTGGTGGGTCCCCCTGGCTGGCCCCAGGTCCCTCTGGGTCTCTCCCGACGTGGAAATTTTTATTTAAATTTTTCTGAAAACTTCACTGTTGAAATTTTTTCGAAGTTCAAAAAGCTGCGAAACTCTCTGAAAACTTGAAGTAGTGAGTAGTATTGTGAAGCTTCAAAACATAAATACTTGGTACAACAAGTTGGACAAAAACTAAAAACAAATGAAAACATAACAAGCTCAACTTTTTATCTGTATAAAACATGTTTACTAGTAAGGTTGATCAAGTCTTAACAACAAATAGGCGATATATAGAGCAAAAAGTCTCACCTCTCATGAAGTAATCACTGAACCTTTACCTTGATGGACATTGTCCCCACCATGATAGTTTTGTATTTGTGAGGCACATGTAGTGGACAATCCCATTCTCCAATCTTCACGGTCTCGATATTTTCTATAGAGTTGAGGCCATGCCTCCTGTCGATCTTCTTTGGAAAATATACCGTGTGTTCTTTATCATTCACATGGAAGGTAACCTTCCCTTTATTGCAATCAATAATAGCACCTGCGGTGTTAAGAAAAGGTCTACCATGAATAATGGACATGCTTCCATCCTCGGGCATGTCAAGCACAACAAAATCAGTAAGAATCAAACAATTAGCAACTTCTACGGGAACATCCTCACAAATACCTATCGGGACGGCGGTTGACTTGTCAGCCATCTGAAGGGAGATATCTGTAGGAATTAGTTTCTCTAAACAAAGCCTCTCTTAAAGAGAGAGAGGCATAACACTCACTCCCGCTCCAAGATCACATAAAGCAGTTTTGACATAATTATTCATTATGGAGCAAGGAATGGTGGGTATACCTGGATCACCGAGCTTCTCAGGAATCTTGCCACTGAAAGAGTAGTTAGCAAGCATAGTAGATATTGCTTCGTTAGGAACTTTTCTTTTATTAGTGGCAATATCTTTCATATATTTTGAATAAGGAGGTAACTTAATAGCTTCAGTCAAAGGAATTTGAAGAAAAAGAGGTTTAATCCACTCACAAAACTTATTGTAATGCTCTTCTTCTTTGGATTTGATGGACTTACCTGGAAAGGGCATGGGTTTATGCACCCATGGTTCTCTTTCCTTCCCATGTTTTCTTGCGATGAAGTCTTCTTTAGTGTAACTCTTACGTTTGTCAGATGCTTCTTCTTCTCGAACTTCAGGCGGATCATTCTTCTCATTATCCTTACCTTCAGGTTCAGCACCGTCTTCAGTCTCAACATCGGAGATAGATACACTGTTTGGATCAACAGCTGGCTCTTCATCTGCAATAGGATAATTAGAATTGTCAGCCTCCTTATGTTTCTTCTTCTTCTTTGGAGAGCCAACAATTTCTTCTTCCGGCATTTGAGAATCTTGCTCGATTCTCTTCGGATGCCCCTCTGGATAGAGAGGATCTGAGTGCTAGTTCCTTCTCGGGTCTTAATCCCAAAAGCATGACAAAGACCAACGCGGACGATGACATTCCAGCGCCGAGGGAGACGGCGCGGCGCATACCACCGGAGGTTGACGCGCGGTGACGGTGGAGTTGACCGCGGGCTGCGGCGCTACGACCCAAAGGGATGAGCAGCGACGGCGGGCAGGTCGGGGCGACGGCGGGGACCACTGGCCGCGGCGTGATGGCTCGAAGGGGCGGCGCAGCGGCGGAACCCGGGTCGATGCAATCATGGGAACTGTCTCGGGACGGCAGCGTGGACAGCGTGCCACGCTCGCTACGGCTCGACGGGGCGACGCAGCGGCGACGTGAGGGTTGGTATAGCCAGGAGAAGAACCACGGGGTGGCGGCGCTGCGGCCCGATGGGGCGATGTAGCGGTAGTCCGTTGCTCGATCGGTAGAGGGGCACACTGAACTCGGGACGGTTTTCACGGGGCATGCAGAGGCGCGCGTGATAACCCTCAACCGTAAGGGATCGAGATAGTCTTCGCGGGTAAGAATAACCCAATTTATTGATTCGACACACGGGGAGCCAAAGAGTATTTATAAGCTTTGACAGTTGAGTTGTCAATTCAACCGCACCTGAAATATACTTACTTGCAACAAAAGATAAATGGTAACAGTGATATGATAGTGATGATAGTGATAGTAAAAGTAAACAGCAAAAGTAAATAGTAAAGGAAAATGGCAAAAAGTAGCAACTAGTGACAAGCAGGATTTAAAACACTATAGGCTAGGGAGATGGATGGTTGGGCGCTGCATGGATGAGATATATCATGATTCTAACTTGGGGCACGACTGATGGGCCTCGAACCCCTCGTTGGATTACCCCAAGTGGAAGGTGTAAGATGCAGTAAGTAGAAGTGTTTTCCCCTAGCAAAGATGCCAAGGATCGAATCCCCAGAGACTCCTAGGTTCAACAGGTAGGTGTCAACTGCTAACGGCGCAATTAGCAATCAACGTGGACCTGCACACAGATACAAATAACTTTGCTCCCAACGAGTACAGAGAGGTTGTCAATCTCTCCGGCCTTGTAGTTCACAAAGGGTTAAAAGCAATATGATAGTAGTGATAGATAGTGTTTTGCAATAGTAAGTAAAATAGCGAAAAGGTAAATAGTGTATGTGATCAATGATAGTAATATGGACCGGAGTCACATGATGTTCACTAGTGATGTCTCTCTCCCAAAAGACGATAAAACAGCTATGTGAGGTAACAAATTACAGCTGGGCAATTGACAGGACCACGAACGCAAACCAATGCTGACTACATTGCAAGAAAGGTTGAGGTTCAAAGCATGGGCGGTATGCCAAAGTAAGTAGACCGAAATCCATCTGCATCTACTACTAATCATCCACCTTGAGATATCTATCCAGAACATCTCGCTGGTATTAAGTTGCGAGTCCCACCCATAGTGTAAACTCAATGCAACAGACAACTGCATTAAAAGAACTTTGCGTAAAATAAACAATCCTTGCACCCGCGGGCACAAGCACCGTTGTTTTCCCCCTTGTGACAACAGCACATCCCCTAGACTCATGTTTCTGTCACTCAAGCTAGTCATCGAGGGGCATGAACCCACAATCGAGCATAACATTCCCTCTTGGAGTCACTACTTACTACTTGGCCAAAGCAATAAATAACAACGGAGAACATGCAAGAATTACTTATGAACTAAAATATAAAAGAGGTGAATCAAATATATTACTCAAGATCAATCTGAACATAATCTCATAATCCATCGGATCCCAGCAAACTCAACATAGCAACAGCATAAGGATTACATAGGTGCCTCGATAATGTAGGGCAGCTCACGAGGACTAATTAGTGAAGCACAAGAACGGGAGGAGAACATCACATAGCTACTGGTCATGGACTCATGGTCCAAGGGAGACTACTCACGAGTCATCCGGGAGGCGTCCATGGTGGTGGAGAAGCTCCCGGTGGTGATCCTCCCCTCCGGCAGGGTGCCGGGAAGAGTTCTCCTGGTGCTCCCGATCTTGGAAGCGGCGGCGGCGGCGGAACAGAGATGGGATCGCGAAAAGAAGTCCTGTTTCAAGGGTTACGGGGGACCCTTTAAATTTCTGCCAAAGTAGGGCACCGGGGGGCTCTCGGGGGGCCGAGGCGCCCCCCGGCGCGGCCCGGGGGG
>LR738715.1:570143669-570163313 GCA_902687465.1 Secale cereale
GGGGGGGGGGGCGCCCACAGGGCGCCTGGAGCACCTGTGGCCCCCCCAGGCTCCCCTTCGGAAGCAGTGTCGTTTCCGGAACGCTACTTTTTTATATATTTTTTCTGTATTTTTCTGGGCAGTTCTCGAAACGTGAAAACCTGAAATACAAAAACAGCCGAAAACAGAAACTGGCACTGGGGTGCACTGGATTAGTAAGTTAGTCCAAATATGATCAAAAGTGTATGGAAGTGTATGAATATCATAGCAATATCACCCAAAAGTGGCATGGAGCAAGCAGAAATTATAGATACGTTTTGGACGTATCAACATCCCCAAGCTTAATTCCTGCTCGTCCTCGAGTAGGTAAATGATAAGAAGAATAATTTCTGTGGTGACATGCTATTAACCATATAAGACTTTCTCATAGTCATATGACAAAAGCTTACTGAGACAATGATTCTAAAGTAATTAAGTTGTCTCAAGAGAAAACCATAAATGACTGAAAGTTTTACAACATGAAACTGAAACATCAAAAAGATTTGCAATGAACATGATGTACAAATATGATCAAGTGATATCTAGCTTTCCCCCTTTAGTGATGCAAAACATAAATGCAAGGGCACCTTCAAGGTTTAAGTGATGACTAGATACAATCATTTCAGAATAAACGATATCACAATCATGCAAAAGACAATGCTACTTTGGGACAATGCACATTACACTCAGAATGACAATCATGCTCTCAGTAGTTGATGCTTGAAGTGCTAGAGCTTTTTATTATGAAACATGGAAGCAATTGTGTCAACGGTAGTAGTACTTCATATGTGTCATGTATAAAACATCTTATAAGTTGCAAGCCTCATGCATCGAATACCAATAGTGCTCGATCCTTGTCCTAATTAGCTCGGATCCCCATGGGTTATCATTGCATTGCATATGTTTTAACCAAGTGTCACAAAGGGGTACCTCTATGCCACCTGTACAAAGGTCCAAGGAGATAGATCACATTTGATTTCTCGTTTTTGATAAATCTCAACTTGAGGACATCCATACCGGGACAACATAGAAAATAGATGATGGACTCCTCTTTAATGCATAAGCATATTCTCATGAGAGATTGAGGATTAAGGTCCAAGCTAAAACTTCCACCATGAGGCATGGCTTTGGTTGGCGGCCCAATGTTCTTCTCTAACAATATGCATAGTTATTCAACCCACGGTGAATCACCCTTACTTCAGACAAGACGAACATGCATAGCAACTCACATGATATTCAACAAAAGTGTGACAGTTGATGGCGTCCCCAGAAACATGGTTACCGCTCAGCAAGCAACTCATAAGAAATAAGATACATAAGCAACATATTCTTTACCACAATAGTTTTAGGCTACTTTCCCATGAGCTATGTATTGCATGATTAATTTGCTTAGTGCAGGTGGAGGTTAGCAAAAGACTGGGAGCGACCAACTAAGAGAGCAATGACGGTCATAATCATGCAGAGCGACAAAGCAATATTGAATCAGGCATGGTAGTTATATCGCTACTTAGAAACAAAAGATCATCAAGGCTTGACAGACTTTCTTTACAGTCTTGAATATGCGTGAGCATACGCCAAGTCAATCAAAATAAATTCTCGAAGGAAGATATTACTAAACCATACCACATCATAGGCAAACAAACCGAGTTGGTACTCCAATAACACATTGGGAATCCCCCAGCTATTTGAAATTAACCATAAGAAAACCTGAACTACTAAGCACCATCATGAAAGTAGCATCTTTATCATAGACATATTAACCCATGCAACGGAAGCAAACTCTCTTAATAAGGTGAGCATGGTAATTAAAGAGAGTTCAAGAAACCAACTAAATAGAAGCTCTTGAAAAGATAAGCATGAATACTAAGAGCAGAGCACGATAGTAGCTATTAAAAAGACAAAGAACACACACAGCATAGATAGACATGAAAATTCTATGTAATGTTCTAGGTAGAGGTGGAGCGTGTTTCTCTCCCACATAAAGGAATGCTGAGTTCCGACTCGTTATGAAAAACTAAAAAGAAAACTAAAAGCATGACGCTCCAAGCATAGCACATAACATATGAAGTGATAAAAATATAGCGGAACGAAAGACGAACTGATAATGTTGATGGAGAAGGGGATGCACGGGGGCATCCCCAAGCTTAGACGCTTGAGTCTTCTTGAATATTTCTTGGGGGTGCACGGGGGCATCCCCAAGCTTGAGCGCTTGACACTCCTGAATCTTTTTATCATCTTCCCTCGCACACTTGAAAACTCCCTTCATACATAACTCATTCATAATCTGATTAGCGAGGTTAGTACCCTTAATAAAATAATTATACCTTGCTGGAAATGAGGATATTCTTGAAGTTCTACTGTTTCTCAAGATTGCCAAAAGGTTTTTGCAAAGAAAAAGCAAGTTCTTAATTTGCAAAGTGAAGGTAAGGCAAAACAGGACAGAATCTGTGAAAAACAGAACAGCAGGCAGTAATTGACCTGTTCGGGGTACTTCTGCAACTCAAATCAAAAAACTCAGAACTGACGCACGAAAGACAATTATATAGAGAACGCTGTCGAAAAGATTCAGACCAAAAAGATGATCTGGTGATTTTATACGAATTTTTCTATCCAAGGACAGAATCTGTTTCCTGGACAGCACCTCACAACTTTTGAACTTTCTAGCAATCAGAGGCTATACTTGGCACAAATATGAAAAGTAAAGATACAATGATGATGCTACAGCAGTAAACAACATCAAGACACAACAAAAGCAAAAAATGTATTCATGTGGGCTGCCTCCCAAAAGCGCTTTCTTTTATGCCTTTAAGCTAGGCATAATGCATAGATCAAGTTTTATCAAAAGTAAAAGAATAGCTAGCCCGTACAACGGACTCAAAAGGTAACTTGACCTTCTTACGAGGGAAGTGTTTCATCCCTTTCTTGAGAGGAAACTGAAATTTTATATTACCCTCTTTCATGTCAATGACAGCACCAACGGTGCGCAAAAAGGGACGTCCCAAAATAATTGGACAAGAAGGATCACATTCAATATCCATAGTAGTGAAATCAACGGGCACATAATTATCATTGACAACAATAAGAACATCGTTGATCCTCCCCAAAGGTTTCTTTATGGAAGAATCAACGAGACGAACACCAAAAGAACAAGAATCATAAGGTTTCAATTTAAGCATATCATATATCCTTTTGGGCATAACAGAGGTACTAGCACCAACATCACATAATGCATAACAAGAGAAGTCATTCAAATAAATTTTTATCATAGGATCCCAACCATCCTCTAGCTTTCTAGGTATGGGGGCTTCTACTCTAAGTTTCTCCTCCCTAGCTTTGATGAGAGCATTAGTGATATGCTCTGTGAAGGCAAGGTTAAGCGTGCTAGTGCGGGGATCTCTAGACATCTTGTGAAGGAAATCAATAACTTCTGTAAGAGTGCAATTATCAAAATCAAGGTCATGAGCATCAAGTAAAGTGGTAGAGGTGTCCTTAAGGCTCACCTGTTTGGTAGTTGACATAGCATCACCATTAATAGGTCCATTGGGACCAGGAGTACATTGGGTGCTAAGAGTGTGAACATTCTCAATAACTTGGATAGTAGCAACAGTGTGGTGGGTAGGAAGGCTCTTAATTCTTTCCTCTTCCTCCCTTTCTCTAGCCCATCTTTCTTTAAGCTTAGCCATCATCCTAATGTTTTCATTAATTTGTACTTGATTAGCATTAATAGGGATGACTTCCTTCTCCTTAAGAGAAGAAGTTTCAATTTTCAGCAATTTTAACTCATTGGCTAAGTGGTCTACCTTGAAAGAAAGATCATCTAGTTTATGTAGTTTCTCTTCTACATTCTTATTAAAGGCTTTTTGGGTAGTGATGAAATCTCTAAGCATGGTCTCTAGTTCAGTATTGGAGTTCTTGGTACTAGGATAAGCATTGTTGTTCCCATAAGAGTTAGAGGTGAACGGTCTAGAATTGTTACCAAAGTTACTCCTATAAGCATTGTTGTTGAAATTGTTTCTAGAGATAAAGTTAACATCTACTTGTTCTTGAGCAATCAAAGAATTCAAAGGAACATCACGAGGATCAACAGTAGATTGCTTCGAAAGTAGAGACATGATCAAGTCAACTTTTTCATTGAGGGAGGAAATCTCCTCGACAGAGTTTACCTTCCTACCTGTTGGAGCGCGTTCGGTGTGCCATTGGGAATAGTTGGTCATCATCTCATCGAGAAGCTTCGTGGCAGCACCAAGTGTAGTTGACATAAAAGTTCCTCCCGCGGCCGAGTCTAACAAGTTCCGCGAGGTAAAGTTCAAGCCTGCATAAAAAGTTTGGATAACCATCCAAGTAGTCAAACCGTGAGTAGGGCAGTTTTTGATAAGAGATTTCATACGTTCCCAAGCTTGGGCAACGTGTTCATTATCCAATTGTTTAAAATTCATGATGTTACTTCTAAGTTGGATAATTTTAGCAGGTGGATAGTATTTTCCGATAAAAGCATCTTTGCACTTGTCCCATGAATCTATGCTATTTGTAGGCAAAGACTGAAACCAAATTTTAGCTCCTCCTCTCAAAGAGAAAGGAAAAAGCTTAAGCTTAACAATATTACCATCTATTTCTTGGTACTTTTGCATATCACAAAGTTCTACAAAGTTGTTCAAGTGTAAAGCAGCATCATCTCCAGCACCGGAGAATTGTTCTCTCATGACTAAGTTAAGTAAAGCAGGTTTAATTTCATATGAAGGTGCTGAAGTGGCAGGTGTAGTGATAGGTGTGCTGATAAAGTCATCGTTGTTGTGACTAGTGAAGTCACACAACTTGGTGTTCTCGGTGGAACCCATAGTAGCAAGCAAGCAAGATAACTATTTTTGTGATTTTTGATAAAAGGAACTAAAGCAAATATGAAAGGTAAACTAACAAGACTAAAAAGCAAAGGTAAAAGATAGCATGCAACTCCCCTATCCTGAAGAGTGGAGTCCCCGGCAACGGCGCCAGAAAATACTCCTTGATGGGCCTCGAACCCCTCGTTGGTTACCCCAAGTGGAAGGTGTAAGATGCAGTAAGTAGAAGTGTTTTCCCCTAGCAAAGATGCCAAGGATCGAATCCCAGAGACTCCTAGGTTCAACAGGTAGGTGTCAACTGCTAACGGCGCAATTAGCAATCAACGTGGACCTGCACACAGATACAAATAACTTTGCTCCCAACGAGTACAGAGAGGTTGTCAATCTCTCCGGCCTTGTAGTTCACAAAGGGTTAAAAGCAATATGATAGTAGTGATAGATAGTGTTTTGCAATAGTAAGTAAAATAGCGAAAAGGTAAATAGTGTATGTGATCAATGATAGTAATATGGACCGGAGTCACATGATGTTCACTAGTGATGTCTCTCTCCCAAAAGACGATAAAACAGCTATGTGAGGTAACAAATTACAGCTGGGCAATTGACAGGACCACGAACGCAAACCAATGCTGACTACATTGCAAGAAAGGTTGAGGTTCAAAGCATGGGCGGTACGCCAAAGTAAGTAGACCGAAATCCATCTGCATCTACTACTAATCATCCACCTTGAGATATCTATCCAGAACATCTCGCTGGTATTAAGTTGCGAGTCCCGCCCATAGTGTAAACTCAATGCAACAGACAACTGCATTAAAAGAACTTTGCGTAAAGTAAACAATCCTTGCACCCGCGGGCACAAGCACCGTTGTTTTCCCCCTTGTGGCAACAGCACATCCCCTAGACTCATGTTTCTGTCACTCAAGCTAGTCATCGAGGGGCATGAACCCACAATCGAGCATAACGTTCCCTCTTGGAGTCACTACTTACTACTTGGCCAAAGCAATAAATAACAACGGAGAACATGCAAGAATTACTTATGAACTAAAATATAAAAGAGGTGAATCAAATATATTACTCAAGATCAATCTGAACATAATCTCATAATCCATCGAATCCCAGCAAACTCAACATAGCAACAGCATAAGGATTACATAGGTGCCTCGATCATGTAGGGCAGCTCACGAGGACTAATTAGTGAAGCACAAGAACGGGAGGAGAACATCACATAGCTACTGGTCATGGACTCATGGTCCAAGGGAGACTCCTCACGAGTCATCCGGGAGGCGTCCATGGTGGTGGAGAAGCTCCCGCTGGTGATCCTCCCCTCCGGCAGGGTGCCGGGAAGAGTTCTCCTGGTGCTCCCGATCTTGGAAGCGGCGGCGGCGGCAGAACAGAGATGGGATCGCGAAAAGAAGTCCTGTTTCAAGGGTTACGGGGGACCCTTTAAATATCTGCCAAAGTAGGGCACCGGGGGGCTCTCGGGGGGCCGAGGCGCCCCCCCGGCGCGGCCCGGGGGGGGGGGGGGGCGCCCACAGGGCGCCTGGAGCCCCTGTGGCCCCCCAGGCTCCCCTTCGGAAGCAGTGTCGTTCCCGGAACGCTGATTTTTTATATATTTTTTCTGTATTTTTCTGGGCAGTTCACGAAACGTGAAAACCTGAAATACAAAAACAGCCGAAAACAGAAACTGGCACTGGGGTGCACTGGATTAGTAAGTTAGTCCAAATATGATCAAAAGTGTATGGAAGTGTATGAATATCATAGCAATATGACCCAAAAGTGGCATGGAGCAAGCAGAAATTATAGATACGTTTTGGACGTATCAACGACACACGGAAAAGTAATGATCATCTAGGCAAATATCAAACATTAGGCATGTATCCCGTAGGTAGTTGTGCGTGCTTGTAACAAGAACTTGCACAACATCTTTTGTCCTACCATCCCGCTACGAACGGGGCCAAAAGGAACTTATGGAGATTAAGGTGCTCCTGTCAAAAAGCACCGGAACAAAGCAATGATCTCAATGGATACATGTAATCCTCAAACTACGGACCATCCCCTTTGGTGTCCCAAGCTGTCACTTTTGGGATCGCCGGTTCCGAACCGTAACAGGTGCAAACAACTCATAGATAGGATCAAGAACACAAATATATTCATGCAAACACATATGGTTCAGATCTGAAATCATGGCACTCGGGCCCTAAGTGTCAAGCATTAAGAATAACAAGTTGAAGCAAAGATGATAAACACAATAGTAGATGATAGGCAACATGCCCCCAACGATCTGACAAACTATTACATGATCTAACTCATCCAATCCCTACCATCCCCTTCGCCTACAGCAGGGGATTACTCACACATGGAAGGAGAAGTCATGGAGGGATGATGAAGTGGTGATGATGATGACGATGGCGACGATCTCCCCTCTCCGGAGGCCAATTCAGCCTCCAGATTAGCCCTCCCGAAGAAGAACAGAGGGTGGCGGCGGCTCCGCGACGAAAACTGCGAAAAGAACTTCTGATCTGGGGTTTTCTCGTCGCGGGTAAAAGAGTCAAAGTAGGGCACCAGGGGGCGTGGGGCCCACCCAGGCGACCCCCCGGCGCGGCCAGTGGCTGGGCCGCGCCACCAGGGCGCCTGGGCCCCCCCGGTCCCCCTCTGGTCCCCCTTCTGGCTCCTGGGTCCTTCGGGTGCGTGGATTTTCTGTGATTTTTCGTGGATTTTTCTGAGATACCTAAAAATTCGTTTTCCTGCACACAATAAAACCATACAGGCAGCTCTGCTGAAAACAGCGTCAGTCCGGGTTAGTTTAGTTCAAATCATGCAAGAATGAGGTCAAAACAATATCAAAAGTGTTTGGAAAAGTAGATACGTTTGAGACGTATCAGCGCGCAACCGACGGGCCAGGTCGGTCGCCCGGCGTAGATGAGGCGGATCACGGCGGCGGACGGCTGATCAACCCTATCACGCGCGAGGTCGGGGACGCCTCTCGGGGGATGCGGGGTGGCGGCGAAGTCCGAGATGAAGCCGGCGACGATGGACGACGTGCGGATGAGCGCGTCAGCAGCGGCACCCGGGCCGCCAAAGTAGCGCCGGCGCCCAGGCAGCGAGGCCTGAGCAACCAACGGAGCAGCGGCGTCCAAGCTCGAGGTAGCCGACGGGCCCGACGCAGCCGGCCCAACACAGCGAGGGATGAGGCCGGCGAGGCAACCAGCAGGGCCGCCGTGTAGACGCGGCGTAGGCGGGTGTCGTGGATCGATTGGCGGGCCGTCGCGCGAGCGGCCTCTATGACTGGCTGCCTCATGGCGCGAGGCCGCCGGGTGGAGGCGATGCAGGTGTTCCGGTCGGAGAAGGCGGAGATGGTCGGGGTAGATCGACGGGCGGGCCGGCGCACTGAGAACTGCCGTAAGGGGCCGCCTGTCGCACGAGGCCGCTGGGTCGGTGAAGAAGCCGGCCAGTCGCGATGGTGTCGGAGTAGAGGCGCATGGGGGTCGAAGACGGCGGCAGGCGACGCAAATCGATCAAGTATAGATCGAAAAACCAAAAAGAAAACGTCGATCAAGATGACCGGCAGGAGAGAGAAAACCCGGAGTAAGGGCTTGAGAAAAGACTCTAGGATAGCCGGTCAACACGACCGTCGGACGAACCTTTGATACGGGCGGCACGGCCCCCGGCGACGGTCATGGAGGCCGACCGCCTCGGGGGCGGCACGCGGGTGCGGTAGCGGCGGCGACAACTATGGTTTAGGATCGATTAGGCTGATACCATGTTAGAAGATATAAAGATGATTGTTGGAATAATTATGGGATTCAATGTTTATTGCTTGAGCCTCGTGGGCATATATGGATCAAAATTGCAGTCCACAATGACTAAAAAAGTAGAGCGCTGTTCCTAGAGCTGAAGTGCATTGTTTCTTCACGTTAACTAACAGTGCCCCTGCTGTAGAATGACAAATTGAAAGTGCAAATTCTTACCGTTTGCAAAAATATAATGATATATAGAACGAAAGATGCAGTTCATTTCATTGTTGACGTGCGTAAAAAAAGCTTTGGCTTAATAACCTGCAGGAATTCACTATGCCTCAAAAACAGAAGATGCCTCGAATCATTTACGACCCTGAGCCCCTGAACTGCATTGGAAGAGAAGAGTGGGAGATGCCTGGATGGATAACACCTGAATTACCTAGGGGTTTCTTTAACACAACAAACAGAACTGCGTACTCCGTGGAGGAAGATGTAGAGGATAAAGATGAAAACAGTGAACCAAACATCATTCGAGATGGAGAAGGCAGTGAAACAAAAAACCCGCAGGATGACGAGGAGGAGGACGATGATCTGGTCTTCATGGGGGAACACGCGCAGAAAAATGATGAGGAGGAGGATGATGACGAAGAGCAAATCATAACAGTTATGCAGCCAAGGTACACGCGTGTCTTTGAAACATTTGGTCAGCAGATCAGAACGGATGATATAGCACCTCCAGAAGCCGATGTTGAAACCCAGCAAGTTCGGCAGCTCCATGTGCAAATGATTCGTCGACAAAGGGACAGTGGAATTCCACCAAGGTCGCCTACTGCCCAACAAAAGAATCGGAAACAGAATCAAGGAGGGCCGCAAGCAACGAAAAAAGTAAAGTTCTCCACACTCCTGCCTCCTCGTGATCCTCAATTACACAGGTCTGTTGTCACCCCTCCATGCCCAATAAACATCGGTGAGCTGCAAACACCGTTAGAAGAAAAACAGTACACGCACGTAAGCATCCTTGCCTGACTACTGCAGTTCAGTTATTACGCATAGTTTCAGCTTGTGCATTCTCATTAACAAAAAAAAGAAACATTCCATGTTGTGTGTGTGCAGGATGAGAACATGCTCCAAGAACTTGTGCCTGTGAAAGGTATGCAGTTCACATCAGAAGATGCGGCGCGAGAATTCTACAACACGTATGCGAGGCATGCAGGCTTCGGCACATGCAAAAACGGCGGATACAGAACAAACAGATACATCGTGTGCTCAAAGGAAGGCATAAGCAAACAAACTGTCACTGATTATGACAGAAAGCGAGAAAAAACATCAAAGAGGACTGGCTGCAAGGCGGGGATGAGATTGAAAAAAATAAAGGATGTGTTTGTGATAGCAGAGATTGAGCTCAATCACAACCATAGGATGATTGACAGCCCGGCTATGCTTCTGCACATGCACTCGCATAAGACGGATGACCCGTTGCTCGATAAACTAGTGAAGGACATGTAGAGCGACAACCTCACGCACACACAAATTATGTCAACCCTCTCTAGGATGTCAGGAGGACTGCACTTTATGGGGCGCACCAGCCGTGACTGGGTGAACAGGTACGTTTACTAAAAACAAAAAAACGATATATCGTCTATTTCATGCAGTACGCTTTGTGCATTTTCTGTAAGTCCATAATGCTGAAAGTATATTGTTAATTCGAACTGCAGGAAGCATCAATTCGCGAGGGAGGAAACAGAGGACGATGTGAAGAAACTCCTGGCTTTCTTTGAGAAGATGCAGCAAATAAACCCAGAGTTCTTCTATGATTACGACAAAGATGTCGATAACCGTGTGCGCAACATATTCTGGGCGAACGCCAGCTGCAGGGGATCGTACGAAGATTTTGGAGATTGTGTCACATTTGACACGACCTACAAGACCAACAAGTTCCACATGCCTCTGGGCGTCTTCGTTGGAGTCAACCACCACCTCCAAAGTACAATATTCGCTGTGGCTCTCATCAGAGACGAAACAATACCGACTTTCGAGTGGGTGTTCCGGACGTTCTTGCGTTGCATGAACAACAAGCGGCCAATCTGCATACTCACAGGTATGCTGAAAAAAAAGAGTGAACTTAAATAACAATGCAGTTCACTGCCAAGTTTTGTAGTACATTTCTTACATCCAATGAAAAAAAAGAAAAAAAGCAGAAAAAGGATATGCAGTTCTCTCAATAACTCGATGCTTGTTTTTTTTTTTCAAAAACATGCAGATCAATGCCCCTCCATGGATGCCGCGATAAAAAGTACGCTCGTAGGCACGCTGCACAAGTTATGCCGTTGGCATATACTGAAAAAATACAAGGATCACCTGTCCTTGCTGTACAAAGCCTATGAGAAATTCAAGGATGAGCTGACCTCCGTTCTCAACCACCCACTGATGCCATCAGAGTTTGAACGCGCTTGGCGTGAGCTCATGGAAAAGTATAACCTGCAAAATGATGAGATTATGAAGGCGCCGTGGGCAGACAGAAAAGAATGGATATCGGCTTACTACAAGGAGGTGTTCTGTGCACGGATGACTTCGACACAGAGAAGTGAAAGCATGAACCGGATCTTGAAGAGGAACTTTGTCAAGGAAAGACACGACCTGCACATCTTTGCGTCCCAGGTGGACAGGTGCATCCAGACAAGGAAGGGCGTCGAGCACGCGGAGACCATAGCTAACGAGGTATATAAAACAGAGCAAATTTTTTAGAGATGGATGAGCAATTAATAAAAACAATACTCGCTTTCTTGATTTTTGCTGCAAAAAAGACAACTACTTAACTGGTTTTCTTTGTTTCACAGACGGAGATAAAGACTACTACTCAGTTTGGATTCGAGGTTCAGCTCTCCAAGATTTACACCAGGGCAGTCTTTGCTGACTTCAAGCAAACGCACTACCGCAGCACAGCCTTCAGATCAGAGCAGTCCACTGACAACCCAACGAAATATTTGGTGCGCCACTACAACCAGTCTGATGATTTTGATTGGGCAAGACATGAGTTCCAGGTGGTTGCTGATGTGACGAACGGTATCTACGAATGCGAATGCAAGCTGTGGACACACACAGGTAAGTGAGACAGGAAAACAAAAAAAATAAGCACACGTAAAACAAAATGAAGTTCACTTATTGCTCGTAGCAAAAAAAAGAGATTAAAAACAAAAAAAATATATAGTGAGGTTCACTATAGCAGCAGACACAGGACCTATTTATAATGCAGTTCACAAAACCAAAAAATTAAAAAATGTTGCCTATTTATGTGAAGTTTGCTGGCACGAGTAACCCAAAAATTTTCTTTTGCTGCAGGCCTGTTCTGCATGCACATCATTTGCATGTTGGATCAGCTGCGGGTGGACAAGATACCTGAACATTACATATTGAAGAGATACACACGGAACGCACGCCAAAATCCAACTTTTGACCGCAGAGACTATGAGCAAACTGCTCCGGATGGGAGTTCGATGTTCTGCCGTAGGAGACTACTTGCAGAAACTGCAATGGACCTGGCGAACAGAGGTGTCAAATCGGATAGAGGGTACAACAGAGCTTTAGGTGGGATGAGAAAACTCATACAAGAAGTGAACGTAATAAATGAAGAAGAAGAAGAGGCAGAGAAGATAATGGATGCGCGGGGTGAAGTCCAAGGAAAGGAGCACGAACATGCTGCTGATGGTGCAGTTCATAATATGGATGACACAATTGTTTCCCCGCCTGTTTCAAACACAAAAGGGAGAAAGAAAGAGAGCAAGTCAGCCAATAAAAAAGCTGCAGCAAATGGAAAAAGCCCTAGAAAAAATAGCAGGCCTGAGCCAGAACTGGACAGCGAAGGAAGACCACTGGGGGTAAGGATGTGTAAATCATGCAATAAGATTGCGGGACACAACTCAAGAACATGTGAGGAGAGGATGAAACAAATCCAGGCTGAAAATGCCACCACAAATCACCAAGCTGACCAACAAGATGATACGCCAAAGAGAAGACTATGTAGCGTCTGCAACAAGAGAGAGAATCATAACGCGAGAAATTGTCCAAATAGAACAGAGGAAAAAGATGAAGAAGATGATGAAGAAGATGACGAAGAAGATGCTGACAGAGAAGAGAGTGAGGAAGCGATCGAAGCTGATGAAACCGAGGAGGAAGATGAGGAAGAAGAAGAAGAAGACGAGGAAGAAGAAGAAGCAGATGAAGAAATCGAAGAACCATCATCAAAAACGAGGGGGAGAGACAGAACGCAGAATCCAGCGCGTAGGCAAGCATCGCGGTCGCACGGTCCCGTTACGAGGGGTAATGCGAACAACAAGATCAAGACAGAAGCAGCAACAACTGTTGAAACAAATGCAATGCACAATCTGCGAAGAAGCACCAGGAAAAGGACGTAGATCAAACACATATGCAGTTTTGCATTTTGAAAAAACATATTAACTTCATCATTTATATATATCGTATCGTATAATAATATGCAGTTCTCTTCTATATGAAAAAAGAAAATAAGATGAGAATTCCACTCTCAGAATGCGGTTCTCTTCTTTATGAAAAACCTGACATCGGAATGTCATTTTGAGAATGCAGTTCTCTTGCTCGTATAGAATCTGACATGAACGTGAATCAATACAGAAAAGCAGATAGAAAAGAAAAAAATGTAGAGTCAGACTAGGATTCGCATGCACTGCAGTGCGTGCGTGGTGCGTTTAAAAGCTTGCAGTGCAGTAACCTTCGAGTACACAGTGCAGTGCGCTTAGTGCAAAAAAATGTAAACAAAAACGATTCCGCTTCTGAAGCGATGCAGTTCGCTTACGGGAAACGATTCCGCTTCTGAAGCGATGCAGTTCGCTTACGGCGGACGATTCGGTTCGCCTGCCCTAAAATAAATGCGCCCACTATCGCCCGAAGCACCCGCGCCCCGCCCCTCCTCTATCCCGACGGTTGCACGCCGCACGAACGCCACGATCATCACGAACCCACGATCGCCAACACAGTTGGGAGAAGAGATCGTGTCCTCGGCAGAAGTTGCTGCCGCTCCCATTTAAATCCCGCGCTCCATCGAACAGGCCGTCCGCACAAAACACACGACGCTGCGCCTTCCTCCTCCTCTACCTCCTCTTTGCAGCAATGGGGTTCAGCAGAACCTACGACGCCGTGCATGCGCACGGGAACACGAAGCTGAAGGTGATCTACACCACCGACGTCGCCGCCATGGCGACGTACGTCGAAGAGTTCAAGACAGTTCTCCAGCGGCGCCGCCAGAAGATCGTCGGCATCGACGTGGAGTACACACCCGACCACGACAGGGCGGCCCTGGTTCAACTATCCATCGGCAAGTATCACCCAGTGCTGCTTTTCCAGGTATGTGGTACATTGGGCAAGAGATGCATCACCTTCGACAGGTTCCTCGGCGACCCAAGGTAAGCAATTCTCTCTGCCGAGTACGCGTTGCAGTTTTATATGCCCGTGTATGCAGTTCCGAAAGGTATAACTTGCGGTTCACTTTCCTTAGGTTCGAGTTCGCTGGCTTCGCCATCGAGCAGGACAAGCAGAAGCTCGCAGCCTGCAACCTCCACGTCCCCAACTTCGTCGACATCCAGACGAACTGGAGGGTGCCTGATGGAACGAAGCCACTGGACTCGCTGGGCGATGTAGCTGCTGCCATCATCGACGACGAGTACGCAGACATGAAAATGAAGATGACAGACCACGACCACAACCTGTGGACTTCCATTCTCAGCACCAAGCACGTCGAGTATGCTGCCAAGGACGCCTACGCTGCGTTCGAGATATGGAACCGAATCAGCACCATGAAGAAAGGCCTCACGTGCGCTGAAACAGAGAAGACAAGGAAGCGCCCGAGGTCATCCAGGAGGGGGTGGGGCAAGGGGGCATCAACTTCCACCTCCAACTCCAACGGGTGGAACTGGTGAAGCAGGACAGATGCTGAAACCCAAGGATTCCTGTCGCAAGTGCTCGATTTAGTTTCCCTCTGCGTATGTAGATTAGTTTGCTTTCGTTCTAGTTTGCTTTGGGACAATGTTTGCTTATGTTGCGTTAGTTTGCTTGATGATGTACTATGTTAATTATGACCGCATAACCGTGGTTTCTATCTATCAAATATATGCAGTTCTCCGTAGTCTGTTTTCAGTATGTATATTGCTTCAAAACTGCTGATGTAGCTAGGATACACATAAAAAACAAAACTATCAGAGCAGTTCACATAGAGAATTCTTTCACAAAACTGCTCCTGTTAAAGAAGGTTGATGCAGTGCTCTTTTATTAAAAAAACTCTAGTTCCGTGTGTGGGTTAAAAAAAAGAAAAAGCTCGGTGGGGGTTTCCAGAATGCATGTTCTTCAACTGCTGCTGCTGATAGGATGCACATGAAAGACTATATGTAAAAAAGCAGTTCACTTATACTCAGAATTCTCATAAGAAAATACACTAGAAGCCACGCAAAAAATGTCAGATTATTACAACAAAAATGTCTCATGCTGCTGCTGCTCAAGCGAGACTGATCTAAAGCAAATTTATCTTGATTTCCAAACACTTTGCATGCCTAAAAAACATAGCCATCACAACATCCCCTGCCTGAAGACCAGCTTCCTCCACAAATTCCTTCCAGCCATCTTTGAGAACCAAACAATCATCAGAGCCAACAGAATACATAACATCAACATCATGATATCCATTCTTGTTGACCAACACCAAATTAACACAGCTTTCTGTTACCCTGACTAGACCAGAAGGGAATTTCTGCAAAGAAAAACAACAAGAACAGAAAAAAATAAGAACAAATAAGAAAAAGATTACAATCTTTCATAAAAAAATATTGATGTCAACACGTAATAATATTGACTAGACAACATTGCTGCTGCTCCTACAATGTTTATAAAAAAACTACTATGGGAAAAGCAGTTCGCTTATACTTGGTAGCAAAAAAAATTCTTCAGAAAACTAATACTCCTACAAAAATTCAGGTAGCGTTAACTACAAACAACACATGAAAAAGAATATCCGAGAAATACATACCCATGAAACACTGACATAATCGTCAGTCAACTGATGGACGAATGGAGCCCGAAATCCAATACCTGAAGAATATAGAATAGAACAGAGAGCGCTGTGCCGCTGCCTCTGGTTCAGAACCAAACCTTCAGAAAAAACGCATGTCTCCAGCATCGACTCCACCCTTGCCAGGCAGCCGCACGCGCAATCCATTGCCAGGCAAAAAACAGATCTGATTGGGAGAAAAAACAGATCGAGCAGGAGTGGCGCCGCCACGGATAAGGTGAGATGGGAGCCGCCAGGGATAAGGTGGGAGGGGAGCCAATTGACCCACCAGTATATATATATGTAAAACAAACAACATAAAAAAACGACAAGTAAAGCAGTGCGGTTACATAACAAAATGCATTCCGCATTGCATATTACTGCAGTCCACCGCGCTTGAACAAAGCAAAAAAACTAATCAAACTAGTCCCCCGACACCCCCGTGGCTGTAATGCAGTTCATACAGGCTCGCATTGCATATTAATGCAGTTCGCCGCACTACAAAAAATTCAACGCGCATTTGCATATTACTGCAGTCCACCGCTCTTGACCACGATTCACAGACGAAAAACACAGCCTGCAATGCAGTTCTAACAACTATATAATGCAAAAAAACTCAAAGAACATCTTTGAGAAACGACCAGAGCCAGTCGCGTCGCGAAAAAACATGGACAAAAAACTTAAAATTCTTCCAAATTAACAACTTAAACCGCTCCAATTCATACGGATAGATCAAAAGCAGCCCGTAATTGCCGAAAACAACATAATATTACATACAAAACGCATCAATTTCGATCCGCACGGGGAAGAACAGAGAACAGAGAACAGAGAACAGAGAAAAGCGGACGAACAGACGCAGATCCGCCAAATCCAAGGACTTCCGTCGTTTTCTCGCAGAATTCAGTGCTTAACCACATATTAAATCAGCGCACGCACGAATAAACCAGTAGAAATCAGACAAACTAGCCAGAAACGATGCTAAATGAATGTTTCCTGCTGCACCTCTATGTGGTGCACAACAGAAGAAGGAAGCAGTGCGCATAGCTTTCGAATGCAATTTTGCAATGCAGTTCGGAACTGTTATGAGAATATTATTCTCATAATGTTATGAGAATAGACAGGCTGTATATATATATATATATATATATATATATATATATATATATATATATATATATATATATATATATATATATATATATATATATAGGAATACATGATTTACTTGAAGTACAAGGCAAGTCAGAATAATTCCTAGATTAACCTATGTTTTCAATCTAATCAATATACTCAACAACAGATTTATTTTTGCTGGAACCGGCATGATTTTTTGTTGCAGCCGAAATGGGTGTGATTCTGCGACGATGACTGATTTTGCTACAACCGGCACTGCGGAGCTTCCACCTGCGTTGAGAAAAGCTTCCTCCGGCGAAGTAAAAAGCTGGAACAAGTGAATCAAACTGCTGCAACAAAGGAAATTTGTTGGAATAACGACGTGCGACGGCGACGGTAACCGGCCACGCACGAACGACGTGCATCGAGCTGCAACCGGCGGCCGGCCATGCTGACGAACCAGTTTTGAGGCAAGGGTGGCCGGCCATGCTAGCGAACCAGTTTGTGACAAGGGCGGCCGGTGGGTGAACTGCAGTCACCAATGTCAGAAGCACGAGGTAGCTGGGGACGAGCGCGATCGCCGCGGGTGGTCGGCGAGCAGGAGCGGCGAAACGGCGGGCAAGGGTGGCTTAGGGTCACCTGCGAGCGTGGGTGGCAAGGGGAGACGAACACGGCGACCGCGAGCATTGGGGGTATTTTTTTTTATTTTCAGATCACGCCAGAAGGGAGGAAGGAGAAGGATCGGTATCTTTTACGGCTGTATAACAGGGCGAATCGGACGATAGGGCAACGACCGGTCCAAATTTTGGGCGAGTGCACCTGCGCCTATCATCGCCATTTTATATACAGTTGATCGTTGTCTGGATATATATATATACACCGTATTTTAACACGCGCATCGCTGGATTCATGGAGGGACATACCAAGAGCCAGCAAGACGTGCCGTTGCAACCGCGTCAACACATAAGTATATCCGCGTCGGCACAGTTGCAAACGGGAGACGCGGACGCGGACGCGTACAGGTAAACAAGGTTTAACACACTTTGAAAATTCAGTGCAGGATGTTGCTAGTAGTTAATCTAGAAAACCTGGCAATTAGCAGTTTGAAGAGCTTCGTCTCGAAAAAGGAAAAGAAAAAACAGTTTGAAGAGCTTGGTGAGCTGCTGCGGCGCTGCATTACTCCGCACCTACTGAAATCTAGAAACACTCCTCCGTCCAAAAATCCTCTAGTCCTGTAATCTTGTAAGAATATAAGAGGACACGACAATCTATTCCTAGTACCATTTGTCTGTTCATGTGTTTTGAGAATCCTACTAATTAAAGTGGTCCTGGAAATTCTAGTCACACCCATAACACTAAATTAGGTCCGAACCACTAAATTATAGTACTACTATTCATCATGAAATGCTTTTCGTACCATATATATTTGATATTGTAGGTGCTTGCATTATTTTTAAAATATAGAAAAGTGTTCTAGAGCGTGAATATGTAGAGAAGTTAAACAAAACTAAATTTTGAGATAGTTTTACACTTGGTCTAGCGAGTGGGAGGTTCCCACGCTAGTTCGCAACTATGGCATCAACTGTTCCTCGAGCTAGGAGGCATATCACCCTAGCTGCATTCCCCGATGCATTTCTTCTACCACTTTGGACCATTGCCCCATCTTTCCTGATTGTGTGGTGCGCCCCTGGACATCAAGGGATTTCACTTCGAGAGGTTTTGGCCGCAGTTGGAGGGGCTCCACTACGTGGTTTCCGACGCTTGGAACTCCCTCGGGCGTGGCCCGGCCCCCTTCAGGCGCATCGTCGCATGGCTCAAGCTGACGGCGGGGAATTTCCAAAGCTAGAGCGACAAATCTATAGGTCATGTCTCCTTGCGGATGATGGTCGCCCGCAAGCTCATTGCCTGCCTTGACGCCGCATAAGATCTTTGGCCGCTCTCTCCATCCGAAGCCTGGCTTCGTCGCCGGTTTAAGGAAGCATACCTCGGCCATGCATCTCTAGACCACTCCATCGCCAGGGAACAATCTCGATTCGTTCACCTAAAAAATGGAGAAGCGAGCTATTCCTTCTTCCGCATTCACGCTTCCCATCGTCAGTAGAAAAACATGATTTTCTCGCTCAAGGTTGGCGATCACACCGTCTCTGAGAATGGCGCATTCGCTCAAGCGGACTTTGACCACTTCTTTGGCATCCCCGGCTCCTCGGAAGATCGTGCTTTCTCCCTTTCGCTTGATGGCTTGCACCCTGGCCACTTTGACTTGGGTAGCCTGGATGAGCCTTTCTCCGAGGATGAGATTTGTCTGGATATCAAGGCCATGCCCGCCGGCAAGGCACCGGGCCCGGACAGATTTACCTCCGAGTTCCTCCGGAGTAGCTGTGATATCATTAAGTAGGATATATGCGACGCCTTCGGCAAGTTTAATTACCTAAATGCCTGCGGTTTCCAAAGGCTCAACGAGGCATACATCACTGTCTTGCCCAAGCGGGCCCATGCTGAGTCACTCCATAATTTCTGTCCCATCAGCCTCATCCATCTCCTCGCGAAGCTCTTTTCCAAAGCGCTTTCTCTTCGGCTCGCATCGCATATCAGTCTGTTGGTCTCCGTGAACCAGAGTGTGTTCATCGTGGGACACAACATCCATGCCAAAAAAAATCCTGGTGTCAACAAACCGTTCGACTGCTGCACAACCTCGAGGTACCTCGTGTGATGCTCAATCTCGACATCACTAGAGCGTTCGATTCGGTCTCACGGCCATTCCTATTGCAAGTTCTTACCCACCTTGGTTTTGTCCATGATGGCATGAATGGATCTCTATCCTCCTTGTCACGACATCTACTAGAGTTCTCATCGATGGGGTACCCCCCCCCCCCCC
>LR738715.1:570163411-570209830 GCA_902687465.1 Secale cereale
CCCCCCCCCCGCGTTTCGCATGCCCGTGGACTACGACAGGGTGACATATTTGACATTGTTTCTATTCACGTTGGTCATTCACGTTCTCAGCTCCCTTATCCAGCACGTCGTGGAGATTACTTTGTTGTAGCGTCTCACCACTCTACGCATCATCTCGAGTGTCTCCCTATATGCTGGCAATGCGGTGGTCTTTTGTCATCCGGATAGTCATGGCACCCCGACCATCAAGGAGCTTCTTCGTGTCTTTGGGATTGCATTTGGTATGCACACAAATATCGCCAAGTTGAAGACCAAATGTACCCAATGTACCTTACCCGATGTTGAAGATGGATCAATGATCACTTAATAATGTATCAAGGAAATGGCACAATTGGTACTGGATCTTGTCAATTCTCACACCTAAACAAGTAAAACCATTGGAGTAGCTTGGTGAGGATGGTGGCACAAAATTTACGCAATTGTTAGCAAGACTCAAAGATGTTGCAAAAAGATTCACAAATTCTCAAATGTAACTAGTAGACCAACAACAATAGGCGGCACAGGGAACACATGCACAAATAGATAAATGGGGTCGTGCAACCAAGGAACGAGCTCAAAATGTGGTATCCGTGAAAAATGCTCTTGTTACGCAACACTAGAGAGACGCTACCATGATTGCTCAATAGGCGGATACGAACTTGTGCACTACCTATAAGAGACAAAATGTAGCAGCTTCTTATCCCAAGTATGTTATATATGTATGATGTTCTGGTGTTTTAGCACAAGATGACCCAAGATGATCGAGTATGACAAATTGTTTATGCAATGTGGTATGATGCTATGGCTCTTGCTTACAAGTTTTTTCTTAAAAGATTTTTGGCTCTTTCTCTTTTGAGCTCTTTCTTTGGCCACTTTTGCAAAAATACTCGAACCAAGATAGCGATTGTGTATGCGGGAACACTCTTGTGACACAAGAGATGATATGATGATACCAATTTGAGGTATGTATGCAAGGTTGGTGCGTAACAATGATCACTAAAGTGCACAAGTAGCGTGGCTCGGCAATACTCAAATGGATAGTCTCGGTAGGAAAGTGATGCAAAATGGGCAATGGGGTTTACAATGCAATGACGCGGGAGTACACAAGGGTGTAGTCGAGGTTACCATCCTTGCTTATGGTTGTTGTCAAGTAGATGAAATGGTCGTTGTCGATGATGTTGGAGAAGACGGTCGTTGTGATGTTTGAACCGTACCGTTCCTAGTTAGCTGAAACACCCTAGGAAACGGAAAACCACAACTCAAATTCTCAAAGCAAATGGAAAATGGTTGGTAGGTGGTAGCGGAAAGTGTGGTTGTGTTGCGAAAGTTCCAATGATGGGTTATGGTAATGGCAATGCGGAAGTGTGGGCATTGGCTGAAAAATTTATGGCGAAGAAATTCAGTTTCATCAGGAAACGTCGGACATCCGGTATCAGTCGGATGACCGGTCCTCGTCGGACATCTGATAATTGTCGGATGTCCGGTGTTTGGGTGATTCCGGCTACGGAAAGAACTCATGGATAAAAGAAAATCTGAGGTCAAAATTGGGCGAATTTTATGGATGGAATTGGGGAGAAAGATGGGGAAAGCTAGATCCACTCGTGGCAAAGAAAATCCATGGATCAAATGCAAAAAAACTTCATCAAACCAACCAAACACAAAAAAATTGGTAGGGCTATTTTTGTGGGGATTTTCGAAATTGGACAAGAACAAAGCACAATCAGGCTAGAAAGTGGGGGTAGGACTCCAAATTTGTGATGAACCTTGGCTCATGATACCAATATGATGTAGCATGTAACCCTAGGGACCAATCTTTCATGTTCTGGAGGGGGATTCCCGAAGAACATGACGAAAGAAAACACACAAAACAACTAGATCCAATCACACATGTACTAGACCCAAGTACCCGAAGAGGGAAACAAAGGTTCAAATCCAACACATGGGGATACAAAGGGTAACTAGTTCATCTCCGTGAAGGAGTTCTTGCATCCACTTGGGGGATCTTCTCCGTGAGGAGGTCTCGAATCCACTTGGGGGATCTTTTCTCCAGGAGGAGGCATCGGTCTCCAATGGAGTAGGGGTACAAGTGGATTAGCAAAGCTCTATCTCCAAAATGAGCTATCACAATGCTGACCCTAAAACGTAGGTGGAAGGGGAGTATATATAGTCTAGGGGTGAAGGGGTACATGAGCTTCGGCCCAAGTCACTGTGCACAAACACGCATCGGACGTTCGACCGTTACCAGTCGTTCGGTGGCTCGCGAGGGTCCGGACGCCTGGTAAGGCTCGGACTTCCAACATTTAGTTGTTGTGAAGGCGGTGTTGGATTTCCGATCGATGTCGGTCGCCCGGTGCGTCGGCCGTCCAGAAGACTTCGGTCTTCTGGCATTTGGCTCTGTGATGTGTTTGTCGGATGTTCGGAGGGGGGAGGCCGTTCAGTCGCTGGAGAGTCTCAGACGTCCAGTCCTTGCCGGTCCTCTGGCTACTGTAGCATCTGCTGTCTGGGTCTTCTGGCTAGTACAGCTTCCAGGCGTCAGACGTTCGACGAGTACCGGTCGTCCGGTGGCTGTAGTTTCCTGGCAGGTCTTCCTTTTGGTCGTCACACTTGGTGCTCTCGCCATCTTGTCCATTGGGTGTACTTTCTCCGAGAGAGTCCTCTAGGTATGTAAGCACATATAGCATTCCGTATTTAAATAGTAGCAATGTCTCACGCGGGTCATACAGAATGTCACTAAGGAGAGATGTCACCTCGGTCTCGATATCTCTTGCACGTGCTCGTGTCATAGGTCAACTTGGAGCTTGGATGGGCGAAGGTAGGTCCATGGGGTTGAGTGAAGGATGCCCCGCATTAACCGAGGAGGAGCCAACGCCTTGAATGCCTGCTGCGCAGGGGCGAGGAGGTGGGCGCGTGAGGTCGGGCTCCAGGAGGTGCCCGAGCGTTGCGGGAGGAGAGAAAGGGAGAGGACCGATGGGGTCCTGGAGCTGTTGATACGGCTTGCTCTGTGCTACCTCTTGAGCTTGTGTTGTATTCCTTCGAAGAGGAAAGGGAGATGCAGCACAGTAGCGTAAGTATTTCCCTCAGTTTTTGAGAACCAAGGTATCAATCTAGTAGGAGACCACGTGCGAGTCCCTCCCACCTGCACAAACAAATAAGAACTTCGCAGCCAACGCGATAAGGGGTTGTCAATCCCTTTACGGTCACTTACGAAAGTGAGATCTGATAGAGATGATAGTTTATATTTTTGGTTTATAAGAACAGCAAATAAAAGCGGTAAAAGTAAAGTAGATGTAGATTGATATGTTGAGAATAGACCCGAGGGCCATAGTTTTCTCTAGTGGCTTCTCTCATGATAGCGATATTCTACGGCGGGTAAACAAATTATTGTCGAGCAATTGATAGAAAAGCGAATAATTATGAGACTATCTAGGCATGATCATTGTATATAGGCATCACGTCCGAGACAAGTAGACCGAAACGATTCTGCATCAACTACTATTACTCCACACATCGACTGCTATCCAACATGCATCTAGTGTATTGAGTTCATAAGAACAGAGTAACGCCTTAAGCAAGATGACATGATGTAGAGGGATAAACTCAAGCAATATGATATAAAACCCATCTTTTTATCCTCGATGGCAACAATACAATACGTGCCTTGCTGCTCCTACTGTCACTGGGAAAGGACACCGCAAGATTGAACCCAAAGCCAAGCACTTCTCCCATTGCAAGAACTATAGATCTAGTAGGCCAAACCAAACCAATAATTCAAAGATACTTGCAAGGATATTATGAGCACACATAAAAAGTTCAGAGAAGAACCAAATATCTTTCATAGATAACCTTGATCATAAACTCACAATTCATCGGATCTCGACAAACACACCGCAAAAATAGATTACATCGAATAGATCTCCTCGAAGACCGAGGAGAACTTTGTATTGAGATCCAGAGAGAGAAGAAGCCATCTAGATACTAGCTATGGACCCGAAGGTCTGTGGTAAACTACTCACAACTCATGGTGAGGGCGATGATGATGATGATGATGAAGGCCTCCATGATGGATCCCCCTCCGGTGGAGCTCCGGAACAGGCTCCAAGATGGGATCTCCACGGGAACAGAAGGTACGACGGTGGAATTAGGGTTTTCTCTCTGTTCACGGAGTTTCTGGGGTACGTGGACTTATATAGGAAGAAGGAGGGCACCGGGGGAGTCACGGGGGCCCCACGAGGCAGGGGGCCCGCCCTGGGAATGGGGCGCACCCCCCACCCTCGTGGGCCCCTCGTGGCTCTTCTGACGTGGTTCTCAAGTTCTTCGTGCATGATTTTCTCCAAAAATATCTCTCGCGAAGGTTTCATTCCGTTTGGACTCCGTTTGATTTTATTTTTCTGCAAAACCCTGAAACACGCAAAAAATAGCAATCTGGACTGGGCCTTTGGGTTAGTAGGTTAGTCCCAAAAATGATATAAAAGTGAATGATAAAGCCCATTAAACATCCAAGACTTCATAAATAATAGCATGGAACAATCAAAAATTATAGATACGTTGGAGACATATCAAGCATCCCCAAGCTTAATTCCTGCTCGTTCTCGAGTAGGTAAATGATAAAGAAAGAATTTTTGATGTGGAATGCTAACCAATATAGTTTTTCAATTTAATTCTCTTAATTGTGGCATGAATGTTCAGATCTACAAGATTCAAGATATAAGTCTATATTTACATAAGAAATAACAATACTTCAAGCATACTAACAAAGCAATCATGTCTTCTCAAAATACTATGGCTAAAGAAATTTATCCCTACAGAATCATATAGTCTGGCTATGCTCCCTCTTCATCACACAAAATATTCATATCATGCACAACCCCGATCTCAGCCAAGCATTTTTTTTCATACTCTATCTTTTCAAACCTTTCAACTTTCACACAATACATGAGCGTGAGCCATGGATATAGCACTATGGGTGGAATAGAGGTGGTTGGGGAGAAGACAAAAAGGAGGGAGATAGTCTCACATCGACTAGGCGTATCAACGGGCTATGGAGAAGCCCATCAATAGATATCAATGTGAGTGAGTAGGGATTGCCATGCAACGGATGCACTAGAGCTAAATATGAATGAAAGCTCAACAAAAGAAACTAGTGGGTGTGCATCCAACTTGCTTGCTCACGAAGACCTAGGGCGTTTGAGGAAGCCCATCGTTGGAATATACAAGCCAAGTTCTATAATGAAAATTCCTACTGGTATATGAAAGTGACTAAGCATGAGACTCTCTACAATGAAGAACATGGTGCTACTTTGAAGCACAAGTGTGGAAAAGAAGATAGTGGCAATTGTCCCTTTTTCTTTTCTTTTCTTTTTTTCCTTTTTTTGGCCTCTTTTTTTTCTTTGCCCTTTTTTTTCTTTTTTTTTCCTTTTTTTCTTTTTTTGCGGAGGGGCTTTATAGATTTAGCCTTTCCTCCCATGGGACAATGCTCTAATAATGATGATCATCACACTTTCATTACAACTTGAGATTACAACTCAATACTACAACAACAAAATATGACTCTATATGAATGCCTCCGGCGGTGTACTGGGATATGCAATGCATCAAGAGTGACATATATGAAAAGTTATGCATGGTGGCTTTGCCACAACTACGATGTCAACTACATGATCATGCATGGCAATATGACAATATGATGCGTGTCATATGAACGGAATGGTGGAAAGTTGCATGGCAATATATCTCGGAATGTCTATGGAAATGCCATGATAGGAAGGTATGGTGGCTGTTTTGAGGAACAATATGGTGGCTGTTTTGAGGAAGGATATATAGTGGGTTTATGGCACCGACGAAAGTTGCGCGGTACAAGAGAGGCTAGCAATGGTGGAAGGGTGAGAGTGCGTATAATCCATGGACTCAACATTAGTCATAAGAACTCATAAACTTATTGCAAAAATCTACGAGTCATCAAAACAAAGCAATCAACGCATGCTCCTAGGGGGGAGGTTGGTAGGAGTTAACCATCGCGCGCCCCCGACCTCCATACAAAGGTTGGCACTCTACAAATACCTTATGCTCTAACTTCGTCACATAGCGGTTCACCATACGTGCATGATACGGGAATCACTAACCTTAACACAAGTATTTCTAAATTTTATAATAACTCCACTAGCATGACTCTAATATCACTATCCTCATATCTCAAAACAATTATCAAGTATCCAACATCTCATTCTATTCAATGCATTTGGTGTGAATTTTTTTACTACATTGACATTGGATGTCTATCATGTGAAGACTAGTTTCTTTAGCCTAAATACATTACCATGCTGTTTTAATAGACTATCAAATAGATATAAGTGAAGCATGAGAGTTCAACAATTTCTACAAAATATTATCACCACCGTGCTCTACAAGATATAAGTGAAGCACTAGAGCAAAAACTATTCAACTCAAAAGATATAAGTGAAGCACATAGAGTGTTCTAATGATTTCTAAGCCATATTTAACTCTCTCAAATAGGTGTGTCCAGAAAGGATGATTGTGGCAAACTTACAAGCAAAGACTCAAATTATACATGACGCTCCAAGCAAAACACATAACATGTTGCGAATAAAAATATAGCTCCAAGTATAGTTACCGATGGATGAAGACGAAAGAGGGGATGCCTTCGCGCGGCATCCCCAAGCTTAGGCTTTTGATTATCTTGAATTTACTTGGGGTGCCATGGGCATCCCCAAGCTTAGGCCTTTGCTCCTCCTTGTTCCATAGTCTATCAAAGCAATACTCAAAACTAGAAAACTTCACAACACAAAACTTAGACAGAAATTCTCGTGAGCTCCGTTAGTATAAGAAAGCAAACCACTACTCAAAGGTGCAGCAATGAATTCATTATTTGTTTATATTGGTGTTAAACCTACTGCATTCCAACTTCTCTATGGTTCATATCCTCCAATACTACTCATAGATGCATCGGAATAAGCAAACAACACACGAAAAACAGAATCTGTCAAAAACAGAACAGTCTGTAGTAATCTGCAGCTTTAGCCTACTTCTGGAACTCCAAAAAATTCAAACTAAATTGATAAATTTGCGGAATTTGTCTAACAATCATCTGCAAAAAGAATCAACTAAAAATCACGCTCCAGTAAAATCTGAAAACTACTTTAGCGAGCACAAACGATTCTGTTTTTCACAGCAAGATCATATAAACTTCACACAAGTCTTCCCAAAGGTTCTACTTGGCACAAACACTAAACAAAACATGAAACCACATATAATCAGAAGCTAGGTGAAATATTTATTCTGTAACAGCAACAAAAACTAAAAATATAAAATTGGGTTACCTCCCAACAAGCGCTATCGTTGTACGCCTCTAGCTAGGCACGATACAAGATAAATCTAGGGAATACCATAGTGATACGATATATCATGAAAGCTCATCTCATATTCCCTACGTTCAGTGGAAAGCTTCCTTTGTGGCAAGCAAAAGTAATCAAAAGGGCTAAATTTAATAGGACAAAAGTCCCCTACATCAATCTCGGGAGGAACAGGCTCCTCCTTTGGCCCTTTGTAGTGGATAACCAATTCATCATTATAGGCATTCTTTTGGCAGAAGGTCATAAGCCTTCGCTCAAGGGAGAAGCCTAACCCATTGTTTTGAACAGCAAAATCATCATTTATCTCAGAAATTCTATCAAACAAGATCTTAATAGGAACCTTTTTTCTAAGGTTTTCATTAAAAGCAACATGATCAGGAGATCGCAACCGCATTAGGTCTTCTTGAATGAACAAGATAGCCTCTATAGGAGGTCGACCGGCATCTACTCCGTAATGAGCAAAGATTTCTCTGGCCTCTTTCATGATATATCTGAATTCATGAGCCAAAAAGATAGTAGCAGCACGCTTAACAGAAGAATGTTCAATATTGGAAAACTCCAAAAAGATTCTCTGAATACAGGGATGCATATGGATAAATTGACTTTGAATTTCTACTATAAGCGTAGATACAACATCTGCAAGGGTACTAGTTCTGTGAAGAATAGAGCCACCCACATTGGTGTCGGTGTACTAAGGTAGGGGTACCCCAGTACCCCAACTTGTGCACGGGCAGTTGCAGCTTCCCGCGGCAAGGCCTACTGTGTGCTCGCCGGAGACCTTCCTGCTCCTTATTAAACCATTCAAAAACAAAGTATACGAGGAAGGAGACCAAGACCCCGGCAAGAGGAGCTTGCCGGGAAGGCCGTACCAGGCTCAAGACCATCCCGTTAACACAAGACCCTGGCAAGAGGAGCTTGCCAGGAAGACTGGAAGACAACGCCTCGGCGCTATGCGCGCCCCGGCAAGGGGCTCCGGTCGAGCGGCAAGCTCCCGGGCCCGGCAAGATCAAGGCCCCGGCAAGGTGCTTGCCGGGAAGGCTGCGCTGTGTGCCCGCGCTCCAGCTCATCGGCCCACGCGTCGCCCTGGGGCCTATCCAGGGACGCGTGGCGGATGGCTGTGCAGCCTGGGGTACACGGTGGCACTCCACGGCGATGGATCCGTCGCCGTGGCGGACGGAGACGCTAAGGCGGGAGCTTTTGGGGTCGACGGCGACGGGCATTAAATGCCCTTGTCCCCCACTGTTAAAGTAGGTATAGACCACTGTTCTGTATTGTAGCTCCACTGTTCCCGCACTGTTACAACTACCACCTCTTTTACATTTTTACCCCTTTCTCCTACGTTGGCACCTGTCGGTGACCCCTTGCACTATAAAAGGAGGCCCATGCACAACGTGGAGGGGGTTCGGAACCTAGATCACTCTCGCGCCGGTGTAGCTGCTTCTTCAAGCTCCCGAGCGCTCCAACTCAATACACAACCAAGCAGGAGTAGGGTTTTACGCGTCCACCGCGGCCCGAACCTGGGTAAAACTGCCCGCGTGCACGCTCCGATCTGCTCTTTGTGCTCCCTCCGCCCTCGTACCGCACAGACAAGGGGCTCCGGTCCCATAGGTGTTCGTGGCGGACAGTTTCCCCCGACATCTTTGGCGCGCCAGGTAGGGGGCGTCGAGGTTGTGCGAACCTGATCCGGCGTTCGCGCGGGCGCATCCTTCGTCAACCTCTCCAGCTTCACCAGCAACTTCATCAGCGACAACTCCATGGCCCCGAAGAAGAAGGCTTCGGAGGTCGGAGGCCCGTCTGCGTCTCACCCGCCGCCACCAGAGCCAACGGTGGGCGGGGGAGATGCCGTCGGAAGGGTGGTTGCCGGTGAGGACACTCACGGCGCCACCAGATCCAAGAACAGGACGGACGACCGAACCTCGGTCTCCGTGGACGCGCCGCGTCCATCGCAACACACGACGACCCAGCAGCGCCATACCACGGGAGGTGGTATCCGCTTGCTGGGACAAGGCCAGACCGGAGGCTCGCGGGACGCCCCGGACCCTCGTCCGGGCACAAGCAAAGCGAAGGCGCCGGCGCGGGACCCCGCTCCTTCTAACGTTGTTAGAAGTCCGAGCGTATCCCGCTCCTCGCACCGCTCGCCCGCATTCCCTTCCACTCCAGCAGAAGCGCTCGCGAGAGCGCAACTGCTCCTCGACTTTCCTCCAGCGGCCGACAAGGCCGAAGAATGGAGGGCCACCATCCGGAGCCTGATAGACTTCGCCAACAACGACTCTCCACAGCAGCCGTCGACCTCACGGCCGCGGCAGGCTGAGAAGACGAAGGCTATCGGCGACAAGACCGCCGGGGGTGCGACAAGCGTGCACTCCCCGCCGCAGAAGCAGAAGACGCCGCCCCGCCGGAACAACCCCGACGACGGCTCCACAGCCTCGTCGGACCCGCGGGCCCGTCGGGACCAGCGCCAGGTCCTCGACGACCGGCGAGATGAAGACGCTCGGACCACAATCGAGCGCCGTCGAGAAGCTCGGCGACAATCGGACAAGAGAGCTGGGAACACTGTCGACGCGCACGCGCCCGGTGAACCAGGCGACTTGCCGTACGCGGCAGGCTGCCCTGCGTTCACCCGCGAGCTGCGGCGCGTCCAGTGGCCCAGCATGAAGAATTTCAAGCCCGACGTACCGGAGAAGTACGACGGCAAGACGCACCCCTCGGAGTTTCTCAGCGTCTACACCATCGCAGTGCAAGCTGCCGGGGGGCGCGACGAGAAGATCTTGGCAAACTACTTCCCGCTAGTGCTAAAGCCGAACGTCCGTTCGTGGCTCATGCACTTGCCGGAAGGTTCTATCTCTTCTTGGGCCGACCTCTGTCACCAGTTTGTTGGCGCCTTCACCGGCGGTCACAAACCCCATGGCCAGGAGAGCGATCTCCATATTTTGGCCCAGAAGGAAGGCGAGCCCCTGCGCAAGTATATCCAACGCTTCAGCCGGGTGCAGCACAACATCCCTGACGTTCACCCTGCCGCGGTTATCAGCGCGTTCCATCAGAACGTGCGTAACCGCCGCATGCGTGAGGAGATGGCGATGACCAAGATTAGGGACGTCAGCGAGCTCTACGCTCTTGCTGACAAGTGCGCACGCGCGGAAGAGGGGAGGAAACTCCCCGGGGAAGATGCTGGCGCGGGAGGAAGCGACAGCGACGACGCCGCCCCGGCAAAGAAGAGCCGGCGGCGGAACAACAGAAAGAAGGGCAAGAAGGAAGTGCTTGCCGTCGAGAAGTCCGGCAAGGAGGTCCCCGCCAAGCAAGCGCAGGCTGGCGGCTCCGGCAAGGAGCCTGCCCCTGCGGCGGCGGCCGACAAGCCGGGTAGCTCCGACAAGCAATACTGTAAGATTCACCGCACCCAGGGTCACGATCTCTCCAACTGCAAGCGCGTCGAGTACCTCGTCGAGCAGCAGAAAGCTGAGTACGAGAGGCGCGACAAGGAGAAGGCCCAAGGTGGCGGGGAAGAGCCCAGCAAGAAGCGGCCGTTCAACGGCCGGGGAGGGCGCCGCGGCAAGGCTAAGCAGCGGCAAGGAGATCGACCTCCCCGGGGCCGCGACAACGACGATGAAGACGACGACGAAGATATGGAGGACGAAGAGAACAGCGAGCAGGAGTTCCAGAAGGCCACGGAGGTCCTGTGCGTCGACGGTGGCGCCTCCCTGCATACCTCTCACCGCCAACTCAAGCAGTGGGTGCGTGAGGTAAACGCAGCGGAGCCGCCCGTGGAGTCGCGCAGGCTCCTCAAATGGTCCAGCACGCCCATCGTTTTTGACCTTGAGGACCACCCTGACCGCACCACAGCGGTCGGGTGCTTGCCGATGCTGGTTTCTCCCACCATCCGCAACCTCAAGGTCACCAAAATGTTGGTTGACGGCGGGGCCGGGCTGAACTTGATCTCCTCTGCTGTGATCAAGAAGCTCCAGATTCAAGATGGCGAGCTCGAAGAGACCGGTTCATTCCAAGGAATCAACCCGGGAAGGAGCAAGCCCAAAGGGAAGATCACTCTGCAGGTGACCTTTGGCGGGGAGCTCAACTTCAGGACTGAGCGCATCACTTTTGACGTCGCCGATATTCCATTGCCCTACAATGGAATACTTGGCCGTCCTGCCCTCGCAAAGTTCATGGCAGCTTCCCATTACGCCTACAACGTGCTGAAGATGCCGGGGCCGATAAGCATCATCACTGTCCACAGCGACAAGAAGGATGCGCTTATTTGCACCGACAAGATTTACCGGGACGCGGCAGCCGCGGCCGAGAAGGATACTCTTGCCGCTGAAGCTCCCGGGGGGAAGAAGACGAAGACCAAGTCCGGCAAGTGCTCTGGAACCCACTCCGGCAACCGCACCTCCTCGGAGTGCTGCGCTGCCGTTGAGGACGTTCCATCGAGCTCCACCGGCAAGAGTAAGAAAGGAATGGCAGCTCCTCCGGCAACCAAGAAAGTGTCCGCAAAGGAGGACGGCACTGGTGGTACCTTCACCATCAGTGCCACCCTTGACAGCAAATAGGAAAGCGCGCTCGTCGCCTTCCTGCGGGCGAATGTCGATGTGTTTGCCTGGCAACCATCTGACATCCCCGGTGTTCCCAGGAAGGTGATTGAGCACAAGCTTGCTGTCTGTCCTCATGCGCGGCCCATCAAGCAGAAAGTGAGGAAGCAAGCCGTGGAGCGCCAAGAGTTCATCAACGAGGAAATCAAGAAGCTAGAGGCAGCAGGCCTAGTTAGAGGTGTGATCCATCCGACGTGGTTGGCAAATCCAGTCGTCGTGCGCAAAGCCAACGGGAAGTGGAGACTGTGTATAGACTTCACCGATGTGAATAAAGCATGTCCCAAGGATCCTTTCCCTTTGCCGCGCATTGACCAGATTGTTGACTCCACTGCCGGATGTGAGCTGCTCTGTTTTCTTGATGCATACTCAGGCTATCATCAGATTTTCATGGCCAAGGAGGATGAAGAGAAGACTGCATTTATCACTCCATGTGGCACCTATTGCTTTATCCGCATGCCATTTGGATTGAAGAATGCGGGCTCAACCTTTGCAAGGGTAGTGTACACTGCTTTTGAGCCACAGATCCACAGAAATGTAGAAGCGTACATGGATGACATCGTGGTGAAGAGCAAGAGCAAAGAAACCCTGATTCAAGACTTAGAAGAAACGTTTCAGAACCTGCGCAGGATACAGCTCAAGTTGAACCCCGAGAAGTGCGTCTTTGGAGTCCCCTCCGGCAAGCTTCTCGGGTTCTTTGTATCACAGAGGGGGATTGAAGCCAACCCCGACAAGATCAAGGCCATTGAGCAGATAGAGGCCCCGAAGCGCGTCAAGGATGTCAGGAGGCTTACAGGTTGTGTTGCTGCCCTCAGCAGGTTCATTTCAAAGTCTGCAGAACGCGCCCTACCTTTCTTCAAAATCTTGAAGAAGGCAGGTCCCATGAAGTGGACTCCGGAAGCGAAGGCGGCGTTGCAGGATTTGAAACGGTACCTGTCCTCCACTCCTATACTTGTCGCACCTAGACCACAGGAAAAGTTGTTGCTATACTTAGCGGCAACCAACCAGGTGGTTAGTGCTGCGTTGGTTGCGGAGAGGGAGTCCGACGAGGAGTCAGCATCACCGGCAAGCGAATCCAGCGACAAGCAGGGGGCTGTCCCGACAAGTTCTGGTCCAGACAAGGAAGACTCTGCGCAGGAGCAAGGAGAGGTGCGGAAGAGGATGGTGCAGCGCCCAGTGTATTTTGTAAGTTCCCTTCTCCAGGGGGCTAGATCAAGGTACTCTGGTGTGCAAAAGTTGCTTTTCGGCCTCCTCATGGCCTCGAGGAAGCTGCGCCACTACTTCCAAGCCCATGAGATAACAGTGGTCACTCGCTTTCCGTTGAAGAGGATATTGCACAATCCAGAAGCAACAGGCAGGATCGTCGAGTGGGCACTGGAACTGTCAAGCTTTGGACTCAAGTTTGAAAGTACTTCAACCATACAGAGCCGAGCTTTGGCAGAATTCATTGCTGAGTGGACCCCAACGCTAGAAGATGAAGTTCAAGAAACAAGTGCACCTGTGCAAGAAGCGACAAGTGAATGGGTAATGTATTTTGACGGTGCCTTCTCGCAGCAAGGCGCCGGTGCTGGCGTGGTACTCATCGCGCCCACCGGAGAGCACCTCAAATATGTTATCCAGATGCACTTTCCCAGGGAGCAAGCGACAAACAACACCGCAGAATATGAAGGCTTGCTTGCCGGCCTCAGGATTGCGGCCGAACTTGGGATCAGAAAGCTGATTGTGCGGGGCGATTCTCAGTTGGTAGTCCGACAAGTTAACAAGAGCTATCAGAGCCCTTTGATGGAAGCATATGTCGATGAAGTGAGAAAGCTTGAAGAGCACTTTGAAGGTCTGCAGATGGAGCACGTCCCAAGGGCTCAAAATGAGATTGCAGATGGCCTTTCAAAGTGCGCCGCGATGAAGTTACCTGTGGAACCAGGAACCTTTTTGCTCAAGCTGACTCAGCCATCCGTTACACCATCAATTGGGCAGCCCAAGAAGAGAAAGTTGGTCTCCGGCGACTACTTGCCGGCGGATCTTCCTGAAACCGCCGCCAAGGTCCCCAAGATCAACAACCAGAACGCTGAGGAACAGTTTGCTCCTGCAAGTCCTCGGGCTTGTACAGTTGAAGCAAGCGTTCCCGGCAAGCCTCGCCCCGGCGAGCTTGCCGGGGGACCTTCAGCTTCGGCAGAACCAGAGGTCCTCGACGTGGAAGCTGAGGTTCCCGCAGCGGCCCTCGAGCCTTCAGTCCTTGCCGTCGAGCCTCGGGCTCCGGCATGGGCGCAGCAGATCGTCCGTTTTCTGCAAACTGGAGAACTTCCCGACGACCCTCAAGAGATAGAGAAGATAACCAGGCAGTCAAGTATGTATCAGTTCGTAGATAACAAGCTGTACAGAAAAAGACTCAACGGTGTCAGATTGAAGTGCATCTCCAGAGAAGATGGACAGAAGCTGTTGGCAGAAATACACGGAGGCATATGCGGACACCACATTGGCGCAAGGGCGCTTGCCGGGAAAGCTTTCCGGCAAGGGTTCTTTTGGCAAGAAGCCCTCCAAGATGCAACTGCACTAGTAACCAAGTGTGAAGCGTGCCAGTTCCATGCGAAGCAAATTCATCAGCCAGCTCAAGCTCTCCAAACAATCCCTTTATCATGGCCCTTCTCGGTCTGGGGGCTCGACATCCTCGGCCCTTTCCCTCGAGCTGTCGGGGGCTTTGAGTACTTGTACGTTGCAATCGACAAGTTCACAAAGTGGCCAGAAGTGGAGCCAGTGAGGAAGGTGACAGCACAGTCAGCGGTCAGGTTCTTCAGGTCGATTGTTTGCCGTTTCGGGATCCCTAACAGGATCATCACCGACAACGGTACGCAATTCACTAGTCGCACCTTCATGCAGTACGTCCAAGACCTTGGCGCCAAGGTCTGTTTCGCTTCTGTTGCTCACCCGAGGAGCAACGGTCAAGCGGAGAGGGCAAATGCTGAAGTGCTGCGCGGACTCAAGACAAGGACCTTTGACAGGCTGCGCAAGTGCGGAAGAAATTGGATAGAGGAGCTCCCGGCGGCTCTTTGGTCAATCAGAACGACACCAGGTCGAGCCACCGGACAGACACCGTTTGCTCTAGTCTATGGAGCAGAGGCAGTTCTCCCCACGGAACTCGTATACGGATCTCCTCGAGTGCTCGCTTATGATGAGCTCGAGCAAGAGCAACTGCGGCAAGATGACGCATTGCTCCTCGAGGAGGGACGTCTCCAGGCTGCTGTACGAGCTGCTCGATACCAGCAAGCTTTGCGCCGCTACCATAGCCGCAAAGTCAAGGCCAGGAGTCTCGAGGAAGGCGACCTTGTCCTTCGGCGCGTTCAGTCCGCCAAGAATTCCAACAAGTTGACGCCGAAGTGGGAAGGCCCTTATCGGGTGAGACAAGTTACGAGGCCCGGCGCTGTCCGCCTCGAGACCGAAGAAGGCTTACCGGTGAGCAACTCCTGGAACATAGAGCATCTTCGCAAGTTTCACCCCTAAGGCGCGGTTGCCGTGATCCGCTCCGGCAACCACCTTTTGTACAAGCTTTGCCGCTGTTGCATGTAACCCTTTGTACAAAGCCGGGCGCAGACCCCGTGCATCAGTAAAGTTTTTGTGTTTCTCGCATCGATCGCCTTTTGCATGCATCTCTTTGCTATTTGCATGTTCTGTTTGGCATTTGGTGCAACACTCAAGTGTACGGTAAGCATTAGCACGCCGAAAGGCCACATGCTTGTTTCCCTCTCCCTTTTCTTTCCTCTTAAAGCAGAAGGAACGTTCCTCGCGCACAAGTTTGCCGGGGGGAAGGAGGTGGAGGAGGAACCAAGTGCTGTTCAAGAAAGAGAAGCCTTACCGGAAAGCAAGCAACATAAGCAAGCAACATATGAAAGATAAGTTGTTAGAATTTGACCAGTTCAAATTTTAAATTTAAGTTGTCTTCCTTGAACGATCACATTTTGTATGGAAAACCTGTGCGCGGAGGAACCTACCCGTAGCTTGCCGCACCCTTATCTTGTTTTCGAGTTCACTCAACGATTTAAGTGAGCTGCGACAAGTGTCGCGCCCTTGCCTCGTTTCCGAGTACGCTCAGCAAGCTAAGTGCGTTGCGACTAGCTGCGGCAAGGTTGCTTGCCGGCGAGGACCTTGGCCAGCAGGCTGCTCAGAGTCCAGCACTCAGCGCTCGCGGCAAGGGCCCCTTGCCGGCGAGCTCCCCGGGAGCGTAGGGTGAAAAACATACAAAGTCAAAGATTGAAACAAGGAAGATAACATTGTACTGATTGATCAAAATAAAGTAAATATCTTACAAAGGATAAACTTGTCGCGATGGACTAATGAGTTCATAACATAATATGCAGCAGCGAAAAGATAAAGATAATGGAGCCCTAGTCTACGCGGTCGCCTTCCTTCCTGCCAAGCTTTGCCACCTTGGCGATGATGTGGCCGACCTGCTCCTTCAGGGCCTCCGTGTCTGCATCAGCCGGCAAGCTGCGAAGAACGTTCGTGAGGTTGATTCCCGGGTTGCGGTACACGATCTTCGTCAGCACCCGCTCCAGAGTTCCCGCACAGAGCAGGCGCGACTCCTCGGCCAGCTGCGCGGGGATGCGGTTCCGGAGACCTGCAAGGGCCGGAGCGACCCCTCTGAAGAAGAGGCTGAGCTTGGCGCTGTGCGGGAGATCCGGGTCCGGCGAGTAGATGAGGTGTTCGACCTTCAGCGCCAGCAGCTCCTGGTCAATATTGGACGCAGAAGAAACCAGCTCTTCGGTCCACACTTCAATAGTCTGCCGGAAGAGCTCGGATGCCTTGTTGACGCTCTCCACCAAGGTCCGCTCCTTGCGGAGCTCATCCTTCAACTTGGTCTCCTGAGCCCGGGCAGCATCGAGCGATTCCTTCAGAGTGGTGACCTTCAGCTCCAAGTCCTCAATGGAGTCCTTGGCGGCCTTCAGCTCGTCGCCCCTCTTTGATAGACTCACCTGAAGCTCTGAGTTTGTGTGAGCATCCTTCTCGCGCTCCAAGATGAGCGCGGCAACCTTCTCGGTGCTCACCTTCATCGCCTTCTCCAACTGTTCGACCTTGGCGGCGAGCTCTTTCTTGGCGTCTTCCGCGGCAACCGCGGCGGCTTTCGCCTCCTTCAGCTCCCCGCCAAGGGCAGCCTCGCGAGCGGCAAGGTCTTCTTCATGAGAGTCCAGCTCGACCTTCCGCTGCGCGAGCTCTCCCTCTCGCCGGGACATCTCCACCCCGGCGAGACGCTGCTGTTCATCGGCTTCAGCTTTCTCGAGCACCCATTCCTGGTACTCACCGGCGAGACGCTCCCGCTCCTCCGCCACCTCGCGGAGGGCTGCCTGATTGGCGGCGCGGAGCTCCGCCGCACGCTTCTCCATTTCCGCCGCGGCCTTGGCGGCAAGGGCCTCCCGGGAGGCCAGCTTCGCCTGCCTGGCCCGGTAAAGGGCCAGGAGCTGGTGGAGCAACCTCTCCTCCTCGGGCCCCTCACTCCCGCCGGGCGCCTGGACGATCTTCAGGCCTGCGGAGGCGAGGACTTCTCCGTCGAATGCCTCGCCCTCCGCAGGAACTCGCGATGAAGACCCCCACGGCATCTGGATGAAGACGCCGTTGGGGGCCTCGAGATAGTACCTCTGCTCCTCGCCGGCGGAGGGACCGGTGGCCGGTGCAGCATCCGATGCTCCCGCAGCCTCCGGGTCGGCGGTGCGACCACCGTCCCCCTCCCCGGCCGCTGCGTCTGCAGCTGGGGCAGTTTCCTGCGCGGCCGGCTCGGCGGCCTCGGCCATCTCCTCGACGACAGGAGCGTCGCCGCCGCCGCCTTGCGCGCCCTCTTCCTCGAGGTTGATTACCTCCGTCTCCATGGGCTCAGGAGGAGGAAGATCTATAAAAAAGAAGAAGAAGAAATTCAAGACTCAAGCAAATATCCAAAAAAGAGGCAAGCCAAGAAGACAAGTCACGAAGCTTACCTTGGCGGACGTCCTCAGCAGCGGGCTCCCTCGCCGGGGAGCTCGGCCTTGGCGGAGTGGCCGCCCTCGCCGGGCTGCTCGCCCTTGGCGGGGTACTCTGCCTCGGCGGAGTACCCGCCCTTGGCGGAGCGCTCTCCCTTGCCGGAGAGTTTTGCCTTGGCGGGGACGGCGGTGCCTGCGGCTCCTTGACCACGGTCTCCGGGCGCTGTTCCCGCCGTGGCTCCTCCTCTGCACAAAACAAGACAAGAAAAGTCAAGACACGAAGACAAAATCAAAGCCTCAGGCGTACCCCGACAAGCAAAAAAAAAAAGAACCCCAGACTTACGCTGGGGGCTGCGCTGCGGGCTACGCTGGGGGCTGCTCCTCGGAGCAGCGCTCGGGTCCGGCAGGCTCGGCTCCGGCACGCCTCCTGCTGCCGCAGCGGCTGAGTCTTCCGAGACCTCGACCTCGGGCGCCTTGGCCTTCTTCGCCGCGCGATGGGCCAGGGGCCTGAAATCAGAACAATAAGCAGAGTCAACATCAACAAAAAAATCAATCAAGACGGAAATCAAGAAGGGGTAAGGCCCTGGGTCCTTACTCCTGGTCCTCCTCGTCGTCCTCGCTCAGGGCGGAGAAGTCGTACTCCACCGTGGGCGCGTCGGCGCGAGGAGCGGAAGACGAAGACCCCCTCGCGCGCTTGGTGTTCGCCGGGGCTGGGGGCTGCGAAGACCCAGCCCCCGTAGTCGCCGGCGCCCGAGGAGCGGGCGGAGCCGCTGCTCCGCTCCGAGAAGACCCTTGCCTGCTCGGCGCCGGCCTGCGAGGCGCCTCCGTCGTGGTCCGCGCGCGGGCTGCCTCCGCTGCGGCTGGTGCGCCGGAAGGTCTTGGCGCGGCTTGACTTCCCCGGGGAGCCGCCCGGCGAGGTGGCTGTTGCCGGGGCGCCTGCGCCCTCTCCCCCGTCGCCGCCTTGCGGAGGCGCTTTGGCGGGGACTGCTTCGGGCTTGCCGGGGGCGGGGAGTCCTCCGACGAGGAGAGGTCGTCGGCGTACAACTCCGTGGATCCGCCGGAGTCCTCGGCCTCCTCCTCCTCCTCCTCTTCCCCGGCCGGCTCACTGGGCCCAGCGTCCTGCGCTGCGGCCCCCTTTCCTTTGGCGCCTCCGCCCCTCGCGGCGCCTCTGCTCCCTCCGGCGGTGCCCTCCATTGCCGCGGCCTCCGCCGCGATCCCGTGGATCCCGGAGTGCCTCAGTGAGGGGACCCCGGCGAGCGCGTCGGGAGGCAGATCCAGCAACCTGCGGATCTCCGCCTCCTCCGCCTGGGTGGACGCGTCCTCAACCTCCGCCTCCTCCGGCGAGTATCCGAAAACTCCTGCCGCCGCGGCTGCGGCGGCCTCCTCAGCCCGAGAAGCAATGTAGGCGATTTCCTGGTCGGTGGTGGCCCGCGTGTGCAGCTTGAGGTCCTCCTTGTTCTTCGCCACCTCTTCAAGGTTGTCGTAGAAGTTGAGGACGTCGATGGGCTTCGGAGCGAGCCATGTACGGTCCAGGCCGTGCGAGTCGCACATGGGCATCATGGCGAGGATCCGATCCCTGACGGCGCTGTTGCAGAGCGGCACCACCCCCCGGGGAGTCCTGAACCACTCGGGGTGTGTCGGGTCGTACTTGAAGAGTTCCCGTACCATCCCCCGCAGCTCCAGCGTGGTGAAGTTGAAGTTGAGCCCGGGGCGCAGCCTCATGATGTCTGCCGGGCCGCCGTACTCCCAGGCCGGCCTCTTCCGGTCTTGGAGGGGGGCGATGCGCCGGCGGAGGAAATCTGCGCCCACCTCGGCAACTGACAGATTGGCCAATCGAAGACGAAGAATCCGGACGAGGGCGATGTTGAGCTTGACGTCGTCCGAGTCCAGCTCACTCCAATCCCTGCCGCGCACGATGGGCGTTGTGCGCGGCGCGGTGAAGGCTTGCGGCTGGTCTTCTACGATCCAGCACCACTCCGCTCGCCATTCCTCCCACTTGCCGCGGAGCTCCCCCGTCAAGTACGCACCCTTCTTATTGAGACGAAAGAATGGCGTTGGGGGTGAAGTCAAGCAGATGGAAGCCATATGTGTTCATGACGTCGCAAAAGAAGTTTGAGAAAGGTGGACAGAGACCACAATGAAAGAAAGCAACGAAGAAATGGTACCCGCCGGGATAGTTGTCCTTGGCGGCGGCCGGGTATGCTCGCGTGCGGGGATGCGCGTCGGTTCTCTTGGACCAGAACAAGTAGTACTTGTTCCAGAGTTCCCGCACGCCGAGCTTCGGCGGGAAGACGACGTGCCGCTTCCGGTACGCGATGAGCTTGGCCGCTTGCTCCGATTTCTCCCGCTTGGCTTTCTCCGCCTTCGCCTTGTCGGTCTTTGGGGCCATGGCGGACGCGGTGGAAGGAAGGGGACGAAGAGCTCGGCGGCGGCGGAGATGTGGAGGCAGAGCGCAAGAGGGAATCTTTTGCAGGAGGAAGACGACGTAATGAGAGCGCAAGGAGGGGAACCGCGCCCGCTACCTCTGCTTTTATGGGGGAGTGGGGGGCGTTTCGCTCTTTCCATTAAGAGATCGTGGGCACGTCCCATCCCACGGCGCCGCGATCGACGCGTGCCGTTACCGTGGGGTGCGGCGGATATGGAAGTGGATTCGGCGCGCCGCGGGCCGCGGGCGCCCGTGCACTGTTTTGGGCCTGGCCCAACAGCGCTCGGCACCGTGTGTGGCCCAGGCCCGGGGGCTCCTGTCGGTGTACTAAGGTAGGGGTACCCCAGTACCCCAACTTGTGCACGGGCAGTTGCAGCTTCCCGCGGCAAGGCCTACTGTGTGCTCGCCGGAGACCTTCCTGCTCCTTATTAAACCATTCAAAAACAAAGTATACGAGGAAGGAGACCAAGACCCCGGCAAGAGGAGCTTGCCGGGAAGGCCGTACCAGGCTCAAGACCATCCCGTTAACACAAGACCCTGGCAAGAGGAGCTTGCCAGGAAGACTGGAAGACAACGCCTCGGCGCTATGCGCGCCCCGGCAAGGGGCTCCGGTCGAGCGGCAAGCTCCCGGGCCCGGCAAGATCAAGGCCCCGGCAAGGTGCTTGCCGGGAAGGCTGCGCTGTGTGCCCGCGCTCCAGCTCATCGGCCCACGCGTCGCCCTGGGGCCTATCCAGGGACGCGTGGCGGATGGCTGTGCAGCCTGGGGTACACGGTGGCACTCCACGGCGATGGATCCGTCGCCGTGGCGGACGGAGACGCTAAGGCGGGAGCTTTTGGGGTCGACGGCGACGGGCATTAAATGCCCTTGTCCCCCACTGTTAAAGTAGGTATAGACCACTGTTCTGTACTGTAGCTCCACTGTTCCCGCACTGTTACAACTACCACCTCTTTTACATTTTTACCCCTTTCTCCTACGTTGACACCTGTCGGTGACCCCTTGCACTATAAAAGGAGGCCCATGCACAACGTGGAGGGGGTTCGGAACCTAGATCACTCTCGCGCCGGTGTAGCTGCTTCTTCAAGCTCCCGAGCGCTCCAACTCAATACACAACCAAGCAGGAGTAGGGTTTTACGCGTCCACCGCGGCCCGAACCTGGGTAAAACTGCCCGCGTGCACGCTCCGATCTGCTCTTTGTGCTCCCTCCGCCCTCGTACCGCACAGACAAGGGGCTCCGGTCCCATAGGTGTTCGTGGCGGACAGTTTCCCCCGACAATTGGGTAAAGCGCCGGCACAAGTGAAGAACTCTTGAAGAACTCCTTTTCCAATAATATTACCGCTACCAACCCGGAATTTCTTAATATGTAAAGTGGTAGCTTCATCTGGGGGATCAACATAGACGTTGCCCTCGACATTACTACCCTTCTCGATAGGATCGTCCCCCATCTCAGACATGAGGGCAATCAGGCAAGCAAACAACACACAAGCAAACAAGGAGCAAGCCAACGATAAACACACGGCGGAAGAAGGGCAAAATAAAATGGCAAGGGTGAAGTGGGGGAGAGGAAAATGAGAGGAAAATAAATGTAATGCGAAGGATAAGGGTTTGTGATAGGTACTTGGTATATGACTTTTGCGTAAGCCTCCCCGGCAACGGCGCCAGAGATTCTTCTTGCTACCTCTTGAGCTTGCGTTGTATTCCCTCGAAGAGGAAAGGGAGATGCAACACAGTAGTGTAAGTATTTTCCTCAGTTTTTGAGAACCAAGGTATCAATCCAGTAGGAGACCACGTGCGAGTCCCTCGCACCTGCACAAACAAATAAGAACTTCGTAGCCAACGCGACAAGGGGTTGTCAATCCCTTTACGGTCACATACGAAAGTGAGATCTGATAGAGATGATAGTTTATATTTTTGGTATTTTTGGTTTATAAGAACAACAAATATAAGCAGTAAAAGTAAAGTAGATGTAGATTGATATGTTGAGAATACACCCGTGGGCCATAGTTTTCTCTAGTGGCTTCTCTCATGATAGCAATATTCTACGACGGGTAAACAAATTACTGTCAAGCAATTGATAGAAAAGCGAATAATTATGAGACTATATAGGCATGATCATTGTATATAGGTATCACGTCCGAGACAAGTAGACCGAAACGATTCTGCATCTACTACTATTACTCCACACATCGACCACTATCCAGCATGCATCTAGTGTATTGAGTTCATAAGAACAAACTAACGCCTTAAGCAAGATGACATGATGTAGAGGGATAAACTCAAACAATATGATATAAACCCCATCTTTTTATCCTCGATGGCAACAATGCAATACGTGCCTTGCTGCCCCTACCGTTACTGGGAAAGGACACCGCAAGATTGAACCCAAAGCTAAACACTTCTCCCATTGCAAGAACTATAGATCTAGTAGGCCAAACCAAACCAATAATTCGAAGAGACTTGCAAGGATATTATGAGCACACATAAAAAGTTCAGAGAAGAACCAAATATCTTTCATAGATAACCTTGATCATAAACACACAATTCATCGGATCTCGACAAACACACCGCAAAAAGAGATTACAACGAATAGATCTCCTCGAAGACCGAGGAGAACTTTGTATTGAGATCCAGAGAGAGAGAAGAAGCCATCTAGATACTAGCTATGGACCCGAAGGTCTGTGGTAAACTACTCACAACTCATGGTGAGGGAGATGATGATGATGATGAAGGCCTCCGTGATGGACCCCCCTCCAGTGGAGCTCCGGAACAGGCTCCAAGATGGGATCTCCACGGGAACAGAAGGTACGGTAGTGGAATTAGGGTTTTCTCTCTGTTCACGGAGTTTCTGGGGTACGTGGACTTATATAGGAAGAAGGAGGGCACCAGGGGAGTCACGGGGGCCCCACGAGGCAGGGGGGCGCGTACGTGGACATATATAGGAAGAAGGAGGGCACCAGGGGAGTCACGGGGGCCCCACGAGGCAAGGGGGCACGCCCCCCACCCACGTGGGCCCCTCGTGGCTCTTCTGACGTGGTTCTCAAATTCTTCGTGCATGATTTTCTCCAAAAATATCTCTCGTGAAGGTTTCATTCCGTTTGGACTCCGTTTGATATTCTTTTTCTACAAAACCCTGAAACAGGCAAAAAACAACAATCTGGACTGGGCCTTTTATCGGGGGAAACTGTCCTCCCACGAGCACCTATGGGACCGGAGCCCCTTTCTGTGTTGCGGTAAGGGAGCGGAGGGAGCACGAAGAGCAGATCGAGGAGCGCACGTGGGCAGTTTACCCAGGTTCGGGCCGCGCGGACGCGTAAAACCCTACTCCTGCTTAGGTTGTATTGAGTTCTTGAGCTCGGGAGCTTGAAGAGCTACAGTACTAGCTACACCGAGCGAGAGAGTTGTCTAGGTTTCGAACCCCCTCTAAATTGTGCATGGGCCTCCTTTTATAGCTCAAAGGGGTCACCGACAGGTGTCAACGTAGAGGAGGGTAAAAGTGTAATTTTGGTGGTAGTTGCAACAGTGCGTGAACAGTATATGAACAGTGGTCTTCACCTAATCTTGACAGTGGGGGACAAGGGCATTTAATGCCCATCGCCGTCGCCCCCAAAAGCGTCCGTCCATGCTTCTCCGTTCGCCACGGCGGTAGCCTCGTCACCGTGGCTTGCCACCGTGTGCCCCAGGCTGCACAGCCGTCTGCCACGCGTCCCTGGAACGGCCCCAGGGCGACGCGTGGGCAGATGAGCTGGAGCGCGGGCACACAGCGTAGGTTTCCCCGGCAAGCACCTTGCCGGGGTCGTGATCTTGCCGGGCCCGGAAGCTTGTCGCTCTCTGGGTCCCGCCGGGGCGCATGATGCGCCGAGGCATCTCTTGAGATATGTGTTCCTTGGTCTTCCTGGCAAGCTCCACTTGCCAGGGTCTTGTGTTAAAGTGATAACCTTAAGCCTGGTGCGGCCTTCCCGGCAAGCTCCTCTTGCCGGGGCCTTGATCCTCTGACTTGTATACTTTGTTCTTGAATGGCTTCGTAGGGACCAGAAAGGTTCTTGGCGAGCACGTGGTAAGCGTTGCCACGGGAAGCTGCTACTGCCCGTGCACAAGTTGGGGTACTAAGGTACCCCTATCTTAGTACACCGACAGGAGCCCCCGGGCCTGGGCCACACACGGTGCCGAGCGCCGTTGGGCCAGGCCCAAGACAGTGCACGGGCACACGCGGCCCACGGCAAGCCGTATCCCCTTCCGTATCCGCCGCATCCCTCCCTAACGGCACGCGTTGATTGCGGCGTCGTGGGAGAGATCGTGGCCTGTTCTTTAATGGGAAATGCGGAACGTCCCCCACTTCCCCCTTAAAGGCAGAGGAAGCAGGGGCAGTTCCCTCCATCGTCTTCATTGTGCCTTGATTCTCCAGAAACCCCCGTCGCCCTCCGCCTCCCAAAGGTCGACAGAGAGCCCAACTCCCCCCTTCCTCCGCCGTCTCCCGCATCCGCGGCACCGTCGAGCTCCTCGCCTCTTTCCTTGCCGCCCCCGCCATGGCTCCGAAGAGCGACAAGGCGAAAGCAGACAAGGCCAAGAAGGAGAAGTCCGAGCAGGCGGCGAAGCTGGCAGCCTTGCGGAAGAAGTGCGTGGTCTTCGCGCCGAGGCTTGGCGCGAGGGAGCTGCGGGACAAATACTATTTGTTCTGGGCGAGGGAGACCAAAGCTCATCCCCGCACAAGAGTCTTCCCCGCCGTCGCCGCTGATATGTTCCCCGGCGGGTACTTTTTCTTTGCCGCGTCTTCCATTGTGGTTTGTGCCCTCCGTTCTCGGAGTTCTTTTGTGATGTAATGAATACATACGGCCTACACCTCCTAGATTTCACCCCCAACGCCATCCTTACGATGGCCGTTTTTGTACATCTGTGTCAAAACTATGTTGGGGTTCATCCAAATGTAGCTCTTTTCCACCACTTCTTCATGCCTAGAGTAGAGTCAGGTGCCCCCCTCTCTGGCGGCATTTCCTGGATCTTTAGGCTGAACAAGAAGGACTCGTACCTGAAGGGAGAGCTTCGCGGCAAGTGGGAGGAGTGGAGAGCCGATTGGTGCTGGGTGCTGGAAGATAAGCCCGAGCCCTTTACCTCGCCGCGCCAGACTGCCATAGTGCGCGGCAGGGATTGGAGTGAATTGGCCTCGGAGGACAGCAAGCTTCAGATCGCCCTCATTAGGATCATTCGTCTCCAGGTCGCCAATCTGACTATTGGAGAAGTTGGAGCAGATTTCCTCCGCCGCTGCATCGCCCCTTTACAAGAAAGGAAGAGGGCCGCCTGGGAATTCGGCAATGTGGCAGACATCATGAGGCTGCGCCCTGGATTGAACTACAACTTCACCGCCTTGGAGTTGAAGGGGATGGTCCGGGAGCTCTTCAAGCATGACCCGGCCCACCCGGAGTGGTTCAGACCTTCTCGGGGAGTGGTGCCGCTGTGCAACAGCACTGCCCGCGATTCCCTACGCGCGATGATGCCCGAGTGCGACTCCCATGGCGTCGTCCCCACTTGGCTGGAGCCTCCACCGGATACCGTGCTGACCTTCTTCGACAACTTGGTCGAGAAGCCCCGCAACGCCGATGAGAACAAGGGCCTCACCCGGGCTACTACTGACCGGGATATAGCCTACATCGCCTCCAGGATGGAGGAGGCCGCCGCTGCTGCGGCTGCGGGTAACTTTGGATACACTGTGGAAGAGGCACAGGCCGCGGACGCAGTGAGTCAAGCAGAGGAGGCGGAAATCCTCAAGCTGCTGAAGATCGCGCCCGAGGAGTTTGCCGCGGAGCCTTCCGTGAAGTTTGCCGGGACGAGCGAGGTTGCCGGGGGGAGCGAGGCTGCCGGGCATGGCATTGAGTCCAGCGGGCCTGCCGAGGAGGAGGAGGACGCCGAGGCTGAAGATTCCGATGAAGACTCCGAGGGATCTTTGAATCTTGACGATGCCTCCTCGTCCTCGGAGAACTCTCCGCCTCCTCCAAGCCCCCCGCAGCAACAGAAGAAGCGCCCCCGCAAGGCAGCTGAGACGGCGAGGCCACAGGTGCCTCGGCAGCAGCCGACGCGCCGTGCGACGCACGCCACCAAGACAAGCGAAGTCGTCAAGGAGGCGCCCCGTGCTCGAGCGCCAAGCCGAGGGGGATCTTCCCGGAGCAGAACGGGTGCTCCTTCTGCTCCTCGGTCCTCGGCGACGACGGGGGCTGGGTCTTCACAGCCCGCAGCCCCGGATACCGCCAAGCTCCCGAGGGAGCCATCTCCACCAGCTCCTCGCGCGGAAGCGCATCAGGCGGAGTTTGACTTCTCCGCCCTCAGCTCCGACGAAGAGGAAGAGGAGTAAGTACTTGCAATTCTTTTAGTTTATTTGATTTTGTCTTGATTTTCCTTGCTTGGTTCTGATCTTGCTTTTGTTTTGCTTCGCAGGACCTTGACCCAGCGGATGGCGAAGAGGGACAAGATCCCTGTGGTCACCATTGAGGACGACGAGCCCGTCGCGGCGACAAGCGACGCGCCGGCGACGAGCTTGCCGGATCAGCCTGCTGCTCCGAGGAGCAGCCCCCAGCGCAGCCCCCAGCGTAAGTCTGGTTTTTATCTTTTTGCTTGATGGGCGCGCTCGAGGTTGTTGCTTGTACTGATATTTTGTTGTCTTGTGCAGAAGTGGAGCCGCTGCCGCAGGAGCACCCGGAGGTCGCCCCCGACGAGCCACTTGCTCCACCCTCCCCGCCAAGGATGAACTCCCCGGCAAGGGGGGACGCTCCGCCAAGGACGGGCACTCCGCCAAGGGCGAGTACCCCGCCAAGGGTGAGCATCCCGACAAGGGTGAGCAGCCCGCCAAGGGAGGGCGCAGGCGGCCCTCCGCCAGCAGGGGCCACCGCTCCGCCGCCAAGGGAGAATTCCCCGACGAGGGACCCCGCCTTCGAAGAAGTCCGCGAAGGTAAACCTTGCAATTTCTTCTTCTTGGATTCTTCTTTTTGGATATTTGCTTGATCTTTTCTTTTCTTTTTCTTCCACTAGATCCTCCTGCCCCAGAGCTGATGGAGATGGAGGCCACCGCTGAGGAGGAGGTGCACGGCGACGGCGGCAACGCCACTGCCACGGAGGGAATGGCTGGAGCCGATGAGCCCGCCACTGAAGAGACCGCCCCGACCGCAGACGCCGCGGCTGGGGAAGGGACCGGCGACCATACCGCTGGCCCGGAGGCTGCGGGAGTGCCGGACGCTGCACCGGCCTCCGACCCCTCCGCCTCCGCGGACCGGTCGGGCGTCTACTTGGAGGCCGGCAATGGGATCTTTATTCAAGTCCCGTGGGCGTCCTTGTCTCGAGCACCCGCGGAGGGAGAGACCTTTGACGGAGAGGTCCTCGCTTCCGCCGGATTGAAGATTGTTGAAACGCCCGGCGACAGCGACGAGCCCGAAGAGGAGAGACTCCTTCGTCGGCTCCTGGCTTTGTACCGGGCCAGGCAGGCAAAGTTGGAGTCTCGGGAGGCTCTCGCCGCCAAGGCTGGGGCTGACTTGGAGAAGCGCGCCGCGGAGCTCCGCGCCGCCAACCAGGCGGCCCTCCGCAACTTGGCGGAGGAGCGTGAAGAGCTTGCCGGGGCGCAGCAAGCCTTCCTTCTGGAGAAGGCTGAGGTCGAGGAGCAGCAGCGGCTGGCCGCCGAGGAGCTGTCTCGGCGGGAGGGAGCGCTCAACCAGCGGAAGGTCGACCTCGACAGCCACGAGGACGACCTCACCGCCCGGGAGCAAGCCATTGGCGGGGCTCTGAAGGAGGCGAAGGAAGCTGCCGCCGCCGCGGAGACTGCTAAGAAGGATCTGGCGGCCAGGGTGGCGCAGCTGGAGTTGTTCCCGAAGGCGAGCGAAGACAGGGTCACCGCGCTTAACGTGGAGCGGGAGAAAGATGCTCACACCAACTCTGAGCTGCAGGTACGTCTCTCCGAGAAGGGCACAGAGCTTGCTGCCGCCAAGGATTCTATTGCTGACTTAGAGCTGAAGGTCTCCACCCTGACTGGCTCGCTCGACGCCGCCCGGGACCGCGAGACGAAGCTGAAGGACGAACTCCGCAAGGAAAGGGCCTTGGTGGATAGCGCCGCCGTCTCAGCGAACGACTTCAGCCGGGCAGTGGAGCAGTGGACTGATGAGCTGGTCACCTCCGCTGCCAAAATTAACATGGAGATGATGGCGCTGAGGGCGGAGCATCTCGTGTACTCCCCGGACGAGAGTCTCCCCCACAGCGCCAAGTTGAGTCTGTTCTTCAGGGGAATTGCGCCGGCGCTTGCGCGGAAGCGGGAGAAGATCCCCGTGCAGCTGGCCGACGAGGCGCGTCGGCTCTGCATGGGCACCATGGAGTGGGTCTTGTCGAAGATCGTCTACCGCAACCCCGGCATCAACCTCGTCAACGTCCTCCGCACCTTGCCGCCCGAAGCTGATCAAGAGGCGTTGAAGGCGCAGGTTGCCCACATCGTCGCCAAGGTGGGCAAGATCACGAGGCGTGAAGGCGACCGTGTAGATTAGATTCCTTTCTTCCTGCTTCCTTTGCCGCTGCAAAGTATGTTATGGACAAAAATCTGTTGGTTATTGCGGCAAGTTATCTTTGTAATATACAATCTTATTCTGAGCAACCAATGCAGTGTTATCTCCCTTGCTTTGGCCCTTTCACTTTGTATGCATTCCACCCTACGCTTTCAGGGAACTTGCCGGCAAAAGGACCCTTGCCGCGAGCGCTGAGTGCTAGACTCTTAGCAGCCTGCTGGCAAAGGCTTTGCCGGCAAGAAACCTTGCCGTAGCTAGTCGCAGCACACTTAGCTTGCTGAGCGAACTCGAAAACGAAACAAGGGCGCGACACTTGTCGCAGCTCACTTAAGTCGTTGAGCGTGCTCGAAACAAAGTAAGGGTGCGGCTAGCCACGGGTAGGTTCCTCCGCGCACAGGTTCCATACAAAGTGTGGTTGTTCAAGGAAGACAACTAAAATTTTAAAAATTTGAACTACTCAAATTCTGGTAACTTAGCTTTCTTGGGTTGTTTGCTTCCCGGCAAGGCTTTTCTTCTTTGAACAGCACTTGGTTCCTGTCTCCATCTCCTTCCCCCCCGGCAAACTTGTGCGCGAGGAATACTCCTTCTACTTAAGAGGGAAAGAAAAAGAGGAGGAATAACAAGTATAGGGCCTTACGGCTTGCTAGTGCTTACCGGGGATGTGCGTTGCACAAGGCGTCAGATGATGCATGCAAATAACAAAGGAAAGCACGGAAATGACAAATAGTGCGAAGCACAAAGGTTTTACTGATGCATGGGATCTGCGCCCGGCTTTGTACAAAGGTTTACATGCAACAGCGGCAAAACTTGTACAAAAGGTGGTTGCCGGAGCGGATCACGGCAACCGCGCCTTATGGGTGAAACTTGCGAAGATGCTCTATGTTCCAGGAGTTGCTCACCGGTAAGCCTTCTTCGGTCTCAAGGCGGACGGCGCCGGGCCTTGTGACTTGTCTCACCCGATAAGGGCCTTCCCACTTCGGCGTCAACTTGTTGGAATTCTTGGCGGACTGAACACGCCGAAGAACAAGGTCGCCTTCCTCGAGACTCCTGGCGTTGACCTTGCGGCTATGATAGCGACGCAAGGCTTGCTGGTATCGAGCAGCTCGTACAGCAGCCTGGAGACGTTCCTCCTCAAGGAGCAATGCATCATCTTGTCGCAGTTGCTCTTGCTCAAGCTCATCATAAGCGAGCACTCGAGGAGATCCGTATACGAGTTCCGTGGGGAGAACTGCCTCTGCTCCATAGACAAGAGCAAAGGGTGTCTGTCCGGTGGCTCGATTCGGTGTCGTCCTGATTGACCAAAGAGCCGCCGGCAACTCCTCTATCCAGTTTCTTCCGCACTTGTGCAGCCTGTCAAAAGTTCTTGTCTTGAGTCCGCGCAACACTTCAGCATTGGCCCTCTCCGCTTGACCATTGCTCCTCGGGTGAGCAACAGAAGCGAAGCAGACCTTGGCACCAAGGTCTTGGACGTACTGCATGAAGGTGCGACTTGTAAACTGTGTGCCGTTGTCGGTGATGATCCTGTTAGGGATTCCGAAATGGCAAACAATTGATCTGAAGAACCTGACTGCTGACTGTGCTGTCACCTTTCTCACTGGTTCCACTTCTGGCCACTTTGTGAACTTGTCGATTGCTACGTACAAGTACTCAAAGCCCCTGACTGCGCGGGGAAAAGGGCCGAGAATATCGAGCCCCCAGACCGAGAAGGGCCAGGACAAAGGGATCGTCTGGAGAGCTTGAGCTGGCTGGTGAATCTGCTTGGCATGGAACTGGCACGCTTCACACTTGGTTACTTGTGCAGTTGCATCTTGGAGGGCTTCTGGCCAGAAGAACCCTTGTCGGAACGCTTTCCCGGCAAGTGCCCTTGCGCCAATGTGGTGGCCACATATGCCTCCATGTATTTCTGCCAACAGCTTCTGTCCATCTTCCCTGGAAATGCACTTCAACCTGACACCGTTGAGTCTTCTTCTGTACAGTTCATTGCCAACGAACTGGTACATACTTGACTGCCTGGTTATTCTCTCTATTTCTTCTGGCTCGTCGGGAAGTTCTCCAGTTTGCAGAAAGCGGACGATTTGCTGTGCCCATGCTGGAGCCTGAGGCTCAACAACAAGGACTAAAGGCATGAGGGATGCTGCGGGAGCCTCAGCTTCCACGGCAAGAACCTGCGGCTCTGCCGGAGCTGATGGTCCCCCGGCAAGCCTGCCGGGGCAAGGCTTGTCGGGAACGCCTGCTTCAACTGTACAGACCCTTGGGTCTGCAGGAGCAAACTGTTCCTCAGTATCTTGGCTATTGATCTTGGGGACCTTGGCGGCGGCTTCGGGAAGGTCCGCCGGCAAGTAGTCGCCGGAGACCAACTTCCTCTTCTTGTTTTGCCCAACTGATGGTATAACGGATGGCTGAGTTAACTTGAGCACGAAGGTCCCTGGTTCCACAGGTAACTTCATTGCAGCACACTTTGAGAGGCCATCTGCAATATCGTTCTGAGCTCTTGGGACGTGCTCCATTTGCAGACCTTCAAAGTGTTCTTCAAGCTTCCTCACTTCATCAACATAAGCTTCCATCAAAGGGCTCTGGTAACTCTTATTCACTTGTCAGACCACCAACTGTGAATCTCCCCGCACAATCAACTTCTTGATCCCAAGCTCGGCTGCAATTCTGAGGCCGGCAAGCAAACCTTCATATTCAGCAGTATTGTTTGTCGCTTGTTCCTTGGGAAAGTGCATCTGGACAACGTAATTGAGGTGCTCTCCGGTGGGCGCTATGAGTACTACGCCAGCACCGGCGCCTTGCAGCCTGAAAGCACCATCAAAGTACATTATCCATTCGCTGCTTGCTTCTTGGACGGGGACGCTTGTCTCTGGGACTTCTTCATCTGGCGTTGGGGTCCATTCTGCTATGAATTCTGCCAAAGCTCTGCTCTGTATGGTTGAAGTACTCTCAAACTTGAGACCAAAGCTTGACAGCTCCAGTGCCCACTCGACGATCCTGCCTGTTGCCTCGGGATTCTGCAATATCCTCTTCAGCGGAAAGCGAGTGACCACCGTTATCTCGTGTGCTTGGAAGTAATGGTGCAGCTTTCTTGAGGCCATGAGGAGGCCGAAAAGTAGCTTCTGCACCCCAGAGTATCTCGACCTAGCCCCCTGCAGAAGGGAACTTACGAAATACACTGGGCGCTGCACCATCTTCCTTCGCACTTCACCTTGTTCCTGCGCAGACATGTCCTTGTCGGGGCCAGAGCTTGTCGGGGAAGCCCCCTGCTTGTCGCTGGATTCGCTTGTCGGGGACGTGGGTTCCTCATCGGCCTCCCTCTCCGCTACTAACGCAGCACTAACCACTTGATTGGTTGCCGCTAGGTACAGCAGCAACTTCTCTTGTGTCCTAGGTGCGACAAGTATCGGAGTAGAGGACAGGTATCCTTTCAAGTCTTGCAGCGCTGCCTCCGCTTCCGGAGTCCATTTCATAGGACCTGCCTTTTTCAAAATTTTGAAGAAAGGCAGGGCGCGTTCTGCTGACTTTGAAATGAACCTGCTGAGGGCAGCCACACAACCAGCAAGTCTTCTCACGTCCTTGACGCGCTTCGGGGCTTCAATCTGCTCGATGGCTTTTATCTTGTCGGGATTGGCTTCAATCCCCCTCTGGGACACAAAGAACCCGAGAAGCTTGCCGGAGGGGACTCCGAAGACGCACTTCTCGGGGTTCAGCTTGAGCTGTATCTTGCGCAGATTCTCAAAGGTTTCCTCTAAGTCTTGGATCAGGGTATCTTTGCTCTTGCTCTTGACCACTATGTCATCCATGTAGGCTTCTACATTTCTGTGGATCTGTGGCTCAAATGCAGTGTGCACCACCCTTGCAAATGTTGAGCCTGCATTCTTCAATCCAAAGGGCATGCGTATAAAACAATATGTGCCACATGGAGTAATGAATGCAGTCTTCTCTTCATCTTCCTTGGCCATGAATATCTGGTGGTAACCTGAGTATGCATCAAGGAAGGAAAGCAACTCACATCCAGCTGTGGAGTCAACAATCTGGTCAATACGCGGCAAGGGAAATGGATCCTTGGGACACGCTTTATTCACATCTGTGAAGTCTATACAAAGTCTCCACTTCCCATTGGCCTTGCGCACGACGACTGGATTTGCTAACCACGTAGGATGGATCACGCCTCTAACCAGGCCTGCTGCTTCCAACTTCTTTATCTCTTCGGCGATGAATTCTTGGCGCTCCACAGCTTGCTTCCTGACCTTCTACTTGACGGGCCGCGCGTGAGGGCAAACAGCAAGCTTGTGCTCAATTACCTTCCTGGGAACGCTGGGGATGTCAGATGGTTGCCACGCAAACACATCGACATTCGCCCGCAGGAAGACAACGAGCGCGCTTTCCTATCTAGGGTCGAGTGTAGCACTGATGGCGAAGGTACCACCAGTGCCGTCCTCCTTGCCGGACACCTTCTTGGTCGCCGATAGAGCTGCCATTCCTTTCTTGCACTTGCCGGTGGAGCTCGATGGCGCGTCCTCGACGGCAGCGCAGCACTCCGAAGAGGTGTGTTTGCCGGAGTGGGCCCCAGAGCTCTTGCCGGACTTGGTCTTGTTCTCCCCCCCGGGAGCTTCAGCGGCAAGTGTCTTGCATTCTGCTGCGGCTGCTGCATCCCGGTAGATCTTGTCGGCGCAGATAAGCGCGTCCTTCTTGTCGCCGGGGACAGAGATGACGCTTATCGGCCCCGGCATCTTGAGTATGTTGTATGCATAGTGGGAAGCTGCCATGAACTTGGCGAGGGCAGGACGGCCAAGTATCCCATTGTATGGTAATGGGATATCGACAACATCAAACGTAATCCTCTCCGTCCTGAAGTTGAGCTCCCCGCCAAAGGTCACTGGCAACGTAATCTTCCCCTTCGGCTTGCTCCTTCCCAGGTTGATCCCTTGGAACGACCCGGTTTCATCGAGCTCGCCGTCTGGGATCTGTAGCTTCTTGATCACAGTTGAGGAGATCAAGTTCAGGACGGCCCCGCCGTCAACCAACATCTTGGTGACCTTGAGGTTGCGGATAGTTGGTGAGACCAACATCGGAAAGCACCCGACCGCGGTGGTGCGGTCAGGCTGGTCCTCAAGGTCAAAGATGATGGGCGTGCCGGACCACTTCAGCAGCCTGCGTGATTCGACGGGCGGCTCAGCTGCATTCACTTCTCGCACCCACTGCTTGAGCTGGCGGTGGGAAGTGTGCAGAGAGGCACCCCCGTCAACACACAAAACCTCTGTGGCCTTCTGGAACTCCTGCTCGCTGTTGTCTCCTTCTTCCATGTCACCATCGTCGTCTTCATCCTCATCCTTGTCGCGGCCCCGGGGAGGTCTGTCACCTTGCCGCTGCTTCACCTTGCCGCGGCGTCCTCCCCGGCCATTGAACGGCCGCTTCTTGCTGGGCTCTCCTCTGCCTCCTTGGGCCTTCTCCTTGTCACATCGCTCGTATTCAGCCTTCTGCTGCTCTACGAGGTACTCCACTCTTTTGCAGTTCTGGAGATCGTGGCCCTTGGTGCGGTGGATCTTGCAGTATTGCTTGTCGGAGCCGTCCTGCTTGTCGGCTGCCGCTACAGGGGCGGGCTCCTTGCCGGAACCGCCAGCCTGTGCCTTCTTGGCGGGAGCCTCCTTGTCGGACTGCTCGACAACCAGCACCTCCTTGCTCTTCTTCTTTCTGTTATTCCGCCGCCGGTTCTTCCTTGCCGGGGCGGCATCCTCGCTGTCGCTTCCTCCTGCGCCAGTATCCTCTCCGGGGAGTCTCCTCCCCTCTTCGGCACGCGCGCACTTGTCAGCCAGAGCGTACAGCTCGCTGACATCCCGGATCTTGGTCATGGCCATCTCCTCCCTCATCCGGCGGTTACGCACGTTCTGGTGAAACGCGCTGATAACTGCGGCAGGGTGGACGTCGGGAATGTTGTGCTGGACGCGGCTGAATCTCTGGATATATTTGCGCAGGGACTCTCCCTCCTTCTGGGCGAGGATGTGGAGATCGCTCTCCTGGCCGTGGGGTTTGTGGCCGCCCGTGAAGGCGCCAACAAACTGGTGGCACAGATCTGCCCATGAAGAGATGGAGTTCTCCGGCAAGTGCATAAGCCAAGACCGTACGTTTGGCTTAAGCACTAGCGGGAAGTAGTTGGCTAGTATCTTCTCGTCGCGTCCCCCAGCAGCCTGCACCGCGATGGTGTAGATGCTGAGGAACTCCGAGGGGTGTGTCTCGCCGTCGTACTTCTCGGGTACGTCGGGCTTGAAATTCTTCATGCTGGGCCACTGGACTTGCCGCAGCTCACGGGTGAACGCAGGGCAACCTGCCGCGTACGGCAAGTCGCCTGGTTCACCGGGCGCGTGCGCGTCGACAGCGGTCCCAGCGCGCTGACCTGACTGTCTTCGGGCTTCTCGTCGACGCTCGATGCAAGTCCGAGCGTCCTCTTGTCGCCTGTCGTCTAGGATTTGGCGTTGATCGCGGCGAGCCCGCGGGTCCGACGACGCCGTAGAGTCGTCGTCGATGTTGATCCGGCGGGGTGGCGATTTCTGCTTCCGCGGCGGGGAGTGCACGGTAGTTGCACCCCCGGCGGTCTTGTCTCCATCGGCCTTCGTCTGGTCGACTTGTCGCGGCCGCGACGTTGCCGGCTGCTGCGGCGTGTCGTTGTTGGCGAAGGCGATGAGGCTCTGGATCGTCGCCCTCCAGTCTTCGGCCTTGTCTGCCGCTGGAGGGAAGTCGAGGAGCAGCTGTGCTCTTGCTAGAGCTTCTGCTGGAGAGGAGGGGAGCGGCGGCGAGCGGTGCGAGGAGCGAGATATGCTCGGACTTCTAATAGGGTTAGAAGGAGCAGTTTCTCGCCCTGGCGACCGGGCCTTGCTCGTACCAGGACGTTGGCCTTGAGCATCCCGCGATCCTCCGGCTTGGCCACGCCCCAGCAAGCGTATGGTACCTCCCGTACTACGCCGCTGCTGGTCTTGCACCTCCTGGGAGGGACGTGGGGCGTGTACTGACGCCGAGGCTTTGGAGTTCGCCCGGTCGTCAGTTTTGTCCTTGGACTTGGTGGCGCCGTGAGTTTCCTCGTCGGCGACCACCCTTCCGCCGGCGTCTCCTCCACCAACCGTTGGTTCTGGTGGCGATGGGATCGACGCAGACGGGCCTCCGACCTCCGAAGCCTTCTTCTTCGGAGGCATGTTGATGCTGTCGATGAGGTTGACGAAGCTGGAGAGGTTGATGAAGAATGCGCCCGCGTGAGCGCCGGATCAGGTTCGCACAACCTCGACGCCCCCTACCTGGCGCGCCAAAGATGTCGGGGGAAACTGTCCTCCCACGAGCACCTATGGGACCGGAGCCCCTTTCTGTGTTGCGGTAAGGGAGCGGAGGGAGCACGAAGAGCAGATCGAGGAGCGCACGCGGGCAGTTTACCCAGGTTCGGGCCGCGCGGACGCGTAAAACCCTACTCCTTCTTAGGTTGTATTGAGTTCTTGAGCTCGGGAGCTTGAAGAGCTACAGTACTAGCTACACCGAGCGAGAGAGTTGTCTAGGTTTCGAACCCCCTCTACGTTGTGCATGGGCCTCCTTTTATAGCTCAAAGGGGTCACCGACAGGTGTCAATGTAGAGGAGGGTAAAAGTGTAATGTTGGTGGTAGTTGCAACAGTGCGTGAACAGTATATGAACAGTGGTCTTCACCTAATCTTGACAGTGGGGGACAAGGGCATTAAATGCCCGTCGCCGTCGCCCCCAAAAGCGTCCGTCCATGCTTCTCCGTTCGCCACGGCGGTAGCCTCGTCACCGTGGCTTGCCACCGTGTGCCCCAGGCTGCACAGCCGTCTGCCACGCGTCCCTGGCCCCAGGGCGACGCGTGGGCAGATGAGCTGGAGCGCGGGCACACAGCGTAGGTTTCCCCGGCAAGCACCTTGCCGGGGTCGTGATCTTGCTGGGCCCGGAAGCTTGTCGCTCTCCGGGTCCCGCCAGGGCGCATGATGCGCCGAGGCATCTCTTGAGATATGTGTTCCTTGGTCTTCCTGGCAAGCTCCACTTGCCAGGGTCTTGTGTTAAAGTGATAACCTTAAGCCTGGTGCGGCCTTCCCGGCAAGCTCCTCTTGCCGGGGCCTTGATCCTCTGACTTGTATACTTTGTTCTTGAATGGCTTCGTAGGGACCAGAAAGGTTCTTGGCGAGCACGTGGTAAGCCTTGCCACGGGAAGCTGCTACTGCCCGTGCACAAGTTGGGGTACTAAGGTACCCCTATCTTAGTACACCGACACCTTTGGGTTAGTAGGTTAGTCCCAAAAATGATATAAAAGTGAATGATAAAGCCCATTAAACATCCAAGACTTTATAAATAATAGCATGGAACAATAAAAAATTATAGATACATTGGAGACATATCACTGCGGTGGTGGATTGAGAAGGCGTGCTGATCGGGGAAGGTAGGTGGCGGCCCTCGGTTGGCTCGGGAACGAACGAGGGTATCCCGAGGAATAAGGCAGTGGCGTCGGTGGGTGGAGGATGGATGGGACATCTCCCTAAAACTTAGGGTTTGCACTGATTTGGTATGGAGTTGCTTGTCATATATGGCAAGAAGGTTATGTTTGAGACTAGTTATATCCTTGGATTGAGATCAGACGATTGAAATAAATAGGTGCTACCTCTTGAGCTTGCATTGGTTTTTCCCTTGAAGAGGACAGAGTGACGCAACAAAGTAGAGTAAGTATTTCCCTCAGTTTGAGAACCAAGGTATCAATCCAGTATGAGACTACGCACAAATTGCCAAATACATGCACAAACAATCAAACAACTTGCACCCAACGCAAAAAGGGGTTGTCAATCCCTTCGCGGTTATTTGCAAAAGTGAGATCCGATAGATATAGATAATTTATAAAGTAAATATTTTTGGTATTTTTGGTTTATAGATTGGAAAGTAAAATATTGCAAAATAGTAAATCTGAAACTTATAAGATGTAAAATAGACCCGGGGGCCATAGGTTTCACTAGAGGCTTCTCTCATGATAGCAAATATTAGAGTGGGTGAACAAATTACTACCAAGAAATTTATAGAAGAGCGCATAATTATGATGATATCTAAGGCAATGATCATGAATATAGGCATCACGTCCGTGTCAAGTAGACCGACTCCTGCCTGCATCTACTACTATTACTCCACACATCGATCGAAATGATTCTACATCTAGAGTATTAAGTTCATAAGAATAGAGTAACGCATTAAGTAAGATGACATGATGTAGCGGAATTAACTCAAGCAATATGATGAAAACCCCATCTTATTATCCTCGATGGAAACAATACAATACGTGTCATGTCCCCTACTGTCATTGGGATTGAGCACCGCAAGATTGAACCCAAAGCAAAGCACTTCTCCCATTGCAAGAAATACCAATCTAGTTGGCCAAACCAAACTGATAATTCGAAGAGAATTACTAAGATAGCAAATCATGAATATAAGAATACAAAAGAGACTCAAATAATATTCATAGATAATCTGATCATAAATCCACAATTCATCAGATCTTGGCAAACACGCCACAAAAGAATATTACATCGGATAGATGTCCAAGAACATCGAGGAGAACATGGTATTGAGAATCAAAGAGAGAGAATAAGCCATCTAGCTACTAGCTATGGACCCACAGGTCTGTGGTGAACTACTCACATTTCATTGGAAGGGCAATACGGTTGATGTAGATGCCCTCCGTGGTCGAATCCCCCTCCGACAAAGTACCGGAAAAGGCCTCTAGATGGGATCTCGCAGAAACAGAAGGTTACGACGGCGAAAAAGTAGTTTTGATGGATATTCTAACGTTTCTGGAATATATGTGAATTTATAGGCGGAAGAAGTAGGTCAGGGGGTCACGAGGGGCCTACCTGGTAGGGGGCACGCCCTACCCCCAGGGCGCGCCCTCCACCCATGTAGCCGCCTCGTAGCTCCCGTGGCATGTACTCCAAGTCCTCTTGATGTCTTCTGTTCCAAGAAAAATCCTCGTAAAGTTTCGTTCTGTTTGGACTCCATTTGATATTCCTTTTCTTTGAAACTCAAAAACAAGGAAAAAACAAAAACTGGCACTGGGCTCTAGGTTAATACTTTAGTCCCAAAAATAATATAAAATAGCATATTAATGCATATAAAACATCCAAACCAGATAATATAATAGCATGGAACAATAAAAAATTATAGATATGTTGGAGACGTATCAAGCGTCCCTAAGCTTAATTCCTGCTCGTCCTCGAGTAGCTAAATGATAAAAACAAAATTTTTGATGTGGAATGCTACCCAACATATTTATCAATGTGATATTCTTTATTGTGGCATGAATGTTCAGATACATAAGACTCGAAATAAAAGTTTATCAATATCAAAACAATAATACTTCAAGCATACTAAAAAGTAATCTACGAAGCTTCAAAAATAACATGGCTAATGAAAGTTATCCATACGAAATCATATAGTCTTTTATGCCCCGTCTTCTTAACACAAATTATAAATCATGGCTATCCCGGTGTAAATCAAGCAATTGTTTTCATACTTTAACATTCTTAAACTTATTCAACTCTTCACGCAATACATGAGTGTGAGCCATGGATATAACACTATGGGTGGAATAGAAGGTGGTAATACAGAAAAGGAGGGAGAAAGTCTCACATCAACTAGGAAAATCAATGGACTATGGAGATGTCCATCAATCGATATCAATGTGAGTGAGTAGGTATTGCCATGTAACGGATGCATTAGAGCTATAAGTGTATGAAAGCTCAAAAGAAAACTAGTGGGCGTGCATCAACTTGCTTGCTCGTGAAGACCTAGGGCATTTGAGGAAGCCCATCGTAGGAATATACAAGCCAAGTTCTATTACGAAAAATTCCCACTAGTAATATATGAAAGTGACAACACAAGAGACTCTCTATCATGAAGAACATGATGCTACTTTGAAGCACAAGTGTGGAAAAGGATAGTAACATTGTCCCTTCTCTCTTTTCCTCTTTTTTAGGCGCCTCTCTTTTTTTGGAGACCTTTTCTCCTTTTTTGAGACTCTTTTGGCCTCTTTATTTATAACCTCACATGGCACAATGTTCTAATAATGATGATCATCACACTTTTATTTACTTACAACTCGATACTAGAACAAAGATATGACACTATATGAATGCCTCCAGCGGTGTACCAGGATGTGCAATAACCAAGAGTGACATGAATAAAAAATATGAATGGTGGCTTTGCCACAAATACTATGTCCACTACATGATCATGCACATCAATATGACAATGATGATGCGTGTCATAATAAACGGAACGGTGGAGTTACATGGCAATATATCTCAGAATGGATATGGAAATGCCCTAATAGGTAGGTATGGTGGCTGTTTTGAGGAAGGTATAAGGAGGGTTTTATGCACCGGCAAAAGTTGCACGACACTAGAGTGGCTAGCAAGGTGGAAGGGTGAGAGTGCGTATAATCCATGGACTCAACATTAGTCATAAAGAACTCACATACTTATTGCAAAAAAAAAATATTGGCTCTCGAAGCAAAGTACTATGATGCATGCTCCTAGGGGGAGGTTGGTAGGAGTTAACCATCGCACGCCCCCGACCTTCACGCAAAGACAAACACTCAAAATACAAAGTGCTCCAATTCGGTTACATAGTTAGGAGACCATACATGCATGCTAAGGGAATCACAAACCTTAACACAATTATTTCTTTAACCTCACAAACTATCACTAGCATGACTCTAATATTACCTTCTTAACATCTCAAAACAATTACAAGGAGTCAAACTTCACACAGTATTGAATGCTCTATATATGAAAGTTTTTATTATATCTCCTTTGGATGCCTATCATATTAGGACTAAATTCATAACCCAAGCAAATTACCATGTTGTTTTTTAAGGACTCTCAAAATAATACAAGTGAAGCAAGAGAGTTCAACAATTTTTATAAAATAAAACCACTACCGTGCTCTAAAAAGATATAAGTGAAGCACTTGAGCAAAATTGCTCAAAAGATATAAGTGAAGCACATAGAGTATTCTAATAAATCACGATTGAAGCGTGTACCTCTCAAAAGGTGTGCACAACAAGGATGATTGTGGTAAACTAAAAAGCAAAGAATCATATCATACACGATGCTCCAAGCAAAACACATACCATGTGGTGAATAAAAATATAGCCTCAAGTAAAGTTACCGATAGATGGAGACGAAAGAGGGGATGCCTTCCCAGGGCATCCCCAAGCTTAGGCTCTTGGCCGTCCTTGGATATTACCTTGGGATGCCTTGAGCATACCCAAGCTTAGGCTCTTGCCACTCTTTATTCCATAGTCCATCAAATTCCTACCCAAAACTTGAAAACTTCACAACACAAAACTCAACAGAAATCTCGTGAGCTCCATTAGTAAAACAAAGCAAATAACCACTCAAGGTACTGTTATGATCTTATTCCTATTTTATATTGGTGTAATATCTACCGTATTACAACTTTTCCATGTTTCATACCCCCCCGATACTAGTCATAGATGCATCAAAATAAGCAAACAACACATAGAAAAGAGAATCTGTCAAAAACAGAACAGCCTGTAGCAATCTCGAAACTTCGCACACTGCTGTAACTCTAAAAATTCTGAAAATTTAGGACGGCGTGGGGAATTTGTATATCCAATTTTGGTAAAAAAAAATTAGAAGGTTTTCACGTTCCAGTGAATTATTGAATTTTCTGCATCGGGTGCAAAAGTTTTCATTTTTCAGCAAAATCAAGTCAACGATCACCGTAAGCCATCCTAAAGGTCTTACTTGGCTCAAACACTAATTAAAACACCAAAAAAAATTAATACAGAACTAATAATGTGTTATTATTGGAAAACATAAGCAAAAAGTAAAAAATAAAAATAAAATTGGGTTGCCTCCCAACAAGCGCTATTGTTTAACACCCTTAGCTAGGCATGAAACACGTATAGATCTAGGTATTATCATCTTTGGTATGCAATCCATTGGTAGCTCTTATAATAGATTCATAAGGCAATTTAATATTCTTTCTTGGAAAGTGTTCCATGCCCTTCCTTAATGGAAATTGAAATCTAATGTTTCCTTCTTCATATCGATAATTACACCAATCTTCTAAGGAAATGTCTACCAAGAATAATAGGACATGTAGGATTGCAATCTAGATCAAGAACAACGAAATCTACGGGCACATAATTCCTATTTGCAACAATAAGAACATAATTAATCCTTCCCATAGGTTTCTTAATAGTGGAATCTGCAAGATGCAAATTTAAAGAAAACTCATCAATTTCACGGAAACCTAACACATCACATAAAGTTTTTGGAATCGTAGAAACGCTAGCACCCAAATCACACAAAGAATGGCACTCATAATCTTTAATCTTGATCTTAATAGTAGGTTTGCACTCATCATAAAGTTTTCTAGGGATAGAAACTTCTAATTCAAGCTTTTCTTCGAAAGATTGCATCATAGCATCAACGATATGTTTAGTAAAAGCTTTATTTTGAGTATATGCATGAGGAGAATTCAACAGGGATTGCAGCAAGGAAATACAATCCATTAGAGAACAATTATCATAATTAAATTCCTTGAAATCCAACGTGGTGGGTTCATTGGTACTTAAAGTTTTGACTTCGCCAATCCCACTATTATCAGTTTTTCATCAAGATCTAAAAACTCCGGGTTATTGGGACGCCTTTTAACTAAAGTTGATTCCTATCCAGTCCCATCTTTATCAATATTTATTTTGGAAAACAAAGATTCAATAGGAGTCACATCATCACTTTAAGATCTTCATCATTATTTTCATGGAAACTGGAAGAACAAGTTGTAATGAACCAATCCTTTTTTACACGCATCTTGGCGGTTCTTTATTTGCATTCATTAATGGAATAGATCTAAGTTTTAAATAATCAACATCAAGAGAAATTCTATCCACATTCCTAGCCAAATCATCAATCTTAAGCAATTTTTTCTTCAATCATAGTATTAAAATTCTTTTGAGCACTCATAAACTCTTCAACACTATTCTCAAAATCAGAGGGTTTCTTATTATAATTTCCATAGGAATTGTTGTAAGAATTACCATAATTATTAGAGGAATTACAAGGAAAAGGCCTAGGATTAAAATTTCCTCTATATGCATTATTACCAAAATTGTTCCTACCAACAAAATTCACATCCATAAATTTGTTATTATTCTCAGTCAAAGTGGACAAGGGCACATCATTAGGATCAATATTAGTACCCTTTCTAGCAAATAGTTTCATAAGTTCATCCATTTTTCCACTCAAAACATTAATCTCTTCAATTGCATGCACTTTTTTACTAGTGGAAGATCTTTCTGTATGCCATTGAGAATAATTAACCATTATATTATCTAGGAGTTTAGTAGCTTCTCCTAAAGTAATTTCCATAAAAGTACATCCCACAGCCGAATCAAAAAGATTTCTAGAAGCAAAGTTCAATCCGGCATAATTTATTGTATAATCATCCATAAATTCAAGCCTTGCATAGGAAAATTTCTTCTCATGAGTTTCATCCTCTCCCAAGATTGTGCGACGTGCTCATGATCAAGTGGTTTAAAATTCATAATATCGTTCATAAGGGAGATGATCTTAGCGGGAGGAAAATACTTGGCAATAAAAGAATCTTTGCACTTATTCCATGAATCGATACAATTTTTAGGCAAAGATGAAAACCAAGTTTTAGCCCGATCTCGTAGTGAGAACAGAAATAGCTTTAATTTAAAAAGATTCTGCATTGGTAGCGGGAGCAATTGGAGTACTAATAAAATCATTATTATTGGTGTTGGAAAAGTCACATAATTTAGTATTTTCTTGAGCCATCGTGACAAAGCAAACAATCCAACACACGAGCACACAAAAAGCAAGCGAACAAGACAAACGGAAGAAGGGCAAAGAAAAGGCACATCATTTCGAAAAATGTTTTAGAAGTGGGGGAAGAGGAAAACGAGAGGCGAATGGCAAATAATGTAAGTGCAAGAGATGAGAGTTTAATGAAGGGTACTTGATAGGTCTTGACTTGATGTAGATCTCCCCGGCAACGGTGCCAGAAATTCTTCCTGCTACCTCTTGAGCTTGCGTTGGTTTTTCCTTTGACAAGGAAAGGGTGATGCAGCAAAGTAGAGTAAGTATTTCCCTCAGTTTGAGAACCAAGGTATCAATCCAGTAGGAGACTACGCACAAATCGCCAAATACATGCACAAACAATCAAACAACTTGCACCCAACGCAGAAGGAGGTTGTCAATCTCTTCACGATTATTTGCAACAGTGAGATCCGATAGAGATAGATAACTTGTAAAGTAATTTTTTTTGTATTTTTTGTTTATAGATTGGAAAGTAAAATATTGAAAATAGTAGATCTGAAACATATAAGATGGAAAATAGACCCGGGGGCCATAGGTTTTACTAGAGGCTTCTCTCACGATAGCAAATATTACGGTGGGTGAACAAATTACTACCAAGCAATTGATAGAAGAGCGCATAATTATGATGATATCTAAGGAAATGATCATGAATATAGGCATCACGTCTTGTGTCAAGTAGACCGCCTTCTGCTTGCATCTACTACTATTACTCCACACATCGACCGAAATGATTCTGCATCTAGAGTATTAAGTTCATAAGAACAGATTAACACATTAAGTAAGATGACATGATGTAGCGGAATTAACTCAAGCAATATGATGAAAAATCCATCTTATTATCCTCGACGACAACAATACAATATGTGTGATGTCCCCTACTGTCACTTGGATTGAGCACCGCAAGTTTGAACCCAAAGCAAAGCACTTCTCCCATTGCAAGAAATACCAATCTAGTTGGCCAAACCAAACCGATAATTCGAAGAGAATTACTAAGATATCAAATCATGCATATAAGAATTCAGAAGAGACTCAAATAATATTCATAGATAATCTGATCATAAATCTACAATTCATCGGATCTTGGCAAACACACCGCAAAAGAATATTACATCGGATAGATCTCCAAGAACATCGAGGAGAACATGGTATTGATAATCAAAGAGAGAGAAGAAGCCATCTAGCTACTAGCTATGGAGTCGTAGGTCTGTGGTGAACTACTCACACTTCATCGGAAGGGCAATAGGGTTGATGTAGATGACCTCCGTGGTCGACCCCGCCTCCGGCAGAGTACTGTAAAAGGCCTCCAGATGGGATCTCATGGAAACAGAAGGTTACAGCGGCGGAAAAGTGGTTTCTATGGATGTTCAGACGTTTCTGGAATATATGTGAATCTATAGGCGAAAAAAGTAGGTCAGGGGGGTCATGAGGGGCCCACAAGGTAGGGCTAAAGGAAATGTGCCCTAGAGGCAATAATAAAGTTGTTATTTTATATTTCATTATATCATGATAAATATTTATTATTCATGCTAGAATTTTATTGATCGGAAACTTGATACATGTGTGGATACATAGACAAAACACCGTGTCCTTAGTAAGCCTCTACTAGACTAGCTCGTTAATCCAAGATGGTTAAGTTTCCTAACCATGGACATGTGTTGTCATTTGGTGAACGGGATCACATCATTAGGAGAAGGATGTGATGGACAAGACCCATCTGTTAGCTTAGCATACTGATCATTCAGTTTTATTGCTATTGCTTTCTTCATGTCAAATACATATTCCTCCGACTATGAGATTATGCAACTCCCGGATACCAGAGGAATGCCTTGTGTGCTATCAAACGTCACAACATAACTAGGTGATTATAAAGATGCTCTACAGGTATCTCCGAAGGTGTTTGTTGGGTTGGCATAGATCAAGATTAGGATTTGTCACTCCGAGTATCGGAGAGGTATCTCTAGGCTCTCTCGATAATGCACATCACAATAAGCCTCGCAAGAAGGGTGAGTAATGAGTTAGTTGCGGGATGATGCATTACGTAACGAGTAAAGAGACTTGCCGGTAATGAGATTGCACTAGGTATGAAGATACCAACGATCAAATCTCGGGCAAGTAACATGCCGATGACAAAGGCAATAACGTATGTTGTCATTACGGTACGACCGATAAAGATCTTCATAGAATATGTGGGAACCAATATGAGCATCCAGGTTCCGCTGTTGGTTATTAACTGGAGAGGTGTCTCGGTCATGTCTACATAGTTCTCCAACCCATAGGGTCCGCACGCTTAACGTTCCATGACGATTTGTATTATATGAGTTATGTGATTTGGTGACCGAATATTGTTCGGAGTCCCGGATGAGATCACAGACATGACGAGGAGTCTCGAAATGGCCGAGAGGTAAAGATTGATATATTGGATGATAGTATTCGAATACCGGAAGTGTTCCAGAATGTATCAGGTACATACCGGAGTACCGGGGGGATTACTGGAACCCCTTGGAGGAAGATATGGGCCACATGGGCCTTAGGAAGGAGGGCACCAGCCCAAAAAGGGGTACCCCCCAAGGAAGGAGGCCGAATAGTATTAGGAGGAGGGGGCGGCACCCCCCCTCTTTCCTTCTCCCCCTCTCTTCCCCTCTTTCCCCTTCCGATAAAAGGAAAGGGGCGGGGG
>LR738715.1:570209878-570292700 GCA_902687465.1 Secale cereale
GGGGGGGGGGGGGGGCGAATCCTACTAGGAGCCCAAGTAGGATTCCTCCTACTTTGGTGCGCCTAGGGCTGTCTCCCTCCCCCTCCCTCCTTTATGTACGTGGGTAGGGCACCTAGAATATATATCAATTGTTCCAAGCCGTGTGCGACGCCCCTCTCCACGGTTTACGCCTCCGGTCATATTCACATAGTGCTTAGGCGAAGTCCTGTGCGGATCACTTCACCATCACCATCATCACGCCGTCGTGCTGACGGAACTCTCCCTCGACACTTTGCTGGATCAATAGTTTGAGGGACGTCATCGAGCTGAACGTGTGCAAAACTCGGAGGTGCCGTACGTTCGGTGCTTGATCGGTCAGAACGAGAAGAAGTTTGACTACATCAATCGTGTTAACAAACGCTTCCGCTTTCGGTCTACGAGGGTACGTGGACACAATCTCCCCCTCTCATTGCTATGCATCTCCTAGATTGAAAGTGCAACTAACCCCCGGGTGGTTTTGGTAATTAATAACAACATATAGCTCATTGAACTAATATCCTTTTAAGATAAATATTTCGGGAAGTTCAATGGTTGGCATGGAATGGATTAGAAATGTGGACCCCTAAAAATGCTAAGGACAAAGATTGGCGAAAGCTCAAGACTCTACATTTTCATTATAGTGATCCAAGATCACATTGAGTCCATAGGAAAAGCCAATGCTATTAAAAGGGGATGAGGTGTTGCTTAATGGTCTACTTTCTCAAGTGCTTAGTAATATGCTCCAAATCCCTCAACCACTTTCCCATTTCCACATATGTCCCAAACGTAAAAGTCAAACTCGGCCCCACCGATTTGATCTATCTGGCGCCACCGAGTTCACTTGACATAGCCACTGCGACAAACCCTAATCAGTTTGGTCTCACCGATAGGGATCTCGGTCTCACCGAGATGGGAATGCAAACTCTTTGTTTCCTCTTCGTACTGTTTCAGTCTAACCGAGAGCGAATCGGTCCCACCGAGTTGGCATTGAAAACTCTTTGTTTCCTCTTCATAATGTTTCGGTCTAACCGAGATGAGTGAATCGGTCCCACCGACTTTGCCTGACCAATACTCTGTTAGCCTATTACCAGAATCGGTCTCATCGAGTTTGCATAATCGGTCAAACTGAGTTGAGGTTTTGCCCTAACCCTAACACATCGGTCTCATCGAGTTGATACTATCGTTCCCACCGAAATGTCTAACGTTCACATTTTGAACTGCTTCGGTCTGACCGAGTTGGGTCAAATGTGTGTAAAGGCTAGATTTTGTGTGGAGGCTATATATACCCTTCCACCCCTTCTCCATCAGAGAGAGAGAGAGAGAGAGAGAGCCATCAGAACGTGCCTACACTTCCACTATTCATTTTCTGAGAGAGAACCACCTGCACATGTGTTGAGACCAAGATATTCCAATCCAACCACAAGAATCTTGATCTCTAACCTTCCCCAAATTGCTTTCCACTCAAATCTTCTTTCCACCATATCCAAATCTGTAAGAGATAGTTAAGTGTTGGGGAGACTATCACTTGAAGCACAAGAGCAAGGAGATTAGCATCAACACACCATTTATTACCTTTGGACAATGGTGTCTCCTAGATTGGTTAGGTGTCACTTGGGAGCCTCCGACGAGATTATGGAGTTGAACCAAGGAGTTTGCAAGGGCAAGGAGAACGCATACTTCGTGAAAATCTACCCTAGTGAGGCAAGTCCTTTGTGGGCGGCGACCATGGTGGGATAGACAAGGTTGCTTCTTCGTGGACCCTTCGTGGGTGGAGCCCACCGTGGACTCGCGCAGTCGTTACCCTTCCTGGGTTGAAGTCTCCATCAACGTGGATCTACGATAGCACCACCTATCGAAACCACGCCAAAAACATCTATGTCTCCAATTGCATTTGCACTCTCCTACCCCTCCTTTTACCTTCATATGCAATGCTTTACTTTCCTCTGCCACAACTCTAGAATTGCATGTGTAGGAAGATTGCTTGACTTGTGCTAATTTGCTAAAAACTGTAAAAATTTAAAATTGGGAAAAGGCTAAGTTTTTATTTGGTCAAGTAGTCTAATCACCCCCCTCTAGACATACTTTCGATCCTACAGGTGGTATCAGAGCTTTGGTCTCCATTTTCCTTGATTTCCATAGCTTTTGTGATCATAGCCTTGGTTTGACAACCTAGGATAGTATGGCGTCAAGCGAGGGAAGTTACCACCGTAGAGGTCCTTACTTTGATGGTCCTAATTTTGCTAGTTGGAAGCATAAGATGAAAATGGATATTCTTGGACATAACCCCGCCGTTTGGGCTATTGTGTGTATTGGTTTGCAAGGTGGATTCTTCGATGGGAAGGAACCAAATTGTGAAGCTACCGCTGAAGAATTGAATATGTTGAATACAATGCTCAAGCTTGCGATATCCTCTTCAATGGATTGTGTCCCGAAGAATTCAACAAAATCAGCCATCTTGAGAATGCAAAGGAAATTTGGGATACTTTGATTGATATGCACGAAGGTACCAACACCGTGAAGAAATCCAAGTTGGATGTGCTTCAAAGTCAACTTGACAAGTTCAAAATGAAGGATGGTGAAGGTGTCGCTGAAATGTACTCTAGGCTTGCTCTCATCACAAATGAGATTGCCGGCTTAGGAAGCGAAGAAATGACCGATAGATACATCATCAAGAAAATCCTAAGAGCCTTGGATGGAAAATATGACACCGTGTGCACATTGATCCAATTGATGCCCAATTACAAATATCTCAAGCCAACGGAAGTCATTGGTACAATTGTTGCTCATGAGATGTTACTTAAGGATAAAGAAGAGCTTCACAACAAGTCTAGTGGTGCTTACAAAGCTTCATGTGATGCTCCTACATCATCAAGTGAGAAACAAGTGTTCAATGAAGAATTGAACTTAATGGTGAAGAACTTCAACAAATTCTACAAGAATAGAAGCAAAGAGAGAAACTCTAAGTCAAGGTCCTACAACGACAAAAGATATTCTAGTCGTGATCGAAATTGCTACAATTGTGGGAGACCCGGACACTACTCAAATGAGTGTACGGCTCCACACAAGAGAAGATAAGACTCACTCAAAAGTAGAAGTAGAAGAGAAGATTAACCACCAAGAGAGAGGAGGAGTAGAGATGATCGTTATGAACGAAGACCCTCTCGTAGAAGCAAGGATTCAGAAAGGAAGGACAAATAATCAAGGAGCTATATAAGACGATGACATCAAGCTCATGTTGGTGAATGGGTATCCGGTTCCGACTCCGATGACCACTCCGAGAGAAGCTATTACTCTGACTCCGAAGATACTCAAGATTAAGGTGTTGCCGGAATTGCTCTTGTGTCATCCAACTCCTACGACATATTTGACTCACCAAATGCAGGAATTGGATGATGCTTCATGGCTAATGGCCCTAAGTTATCACACCCCGAATATCTTGATTTCAATAGTGATGAAGATGATTTGCTAGGAGATGATGATTTACTTGTTGGTAGCAATAGTGATGAAAACTATGATGAAATTGCTACTAATCATGCTAATCAAGATAAAACGAATGACGATGATAAGGAGAAGATTGAGCGACTAACTAAAGAACTAAACATTCTTAAGTTATTTCATGAAACTACCTTAGAAGATCATCGAGAGCTTTTGAGGACTCATGAGAAGCTACACTTTGAAAAGCTAAATCTAGATCAAGAGCATGAGTTCTTAAAAGCAATCAATGATGATCTTCATAAGAAAAGTTCTTCTTACATTGCCTAGCATGTACTCTTGTCTACTTATATTCCACAAGTAAAATCTAGCAATAAGAAAAAGAAAGATTCTTCCTCTAGTAGTAACAACAATCATGATAAATCCAATGTTGTTGCTTCTAGTAGTTCTCTTGATTCCACTAATGACTCTCTTAGCCAAGTTACACTTGAGAGAGAAAATATCTTATTGAAGGGAATTGTAGAGAAAGGTGTTTATAAGAGCCTTGCCGGGAGTAAGCAATTTCAGGAAATTGTACGCAAGCAAGGAAGGCACCGGAAGAATCAATGTGTTGGTTTTGAACAAAAGTTCAATGCCAATGGAGTTGAGTGGGAAGAAGATCAATACCCCAAGACAAAGTTTGTTCCTCAACAAGAGAAGTATGACCCTACTTCCTTCAAGGGGACACAAGCCCACGGTGATCTTCCACCACAAGACCACAAGCTAAAAGGAAAGAACAAGCTTCAATAAGAGATTGATGCATTTTAAGAAGCTCCTAAAGCCTTGGTCAAGTGGGTTCCGAAGACTACGTCAAGTTCTACTTCATCAAGTACATATACAACTCCAAGGATTCTTGTCAAGATGATATGGATCCCAAAGAATAACTTGAGAGTTCTTGAGGGTCACTCCGCCAACATACTTCACTCATATTCATATTGGCAAGGACAAGTCCAATCAACTTCCACATCTCGCACTAGTTCAAGGAGTCACAAACCCTCTTGTTGGCAACACAAGGGACAAGGTAACATAATGCTTTCGTGGACATCATCTTGCGTGCAATCCACTCTATGTCCATGGATATCTTTGTATGTTCCTTGTGGGTGTTACACCCAAGATGCGATTCTATCCCGATCACGTACAAACCTCGTGATTGGGGCACAACCGCATTTCGGGCGCTTAGCAAGATGGATATCATTATATCGTACCATTACATAAGGCCAACTCCACGGCGCGACCCTATCATGTCCGGCCTCGTCCGTTTGGGGTAAAACGGACGAAGAAGGCGGCCCAGCGCGAGATGGCCCGGACCCATCTTGTCCGTTTTGTGTCCGGGCCAACCCATTTTGAGCACAAACTTGCGCCGGGTTTGGGTCACGGCGGACAGCGAACGGACGCCTCGAACGTCCGCGTCGGGGCCGCGTGGCAGGCGGCCACCTACCTCCCACCCACCCACATAAATGCGCACGGGCGGGTGGCCCCACCTGTCATCCGCACCTCGGGCAGTCGCCGTCCTTCTTTAAGTGGGAAGCGTGGACGGTTCGTCGTCCACACTGCCCCGCCACCCCGCGGCCTCCTCAAAACCCGACAGGCCAAACCCTAGCCCTCCCTTGTCCTCGAGCTCGCCGACCGGCCAGCCATGGGGTTCTGGAACCGCAAGGGGAAGCACGACTGTGAGGCCGGCTCCTCCTCGGGGCGCCGCCGCGGCTCCGTGAAGAAGGAGGTGCCCGCATTGCCATCCCCACCACGCCGGGCCCCCGCGCTGGCCGCCTTCTCCATCGCGCCCACTTCCGCCGGCAAGCGCGACCGGCATTACATCCGCGTGGATGTGTGCCGCCGTTATTGGGAGACGAGGACGCCGCTCCCCTGGAGCGACGTCCACCTCCCCAATAACAGGCATCTGTCCGCCGATCGCGTCCCTATCCCGCCGGTCCCGACGAGCGGCCGTGCGCGCGACGAGGAGATCCAGCGCCACTGCCGCCTCCTCCCCGATGACCTATTCTACGATTCCAGGTACGCCCTCGACTCCGTCCTGTGGGACACCTGGTTTCGTGACGAGCACGACACCAGGCGCGCGTCCTTCTTCGCCGGCACGTCGACGGGGCCGCGGCGGCCACGACAGGCGCGCGCGGTGCCTGCTCCCCTGGAGCGCGGGCGTAGGTGTGTGCGCGGCGTCACTCCCATGCCATCGCCTTCCCCGTCTCCGTCGCCACCTGCCCCTCCTCGCATGACAGCGGAGGAGGAGGCCCGTCTCCTGCAGCAGGTCATGGACGACTCCATGAACACGCATGACGAGCAGCAGTGGGACGGCCTGGAGTTGGCCATGGCCCTCTCTACCGCCGGGGACGTCGCCTTCCCGGAGCTGGAGAGGGAGGAGGACCCGCCGGCCGCGTTCCAGCAGCTGCTGGTGTGACGCCCGAAGACCGACGTCCCAGAAGATTCCAGAAGATTCCAGATGTTCCGGGTTCTCCCGTGTGTTCATTTGTGCTTGCTTTATTTATTTTGCATTGCATCATGTCATCATGCCATCATGTCATTTTTTAATTTTGCATCTCAACTTAAATAAATTGTGTGGGCCTTCGGTCCATTTAAATCGAGGGAAGAATGTCTTCTCTTTAAAACATATAAAAGCCTCTCATTATTATTTAGGGAGCTATATTACTAAATATTCCATTTGTTTGGAATTAACCGCAACACACGTGCATAATTTTCCCCATGCTTTTCCTACTTCAAGTTTCCCTCCTACCTTGTCTATAATTCTTTTTCCTTTTTTCGAGGCTCCTCCAAAAAATCCGAACATTTTTGGGCTCTTCTAAATCATAGTCTTTGTTCACACCATTTGAAATAAATTCAAAGGAATTTGAATTTATTTTCCATTCATGCCCCTTTTCCAATTTTCTGGGAACCAACGCATTTTTGCGAGTCCAGGAATAATAGCCTCTTGTCCAAATTCTTTTGCATCCCTTGCTTTCTTCTTTTTTTTCTTTTCCTGGCTATTTTTATTTTCTGTTTTGGAGATGGCCAAAACCAGCCTTTCCAGGCCCAGTCGCCGGCCTCTTAGGCCATTCCAGGCCACTATCCCTCCCAGCCGCTCGGGCCTCAACCTCCCTGGCCCATCTACCTCCTGGCCCGTTCCTCTCCCCTAACCCTAGCATGCGACCCGCTCCGCAGCCCCCCCGCATCGATCCCTCGTCCGCCGCCAGCTTCTTTTCCCTTCGTCCCGATCCCCTGGCAGCCTCGCTCGCCCGACCCCCAGTCCCCTCGCTCTCTCCTCACACCGCCGTCACCTCCCGCCTCGCGACTCACTTCCGCTCCTGCGAGCGCCCTTCTCCTCCTGCGCGCGCCTCCGCCGGCGGCCAGGGCCCCGCAGCCCAGAGCCACCGCGCCTCTGCGCCCGGCCCTCTCCCTCCGGTCCCGATGGCCACTGCCAGCCACCCCGACGCGCCCGGCCTCCTCCTCCAGCGGCCAAGAGCCCCGCCTCCCTCCGTCCTTAGGCCGAGACCGCGCCCCTCCTCGTCTCCAGCTCGCGGCCTCCCTTCTCCAAGCCCGAGCGCCTCCATCCCGCGCCCGACGCGCGCCCAGGCCGTCCCGGCCGCGACCTCCCTCCGTCCCCTCGCGTGTCCGAGCAGAGGCCCCGTCCTCAAGAGGAGCCGCCCCTGCCCCGTCCGCAAGCCGCGCCCCGGCGTCGCCAGCGCCTGCACGCGCCCTCCAGTCGCCTGTCCGCCCCGAGCTCTGTACCTCCAGCACGGGAGCAGCCCGGCCGCCCCAAGCCCCGACAGCGCCGGCGACCTCCTTGCTGCTGCTGTGCTTCTTCTGTTTTGGCTCGGTGTTTTGTTTTGGGCCAGCAGGTATCCTCGGATCGCCAAGCACCAGGACGACGAGGACCGTCAAGTTCCTCTTCAAGAAGTTCGACTACCGGATGTGCAAGTACTACTACCGTCGCCCGGAAACGATGGATGCGCCAAGTACCACGACTACTCGGAGACCCCAAGTACCCCTACCGTTGCCCCGTGTACCTCTACGGAACGTGTACGACTCCGAGACGAAAACGACTACACGTGACGACGAACGCCAAGTACCACCACGTCCGACGATGCGACAAGTACCCCTCCGATGACAAGTACATCTACGAACGGGAACAACTACACGACGTCCCAAGTACCACGACACGTAACGTGAACGTCTACCGTCGCCGAAGACCCGTGAACGACTACTTCCCTCTACGAACGTGTACCACTACTTCCACTACGATCTCGAACCGCCCCGAAACGCACGCTTCAAAGGTATAACCCCGAGACGATGACCCGTGGAATGCTTGTGATGTGGTTGTATGGAGTGTTTTCCCTCGTGTGCACCGTGCCCGTTGCCTCGTCGCCGACCCGTGGGAACCCGGTGACGGGATCACCCCACCTTCCATCTTGTTGACACGCTCTCCGTTATCTTTTGCACCGGACTCTCAACGAGTTACCGGTACCGAGATGTTGTGTTGCATCATTTTCGGATCGTTGCCGTGGCCCCCTTTTCTTCCACCACGGTGACAAATACTTCATATCTCTCTTGTCAACCTTTTAATAAAAATTGCATAAACTTGTTCATGTCATCCGCATCATGTTAACAACCTTTGAATGTTTAATTGTTGTTGTTTAAAAATTACTAAACATGCTTATGGGGATTTTTCCCGGAATTGTTGTTGTTATCTTCCGGCCTCATTTAAAATGCCTAAATAGTGTAGTTTCTTTATGCTTCACCTCTTGCCATGTTAACAAACATTTAATCTTGTCTTGTAAATAATCGAGAGTCAATTAAATAATTAAATGTGGTGTTTCGTCAATATGCAACTCGTTGCATATTGAGCTCCACTTAACTTGTAGTCTTGTTTGTGCACTTTGCCATGCCATGCATATTTTAAACCGGACATGCATCATACTTGGATGTGCATCGTATGCCATGTTTATGCTTGTGTGTTTACCGTGTTGTTTGCTCTTTCCGGTTGCTTCTCTTGTTAGCTTTGGTTCCGTTCCGGAGTTGTGAGGCTTCTTCTTCGTCTTCTTCGGATCCCGTTCTTCTCCCTTGTGGAATCCCAGGCAAGATGATCATACCCTTGGATACCTTTACTACCATTGCCATGCTTAGTTGTCTCGATGCTATCGTTACATGTCGCGCTACCCATCTTTTATGTCAGCCTCTCCTTGTTGCCATGAAACCTCTAACCTTGAAACCTTCCTAGCAAAACCACTGTTTGGCTATGTTACCCGCTTGCTCAGCCCCTCTTATAGCATTGTTTCTTATAGCGTTGTTAGTTGCAGGTGAAGATGAAGTTCGTTCCAGGAGGGAACTTGTTGTTGGTATATCACAATATCTATAATTATTATTAACACACATATATACTGGGCATGGGTGGAAGGCTTGGCCTTTTGCTCGGTGTTTTGTTCCACTCATGCCACCTTAGGCGCCGATAAACCGGCATTATGTTCCTTGATTTTGCGTTCCTTACACGATGGGTGGATGGGGACCCCTTGACAGTTCGACTTTGAATAAAACTCCTCCAGCAAGGCCCAACATTGGTTTTAATTTGCCTCATAATAACAACTTAATTAATTAATTAAATTTGCACAGGGGGTCGCACCCTCGGGTTCTTAATTCTACATAATAGGGGGGGGGCAGTGCTGATGGTGTTGGTCCCAAACTAGAGCCACTTGCGGTGCCACCCAGTTATCTGGAATCTTCGGTTACTGTACGTAGCGCTCATCCGGACGTGGCCTGAGACGAGATGCGCGCGGCTACCATCAGGGTGTCGGCACGCCGGGAGGTCTTGCTGGACTTGTTTTACCATTGTCGAAATGTCTTGTGCTACCGGGATGCCGAGCCTGATCAGATTTCGCTAAGATAAGGAGTGATGATATTATAATTATCACTTCAGCTAATCGTGAGAGCTTGTGATGGGCTAAGTTGGAACACCCCTGCAGGGTTATGATCTTTCGAAAGCCGTGCCCGCGGTTATGTGGCAGATTGGAATTCGTTAATGTCCGGTTGTAGAAAACTTGACAGAGGATCCGAAGTAAAACACACCACCGCGTGAGTAACCGTGACTGTCTCATTTCACTCTGAGAAGAGAACACGGTGGGGTTATGTTTGGTCGTATGTAGTTCAGGATCTTTAGCGATCACTACTTAGGCGACCGTTTGCGTAGATGCTCATCTTATTCTGGTACTCGTAAGCTAGCCACCATTTTATGCTTAGCCGCTGCTACAACCTTCACCACTTTACCTCTTCCTACCCACAAAGCTTTGCTAGTCTTGATACCCATGGTTATGGGATTGCTGAGTCCTCGTGGCTCACAGATACTACAACACCAGATGCAGGTTCAGCCGAGTATGATGCAGGAGCTGGCTCAAGTTCTTCACTGGGAGCTCGATGAAGAGTTTGGCCGTATGCTTGTGACGTTTTCGACGATCAGTAGTGGTTTCTACTAGGATTCGATCCTGACCTGTGGCTTTATATTGTTTTGGTATCTTTCTTTTGATCTTCGCCCGTAGTCGGGTTGTGATGTTCTGAATGATGTTTTGCTTATGTAATGTATTGTGTGAAGTGGCGAGTGTAAGCCAACTATCTCCTTTGCATTTTAATCCCTCTTTTACATGAGTCGTGCAAAGATACCAAACTTGCGATCATTCCAGAATGGGCTTATATCTTTAAGTCGTGCCTCGACACTTGGAGATATAGTCTCATCCTGGGCATTACAAGTTGGTATCAGAGCCTTCTCCGACCTAGAAGCCCCAACTGATTGATCGAATCGTTGACGGTTGAGTCTAGGCACACACTTGAAAATATTTTGAGTCCTATATATTATATCGGAGAGTAGGATTTCTTTGCTTCTCATCCCCTTTCACTCTGGTGAGGACTCCTGACGATTACTCTTGTCTCTTCTACTCTAAAAAATTGCACAAAGTTTTTTAGGATCTCGCGAGTATTGTTTGGATTGTTTCGATGTCTTTGTGACGAGAACATTGTTCTCGATGCCTCCTGTCATTAGGGGTTGTGGCAGTGTCCTGGGGAGTTGAGCTCCGAGGTGTTGTCGTCACAAATCCATCGCGGCAGTACTAGAATACTTAAGACGGCCGACATCGGAAACTCTCCTATGCGGTTAGTGGCAAGATAACCCCGACATCACTCAGTACTGGGGAGGTAGTTCGGGAGTATTGCCATAGCTTGTATAGTAGATGCGTTTCGAAGGTCCGAGGTAAACGGTTTCTGAGAAAGACTGGTTATGTGTTGAAGGATGGATACAGCTGGATGTAGGATTAGAGTTGAGTGCGCGGTGCTTCCCCTGTATCCCCAACACCTGATTGCATAACTGGAAACTTTCGGAAATTAATAGGTGGGTTCATCTAGTAGTTCTAGGCATTCTTCCAACGAGTGCATCATATGAAGTTCGGGGTTCTACATTGAGTGAAGTGGTTTTATGGGCTTGTTCCGATCTGGAGTTGCATCTTAAAGGGTCATTGGCTATGCTGATCCGGGGATTGCAAAACCCTTTTGTAACACGTTCCATGAGCTTTCAGCACGAAGATGTCGAACGAAGCTTCTATCTTGTATTTGTTCTATCTGTTCCTTGTTCCTTTTTATTTACCTTTTCTTCTCCCAAGTGGCTTCTCGGCAAGTTGATGTACCTACGGAATTCATTCGTTCAATTCTTTGTTCGGATGCTATTGTGAAGATATGTTGCAACATAATCTTCTTCATAAACATATCGATCCGTTGTTTTGATCCTGGTATTCGAGTTGCTTCGATGTCAAATGTTGATTCCATACCTTTCCTAATCGGTGTTCTCATATTACTATGGGAGTGCTAATTCTTCTTGACCATCGAGATCTTCATGTTAATCTTTTTCAACCGGTGTGCCTTCTCTTCAAGTTATTCCATCCGGACGCCGTTGAGAAATCCGACGTTTTGTCTGTTTCATTCATCCCAAGTTGTCTTTGTTTTCCCCACCCTCCCACCCTTCTTCTTCTCGGAGCCAAAATTCTTAATCAAATATCCATTGTGTTAATGTGATGTTTCTTCATTCTTTTCCTTCAATGTTCTTATCCGGTGATTTATCGCGAAGTTGCTCAAGAGCTTCAAGTTCATCATTCTTTTGTTCTCAAATTCTGCCGGTGGATGTAATTCAAGATTTCGGTGTTGATCTTATCCTTTTCCTCATTTCACAATGCTTTCTTATTCCGGTGCACCAATTAATCATTCTCCTCTTGCTATTCATATCAGGAGTGCGGAAGATTCATAATTCCATTCTTAATCCGTTCAAGCTATTTTGAGATTGTTATCTTATTCAAGCCATTTAATTCAACCGGTGCAATATCTCTTAAGCAATCTTTTTCAACGGTGATTTCTTGAGTGGGCCCTAACCCACAGGTCTTTTTCCAGGATCTTACCTGACTCTTCTAATTATTTTCGGAGTTATTCTGAAATTCTTTTAAAATGTGACGTAAGAATGATCCCCATCAGTCACATGCCTTCTCCAAGACCGCTTTCAAATTCCTTTCAACTTCAGGTCAACCTTCCTCTTTTATTCTTCCAGAGCATTTCATGAATTCTTTTCTTTGTGTTCCTCCGAAGGCCATCATTTCAGAAGATTTCTTCGTTCTCGGTTTTCAACTTCGTCCTCCAAATATTCTTCATTGATGTCTCTTCGTTCATCTCCCTATTCTTACGGTGGTTCTTTCAAGTTTACTCTTCCGTTGTTATCGTATTAATTCATTTGTTCTTTTCGTAATCCTACCGGTGGTTCGTTGAAGATTATCCAAGTTTGGCTAGATCTCTCTTAATCCTTTCCGACGAGAATAAGTAGTATGCCAAATCCTTTGGTTGTCATCAATTTAAATTGGTGAAGGAGATGCATGACATAATTCTTATTCTTATTCCTTCAAGGTGATTTAATTCTTTTGTCTGGAGCTTGTTCATCATATCATATCCTTGGTTCTAAGTTGTTCATCTTGTTTTCCGGAGCTCCATGTTATTTCAATTATATCATTTCAAAGCTCCATCTAATTCATCGCAGGCCTTGAATCTTATTCTTTTCATCTTTAACTTCTCATGTTTCATTACCGGAGTCCATCTTGGTGGTTCATCATGTTTTAATTCATCCTCGAAGTCTTCATCAAGATTCTTGTTGAAGCTCAAGCATTCTTCATCATGCTTTCCAATTGCAATCCTTTCTGCCTTATCTTTGCAGATGGTGTTATGTCATTTTTGACAATTCCTTCATGTTTTATGATTCACGAGTTATCAAGAATGAGATATTTAAAACCATCATTTTTCTTTGTTCAGGAGATCTTTCCAACCTTTCAATTTATTCATTGGAGTTATCTTGGGTTGCATTTCACCTAAAAGCTTTCCTTGAGAATTGTTGCTAATTATGGTGCTTATAAATGACCCAAGTTCTTCATTTATCCTTATGGAGAGATAAGTTTTTCGTCTCCTTGTTGATCTCAATCCAATCAAATGTTTCGTCTGTGGCTGGTTGTCACCTCATAATTTTGAGATGTTTCCATAAGCCCACATCAAGCTTATTCTTTTCGTTGTTGATTTTTTCCAACAACTCTGTTCAACCCTTCTCCGTAAGGAGGATTTTCTAATTCATTCGTGGGAGAAGTTGTCATTTTTCTCCCCGTTCGATTCTTCCATTGATTTATATTCTATTCTTTCATTCCGGAGGCATTGTGATATTGCTCTCTTCATCCCATCATCTCGTTTTTATCGAGATCATGTTCTTTCCCTTGCTTATCATTTAACCGGAGTGTTGTATTCTCCATTCTAGTTCCCTTATCTTATCAAGTTTGCCTCTCTTTTCAACCGGAGCGATGTCTGAGTCTTTCTTACCCTTGCGCCATTTTTTCATTGTTTCGGAGGCAATGTGTTGTGTTTTCATCAAGTATCACTCCATCTCCTCTAGCTCTTGTTCAATTCCTTCCATTTTCAGACGAAGTGCTGTCCGAATTCTGTCATTCTTATTCCTTGGCTATACCGTTGTAGTTTCATATTCTTTTGGTTCGTAAGCTCTTGCTTCATGTCTTTCAACCTACAAGGTTCTTGTTATGTTCCTTGTTCCTCTTTTCTAACGGAGTTTTCATCTTCGTTCATCTCCATTGTATTCTTTATTCAACTTGTTTAACCTCTCAAGGTTCTTTGGTTTTCACTCGTCTGACAAAGAAGCAACTTTGTTTTACCTCTTCCTCTTCAGTTTTTACCCGGTGATATCTCTAGGATCTCGGGTCGAGATCCTCTGTTAGTGTGGGAGAGTTGTGACGCCCGAAGACCGACGTCTCAGAAGATTCCAGAAGATTCCAGATGTTCCGGGCTCTCCCATGTGTTCATTTGTGCTTGCTTTATTTATTTTGCATTGCATCATGTCATCATGCCATCATGTCATTTTTTAATTTTGCATCTCAACTTAAATAAATTGTGTGGACCTTCGGTCCATTTAAATCGAGGGAAGAATGTCTTCTCTTTAAAACATATAAAAGCCTCTCATTATTATTTAGGGAGCTATATTAATAAATATTCCATTTGTTTGGAATTAATCGCAACACACGTGCATAATTTTCCCCATGCTTTTCCTACTTCAAGTTTCCCTCCTACCTTGTCTATAATTCTTTTTCCTTTTTTCGAGGCTCCTCCAAAAAATCCGAACATTTTTGGGCTCTTCTAAATCATAGTCTTTGTTCACACCATTTGAAATAAATTCAAAGGAATTTGAATTTATTTTCCATTCATGCCCCTTTTCTATTTTTCTGGGAACCAACGCAATTTTGCGAGTCCAGGAATAATAGCCTCTTGTCCAAATTCTTTTGCATCCCTTCCTTTCTTCTTTTTTTTCTTTTCCTGGCTATTTTTATTTTCTGTTTTGGAGATGGCCAAAACCAGCCTTTCCAGGCCCAGTCGCCGGCCTCTTAGGCCATTCCAGGCCACTATCCCTCCCAGCCGCTCGGGCCTCAACCTCCCTGGCCCATCTACCTCCTGGCCCGTTCCTCTCCCCTAACCCTAGCATGCGACCCGCTCCGCAGCCCCCCGCATCGATCCCTCGTTCGCCGCCAGCTTCTTTTCCCTTCGTCCCGATCCCCTGGCAGCCTCGCTCGCCTGACCCCCAGTCCCCTCGCTCTCTCCTCACACCGCCGTCACCTCCCGCCTCGCGACTCACTTCCGCTCCTACGAGCGCCCTTCTCCTCCTGCGCGCGCCTCCGCCGGCGGCCAGGGCCCCACAGCCCAGAGCCACCGCGCCTCTACGCCCGGCCCTCTCCCTCCGGTCCCGATGGCCACTGCCAGCCACCCCGACGCGCCCGGCCTCCTCCTCCAGCGGCCAGCATCCCCGCCTCCCTCCGTCCTCAGGCCGAGACCGCGCCCCTCCTCGTCTCCAGCTCGCGGCCTCCCTTCTCCAAGCCCGAGCGCCTCCATCCCGCGCCCGACGCGCGCCCAGGCCGTCCCGGCCGCGACCTCCCTCCGTCCCCTCGCGCGTCCGAGCAGAGGCCCCGTCCTCAAGCGGAGCCGCCCCTGCCATGGCGTCCAGCCACTGCCCCGTTCGCAAGCCGCGCCCCGGCGTCGCCAGCGCCTGGACGCGCCCTCCAGTCGCCAGTCCGCCCCGAGCTCTGTACCTCCAGCACGGGAGCAGCCCGGCCGCCCCAAGCCCCGACAGCGCCGGCGACCTCCTTGCTGCTGCTGTGCTTCTTCTGTTTTGGCTCGGTGTTTTGTTTTGGGCCAGCAGGTATCCTCGGATCGCCAAGCACCAGGACGACGAGGACCGTCAAGTTCCTCTTCAAGAAGTTCGACTACCGGATGTGCAAGTACTACTACCGTCGCCCGGAAACGATGGATGCGCCAAGTACCACGACTACTCGGAGACCCCAAGTACCCCTACCGTTGCCCCGTGTACCTCTACGGAACGTGTACGACTCCGAGACGAAAACGACTACACGTGACGACGAACGCCAAGTACCACCACGTCCGACGATGCGACAAGTACCCCTCCGATGACAAGTACATCTACGAACGGGAACAACTACACGACGTCGCAAGTACCACGACACGTAACGTGAACGTCTACCGTCGCCGAAGACCCGTGAACGACTACTTCCCTCTACGAACGTGTACCACTACTTCCACTACGATCTCGAACCGCCCCGAAACGCACGCTTCGAAGGTATAACCCCGAGACGATGACCCGTGGAATGCTTGTGATGTGGTTGTATGGAGTGTTTTCCCTTGTGTGCACCATGCCCGTTTCCTCTTTTGTCGTGTTCCTCGGTTGCCTCGTCGCCGACCCGTGGGAACCCGGTGACGGGATCACCCCACCTTCCATCTTGTTGACACGCTCTCCGTTATCTTTTGCACCGGACTCTCAACGAGTTACCGGTACCGAGATGTTGCGTTGCATCCTTTTCGGATCGTTGCCGTGGCCCCCTTTTCTTCCACCACGTTGACAAATACTTCATATCTCTCTTGTCAACCTTTTAATAAAAATTGCATAAACTTGTTCATGTCATCCGCATCATGTTAACAACCTTTGAATGTTTAATTGTTGTTGTTTAAAAATTACTAAACATGCTTATGGGGATTTTTCCCGGAATTGTTGTTGTTATCTTCCGGCCTCATTTAAAATGCCTAAATAGTGTAGTTTCTTTATGCTTCACATCTTGCCATGTTAACAAACATTTAATCTTGTCTTGTAAATAATCGAGAGTCAATTAAATAATTAAATGTGGTGTTTCGTCAATATGCAACTCGTTGCATATTGAGCTCCACTTAACTTGTAGTCTTGTTTGTGCACTTTGCCATGCCATGCATATTTTAAACCGGACATGCATCGTACTTGGATGTGCATCGTATGCCATGTTTATGCTTGTGTGTTTACCGTGTTGTTTGCTCTTTCCGGTTGCTTCTCTTGTTAGCTTCGGTTCCGTTCCGGAGTTGTGAGGCTTCTTCTTCGTCTTCTTCGGATCCCGTTCTTCTCCCTTGTGGAATCCCAGGCAAGATGATCATACCCTTGGATACCTTTACTACCATTGCCATGCTTAGTTGTCTCGATGCTATCGTTACATGTCACGCTACCCATCTTTTATGTCAGCCTCTCCTTGTTGCCATGAAACCTCTAACCTTGAAACCTTCCTAGCAAAACCACTGTTTGGCTATGTTACCCGCTTGCTCAGCCCCTCTTATAGCATTGTTTCTTATAGCGTTGTTAGTTGCAGGTGAAGATGAAGTTCGTTCCAGGAGGGAACTTGTTGTTGGTATATCACAATATCTATAATTATTATTAACACACATATATACTGGGCATGGGTGGAAGGCTTGGCCTTTTGCTCGGTGTTTTGTTCCACTCATGCCACCTTAGGCGCCGATAAACCGGCATTATGTTCCTTGATTTTGCGTTCCTTACATGATGGGTGGATGGGGACCCCTTGACAGTTCGACTTTGAATAAAACTCCTCCAGCAAGGCCCAACATTGGTTTTAATTTGCCTCATAATAACAACTTAATTAATTAATTAAATTTGCATAGGGGGTCGCACCCTCGGGTTCTTAATTCTACATAACAGGGGGGGCCAGTGCTGATGGTGTTGGTCCCAAACTAGAGCCACTTGCGGTGCCACCCAGTTATCTGGGATCTTCGGTTACTGTACGTAGCGCTCATCTGGACGTGGCCTGAGACGAGATGCGCGCGGCTACCATCAGGGTGTCGGCACGCCGGGAGGTCTTGCTGGACTTGTTTTACCATTGTCGAAATGTCTTGTGCTACCGGGATGCCGAGCCTGATCAGATTTCGCTAAGATAAGGAGTGATGATATTATAATTATCCCTTCAGCTAATCGTGAGAGCTTGTGATGGGCTAAGTTTGAACACCCCTGCAGGGTTATGATCTTTCGAAAGCCGTGTCCGCGGTTATGTGGCAGATTGGAATTTGTTAATGTCCGGTTGTAGAAAACTTGACAGAGGATCCGAAGTAAAACAGATTGGAATATACGCTTTGATGAGGTGATCATAGCATATGGTTTTATACAGACTTTTGGGGAAGCCTGTATTTACAAGAAAGTTAGTGGGAGCTCTGTAGCATTTCTAATATTATATGTGGATGACATATTGTTGATTGGAAATGATGTAGAATTTCTGGATAGCATAAAAGGATACTTGAATAAGAGATAGATCAAGATGCTTAATTGGACTTTCACAAAGCACATACCTTGATAAAGTTCTGAAGAAGTTCAAAATGGATCAGTCAAAGAAAGGGTTCTTACCTATGTTACAAGGTGTGAAGTTGAGTAAGACTCAATGCCCGACCACTGCAGAAGATAGAGAGAAAATGAAAGGTATTCCATATGATTCAGCCATAGGTTCTATCATGTATGCAATGTTGTGTACCAGACCTGATGTGTGCCTTGCTATAAGTCTGGCAGGGAGGTACCAAAGTAATCCAGGAGTGGATCACTGGACAACGATCAAGAACATCCTGAAGTACTTGAAAAGGACGAAGAATATGTTTCTCGTTTATGGAGGTGACAAAGAGCTCATTGTAAATGGTTACATCAATGCAAGCTTTGACACTGATGTGGATGACTCAAAGTCACAAACCGGATACATATTTTTATTGAATGGTGGAGCTGTCAGTTGGTGCAGTTCCAAGCAGAGCGTCGTGGCGGGATCTACAAGTGAAGTGGAGTACATAGCTACTTCGGAAGCAACAAATAAAGGAGTCTGGATGAAGGAGTTCATATCCGATCTAGGTGTAATGCCGAGGATGCGACTATATCTCCTACGTGTCGAGGCACGAGTTAGAGACATAATCGCATTCTGGAATGATCGCAAGCGTGGTATCTTTGCACAACTCGTGTAATGAACAGGGATGAAAGAGTAAAATAGCTGGCTTACACTCGCCATGTCACACAAATAATTCAACATTCGTACATTCATCCAAATAACACAGGGTCCGACTACGGACGAAATCAAACGAGAAAAGATACACAACCACAAGTCCCGACCGCCCCTAGTAGGAACCACTACTGATCGTCGGGATATGTCACATACATACGACCACGCTCTTCATCGAACTCCTAGTGAAGTTCTTGTCCTTCTCCTACGTCGTACTCAGTTGTACCTACATCTGGTGTGTGATTTAATCTGTGAGTCACAAGGACTTAGCAATCCCATTCACGGGTATCAAAACTAACAAAGCCTTTTAGGTGTGGAGAGGTAATAAGTGTCTGCAGCAAGCACTAAGCAACTAGCTAAGCGAGATGAGGATATGTGCCAACGGTCGCCAAAGATGATCAATAAGTGATCCTAGCTACTCACGTTCATGCATAACCCCACCATGTTCACTTTCCGAAAATCCCTTCGAAAAGAGACTGTCACGGTTACTCACACGGTAGTGTATTCTTAAGGATATGGTGTCAAGTTATCTACAACCGGATATTAACAAATTCCCATCTACCACATAACCGTGGGCACGGCTTTCGAAAGATCATAACCCTGCAGGGGTCTCCCATCTTAGCCCATCACAAGCTCACGATCCACGGAGTCACAACTCCATGTTGGGAAGACCCGAGTATTCTCAGAATCCCGTGCTCAAGATATTTCGACAAAGGTAAAACTAATCCAGCAAGACCTCCCGGCGTGCCGACACCCTGATAGTAGCCGCGCGTATCTCGTCTCGGGCCACGACCGGATGGGAAAAGCTACGGTAGAACCAGAACCTTGAGTTGACTCAAGTCGGCCCCGCAGGCTGCCCAGTTTGGACCAACACTCACGAGGAGCACTGGCCCGGAGGTTCATTAAGAACTCGGGTTTATAACTCCCTATGCAAGTTTTTAGTTGTTAGGCAAATGTAGTACCAAAGTTGGGTCTTGCTGGAAAAGCTTTAAGCAGTGTGAATTATCGAGGGGGCCCATAAACCCCAACTGTGTTAGGAACGCAAAATCAAGGAACATAACACCGGTTTATCGGGTCCTAAGGTGGCATGAGTGGAACAAAACACCAAGCAGAAGGCCAAGCCTTCCACCCATTACCAATATATATGTGCATTAATTTAATTAAGATATATTTGTGTTATCCCAATAGAACAAGTCCAAACATGGAGCAATCTTCCAACTTCACCTGCAACTGACAACGCTATAAGAGGGGCTGAGCAAAAGTGTACTTAGCCAATCAACGGTTTGCTAGGAAGGCGGTTAGAGTGTTTCATGGCAACATAGGAGGCTGACAAGACAAGAATAGGCATCGAGGCATAACTATAGAGCGAGACAACTGGCAAGGCAAAGATAGAGGTGATATCGGGGAACGATCATCTTGCCTGTTAAGTCCTCGGTGGAATGGTAAGACGGCTCCTCAGACTCAGTCTCAACAAGATCCTCGAACTCGGTATCGGCTCCCGGCTCTACCCAACACAAGAGCACAACAATGGTACAAGATCAATCATGGTGCAATGACAAACAACATGATGCAAGACATGTCATGGGATGCAAGTCATGATGTGCATATGCATGAAGATGCTCTCAAGCCTAAAGGAGAAGATGATGGAAATTGCTTCATCTTGGGCAACCAAGCAAGCCACTGGATAGAGGGGAAGATTTCGGTCAAATCGATATATGGATCATTGGAATCGGATGCACCGTTTGCAAATGGCAAGCAAAACAAGATGCAATGCAAAACTGAAGTTAACAGCAACATGGCATCTTTGGAGCAAGATTTAAATATGCTACAACACCCAAACATGATGTCAAAAGGCATGTATGTGAAATAGACATGATTCTTAACAAGCATGAACTCAGAGCACACCCAAAAACTTGCTGGAACACAATTAAACAAGCATGGCATGATTCGATAAGTTAACAGATTTCTCAGACTTAGTGAAATTTACTAGGCATGCAACCAAGAACATTTTGTAGCTACCTTTGGAGGCACACAACAGCAAGCAAGACAACTATAACAAGCATGAAATTCACATGAGCATGAAGAAGACATATTATACTTCCAATTCATCTAAAGAAACAATTTATTTCATGCAAGGGTTACTTAACACAAGCTTTGCCAAATTGAATGTTCTGTTAACAGGCTGACAATTTTAATTTCAAGCATTTTGAGAGCAAGATAACAACAAGCTACAGCAGGGCATATATGCAAACAAAGGCATGGATTGATAGACAACAACATGGACATCAAGACATGCTCACTAGTTATTCCAAAACATGCATGGAAAAGATTATGACATCAAGTTTACATGGCAACTTGTTATTACAGATTCCAGACTTAGCAGCTTTTTTACTAAGTGTAAAACAACAACATTGACATGGCATGTTTACAAGCTTGTTCAATTCACCATAGAGCATATCATGGAAAACCAAATACACCACTTCAAAGAGAACATGATTATGCTCCTAACACATGTTGACATGTGGCTCAAAAGAAAATCACATAAAATGCTACGAAAAAGACAAATCATCAAGTTATAACAATTTCAGCAACTCAACAGCAACATGCACTTTTGCGACAGGGTTAAACATGGCATAATGCAACCTAACATGTATGCAAATGCATCCATCATGAAGAGCATCACAAGACGAACATTTTAACATATCATACAGTCCATTTGGACCAACATGCACAAAGTTACAACCTCACGGACATGCACACATATTGTTAACAGACAACTAGTGCTGAAACAGCAACATCACATAGCAATGTGGCAACGAAGATTAAGACATCTAGATGAACCCTAACATGCACAAAACTGATGCTAACACGTAGAGCACTTCAAGACGAACATTTCCATATATCATATGCGCAAAATGGAGCTTCGAGCATGGAGTTATGACATGGCAAAGAGGGCAACAAAATGTCAGATTCCAGGGACTTAGTGGAATTTTACCCTTCGAAAAAGTCAACGGGACGGGACGGAGCGGGACGGAGAGATCCGGGTCGGGGCGGGGCCATTTGGTTGGCGGGGCTGGTGGATCTCGTCCACCTTCCGGATCCGGGTCGGATCTCGCCGGAGAAGACGATGCGGCGGCCGCGGCGAGGAGGCGGGGCGCGGCCCGGCCCGAGGAGCGGCGGCTCCCTGGAGACGAGGAGCGGCAGTGGACGACGGGGCCCGAGGCGGCCGGCGGCGGAGCTTGAGACGCGGTGGCGCGGTGGGTCACGGTGGTGGCGGAGGGCGCGGAGGGCGAACGGCGGCGGTGGCGTCCGAGCTCGCCGGCGGCGGGCGGTGAGGCGGCCGGCCGGAGGCGACGTGGCGGCGGGACAGTGCTGGGTCGCGACAGCGGAGGGCGCAGCCCGGTGCGGTGCAGAGGCGCGGGGGCGCGCGGGCCGGAAGGGCCGGCTACGGGCCCCGGCGGGCCCGCAGCGGCGCGGGGAGGAGAGGCCGGCGAGGCGCCACATGGCGAAACAGGAGTGGTCGGGCGCGGCGGCGGACGTGTCCGGCGCGGGGCGGACGCGTCCGGTTGCGCGAGGAGGGATTTGGTCTAGGGTTTCGTCCGGAATTCGGGGAAGATGGACATATTTATAGGTAGAGGGAGATAGGAGAGTCCAAATGAGGTGCGGATTTCGCCCACACGATCGTGATCCGATGACCGAGAGCATGGAGGGGGTTTGGATGGGCTAGTGGGCTGTTGTGGAGGGGTTCCGGGCTAAGATAGAAAGGGGTTTTCAGCCCACGTGGTTAACCGTTGGGGCATCAAACGACCTCCAAATGGAACAAAGTTTGATAGGTGGTCTACCGGTGTTATACCAAGACCACTTGACAACTCTCGGCCCATTCCGAGGATGTTTTTATCCTGCTCACGAAACAAAGACTTGGGAGGTGCGACGGGTGCCATGCGAGAGAGTCGGAATCCGAAACGGACAGCGGAGAGGACGGAGACGATGCAACTACACACGGATGCAAGTGAGACTATGCCAATCCAATGCACATGATGGAAATGACATAACGATATGCAACACACGCTTAAAGCAAAAATGCAAAAACCCAAAATGAAGGAAGAGCCCAGAATGGAATTGATTAAGTCAACGATGCATATATTGCCATAAATGGAATTGTTACATCTGGTGCGTTACACTAGGTGTAATACCTAGTGCATCAGCTCCAATGAAAATCTTTTGTGATAACACTAGAGCAATAGCCTTGGCGAAGGATTCCAGGTTTCACAAGAGAACCAAGCACATCAAGAGACGCTTCAACTCCATCCGCGATCAAGTCAAGGAAGGAGACATATAGATTTACAAAATACATACGGATCTGAATGTTGCACACCCGTTGACTAAGCTTCTTCCACGAGCAAAACATGATCAGCACCAAGACTCCATGGGTGTTAGAATCATTACTATGTAATCTGGATTAATGACTCTAGTGCAACTGGGAGACTGAAGGAAATATGCCCTAGAGGCAATACTAAAGTTGTTATTTATATTTCCTTATATCATGATAAATGTTTATTATTCATGCTAAAATTGTATTAACCGGAAACTTAGTACATGTGTGAATACATAGACAAAACAGAGTGTCCCTAGTATGCCTCTACTTGACAAGCTCGTTGATCAAATATGGTTATATTTCCTAACCATAGACATATGTTGTCATTTGATGAACGGGATCACATCATTCAAGAATGATGTGATGGACAAGACCCATTCGTTACTTAGCATAATGATCGTTTAGTATTATTGCTATTGTTTTCTTCATGACTATGAGAATATGCAACTCTCGAATACCGGAGGAACACCTTGTGTGCTATCAAACATCACAACGTAACTGGGTGATTATAAAGATGCCCTACAGGTGTTTCCGAAAGTGTTTGTGCTGTTGGCATAGATCAAGATTAGGATTTGTCACTCTGAGTGTCGGAGAGGTATCTCTGGGCCCCCTCGGTAATACACATCATAATACGCCTTGCAAGCAAATGACGAATGAGTTAGTCACAAGATGATGAATTACAGAACGAGTAAAGAGACTTGCCCGTAACGAGATTGAACTAGGTATGATGATACCGATGATCAAATCTCGGGCAAATAACATACCGATGACAAAGGGAACAACGTATGTTGTTATGCGGTTTGACCGCTAAAAATCTTCGTAGAATATGTAGGAGCCAATATGAGAATCCAGGTTTCACTATTGGTTATTGGCCGGAGATGAGTCTTGGTCATGTCTACATAGTTCTCGAACCCGTAGGGTCCGCACGCTTAACGTTCGATGATGATTAGTATTATGAGTTATGTGATTTTGATGACTGAAGTTTGTTCGAAGTCCGGGATGAGATCGCGGACATGGCGAGGAGTCTCGAAATGGTCGAGAGGTAAAGATTCATATATTGGAAGGCTATATTAGGACATCGGAAAGGTTTCGAGTGATTCGGGTATTTTTCGGAGTACCGGGAAGTTATGGGAATTCACCTGGAGGAACTAATGGGCCTTAGTGGGCTTTAGGGGAGAGAGAGGATAGGCCATAAGGGCTGGCCGCACGCCCCCCATGGGCCTAGTCCGAATTGGACTAGGGGGAGAGGCGGCGCCCCCTCTTTCCCTCTTCTCCTAGTTGGACTAGGAAAGGGGGGGGGGTCCAACTCCTACTTGGAGTAGGATTGCCCCCCTTGGGTGCGCCCTATGAGGCCGGCCGGCCTCCCCCTTGCTCCTTTATATACGGGGGCAGGGGGCACCCTAGAACACACAAGTTGATCTTTTAACCGTGTGCGGTGCCCCCCTCCACAGTTAGACACCTCGGTCATATCGTCGTAGTGCTTAGGCGAATCCCTGCGCCGGTAACTTCATCATCACTGTCACCACACCATCGTGCTAACGAAACTCTCCCTCGTCGTCATCTAGACCAAGAGCTCAAGGGACATCATCGAGCTGAACGTGTGCTGAACGCGGAGGTGCCGTACATTCGGTACTTGGATCGGTTGGATCGCGAAGACGTTCGACTACATCAACCGCGTTAGTAAACGCTTCCGCTGTCAGGACGCCGATCCTAAGTCACACAGGTCTAGCATGTAACACACCATATCACTTTGCGGCCTCATGCACGGTATCCCCACGGGTGCCACCTTACCTGGCCCAGGACCGTTTGCGCATTTTGGCACACTTATATGATAGTGTCGCTAGCATCCATATGACAGAGAACCCGGGCCGACATGACTAGTTATAAACCAAAAGTGGCACTAAATTACAGAGACAGGCATCCATGACCCAGCAACGAACATGTCGGTCATCAACGTATGAACCCAAGTCATAGCAAGCTACATGGACTTAAAGGAACAATGTGTGACATTTCCCCTAAGGGACAGACACAGGAACGAAGAAGGACACATGCCGGCCAGCCTACGTGTTCCGGAGTAGTAGCAAGCTACCAAGGCTCAGTGGAAGCACTAGGAGGCATTTCCCTGTAAGATAGGCTACCAAGGGTAAACAACTAGGTGTCGGATCCCACACATACCAAGCATTTCAATAACATACACACAATATGCTCAATATGTGCAAATACAACATTGCATCACAATAGGACTCTATGACTCAAAGTACTTTATTTAAGAGGCTCTGAAGAGCCATACATAACATATCCATACAGATAGGGGTCACATGACCCAACACTCAAGTCATACAAGCATACAAGCACAAGCGGAAGCTAACTTGTCTGAGTACACACAAGTTGGAAAGAAAACAGGCTTGGTGTAGCCTGACTATCTACAAGGCCTTTCACAAGTCCAAGATCTCCGTCTGGGTAGCAAGCTACTCGTCGACGTCAAGGTCTATGTAGAACCCATCAGAGGGGGCGGGGTTCTCCTCTGCAACAGTTATTAAGCAAAATGAGTACAAAGGTACTCAGCAAGACTTACATCAGAACCTATCATACATGCATCATTATCAACAAGGGTAGTGGAGTTTATTGCAGCAAGCCAGCTTTGACTCTTGGCTAACCTATACTACAACTCTCAGTAGTTTGCAAAGATGATACTATGCACACGAGTCCACTACTCACCACAACAATACACTACCGTGGATCCTCTCTCGTCATCCCACGAAAGGGCCATCCACGGCACTCACACTTGTCTTGAGACTTTTAGGAGTAACCATTAACTTGTCTATGAACTGTATAAGCAACCAAGTGGTCCTTAACCGCAAACAACGGCTATTCGAATAGATTGATAACCCTGCAGGGGTGTACTTCTTCACACACACTTCCACCACTTATCGTTGTTTACTCGACATGTACTCGGCAACCTTCAAGCGGAAGCCCAGCGAGGGTGCCGGCCATGACCTGACTAACCACACAAGTCCCTAGTCCGGGTTTATCGCTTATTTGGGTTCCATCCGTGGGGAGATCCAGCCGGGGTGTCCTTCAAGACCCCAAACGACGTGTACATGGTTCTCGAGCCACCAAACGGGCGACTCGGTACACCGGGGTACGTACCTGCCGCATCACAGCCTACCCCGAGGGTCAGCACTGCACACGACCACCAGTATACTACAAACACCAGAAACTAGTTGCAACTCCTGGGCAAAGGACAAGGGCAGTTAATAAGTCGAGAGGTTCCATTGGTTTCGGGCCCAATGCATGGTAGTAGCTGATCTTAAATCACACATACAGATCTCGGATCCTATGGACGGTTCCAATGAAAGAACCCACCATCTACTCCTACATGGCCTTTCATCGATACCTTTACCAAAACATATTCCACACTTCACTCTCATTTCCAGACATAATCATTTCACTCTGATCCATCACCCAGATGAACCAGACCTGACACAACTCTAAGCATTGCAGGCAGCATAAATAAATAGCATGGTAGGAAACACATCACATGGCTCAAACAACTCCTACACATGCTAGTCGGTTTCAACTATTTACTGTGGCAATGACAGGTCATGCAAAGGAATGGGGTTCAACTACCGCAACAAATAGCAGTTCACACGTTGTTGTCTTAATGCAGTAAAAGAGAGCAGAAGCGAGAAGATAGGTTTGTATCGGAATGATCAATGGGTTGCTTGCCTGACAGATTGGTTGTCGGGTACTGCTCTTCAGTTGGATACGCAGATGTATCCTCGGGAACAGAACCTACCATGGAGAACACTGGTAATACAATCAATACACAACCAAATGCAACAATATGATGTATGCCCATGACATGGCAAGATGAATGTAATTTGAGCTAATGCAACTATAAACAGAAAGGTGTGAGCTTATTTGAATCAAAGATTCAAGTCCATGCCCAAGCTATGATTATTTAAAATGCATTATCAGGTTTCGCTGTGAACAGCAAGCTTAACTTGCTTAAACATGCATGAAACTAGCACCAATGGAAAGATTGGATTTTTCTGATCATTTTTCATATATAAATCTTTTTCATCTGAGCTACTGTTGAATTTATATGAATTTTAGAAGTTAGGGCATTTTCTGAAAATAAATAAATCATTTCTGATTTATTTAAATCACAGAAAACACTTACTGCGTCAGCATGACCTCATGCTGACGTCAGCAGGTCAATAGGCGTGGTCCAGGTCAAACCTGACGTGTGGGGTCCACACGTCAGTCTAACAGAGTTAACTAACATGGTTAAAATAAACTAACTACTAATTAACAGGGTCGGGCCCGCATGTCAGTGGGTCAGCTAATTAGCAGAATTAACTTAACACTAACTAATCCTAAACTAACACAGTCAACGACTGGGCCCACATGTCAGTGGCACAGGGGGAGGTCAAACCCCCTGGTCAGCGGGTCAAACCCGCCGGCGGCTAGTCGCCGACGAGGCCAGACGCGGCGGAGCGCCTCGTGTTTGGCCCTCCGGCGACAAAAACAACGGCGGAGGGGGGGCTGCGTGATGTGGACGCTCGTCCGCATCGAGTGGTGGCCGTGGCGTGGCCTGGGGATGGCCGGAACATCGTCGGCGACGACGTTGGCGGCGGCCGGAGCTCGGACGGTGACAAACTCGGCGGTGCAGTGCTCGTGGAGGCTCGTGGGGTGGTCCTACAACATCTACGCGAAGCAGTGAAGACGATGGGCACGACGGCCTGGCCGTTAGGTGGCCGGAGCTACGTCGGCGACGAGCTTCCGCGGCGGCCCAGGCGGGCGAGCCTATTGCGGTGGTTGTGGTGCACGGCAGGGCGAACGGGGAGGACAGGAACGGTCAGGGGCTCATAGCGGAGACGACGAGCTGGTCGGCGAGCTCGGGGACGGCCTGGAGTGGCTGGTGCGGCGAAGGGGATCTTTAGCGGCCAAAGGTTGAAGACGACGTCGGCGGTGGTGAAGAAGAGCGTTGGAGCGCTCAGGGCTTGGCCTGTTCGACGTAGCGGACGACGGTGGTGCTCCCTGACACGGCGAGGCGACGGTGGGGCGACGGTGGTTGCGGCTACGACGACGGTGAGCTCGCGGGCGCGTCGGCCATGGCGAGGAGAGGGCGAGGGAGAGGGACAGGGGAAGAGTGCGGTGTCGTGGCGGTCTGGCCGCCGACGTGGAGGTCGTCCAGACGTCCTCGGGCGACGAAGCGGCGGCCAGGCGACAAGCAGCTGCCGCGGTGGCACGTGGCCGTGCGCCGGCGTCACCTGCCTGCCTGGCGGGACGAAGCAGCTGGCTGGCATGGGCTGGCACAGTGCTGGGCCGCCAGGTGGGCCGGCCAGGTAAGTGGCCTCTGGCCTTTCTCTCTTTCTCTCTCTATTTAGTTTCTGTTTTGTTTTCTTTTGCAACTGTGTTGAATTAATAAAAATGCTAGAACATTATTATAAATCATGAAACTGACCATGTCCCCTGTATATAATATAAACAACATGGAACATTTTAGTTTATGATTATTTGGGCATTTAAAATATTTTATAGCATTTAAATGCCCAAATGCAAATACAATATGAATTAATCCAGTGACCTTAGGATGTCCTATAAAATTGTGCACCATTTTTGTCAGAGGTTTAAAACCAAGGCAAAGATGATGAACATTTTTAAGGGCATTTTGGGTACATTGGAAAAGATTTTATTAAACCCAAGTTGAAAGAAGAGGGGTGTTGGGGTTTCTGTCATCCCCATTTCAAGTTTCTGGAAAAGTTAAACATGATGCACACTCTAGCTACTCCTAATGCAAGCACAGACTAGGGATGTGACAACTCACCCCCACTCAAAAGAATGTCGTCCCGAGATTCAGGTTCCTCCGGAAAAAGGGTGGGGTACTCAAGTCGAAGACGATCCTCCCTTTCCCAAGTAGCTTTGTTCTCGGAATGGTGCGACCATTGAACCTTGAAAAACTTGATATTATGACGTCGAGTGGTACGCTCGGTTTGATCAAGAATACAAACGGGGTATTCTTGATATGTGAGGTTATCCTGGAGATCAAGCGTTTCGTGGTCCACTCCGCGGATAGGATCCGAGAAGCAACGCCTTTATTGAGAGACGTGGAAGACATCATGAACTCTGGAAAGGTGCGGAGGTAGTTCCAATTGGTAGGCAACTTCTCCTTGTTTGGCAAGAATGCGAAAAGGACCGATGTAACGAGGAACCAATTTGCCTTTGATACCGAAGCGATGGGTTCCCTTAAGAGGAGTAACCCGAAGGTAAGCCTTATCACCGACTTCGTAAGTCACAGCCTTATGATGGCGATCATATTGTCTCTTCTGGCGAGATTGGGCTGTTTTCAATTTCTCACGAACGATGCGAACTTGCTCTTCTGCTTCCTGGATCATATCCGGACCAAAGAATTGTCTTTCCCCGGTTTCTGACCAGTTAAGAGGCATTCGACACCTTCGTGCATACAGAACTTCGAAGGGAGCCTTCCCCAAACTAGCTTGATAACTATTGTTATAAGCGAATTCGGTGAATGGAAGACACTTCTCCCAATCCATACCGAATGAGATGAGAGAGGCTCAGAGCATATCTTCCAGAATTTGATTGACTCGTTCTAGTTGACCACTTGACTGAGGATGAAAGGCGGTGCTAAAGGAGAGACGAGTCCCCATAGCATCTTGGAAACTTTCCCAAAATCGAGAGGTGAAAAGACTTCCACGGTCTGAGTTAATCTCCAGTGGAACACCATGAAGAGATACTATCCGAGAGATATACAAGTCTGCTAGTTGGCTAGCAGTTATACTCTCTCGAACAGGCAGGAAGTGGGCTACCTTGGAGAGGCGGTCGATAACGACGAAGATAGCATTATTCCCTTTCCTGGTCCTGGGAAACCCGGTAATGAAGTCCATACCGATCTTATCCCATTTCCATTCAGGAATAGCTAAAGGTTGAAGGGTGCCAGCAGGCCATTGATGTTCTGCTTTAACTCGACGGCAAACGTCACAGTTAGCAATGAACTGGGCGATTTCTCTCTTCATCCTAGTCCACCAGAACCTCTGGCGTAGGTCCTGATACATTTTGGTACTACCGGGATGAATCGTGAGAGGAGATTCATGAGCCTCCTTAAGGATCAACCGTCTCAGGTTTCGTACCTTAGGAACCACTAAGCGGTTTCGAAAGAGCACGACACCTTGATCACCAATTTAGAAACATCCCGCGACTCCTTTCTTCATGTTCCTCCTGATACGGGAGATTCCCGGATCAGCCTTCTGTGCTTTGATGATCTTATCCGTAAGGGTAGGTTTCGCCACCAAGGTGGAAAGGAATCCTCGAGGAACAATGTGAAGATTAAGCTTACGAAATTCCTCGTGGAGAAGTGGTTGACCTTGTTGTAACATCATATTGTTACAATAAGACTTACGACTTAGTGCGTCAGCCATGACATTGGCCTTCCCAGGGGTGTAAGTGATTCCTAAGTCGTGATCTGTGAGAAACTCAACCCAACGTCTTTGCCAGAGATTCAAATCCGGTTGGGTGAAGATGTATTTTAGACTTTGGTGATCAGTGAAGATTTCACAGCGATTACCAAGAAGGTAATGTCGCCATGTTTTGAGTGCGTGGACTACAGTTGCAAGCTCATGTGTGGGATAATTGTCCTCATGTGGACGCAACTATCGAGATGCGTAGGCAATCACTTGACGATCTTGCATGAGTATGCAACCTAGTCCTTGTTGCGAGGCATCGCCATAGATAATAAAGTCCTTAGAAAAGTCTGGTGGTACCAGTACGGGAGCAGACGTCGGGCGTCTTTTCAGTTCCTGAAAGCTAAACTCGCACTGTGGGGTGCACTCAAACTTTTTATCTTTCTTGAGGAGTTCAGTTAGAGGTTTAGCAACCTTGGAGAAATTCTCGACGAAGCATCGGCAATAGCTCGCTAAGCCAAGGAAACTCCTAACTTGCTTGACCGATTCAGGTGGAGTCCAATCAAGGATGGCCTGAACTCGCTCGGGATTGACAACAATACCCTTACCAGAGATTACATGGCCTAGATAGGTCACTTCTGGCAACCAGAATACACACTTGGAGAATTTGGCATAAAGGCGGTTCTCTCGAAGTTTCGTCAATACCAGCCTTAGATGCTCGGCATGATCTTCCTTGTTCTTGGAGTAAATGAGTATATCATCGAGGTATACCACGACCAATTTATCCAAGTACTCCATGAATATAGAATTCATTAGCCGGGAGAAAGTGGTCGGGGCATTGGTTAACCCGAAGGACATGACGGTGTACTCGTATTGGCCATAACAAGTGACAAAGGCCGTCTTGGGAATGTCCCCGTACTTGATTTTGATTTGATGGTAGCCCAACCTCAAATCCATTTTGGAAAATACTAAGGATCCAGCGAGCTGATCAGACATGTTGTTGATCCTGGGGAGCGGATACTTGTTCTTTATGGTGACCAGATTGACCGGTTGATAATCTACAACCATCCGATCCATTCCATCCTTCTTCTTGACGAAGAGGACGGGACAAGCCCAAGGAGAAGAGCTAGGACGGATGAAACCCTTTTTCAAGGACTCATCGAGTTGTTTCTTAAGCTCAGCTAGTTCTAAGGGTGCCATCTTATAGGGCCTTCTAAAGATTGGGACAGTTCCTGGAACAAGATCTATCACGAACTCTACATCTCTGTCAGGTGGAACACCTGGCAGTTCTTCTGGAAAGACATCCGGGAAGTCACGGACTACCGGCATATCTTCGAGTTCTGGTAGAGGGCTGGCATTAAGAGAGTAGAGCTGATGCTCAGCCATTCGGGCCAAAACATTGACTGTCTTGCCGGATGGGTGTGTAAGTTGAACAGTCCTAGTGTTGAAATCAATCTTGGCATAATGAGTTGTCATCCAATCCATAGCCAAGATGATGTTTATGTCCGTGGACTTGAGAGCTATTAGAGAAGCGAGAAAGACAAGTCTATCGACAAGAATTTCATTTCCATGGCTTACCCTAGAGGTTTGCCATCTAGAGCCAGGAGTTTGAATTTCCATGGTGGTGGGCATGTCACAAAATGTCATGTGGTGCATTCGAGCATAGCTCTTAGATATGAACGAATGAGATGCTCCAGTATCGAAAAGAACAGATGCTTGATGGCAGTTAACAAGAAGCATACCAAGGACGACGTTAGGATCCTCATAGGCTTCCTTAGCAGAGACATAGCTGACATGACCACGTGCAGTGGTGGCTGGCTTGACATAGTTCACCTTGCCTGTTGGCTTACCACGGCCAACGGACCCTCCTGGCTGGTTCTGAGGACACTCTCGCATGTAGTGGCCTGGTTCTCCGCACTTGAAGCATGTCACAGTGCCAGTGCGTGGAGCAATATTGGCAGATGGTCCTCCATAAGCCTTGGGCGGTGCATACTGTTGGGTTGGGCGAGGCGCCTCATAGGATGGCCTCGGAGTGAACCTGGGTGGCAGAGCTGTGTTTGGAACCCACACACGGCGCTTGTGACAGCCAGAGCCGGATGAGGAACCAAAATCACAAGGATGCTTGCGTGTGGCTTCATAATCAGTCTGACCTGTCTCAGCACTGATGGCTTTGTTCACTAGCTTCTGGAAGGAGGTGCACTCGTGCAGACGTAGATCTCCGCGAAGTTCAGGGCTGAGTCCCTTGCAGAACCTCGCCTGCTTCTTGGCGTCGGTGGACACTTCTTCGGGAGCATAGCGTGCCAAGTTGCCAAACTCACGACTATAGATATCCACGGTTAGCCGGCCTTGCATGAAATTGCAAAATTCCTCCCGCTTGCGATCCATGAGGCCTTCCGAGATGTGATGTTCACGGAATGCCTCGCAGAACTCTGCCCAAGTGGTAATCTGGCCAGCAGGACGCATAGCCTCATAGTTTTCCCACCAAAGGCTAGCAGGGCCCTCAAGATGATAGGCAGCGTAGGTAACCTTGTCAGCTTCGGCCACACGGGCAGAATGTAGCTTGTGGGTGATACTGTGAAGCCAGACATCCGCATCAAGAGGTTCAGCGGAATGATGGAACTTTGGTGGGCACATCTTGATAAAGTCATTAATAGACACCATGTCATTCCACTGGCGAAAGGCAGTATTTTGCTCTTTGCGTTCCAGCAGACGGTTGGTCTCTCTCTTGTTCCTTTCTGCCTCCAGCATGACTTCAGCCAAGGAGGGTGGTTGAGGCAGATTCTCGTCTCTAGCCCCACTGGCTTCACCCTGCTCCTGAGCAGCAGGGGTGCTGCGAGTGTTGACCATCCTAGGAAAACAAAACAACGGTTTAGACAAGGATGGCAAAATTGTGACATAGGAGTGCAGAATGTAATGGATGACACGGAATGGAGAGATGTTCATCTGTACGACATGGTAATATAGAAACTGTCATATATACACCATTGGTCATACACACCATACATAGTTTAGTACAAGCCAAGGCTAAAGTACAACTGTGGTGAAAGACGATACATCTCATCAGAGGCATTCCAAGCTCCTATACATTATTTATCTACGCCTCCGGAACTCAGTACACACCAAGTCATATTTCACAAGACACGCAGGACTGTGGAAATACAACTACTACGATACTACTACTGCCACGGTCTAGCTCAGACATTTCCATAGTAATCTTCACAAAGATTACCCCCATAGCCTGGAAGTGGAACATGTGGATCTGGAAACTCTCGAGCACTTGAAGGCTGTGGACCATAGGGACATGGATGCGGTCTCGGTCCCGCTGCTGGTGGTAACCGACGCCCACGTGGAGGTGTAATACCCCCAACGTCACGCCAATCCATACGATCGGGCAGACGAGTCCGCACGGGGTACAAATCCCGCATATCCAGATATCCGTCCTGCACGGCAGGTGCAAGCCGTGTCAGAGTGGCCCAGTGGGCGGCTCGAGTGTTATAAAGCTCCATCCAGAGGGCACGGACCTCACGATCCCTATCCTCCAGCATCTGAGTGGTAGTCTGAAGTAGCGGCTCCTCATGAGCGGCATCAGTGTACATACCGGTGTAGTAGCCTTCCTCTCAGGGAAGTGAGGCTGGCATGTAGCAGAACTCAGTGTTCAGCAGCAGGGCATGCCTAGCCCGGATGATAGTCAACATCGAGTAAGCGGCATCCTGCACTGCCATCTTGATGGTAACCCTGAGTCCATACGTCCAATGGATGGGGTCAGTAGCTCCGGGATATGAAGGGTATATCCGGGCTGTGCAGAAATACTGACTCTGGTTGAAATCCCAGTACTGTTCCTCCACAGTGTACTCGGGATACCAACGGTAGCCGGTCTCGGTCAACACATGGACCAACATGCCCGTGTGACCTGGCACATTGATGCACCGGGTCAGACGGACAACCTGATGAGGGGTGTGGTCAGACATCTGAAACACGAGATAATGCAAAGGCATTAGAATTTCTAGAAGAAATCGGGCAACATAACAATTGTAAATGCTCAAAAAAGATTTTGAGACATCATACAAATGATAGCATAGCCACTCAACAATATCATATCAAGGTTCCGGGTCAACTAATCAACATACTGGAAAGGTAGAAACTGAACTGAGGCTTGAAACCAACAATCCTAAGGGTCTACGGATTAGTAACACGTGAACCTAGTAAGGATGAGAGGCCTAGTCCTAAACCCCCGTAGAAAGAATAGGCTGACTCAGGTCAGAAAGGCATAAGGTAAAGAAGTAAAAAAGAGCCTTACGTTCCCTTCCACAATCAATTCCCCTACATATAACTAAGAATTTTCTAGACTCAACATCGACCAGTTTGGCTTGAAGAACCTACAGGCAGTCCGGCTCCGATGCCAACGCTGTCAGGACCCCGATCCTAAGTCATACAGGTCTAGCATGTAACACACCATATCACTTTACAGCCTCATGCACGGTATCCCCACGGGTGCCACCATACCTGGCCCGAGACCGTTTGCGCATTTTGGCACACGTATATGATAGTGTCGCTAGCATCCATATGACAGAGAACCCGAGCCCACATGACTAGTTATAAACCAAAAGTGGCACTCAATTACAGAGACATGCATCCATGACCCAACAACGAACGTGTCGGTCATCAACGTATGAACCCAAGTCTTAGCAAGCTACATGGACTTAAAGGAACAACACGTGAAATTTCCCCTAAGGGACAGACACAGGAACGAAGAAGGACACATGCCGGCCAGCCTACGTGTTCCGGAGCTGTAGCAAGCTACCAAGGCTTAGTGGAAGCACTAGGAGGCATTTCCCTGTAATATAGGCTACCATGGGTAAACAACTAGGTGTCGGATCCCACACACACCAAGCATTTCAATAACATACACACAATATGCTCAATATGTGCAAATACAACATTGCATCACAACAGAACTCTATGACTCAAAGTACTTTATTTAAGAGGCTCTGAAGAGCCATACATAACATATCCATACAGATAGGGGTCACATGACCCAACACTCAAGTCATACAAGCATACAAGCACAAGCGGAAGCTAACTTGTCTGAGTACAGACAACTTGGAAAGAAAACAGGCTTGGTGTAGCCTGACTATCTACAAGGCCTTTCACAAGTCCAAGATCTCCGTCTGGGTAGCAAGCTACTCGTCGACGTCAAGGTCTATGTAGAACCCATCAGAGGGGGCGGGGTTCTCCTCTGCAACAGTTATTAAGCAAACATGAGTACGAAGGTACTCAGCAAGACTTACATCAGAACCTATTATACATGCATCACTATCAACAAGGGTAGTGGAGTTTATTGCAGCAAGCCAGCTTTGACTCTTGGCTAACCTATACTACAACTCTCAGTAGTTTGCAAAGATGATACTACGCACACGAGTCCACTACTAACCACAAAAATACACTACCGTGGATCCTCTCCCGTCATCCTACGAAAGGGCCATCCACGGCACTCACACTTGTCTTGAGACTTTTAGGAGTAACCATTAACTTGTCTATGAACTGTATAAGCAACCAAGTGGTCCTTAACCGCGAACAACGGCTATTAGAATATATTGGTAACCCTGCAGGGGTGTACTTCTTCACACACGCTTCCACCACTTATCGCCATTTACTCGACATGTACTCGGCAACCTTCAAGCGGAAGCCCAACGAGGGTGTCGGCCACGACCTGACTAACCACACAAGTCCCTAGTCTAGGTTTATCGCCTATTTGGGTTCCATCCGTGGGGAGATCCGGCCGGGGTGTTGCTCACGGCCCAAAATGATGTGTACATGGTTCCCGAGCCACCAAACGGGCGACTCGGTACACCGGGCCACGCACCTGCCACATCACAGCCCACCCCGAGGGTCAGCGCTGCGCACGACCACGAGTATACTACAAACACCAGAAACTAGTTGCAACTCCTGGACATAGGACAAGGGAAGTTAATATGTCGAGAGGGTCCATTGGTTTCGGGCCCAATGCATGGTAGTAGCTGATCTTAAATCACACATACAGATCTCAGATCCTATGGACGGTTCCAATGAAACAACCCACCATGTACTCCTACATGGCCTTTCGTCGATACCTTTACCAAAACATATTCCACACTTCACTCTCATTTCCAGACATAATCATTTCACTCTGATCCATCACCCAGATGAACCAGACCTGACACAACTCTAGGCATAGCAGGCAACATAAATAAATAGTATGGTAGGAAACACATCACATGGCTCAAACAACTCCTACACATGCTAGTGGGTTTCAACTATTTACTATGGCAATGACAGGTCATGCAAAGGAATGGGGTTCAACTACCGCAGCAAATAGCAGTACACACGTTGTTGCCTTAATGCAGTAAAAGAGAGCAGAAGCGAGAAGATAGGTTTGTATCAGAATGATCAATGGGTTGCTTGCCTAGCAGATTGGTTGTCAGGTACTGCTCTTCAGTTGGATACGCAGATGTATCCTAGGGAGCAGAACCTACCACGAAGAACACCGGTAATACAATCAATACACAACCAAATGCAACAATATGATGCATGCCCATGACATGGCAAGATGAATGTGTTTTGAGCTAATGCAACTATAAACAGAAAGGTTTGAGCTTATTTGAATCAAAGATTCAAATCCATGCCCAAGCTATTATTATTTAAAGTGCATTATCATGTTTTGCGGTGAACAGCAAGGTTAACTTGCTTAAACATGCATGAAACAAGCACCAATGGAAAGATTGGATTTTTATGATCATTTTTCATGTATAAATCTTTTTCATCTGAGCTACTGTTGAATTTATATGAATTTTAGAAGTTAGGGCATTTTCTGAAAATAAATAAATCATTTCTGATTTATTTAAATCACACAAAACACTTACTGCGTCAACATGACCTCATGCTGACATCAGCAGGTCAACAGGCCTGGTCCAGGTCAAACCTGACGTGTGGGGTCCACACGTCAGTCTAACAGAGTTAACTAACAGGGTTAAAATAAACTAACTACTAATTAACAGGGTCGGGCCCACATGTCAGTGGGTCAGCTAATTAGCAGAATTAACTTAACACTAACTAATCCTAAACTAACATAGTCAATGACTGGGCCCACATGTCAGTGGCACAGGGGGGGGGGGGGTCAAACCCCCTGGTCAGCGGATCAAACCCGCCGGCGGCTAGTCGCCGGCGAGGCCAGACGCGGCAGAGCGCCTCGGGTTTGTCCCTCCGGTGACCAAAACGACGGCGGAGGGGAGGCTGCGTGATGCGGACGCTCGTCCGCATCGAGTGGTGGCCGTGGCTTGGCCTGGGGATGGTCGGAACGTCGCCGGCGACGACGTTGGCGCCGGCGGAGCTCGGACGGTGACGAACTCGGCGGTGCAGTGCTCGTGGAGGCTCGTGGGGTGGTCCTACAGCATCTACGCGAAGCAGCGAAGACGATGGGCACGACGGCCTGGCCGTTAGGTGGCTGGAGCTACGTTGGCGACGAGCATCCGCGGCGGCGCAGGCGGGTGAGCCTGTTGCGGTGGCTGTGGTGCACAGCAGGGCGAACGGGGAGGACAAGAACGGTCAGGGGCTCACAGAAGAGACGACGAGCTGGTCGGCGAGCTCGGGGACGGCCTGGAGTGGCTGGTGAGGCGAAGGGGATCTCCGGCGGCCGAAGGTTGAAGACGACGTCGACGGTGGCGAAGCAGAGCGTGCGAGCGCTCATGGCTCGGCCTGTTCGACGTAGCGGACGACGGCGGTGCTCCCTGACATGACGAGGCGACGGTGGTTGCGGCTACGACGGCGGTGAGCTCGCGGGCGCGTCGGCCATGGCGAGGAGAGGTTGAGGGAGAGGGACAGGGGGAGAGTGTGATGTCGTGGCGGTCTGGCCGACGACATGGAGGTCGTACAGATATCCTGGGGCGGCGAAGCGGCGGCCAGGCGGCAAGCAGCTGCCGCGGTGGCGCGCGGCCGTGCACCGGTGTCACCTGCCTGCCTGGCGGGACGAAGCAGCTGGCTGGCATGGGCCGGCACAGTGCTGGGCCGCCAGGTGGGACAGCCAAGTAAGGGGCCTCTGGCCTTTCTCTCTCTCTCTCTCTCTCTCTCTCTCTCTCTCTCTCTCTCTCTCTCTCTATTTAGTTTCTGTTTTGTTTTCTTTTGCAACTGTGTTGAATTAATAAAAACGCTAGAACATTTTTATAAATCATGGAACTGACCATGTCCACTGTATATAATATAAATAACATGGAACATTTTAGTTTATGACTATTTGGGCATTTAAAATATTTTATAGCATTTAAATGCCCAAATGCAAATACAATATGAATTAATCCTGTGACCTTGGGATGTCCTAGAAAATTGTGCACCATTTTTGTCAGAGGTTTAAGACCAATGCAAAGATGATGAACATTTTAGAAGGGCATTTTTGGTACATTGGAAAAGATTTTATTAAACCCTAGTTGAAAGAAGAGGGGTGCTGGGGTTTCTGTCATCCCCATTTCAAGTTTCTGGAAAAGTTAAACATGATGAACACTCTAGCTACTCCTAATGCAAGCACAGACTAGGGATGTGACATCCGCTTTCGGTCTACGAGGGTACGTGGACACACTCTCTCGCTCGTTGCTATGCTTTTCCTAGATAGATCTTGTGTGATCGTAGGATTTTTTGTTTGAAATACTACGTTCCCCAACACATACAAGTCATACGACATCCATATGAATACAACACATCATACACACGACATCTAACTACGGATGAGAACACATGAAAAACACAAAGACATCCATCCTGCTATCCCAGGCTGCCGACCAGGAACCTTTCCCAAGACTGACGAAGAGGAAGAAGGAAGAACTCCAACACAAGTACACATCGCTCTCACGTCAAGTCATCGAAAACCTGCACCTGCACCTGTTGTTGTAGTATCTGTGAGCCACGAGGATTAAGCAATCCCATAACCGTGGGTATCAAGACTAGCAAAGCTTAATGGGTATGGAGAGGTTAAGTGGTGAGGTTGCAGCAGCGGCTAAGCATTGTATGGTGGCTAACTTACGAGTACAAGAATAAGATGAGCATCTATGCCAACGGTTGCAACTAGTAATGATCATTAAGAGATCCTGAACTACCTATGAGTCAAACATAACCCCACCGTGTTCTCTTCCCGAACTTACTCGTAAAGAGACGATCACGGTTACTCACGCGGTTGGTGTATTTTATTTCGGATCCTCTTTCAAGTTTTCTACAACCGGACATTAACAAATTCCAATCTGCCACATAACTATGGGCACGGCTTTCGAAAGATCATAACCCTGCAGGGGTGTCCCAACTTAGCCCATCACAAGCTCTCACGATCAGCAGAGGTAAAACCTCTTTTCTTAGGGACGACACGGTCAGACTTGGAATCCCGGTGCAAAAGACATTTCGACAATGGTAAAACAAGTCCAGCAAGACCTCCCGGTGTGCCGACACCCTGATAGTACCCGCGCGTATCTCGTCTCAGGCCACGTCCGGATGAGCTACACGTACAGTACTAAAGTCCTTGGGTTGCCCTTGGTAGCCCGCACAGTGCTCTAGTTTGGGACCAACACCATCAACACTGGCCCCCTGTATGTGGAATAAAACCTCGGGGATGCGACCCCCTATGCGAATTAATTAAATTATTAATACTTGTATTATGTTGCAAATTAAAATCAAAGTTGGGCCTTGCTGGAGGAGTTTTAATCAAAGTGAACTGTCAAGGGGTTCCCATAAACCTAACCGTGTTAGGAACACAATACCAGTTTATCTGTTCTTAAGGCGACATGAGTGGAACAAAACACCGATCAAAAAGCCAAGCCTTCCACCCATTGCCAAGTATATTGGTGCATTAATTATAGTAATAGATATTGTGGTATTCCCAAATTATCCAAGTTCCAACATGGAGCAACCTTCATCTTCACCTGCCACTAACAATGCTATAAGAGAGGCTGAGCAAAAGCGGTAACATAGCCAAACAACGGTTTGCGGGGATGGTGTCAAAGGTTAGAGGTTGTTTCATGGCATAATGGGAGGCTTGATAAGCAAGTGGTGGGTAGCGCGACATATAGTGATAACATCGAGACAACTAGCATAGAAATGATAGTAGTGAGATCCAAGGTGATGGTCATCTTGCCTAAGATCCCTCTAGGAAGAAGAACGAGTCCATGAAGAAGGCGAAGCCACGACGACGAACCAAGCGTAGTCGAACGAATCCTCACGATCGCAACGAAACATGAATTAACGAGAAGAAGCAAACAACATTGTAAACACACAACACATAACAAGACATGATGCTCAACCAAGTATGATGCATGACGAGACTACATGATGCTACTCATAGCAAGAGATGATGCAAACAAGAACAACAAACAAGGCAAGTTTAAATGAGGCTGGAAGCAACATATAACAATTCTGGTAAGTCCTCATATGCAAATTTCGAAATTGGTCCAGATCTGAACAAATCTTATGTTAAAGTTTTTTAAAAAGCAAGTTAACATGCACCATGATGATCTACACGATTTTCTAGTCAAGTTACATTTAAAGTTCATTTAATTCGGAGTACGGCCTAGAAGATATGAGCAAAACAAGTTAAGCATGGCATTGATGCAAAATGCATTCAAACATCATGCAAACACTCTCGAAACATGGATGCAACATGATATGATGCATCTACATGCAAAACCAAGAAAGTTTCATATAGAGCATGCTCAAAACGGAGCAACGGTTCAACACATACACATGAAACAAGTTTAAAGGACAAGCTGTCCAAAACAGCAACTAGGCATCTTACAAGCATCAAAACAACATGCTACAAGTACAAGATAGGCACAAGCAAGGCATGAGCTCAAAGTACAGACTACATGCTTCAAATAACAACAAGCATCAGGTTCATAGGCATCAAGAGTAATCCAACATGATCAAGGCAACAAGCAAACTTTATATCACAGATTATGACTTAGTGGAAAACAGGGCATATACATAAGCAGAGTTAATATATAGACATGTTGGAGGCAATAAACAATTAAGCTACAACACAAGAACGTGGCAGGCAAAAGCATGGCATGTTATTCCATAACATCGAGCACAAGGAACACAACATGGCATATACATGGGAGCAACAGGTTCATGGAATTCATCAAAACAAGATGCAAACATGATATAGCAGATTCTCAGACTTAGTGAAAATCCGGGAATGCAAACAACAACATTATGATGCTGAATTTGGAGGCACATAACAGCAAGCATATCAATTCTAATAAGCATGAAAAGGTCATGAACATGTAGTAGGCATGGCATACTCCAAATAACTCCATAGGCACAACTCCATAAGATGCATAGATTGATTACAATGAGCTTTGCCAAATGGAACATGCTGTTGATTGGCTGACAAATTTATCATGATGACAACTTGAGAGCAATAAAAAGACATGCTAAAACAACTTATAATTACAAACAAGGGCATGGATGGATAGCCAATAACATGGACTTCAAGACATACTCATTGGACATGTCCAAATGTGCATGGATATGACTGTAGCTTCAAGCAAACATGGCATCAAAATATCACAGTTTCAGACTTAGCAGTTTTTTAACAAGTCTCATAAAACAGCAAACAACGAGTAGGTAACTTTGCAAGCTTGTTCCACTCACCATAAGGCATATCATGACAAACCAATTACACCATTGAAAAGATGACACGATTGTGCTCCTAAAACATGTTGACATGATGCTCAAACAAAAATCACACAAAAATATATTAAAAAGACAAATCAGCAAGTTATCTTAGTTTTCACGAGTTAACAACACTTAGCACTTTTGCAACAGAGATTAACATGGCAAGATGCACTCTCACATGTATGGAAATGCAACCATCATGAAGAGCTCTCTGGGATGAACAAATCGACACGTGAAACGGAGCTACAAGCATGGAGTTAGGGCATGGCAAAGGGGTCAACATAATATAGACTACACCGAGACTTAGTAGAAATATACCGTCGAGAAAAGTCAACGGGGGCTCGCGGATCGGGTCGGACGAGGTGGAGCGGGTCGGGTCGAGACGGATCCGGGCCGGGTCGAGGTGGAGCGGGTTAGGTCGAGGCGGATCCGGGCCGGATCGAGGCCGGAGGCGCGCGGGGCGGCCAGAGGTGATGGTGGTCGGCAGCTGCAGAGGACGGCGTTGCGGCAACGGCGGCGGCGGTGGTGAGGCGAGGGGGCGGCGAGCGCCCGGTGCGGTGGCGACGGAGTGATGAGGCGCGACCAGTGGTGGAGGCGTGGCGGGCGGCGGGAGGCTCGGTGCGGGGGCGCGAGGCGGTCGGAGACGGCGGGGTCTGGCGCTCAGCGGCGGGAGGCGCGGGGAGGTGGCGACGGCGGCGGCACGGGATCCGGTGGCGAGGTGGTCGGAGGTGGTGGTCGGCGGCGAGGCGGCGTGGTAGGAGGCCGACGGTGGCAGATCCGGCGAGCTCCGCGGGAGGAAGAGCTCAGGCCCGTCGGGCGGCGAGCGGGCCCGTCGCGGGCAGCGGCGGCAGCGGATGGGCTCGTGCAGGCCTGAATCGGGCCCCGCAGGCCCTGGCGGCTGGAGGTGGAGGAGAGAGGGGGTGGCACGAAATCTGAGGCAGAGCTAGGGTTTCCTTAGATTTCGATGGAGGGGACTGTTTTATAGCTAGAGGGAGCTAGGAGAGGCATTTTTCAGAGCGGTTTTCGCCCACATGATCGTGATCCAACAGCGAAGAGCATGAGGGGGTTTTGGATGGGACAGTGGGATGTTGTGGAGGGGTGTTGGGCTAAAGAGAAAGGGCTTCCGGCAGTTAACGCGGTTAACCGTTGGGGCATCAAACAACCTCCAAATGGAATGAAATTTGACGGGCAGTCTATCGGTTATATACCAAGACCACTGGACAACTCTCGGCCCATTCCGAGGATGTTTTTCTCCCGCTCATGGAACAAGATCTGGGAGGTGCGGCGGGTGCGGTGCTAGTGTCGGATTCCGAAAAGGACAACGGGGAAAAAGACCGGATGCAAGTTTTGAAAACTATACAAATGAAATGCACATGATGACATGGCAAAGTGCAACACGTAAGCAGATGAAATGGCAACGAAGACGAATAAGAGGACGAGACCTGGCGCATCGGACTCGGGGTGTCACAACACTCCCCTACTAACAAAAGATCTCGTCCCGAGATCTTAGGAACAAGACGGAAGAGGAATAGGAAGATCAACCCAAGGGAAACCAAAGAACCTTGAGAGTATGAACAACTTGAAAGAAAGAACACAACAAAGATGAGTGAGTTGAGGAGCTCCGTTAAAATGACGGAACAAGGCATACGACAAGAACCAAGAGCTTAAATGACAAGAGAGACATTGAAACCACTCCGGTAACAAGAGGATGATGAGACAGAAATGAAGGATGAAAGAATAAGACTGAGGCCTTGCGTTGATTTAGATGGAGGTTCCAATGAGATAGACGTGAAAACTTTGAACTCCGAAAAAGAAATGATGAAAGGACTTGGGAATAAAATTTATTCATCATGAACAAACTCTGAAGGACGGAATTAATCAACTTGATGAAAGAAGAATAAGAATTAAGTTATGCTTATCCTCCACCAATTTAATTGATGAGAAACAATGGACTTGCATATCACTTATTCGCGTTGAAATTGATTAAAGAGGGATATAGCTCAAACTTGACAAAGTATTCATGACCCACCGGTAGGATTGGGAAGAACAAATGAATTGATATGATAACACAGGAATAGAACTCCTGAGCGAACCACCATAAGAATTGAAGCCGAGTGAAGAAAAAGAACGAACCACCGGGAAGAATTAGAAAATGAACGAAGAAAAGAACAAAGAGATCGCGAACGGATTAAAGATTGCTTGAGCGAAGCGTTGGAAGAATATGGAGACGAACAAAGAGGCATCAATGAAGAATATTTGGAGGACGAAGTTGAAAACTGAGAACGAAGAAATCTCTTGAAATGATGGCCTTCGGAGGAATAAGATGTAAAGAATTGATGAAATACTCTGCATGGTTAAAAAAATTATGACAACGGAATAATTTGAGACGATAACATGAAGCTAGAACCACGTATATTTAAGAGAACAGACAAGGATTTAGAGGGAAACTCTTCTTCGGCGTTGAAATGACGACGAGAAACAACACCAAAATTGTTGAGATACTCCAGACGAATGAAAATAGGGAAGATTTAACCAAACATGAAAGAATTGAAAGCGGTCTTGGAGAAGGCATATGACTGATGGAATACATTTTTACGTCACACTTTGAAAAGAATTAGAGAATCGCTCCGGAAAATTAGAAGAGTCAGTTAAGATCCTAGGTCAAGACCTGTGGGTTATGAGCCCGCTGAAGAGAAATCACCATTGGAAAAGGATTATTCGAGTGAGTAATGATGCACCGGAACAATTGAATGACTCGAATGAGGTGACAACCTTGAATTAATTAGAACACAGACGGATATCCTAAGATGTCTTTGGAACTTCGAAACAATTAAATGGCGAGAGGTGAACGAGACAAGGGGAAACATTTTATCTGACGGAAAGAATATGAGCAACACCGAATACTTGAATTGAGTCCAACGGAGAAGAAAAGAGATGGAGAATGTCGAACTAGACGAGAATTCACCAGTTGAAGGAATTGAGGAAAGAAAGCAAAGGTTTCGCACGAGTAGGAAGGATAGTCGATTAAGGACTCCGGCTCCGAGAAGAAAAAGGGTGGGCGGGTGGGAAAAGAAAGACCACTTCGGACGGTGAAAACGACGTCGTTAAGAAAGAACTAAGGTTTGATCTTGCAAAGGATGAAGAGGATCGAATCATCGAATAGAATTGCACCGGATGAAAAGAGCTAACATCACAACGAACGAAAACTAATCGCGTGATCCTAAAAAAAATTGAAGGGGAAGAGGAATAATTCAAAACACCTACGTCGAGATTCCTCACCAGAGCGACGAAGGGGCTGAGGAATAAAAATGATTACTACTCTCCGATACAACTAGACTCCAAAAAAGTTTTCTTCTAGACTCAACTACGGCCAAACTACGATCAATCAAGCGGGCTCCTATGGTCGGTCGAGGCTCTGATACCAACTTGTCACGCCCAAGATGCGATTTTATACCGATCACATACAAACCTCATGATTGGGGCACAACCGCATTTTGGGCGCTTAGCAAGATGGATATCATTACATCATACCATTACATAAATAGATGCGGATACATACAAGTCATACAACATCCACATCAATACAACACATCATACACACGACATCTGACTACAGATGAAAACACATGAAAAACACAACGACATCCATCATGCTATCCCAGACTGCAGACCAGGAACCTATCCCAAGACTGACGAAGAAGAAGAAGGAAGAACTCCAACACAAGTAAACATTGCTCTCACATCAAGTCATCAGTGTAGCAACCTTGATCCGAATGGACCGGAGTCTCTGTGCTCAGTGTCATCCCTGGATCGGTATGCTGACGCACACAGTACTTCGAGGATTTATAGCAGAGTTTCAATCACACTTTATTACATCGAAAATCCTCAAAAGGGGTCTTATTACAATAAGATGGCTGAAGGCCATAAAATAATACGAAATCTTGCGGAAGCATCAAAGATAAGTTGAGTCCATCCAACTCCACAGCAAACGTTGAGTGCATGACAACGACCTAATCGCACCTTATTCTTCGTTGGTAAACTCTGCAACATGAGACGTTGCAGCCGTGTAGGTCAGCACATTGAATATGCTGGCAAGAACACACTGTAGCAAGTAATGATGAACAAATGTCTACTACTATATGCATATTTGCCTGGTGGAGGTTGTAAGGTTAAATTTTGCATAAAGCTAGTTTTCCCCTACAAAAAAGGAATACATTTTATTTACTACTCAGTTGTATTAAGCAATGTTGAAAATGGTTCCTCCATCTCAACGTCAAATTACCAAAGTCATTAGTAACCCAACAAGTTAATTAAATAGAGTGTTGAGATCAGTCCATAATTCAAACACCAGGATACTCAAGATGTCCAAAATAGGGGACACGGCTACTCATGAATAGTTTGTACACTCTACAAAGGTTTGTGCACTTTTCCCCACAAGACTCGATCTCCTCCGTTAGATTTCTCGCATTGCATGGTGTTTGAGAAATGGATGACTGAGACACGGTCTTTTAGAAGCATTTACTCTTTACCCCGGATGGACCGGTACACCTACTTTCCCCTACATCTGCTAGTCCACCACTGAAAGAGCTCACACAACATACTCAACTATGTCAGAGCCCATAATGGCATGTGCTGCACACTGAACTTTCTAGACATGAATGATATATGATCCCTTTGAGCCTGGGTGGCATTCCATAGGATAATCACAAGGTCCTCTGGGATTTCCTAGGACAACACTTGATTCTCCAGGTGCCTTGCAACCAATCCACCCAGTGGTGTATTAAAGTTACCACCTTCAACATTTCCTTAGTTGTTATTACACTCATAACTTTAATGAAATCTCTCATACCAATCCACGTCTACGAGCATGGCTAAGCAATAAGTAACAAACCGTATATTCCCTTGGTTGATCTCAAGTCATTGGGTTCCTACCTCATGAACTACTAAGCAATACTACATGTGATCAAGTCCTACTCATGCAATCTTTGAGGACATAACTAATGCAATAAAAACTGAGTGTTGGAAAGTATGATCAAAGTATGAACTTTCCTTGCTGACGATCGTTGAAACCTAGTGACTCGTTGTAGCACGCATCACACTCCGAGAATTCTAACGCAATCAAACAATACCATACATAAGCAATCATGCAACAAAATCGAAGAACAGATCTCGAAAGACTTCGAAAACAAATGAATAACTCTTGCAATAGAAAACAACATATAACAGTACCAAAATTAATTGAATTTTGCCTTATCAGAAAGTTTCGGTCAAGAGCTTCGATTTGCAAAAAGAATCAACTCAAACGGAGTTACGAAACTCAAGTTACAATCAAAAGAAGTTCAAACACAAATCTATTTAAATTCAAATTTAAAAACTTTCAAAAACAATTTTGAGTTGCACTACTGGAAAGATAAAATCGAAACGAAGAAAATGGCATTGGTTTCATCTAATTTGGACTAACTAGTAAAAAGTAACGATCATTTGAAAACTTGGGACGGATTTGTAAAAACTTTAACTGTGGATAGGTCCCTGACGAAAATAACAATAAAAGAAAAATATAAATAGCGAACACTCGTTTTTTTTATCTAAACAATAGACGTTCGCTGTTTAATAAAACCTAAAAAACGAATCTAGATTTTCTAAAAAAAGATCTAGGGTTTAAAAAAATGAAAATAAAAACTAAAAAAATGGGTCGCAGCTTTTACCAAAAACGTGTCGGTTCGGGTCGGCTTCGCGGATCGGGCTCGCGGGTTCGCGGGCGGCGGGGCTTCGGCGGGGTGCGGCGGCTGGCCAGCGGGAGGCGCGGGCGGTGGAGGTCGAGGGGCCGGGGGCCTCGGCTTATAAAGGGGCCCTGGAGGGGTTCCAAGTTGGGCAAGGGGGCGGCCGGGGCGTGGCTGGCTCGGACTCCGGCCGGAGTCCGGCGTGAGCACGGCGGCGGAGGCGGTGCGGCGCAGGTGGGCTGGCCGGCTGGGCTCGGCCCAGTCGGTCTGGTCCTAGTTTTTTTTTTAAATTCACCGAACGTAGAAAAATCAAAATAAATATTAAAAAATCTTAAAAATTTCAGAAACAATTTTCTCCGTTCCCACCTAATATTTGGGACAAAGTGAACATTTTTCTGAAATAAAAATGCCTAAAAATAAAATAACATTTTAATGAAATTTCAAAATAAAGAAATTACAAATAAAAATCCAATAAAATTATCTTTACTCAAAATTCAAAGTCCAATATTTTTATTCTGTTTTTTGAAGAAGTCATATTATCTTCTCTCATTTATTTTAAAATATTGAAAATGAAAATTGGCAAAAATAATATTTGATTCAACATCACTAGTAAAATTATAAAATAGTGGGTCCTCTTTGGGAAAACTTTCAACTCTCTCACTTGGGTCCTTGATTTGCTTAAAGTTTGTGGATCAATTTTCAAATAAACTCAAATTCAAAATGCTCAAATGATGGATGCATATGAATGATCTATGTTAACATCCAAATTGAAAATTGGGATGTTACAATCGGAAACCTGCACCTGCAACTGTTGTTGTAGTATCTGTGAGCCACGAGGACTCAGCAATCCCATAACCATGTGATTAATACTACCAAAGCTTAATGGGTATGGAGAGGTTAAGTGGTGAGTTGGCAACAGCGGCTAAGCATTGTATGGTGGCTAACTTATGAGTACAAGAATAAGATGAGCATCTATGCCAACGGTCGCAACTAGTAATGATCATTAAGAGATCAACTACCTACAAGTCAAACATAACCCCACCGTGTTCTCTTCCCGAACTTACTCGTAAAGAGACGATCACGGTTACTCACGTGGTTGGTGTATTTTATTTTGGATCCTCTTTCGAGTTTTCTACAGCCGGACATTAACAAATTCCAATCTGCCACATAACCGTGGGCACGGCTTTCGAAAGATCATAACCCTGCAGGGGTGTCCCAACTTAGCCCATCACAAGTTCTCACGATCAGCAGAGGTAAAACCTCTTATCTTAGGGACGACCCGATCAGACTCGAAATCCTGGTGCACAAGACATTTCGACAATGGTAAAACAAGTCCAGCAAGACCTCCCGGCATGCCGACACCCTGATAGTAGCCGCGCGTATCTCGTCTCAGGCCACGTCCGGATGAGCTACGTGTATAGTACTGAAGTCCTTGGGTTGTCCCTGGTAGCCCGCACAGTGCTCTAGTTTGGGACCAACACCATCAGCACTGCCCCCCTATATGTGAAATAGAATCCTCGGGGACGCGACTGTTGGGGAACGTAGTATTTTAAAATTATCCTACGATCATGCAAGATCTATCTACCAGATGCATAGCAACGAGAGGGGAGAGTGAGTCTACGTACCCTCGTAGACCGAAAGCGGAAGCGTTAGAACAACGCGGTTGATGTAGTCGTACGTCTTCACGGCCCGACCGATCAAGCACCGAAACTACGGCACCTCCGAGTTCTAGCACACGTTTAGCTCGATGACGTCCCTCGAACTCCGATCCAGCCGAGTGTCGAGGGAGAGTTCCGTCAGCACGACGGCGTGGTGACGATCTTGATGTTCTACCGTCGCAGGGCTTCGCCTAAGCACCGCTACAATATTTATCGAGGAGATTTATGGTGGAGGGGGGCACCCCACACGGCTAAGAGATCAAGAGATCAATTGTTGTGTCTAGAGGTGCCCCCTGCCCCCGTATATAAAGGAGGGAGGGAGAGGCTGGCCCTAGAGGGGGCGCACCAAGTGTGGGGGTCCTACTAGGACTCCCAAGTCCTAGTAGGATTCCCCTTTCCTTTCCGGAGTAGGAGAGAAGGAAAGAGGGGGAGAGGGAGAAGGAAAAGGAGGCTGCACCCCTTGTCCAATTCGGACCAGAAGGGGGGTGCACGCCTCCTTCCTTTTGGCCTCTCTCCTCTATTCCCGTAACTCCCCGGTACTCCGAAAATACCCGAATCACTCGGAACCTTTCCGATGTCCGAATATAGTCGTCCAATATATCGATTTTTACGTCTCGACCATTTTGAGACTCCTCGTCATGTCCCCGATCTCATCCGGGACTCCGAACTCCTTCGGTACATCAAAACTCATAAACTCATAATAAAACTATCATCGAAACCTTAAGCGTGCGGACCCTACGGGTTCGAGAACTATGTAGACATGACCGAGACACGTCTCCGGTCAATAACCAATAGCGGAACCTGGATGCTCATATTGGCTCCCACATATTCTACGAAGATCTTTATCGGTCAAACCGCATAACAACATACATTGTTCCCTTTGTCATCGGTATGTTACATGCCCGAGATTCGATCGTCGGTATCTCAATACCTAGTTCAATCTCGTTACCAACAAGTCTCTTTATTTGTTCCGTAATACATCATCCCGCAACTAACTCATTAGCTGCAATGCTTGCAAGGCTTATAGTGATGTGCATTACCGAGTGGGCCCAAAGATACCTCTCCGACAATCGGAGTGACAAATCCTAATCTCGAAATACGCCAACCCAACAAGTACCTTCGGAGACACCTGTAGAGTACCTTTATAATCACCCAGTTACGTTGTGACGTTTGGTAGCACACAAAGTGTTCCTCCGGTATTCGGGAGTTGCATAATCTCATAGTCATAAGAACATGTATAAGTCATGAAGAAAGCAATAGCAGTAAAACTTAAACGATCATAGTGCTAAGCTAACGGATGGGTCTTGTCCATCAGATCATTCTCCTAATGATGTGATCCCGTTGATCAAATGACAACTCATGTCTATGGCTAGGAAACATAACCATCTTTGATCAATGAGCTAGTCTAGTAGAGGCATACTAGGGACACTCTGTTTTGTCTATGTATTCACACATGTATTAAGTTTCCGGTTAATACAATTCTAGCATGAATAATAAACATTTATCATGATATAAGGAAATAAATAATAACTTTATTATTGCCTCTAGGGCATATTTCCTTCAGTCTCCCACTTGCACTAGAGTCAATAATCTAGTTCACATCGCCATGTGATTTAACACCGATAGTTCACATCGTCATGTGATTAACACCCAAAGGGTTTACTAGAGTCAATAATCTAGTTCACATCGCTATGTGATTAACACCCAAAGAGTACTAAGGTGTGATCATGTTTTGCTTCGTGAGAGAAGTTTAGTCAACGGGTCTGTTAAATTCAGATCCGTATGTATTTTGCAAATGTCTATGTGTCTACAATGCTCTGCATGGAGCTACTCTAGCTAATTGCTCCCACTTTCAATACGCATCCAGATTGATACTTAGAGTCAGCTGGATTTAGTGTCAAAGCTTGCATCGGCGTAACCCTTTACGACAAACTCTTTATCACATCCATAATCGAGAAACATTTCCTTAGTCATCCAGTTACTAAGGATAATTTTGACCGCTGTACAGTGATCTACTCCTGGATCACTATTGTACCCTCTTGACAAACTCATGGCAAGGTACACAACATGTTTGGTACACAACATGGCATACTTTATAGAACCTATGGCTGAGGCATAGGGAATGACTTTCATTCTCTCTATATTTTTCTGCCGTGGTCTGGCTTTGAGTCTTACTCAACTTCACACCTTACAAGTTAGGTAAGAACTCCTTCTTTGACTGATCCATTTTGAACTACTTCAAAATCATATCAAGGTATGTACTCATCGAAAGTCTTATCAAGCGTCTTGATCTATCTCTATAGATCTTGATGCCCAATATGTAAGCAGCTTCACCAAGGTCTTTCTTTGAAAAACTCCTTTCAAACACTCCTTTATGCTTTCCAGAAAATTCTACATCATTTCCGATCGACAATATGTCATTCACAGATACTTATCAGAAAGGTTGTAGTGCTCCCACTCACTTCTTGTAAATACAGGCTTCACCGCAAGTCTGTATAAATCTATATGCTTTGATCAACTTATCAAAGCGTATATTCCAACTCCGAGATGCTTGCACCAGTCCATAGATGGATCGCTGGAGCTTGCACATTTTGTTAGCACCTTTAGGATTGACAAAACCTTCTGGTTGCATCATATACAAGTCTTCTTTAATAAATCCATTAAAGAATGCAGTTTTATTATTCATTTGCCAGATTTCATAAAATGCGGCAATTGCTAACATGATTCGGACAGACTTAAGCATCGCTACGGGTGAGAAAGTCTCATCGTAGTCAACTCCTTGAACTTGTTGAAAAACTTTCGCAACAAGTCGAACTTTGTAAACAGTAACATTACTGTCAGCGTCAGTCTTCCTCTTGAAGATCCATTTATTTTTGATGGCTTGCCGACCATCGGGCAAGTCAACCAAGGTCCACACTTTGTTCTCATACATGGATCCCATCTCAGATTTCATGGTCTCAAGCCATTTTGCGGAATCTGGGCTCATCATCGCTTCCTCATAGTTCGTAGGTTCATCATGGTCCAGTAACATGACTTCCAGAACCGGGTTGCCGTACCACTCTGGTGCGGAACGTACTCTGGTTGATCTACGAAGTTCAACAGTAACTTGATCCGAAGTTTCATGATCATCATCATTAGCTTCCTCACTAATTGGTGTAGGAATCACTGGAACCAGTTTCTGTGATGTACTACTATCCAATTCGGGAGAAGGTATAATTACCTCATCAAGTTCCACTTTCCTCCCACTCACTTCTTTCGAGAGAAACTCCTTCTCTAGAAAGGATCCACTCTTAGCAACAAAGACCTTGCCTTCGGATCTGTGATAGAAGGTGTACCCAACAGTTTCTTTTGGGTATCCTATGAAGATTTAATTCTCCGATTTGGGTTCGAGCTTATCATGTTGAAACTTTTTCACATAAGCATCGCAGTCCCAAACTTAAAGAAATGACAGCTTAGGTTTCTCGTCAAACCACAGTTCATACGGTGTCATCTCCATGGATTTAGATGGTGCCCTATTTAACGTGAATGTATCTGTCTCTAATGCATAACCCCAAAAGCGATAGTGGTAGATCGGTAAGAGACATCATCGATCACACCATATCTAATAAAGTACGGTTATGACGTTCGGACACACCATTACACTATGGTGTTCCGGGTGGCGTGAGTAGTGAAACTATTTCACATTGTTTTTACTGAAGGCCAAACTTGCTAACTCAAATATTTTACCTCTACGATCATATCGTAGAAACTCTTATTTTCTTGTTACGATGATTCTCCACTTCACTCTGAAATTCTTTGAACTTTTCAAATGTTTTAGACTTGTGCTTCATTAAGTAGATATACCCATATCTACTCAAATCATCAGTGAAGGTCAGAAAATAACGATACCCGCCGCGAGCTTCAACACTCATTGGTCCACATACATTTGTATGTATGATCTCCAACAAATCTGTTGCTCGCTCCATTGTTCCGGAGAACGGAGTTTTAGTCATCTTGCCCATGAGGTATGGTTCGCAAGCACCAAGTGATTCATAATCAAGTGATTCCAAAAGTCCATCACTATGGAGTTTCTTCATGCGCTTTACACCATTATGACCTAAACAGCAGTGCCACAAATAAGTTGCACTATCATTATTAACCTTGCATCTTTTGGCTTCAATATTATGAATATGTGTATCACCACGATCGAGATCCAACAAACTATTTTCATTGGGTGTATGACCATCGAAGGTTTTATTCATGTAAACAGAATAACAATTATTCTATGACTTTAAATGAATAACCGTATTGCAACAAATATGATCAAATCATATTCATGCTCAACGCAAATGCCAAATAACATTTATTTAGGTTTTACACTAATCTCGAAAGTATAGGGAGTGTGCGATGATGATCATATCAATCTTGGAACCACTTCCAACACACATCGTCACTTCACCTTTAACTAGTCTTTGTTCATTCTGCAATTCTCGTTTCGAGTTACTAATTTTAGCAACTGAACCGGTATCAAATACCCAGGGGTTGCTATGAACACTAGTAAAGTACACATCAATAATCTGTATATCAAATTATACCTTTGTTCACTTTGCCATCCTTCTTATCCGCCAAGTATCTAGGGCAGTTCCACTTCCAGTGACCATTTCCTTTGCAGTAGAAGCACTTAGTTTCAGGCTTGAGTTTTAGCTTTGGGTTTCTTCATGGGAGTGACAACTTGCTTGTCATTCTTCTTGAAGTTCCCCTTCTATCCCTTTGCCCTTTACTTGAAACAAGTGGTCTTGTTAACCATCAACACTTGATGCTTTTTCATGATTTCTACCTTCGCCGACTTCAGCATTGCGAAGAGCTCGGGAATTCCTTTCGTCATCCCTTGCATATTATAGTTCATCACGAAGTTCTACTAACTTGGTGATAGTGACTAGAGAACTTTGTCAATTACTATCTTATCTGGAAGATTAACTCCCACTTGATTCAAGTAATTGTAGTACCCAGACAATCTGAGCACATGCTCACTGGTTGAGCTATTCTCCTCCATCTTGTAGGCAAAGTACTGTCAGAAGTCTTATACCTCTCGACACGGGCATGAGTATGAAATACTGATTTCAACTCTTGGAACATCTTATATGCTCCGTGGCGTTCAAAACGTTTTTGAAGTCCCGGTTCTAAGCCATAAAGCATGGTGCACTTAATCTATCAAGTAGTCATCATACCGAGCTTTTGTCAAAACGTTCATAACATCTACATCTGCTCCTGCAATAGGTATGTCACCTAGCGGTGCATCAAGGACATAATTCTCTGTGCAGCAATGAGGATAATCCTCAGATCACGGAACAATTCCGCATCATTGCTACTAACATCTTTCAACTTAGTTTTCTCTAGGAACATATAAAAAATAAACGGGGAGCAACATCGCGAGCTATTGATCTACAACATAGATATGCTAATACTACGAGGACTAAGTTCATGATAAATTAAAGTTCAATTTAATCATTTTACTTAAGAACTCCCACTTAGATAGACATCCCTCTAGTCATCTAAATGATCACGTGATCCAAATCAACTAAACCATGTCCGATCATCACGTGAGATGGAGTAGTTTCAATGGTGAACATCTTGTGTTGATCATATCTACTATATGATTCGCGCTCGACCTTTCGGTCTCCAGTGTTCCGAGGCCATATCTGCATATGCTAGGCTCGTCAAGTTTAACCCGAGTATTCTGCGTGTGCAAAACTGGCTTACACCCGTTGTATTTGAACGTAGAGCTTATCACACCCGATCATCACGTGGTGTCTCGGCATGACGAACTTTCGCAACGGTGCATACTCAGGGAGAACACTTATACCTTGAAATTTAGTAAGGGATCATCTTATAATGCTACCGTCGAACTAAGCAAAATAAGAAGCATAATAAGATAAACATCACATGCAATCAAAATATGTGACATGATATGGCCATCATCATCTTGTGCTTTTGATCTCCATCTCCAAAGCACCGTCATGATCACCTTCGTCACCGGCGCGACACCTTGATCTCCATCGTAGCATCGTTGTCGTCTCGCCAACTATTGCTTCTACGACTATCGCCACCGCTTAGTGATAAAGTAAAGCAATTACATGGCGATTGCATTTCATACAATAAAGCGACAACCATATGGCTCCTGCCAGTTGCCGATAACTTTACAAAACATGATCATTTCATACAAAACCGTATAAATCATCATGTCTTGACCATATCACATCACAACAAGCCCTGCAAAAACAAGCTAGACGTCCTCTACTTTGTTGTTGCAAGTTTTACGTGGCTGCTACGGGCTTAGCAAGAACCGTTCTTACCTACGCATACAAAACCACAATGATATTTCGTCAAGTATGTGCTGTTTTAACCTTCACAAGGACCGGGCGTAGCCACACTTGATTCAACTAAAGTTGGAGAAACTGACACCCGCCAGCCACCTGTGTGCGAAGCACGTCGGTAGAACCAGTCTCGCGTAAGCGTACGCGTAATGTCGGTCCGGGCCGCTTCATCCAACAATACCGCCGAATCAAAGTATGACATGCTGGTAAGAAGTATGACTAGTATCGTCCACAACTCACTTGTGTTCTACTCGTGCATATCATCTACGCATAGACCTGGCTCTGATGCCACTGTTGGGGAACGTAGTATTTTAAAATTATCCTACGATCACGCAAGATCTATCTACCAGATGCATAGCAACGAGAGGGGAGAGTGAGTCTACGTACCCTCGTAGACCGAAAGCGGAAGCGTTAGAACAACGCGGTTGATGTAGTCGTACGTCTTCACGGCCCGACCGATCAAGCACCGAAACTACGGCACCTCCGAGTTCTAGCACACGTTTAGCTCGATGACGTCCCTCGAACTCCGATCCAGCCGAGTGTCGAGGGATAGTTCCGTCAGCACGACGGCGTGGTGACGATCTTGATGTTCTACCGTCGCAGGGCTTCGCCTAAGCACCGCTACAATATTTATCGAGGAGAACTATGGTGGAGGGGGGCACCGCACACGGCTAAGAGATCAAGAGATCAATTGTTGTGTCTAGAGGTGCCCCCCTGCCCCCGTATATAAAGAAGGGAGGGAGAGGCTGGCCCTAGAGGGGGCGCACCAAGTGTGGGGAGTCCTACTAGGACTCCCAAGTCCTAGTAGGATTCCCCTTTCCTTTCCGGAGTAGGAGAGAAGGAAAGAGGGGGAGAGGGAGAAGGAAAAGGGGGCTGCACCCCTTGTCCAATTCGGACCAGAAGGGGGGTGCACGCCTCCTTCCTTTTGGCCTCTCTCCTCTATTCCCGTAACTCCCCGGTACTCCGAAAATACCCGAATCACTCGGAACCTTTCCGATGTCCGAATATAGTCGTCCAATATATCGATTTTTACGTCTCGACCATTTTGAGACTCCTCGTCATGTCCCCGGTCTCATCCGGGACTCCGAACTCCTTTGGTACATCAAAACTCATAAACTCATAATAAAACTATCATCGAAACCTTAAGCGTGCGGACCCTACGGGTTCGAGAACTATGTAGACATGACCGAGACACGTCTCCGGTCAATAACCAATAGCAGAACCTGGATGCTCATATTGGCTCCCACATATTCTACGAAGTTCTTTATCGGTCAAACCGCATAACAACATACATTGTTCCCTTTGTCATCGGTATGTTACATGCCCGAGATTCGATCGTCGGTATCTCAATACCTAGTTCAATCTCGTTACCAACAAGTCTCTTTACTCGTTCCGTAATACATCATCCCGCAACTAACTCATTAGCTGCAATGCTTGCAAGGCTTATAGTGATGTGCATTACCGAGTGGGCCCAGAGATACCTCTCCGACAATCGGAGTGACAAATCCTAATCTCGAAATACGCCAACCCAACAAGTACCTTCGGAGACACCTGTAGAGTACCTTTATAATCACCCAGTTACGTTGTGACGTTTGGTAGCACACAAAGTGTTCCTCCGGTATTCGGGAGTTGCATAATCTCATAGTCATAGGAACATGTATAAGTCATGAAGAAAGCAATAGCAGTAAAACTTAAACGATCATAGTGCTAAGCTAACGGATGGGTCTTGTCCATCAGATCATTCTCCTAATGATGTGATCCCGTTGATCAAATGACAACTCATGTCTATGGCTAGGAAACATAACCATCTTTGATCAATGAGCTAGTCTAGTAGAGGCATACTAGGGACACTCTGTTTTGTCTATGTATTCACACATGTATTAAGTTTCCGGTTAATACAATTCTAGCATGAATAATAAACATTTATCATGATATAAGGAAATAAATAATAACTTTATTATTGCCTCTAGGGCATATTTCCTTCAGCGACCCCCTATGCAAATTAAATAAATAATTAATAGTTTTATTATGTTGCAAATTAAAACCAAAGTTGGGCCTTGCTGGAGGAGATTTATTCAAGGAGAAATATCAAGGGGTTCCCATATACCCAACCGCGTTAGGAACGTAAAATCAAGGAACATAACACCGGTTTATCGGTTCTTAAGGCTGCATGAGTGGAACAAAACACCGAGCAAAAAGCCAAGCCTTCCACCCATTGCCAAGTATATAGGTGCATTAATTATAGTAATAGATATTGTGATATTCCCAAAATATCCAAATTCCGACATGGAGCAACCTTCATCTTCACCTGCAACTAACAACGCTATAAGAGGAGCTGAGAAAAAGTGGTAACATAGCTAAACAACGGTTTGTTGGGATGGTGTCAAAGGTTAGAGGTTGTTTCATGGCATAATGGGAGGCTTGATAAACAAGTGGTGGGTAGCGCGATATATAGCGATAGCATCGAGACAACTAGCATAGCAATGATAGTAGTGAGATCCAATGTGATGGTCATCTTGCCTGAGATCCCTCTAGGAAGAAGAACGAGTCCATGAAGAAGACGAAGCCAGGACGACGAACCAAGGTAGTCGAGCGAATCCTCACGATCACAACGAAACAGGAACTAACGAGAAGAAGCAAACAACACTGTAAACACACAACACATAACAAGACATGATGCTCAACCAAGTATGATGCATGACGAGGCTACATGATGCTACTCATGGCAAGAGATGATGCAAACAAGAACAACAAACAAGGCAAGTTTAAATGAGGCCGGAAACAACATATAACAATTCCGGTAAGTCCTCATATGCAAATTTCAAAATTGGTCCAGATCTGAACAAACCGTATGTTAAAGTTGTTAAACAGGAAGTTAACATGCGCCATGATGATCTACTCAATTTTCTAGTCAAGTTACATATAAAGTTCATTAAATTCGGAGCTACGGCCTAGAATATATGAGCAAAACAAGTTAAGCATGGCATTGATGCAAAATGCAATCAAATACCATGCAAACACTCTCAAAACATGGATGCAACATGACATGATGCATCTACATGCAAAACCAAGAAAGTTTCATATAGAGCATGCTCAAAACGGAGCAACGGTTCAATACATACAGATGAAACAAGTTTAAAGGACAAATGATACGTCTCCAACGTATCTACTTTTCCAAACACTTTTGCCCTTGTTTTTGACTCTAACTTGCATGATTTGAATGGAACTAACCTGGACTGACGTTGTTTTCAGCAGAATTTCCATGGTGTTAGTTTTGTGCAGAAACAAAAGTTCTCAGAATGACCTGAAATTCAACGGAGAATTATTTTGGAATATATAAAAAATATCCGTGAAAAGAACCAAGCCAGGGGGCCCACACCCTGTCCACGAGGGTGGGGGCGCGCCCCCTCCCCTTGGGCGCGCCCCATGCCTCGTGGGCCCCCTGTTGCTCCACCGACGTATCCCCCGACTCCATATATTCACTTTCGGGGAGAGAAAAATCAGGGAGGAAGAATTATCGTGTTTTACGATACGGAGCCGCCTCCAAGCCCTAATCTCTCTCGGGGGGCTGATATGTAGTCCGTTCGGGGCTCCGAAGAGTGGAGATCGTCGCCATCATCATCAACCTTCCTCCATCACCAATTCCATGATGCTCACCGCCGTGCGTGAGTAATCCCATCGTAGGCTTGCTGGATGGTGATGGGTTGGATGATATTTACCATGTAATCGAGTTAGTTTTGTTAGGGTCTGATCCCTAGTATCCACTATATTCTAAGATTGATGTTGCTATGACTTTGCCATGCATAATGCTTGTCACTAGGGCCCGAGTGCCATGATTTCAGATTCGAACCTATTATGTTTTCATGAATATATGTGTGTTCTTGATCCTATCTTGCAAGTCAATACTCACCTACTATGTGTTATGATCCGGCAACCCTGAAGTGAAAACAATCGGGACCACTCCCAGTGATGACCGTAGTTTGAGGAGCTCATGTATTCACTATGTGATAATGCTTTGGTCTGGTACTCTATTAAAAGGAGGCCTTAATATCCCTTAGTTTCCATTAGGACCCCACTGCCACGGGAGGGTAGGACAAAAGATGTCATGCAAGTTCTTTTCCATAAGCATGTATGACTATATTCGGAATACATGCCTACATTACATTGATGAACTGGAGCTAGTTTTGTGTCACCATAGGTTATAACTTTTACATGAGGAATCGCATCCGACATAATTCTCCATCACCGATCCAATGCCTATGAGCTTTTCACATATTGCTTATTGCTTATTTACTTTTCCGCTGTTACTATTACAAAAACTACAAAAACACTACCGTTACTTTTATTGCTGTTACCACTATTTCCATATTACCTTGCCACTAAATTACCTTGCTGCAGATACTAAGTTTCCAGTTGTGGTTGAATTGACAACTCAACTGCTAATACTTAAGAGTATTCTTTGGCTCCCCTTGTGTCGAATCAATAAATTTGGGTTGAATACTTTACCCTCGAAAACTGTTGCGATCCCCTACACTTGTGGGTTATCAAGACTATTTTCTGACGCCGTTGCCGGGGAGTGAAGCGCCTTTGGTAAGTGGAATTTGGTAAGGAAAAATTTATATAGTGTGCTGAAATTTACCGTCACTTGTTACTATGGCTCACCCCTTTGAGGGGCTTGTTCGGGGTATCTTCACCCCGACCAATAGAGCAAAGAGTTGCTCCTCAACCTAATGAACCTACTAAAAATGTTTGCTTTGAAATTCCTTCGGGTATGATAGAGAAACTGCTAGATAATCCCTTTACAGGAGACGGAACACTGCATCCCGATTTACACCTAATCTATGTGGATGAAGTTTGTGGATTATTTAAGCTTGCAGGTATGCCCGAGGATGTTATCAAGAAGAAGGTCTTCCCTTTATCTTTGAAGGGAGATGCATTGACATGGTTTATGCTATGCGATGATATTGGATCATGGAACTATAATTGACTGAAGTTGGAATTTCATCAGAAGTTCTACCCTATGCATCACGTTCATCGTGATCGTAATTATATATATAATTCTTGGCCTCGCGAAGGAGAAAGCATCGCTCAAGCTTGGGGGAGGCTTAAGTCAATGTTATATTCATGCCCCAATCATGAGCTCTCAAGAAAAATGATCATCCAAAAATTTTATGCTCGGCTTTCTCTCAATAATCGCACCATGCTCGATAATTCATGTACTGGTTCTTTTATGATGAAGACAATTGAATTCAAAAGGGATTTATTGGAAAGAATTAAACGCAACTCTGAAGATTGGGATCTCGACGAAGGTAAGGAGTCAGGTATGACCCCTAAGTTTGATTGTGTTAAAGCTTTTATGGATACAGATGTTTTCCGTGAGTTTAGCACTAAATATGGACTTGACTCTGAGATAGTAGCTTCTTTCTGTGAATCATTTGCTACTCATGTTGATCTTCCCAAGGAGAAGTGGTTTAAATGCCATCCTCCCATTGAAGTAAAAGTAGTTGAACATGTTAAAGTTGAAGAAAAGACTATCACTTATAATGTTGATCCTATTGTTCCCACTGCTTATATTGAGAAACCACCTTTCCCTGTTAGAATAAAGGATCATGCTAAAGCTTCAACTATGGTTCGTAAGAGTAATACTAGAACACCTACACCCTCTGAGCAAATTAAAGTTGAACCTAGAGTTGCTAAGGTCAAATATCTCTTGGTTCAAAATTTAGATGGACATGTTATTTACCTCCAAGAGGAAGCTGCTAGAATAGCCAACCCGATGCTAGGAATAAACATAGACATGTTGTAGGCTTGCCTGATATTTATGTTAAAATAGGAGATAATTGCTATCATGGTTTATGTGACGTAGGTGCTAGTGCAAGTATAATCCCTCACTCCTTATATAAAAAAATTATGCATGATATTGCACCCATTGAGTTAGAAGGGATTGATGTTACTATTAAGCTTGCCAATAGAGACACTATTTCACCAGTTGGGATTATTAGAGATGTTGAAGTCTTGTGTGAGAAGGTTAAATACCCTGCTGATTTTCTTATTCTTAGTTCCCCACAAGATGATTTTTGTCCCATCATATTTGGTAGACCCTTCTTGAATACTGTTAATGCTAAGATAGACCGTGTAAAAGATATTGTTACAGTTGGTTTAGGGGATATGTCTCATGATTTTAACTTTGCTAAATTTCGTAGACAACCCCATGATAAAGAATTACCTAGTAAGGATGAAATTATTGGTCTTGCTTCTACTGATGTGCCTCCTAACGATCCTTTAGAAAAATATCTGCTAGACCATGAAAATGATATGTATACGAATGAGAGAAGGGAAATAGATGAAATATTCTTTAAGAAGGGACCCGTATTGAAAAACAACTTGCCTGTTGAAATCCTAGGGGATCCTCCTCCACCCAAGGGTGATCCCATGTTTGAACTTAAACCTTTACCTGATAATCTTAAGTATGTTTATCTTGATGAAAAGTATATATATCATGTTATTATCGGTACTAACCTTTCAGAGCAGGAAGAAGAAAAAATATTGGAAACTCTGAAGAAGCACCGTGCTGCTATTGGATATACTCTGGATGATCTTAAGGGCATTAGTCCCACTCTATTCCAACACAAGATAAAATTGGAAGAGGACGCTAAACCGGTTATTGATCATCAACGACGACTAAATCCTAAGATGAAAGAAGTGGTAAGGAAGGAAATACTAAAACTTCTAGAGGCAGGTATTATCTATCCAGTTGCTGATAGCCAGTGGGTAAGTCCTGTCCATTGTGTCCCTAAGAAGGGAGGTATGATTGTTATTCCTAATGATAAAGATGAATTGATCCCGCAAAGAATTGTTACAGGTTATAGGATGGTAATTTATTTCCGCAAATTAAATAAAGCCACTAAGAAAGATCATTGCCCTTTGCATTTTATCAATCAAATGCTAGAAAGGTTAACCAAACATACTCATTTTTGCTTTCTAGATGGCTATTCTGGTTTCTCTCAAACACCTGTGTCAAAAGGGGATCAAGAAAGGACCACTTTTACTTGTCCTTTCGGTACCTTTGCTTATAGACGTATGCCTTTTGGTTTATGTAATGCACCTGCTACCTTTCAAAGATGCATGATGGTTATATTCTTTGATTTTTGTGAAAAGATTGTTGAGGTTTTAATGGATGATTTTTCTGTTTATGGAACTTCTTTTGATGATTGCTTGAGCAACCTTGATCGAGTTTTGTAGAGATGTGAAGACACTAATCTTGTCTTGAATTGGGAGAAGTACCACTTTATGGTTTGGAGTCCCTAGATACTTAATGACTGATGGTGGTTCACACTTTATTCATGGTGCTTTTCGTAAAAGGCTTGCTAAGTATGATGTTAACCATAGAATTGCATCCCCTTATCACCCACAGACTAGTGGTCAAGTAGAATTAAATAATAGAGAACTGAAATTAATTTTGCAAAAGACAATTAATAGGTCTAGAAAGAATTGGTCCAAGAAACTTGATGATGCATTATGAGCCTATAGAACTGCATAGAAAAATCCTATGGTATGTCTCCATATAAGATGGTTTCTGGAAAAGCTGGTCACTTACCTCTTGAGCTAGAACATAAGGCATATTGGGATATTAAAGAGCTCAATTATGATTTCAAACTTGCCGGTGAGAAGAGGTTATTTTACATTAGCTCTCTTCATGAATGGAGAACCCAGGCCTATGAGAATGACAAGTTGTTTAAAGAAAAAGTTAAAAGATGGCATGAGAAAAGGATACAAAAGCGTGAGTTTAACGTTGGTGGTTATGTCTTGCTATACAACTCTCATTTAAAAAATTTTGCAGGAAAACTTCTCTCTAAATGGGAAGGTCCTTACGTTATCGAGGAGGTCTATCATTCCGGTGCCATAAAAATCAACAACTTCGAAGGCACAAATCCAAAGGTGGTGAACGGTCGAAGAATCAAACATTATATCTCAGGTAATCATATAAATGTTGAAACCAATGTTATTGAAACCATAACCCCGGAGGAATACATAAGGGACACTTTCCAGAACGATTCAGACCCCGAAAAGGAAGAGGTATGTGGTACGGTAAGTAAACCAACTCCAAAACAATTCTAATGGCAATTTTTCACAGTTTTGAAATATTTAGAAAAATGGAAAAATAAGAGGCAGTCCGGAAGAGACACGAGGCGTCCACAAGGGTGGAGGGCGCGCCCCCCTGCATCGTGGGCACCTCGTGTACCTCCCGGACTCCGATTTCTTGCACGTTACTCCTTTTGGTAGGTAAAAATCATTATATATTCTCCCGAAGGTTTTGACCACCATATCATGCAAAAATCATGTGTTTTCGTTTGGAACTGTTGTTTCTGACAGATCTAGATCATCATGGCGTCTTCCAGCACCCCCAAGGACAAGTTCTTCGAGAAGGTCATCAACCCCTACCTCGCATATGTGTTGCATCACCCTCAAACCATGGAGTTGCGTGAAGGGGTGATGCACGTCCACGATGTTGAGGGGCCAAGGAGGACCGGAAGCATGGAAACGAGACTCGAAGCAACGGGGCAGCAAGTTTTCAAGTGCCAAGGTATGGTGGAACGAGGACTCAACGCCAACCACATGATGATCACGGAGCTCGTCAACAACCAGAAGCTGGACGCAAGGATCTTCGGGAAGACATATCCAATCTCCAAGAGAAAATCAAGCACCTCGAGGCCCAGATTTATGACCTGCAAAACCAAAACTGTGAGTATGAATATAGATTCAAGAAGATGAGTTCGGCTACAGATTTGAGTATCCCGGAGACTCGATCATCCTTCTACGATGGTGAGCCCATGCCTTGGAAGATGGACAACAAGCCTACATGTAGCGACCATGATCTGAATGGACCGAAGTCTCTGTGTTTCACTGTCATCCCTGGAACGGTAATGCTGACACACACAGTACTTGAAAGATTTATAAAGAGTGGCAATCACACACTTATTACATCGAATGTCTCAAAAGAGAACTTATTACAAAGTCTATGGCTTAAGGCCATCTAACAAAATAACAGCGGAAGGCTTGGAAGATAAGTGAGTCCATCAACTCCAACGGCATAGTTGAGTGCATGACAAACGACCTAGCACGTCTTACTCCTCGTCTAAAAAGTCTGCAACGTAACATGTTGCAGCCCGAAACGGGTCAGCACATGGAATATGCTGGCAAGATAACACAGTAGAGCAAGTAACAGAGATAAAGGCTAACACTATATGCATATTTGGCTGGTGGAGGCTCTAAGGTTAAAGTTTTTGCGTAAAGCCAATTTTTCCCTACAACAAAGGAATAAATTTTATTTTAACTATCATGGTAGTTGAAACATCATTGAGAAGGTACCTCCAACTCAATCCCAATTAAAGTAGTCATCATTAACCCAACAAATTAATTTTAGAGTGATCAGATCAACCAATAATTCAAGTACTAGATACTCAAGATTGTCCATAACCGGGGACACGACTAATCATGATTAGTTTGTACACTCTGCAGAGGTTTGTGCACTTTTCCCCACAAGACTCGATCTCCTCCGTTGGATTTCTCGCACTGCATGGTGTTTGAGAAACGGATGACCGAGACACAGTCTTTCAGAAGCATTTTCTCTTTACCCCGGGTGGACCGGTACACCTACTTTCCCCTACATCTGCTAGTCCACCACTGAAAGAGCTCACACAACTTACTCATACTATGCCAGAGCCCATAATGGCATTGTGGCTACACATGGAAGTTTCTAGCATGAATAGTTTTATGATCCCTTTGAGCCTGGGTGGCATTCCATAGGATAATCACACGGTTCCTCCGGGATTTCCTAGGACAACACTGGATTCTCCAGGTGCCCTGCAACCAATCCACCCAGATGTATATTCAAGTAGCCACCTTAAGTTGAATCATTAATTAACAACTCACATATGTCATGGATTTCACTCAAACCCAAACCACGTCTACGAGCATAGCATGGCAACCTAAGCATAACGTAGAAGTAACTCCCAAGGGTTTGAAAATAATGCAGGTAATAGGTTCTACCTCAATCTACTTCCCAGACCCACAAGTTAAACAGATCCTACTCATGCAATGTGTGAGGGTTTGATCTAATGCATAAAAACTGGGTAATAAAGGGTATGATCAAAGTGTTACTTGCCTTGCTGATGATTCGCAAAACCTAGAGACTCGTAGTAGCACGCTTCGCACTCCGGGTATTCTATCGCAAGCAAACAATAGCATACATAAGCAAACAAGCAAAGATGCACAAACATAACTCCAAATAACAAGATCTAATCGGAAAGTTCAACTTAAGAACTCCGGTTTGCAAAAAGAATCAAATCAAACGGAACAACGAAACACAAACTGCAAAAGAAACAAGTTCCGTTTACTAGATTGATCTAAAGTCAAATTTTACAGTAGCAAAACCTTGTTCAAGTTGGTTAAACAAAAAGAGGGCGCCGAGACTAAGATCTGGGCTTTTGAATCGCCTGATTCCGACTCTCGAGCGAAAAGAAAAACAAAAAACAAGATCAGGGCAGAAATCGTGATCGAAAATAATCGCGGATAAAGCCCCGAAAAAGAAAATTGACGAACAGGCTAACGAACGAACGTTCGCTGTCTGTACCTAACAGATGAACAACTTTCGTTAAAACGAATGTACGGACGAACGTCCGCTAATTAACTAAACCGAAAAAATCGAACCGATCTATAAAAAAACAGATCTAGGGTTTCGAAAAGAAAACCGAACGGTTTAAAAAAACGGCAGCTACCTCGTATCAGGATGGCGGCGGCGGCGCACTCCGGCGGGCGGTGGTGCTCCAGCAACGGCGGCGGGACGGCGGCACCGCAGCGGCTGGCGCAGGCGGCGGCGGATGGCGCGGGCGGCGCGACGGCGGCGCCTGGCGCGGGGCTCGATGCGGCGGCGGCTAGGGCAGGTGCCGACGGGCTGGGGTAGCGGCTGGCTCGGGCCGCGGCCTTATAAAGTCCGGCCGGGCTGAGGTGTCTGGGTCGGACACGGCCCAAGGTCGGTTCCTTTTTCTTTTTTTAAAGAGTCATAAGGGACTAAAACAGGCGAAAAAAATACTAAACCGACTCCAAAAATTCCGAAATAAATTTTCACCGTCCTCTAACAATATTTAGGACAAAGTGAACATTTTTCCTGGACCTAAATGCAATTTTGAAAAACACGCATTTTTCCTATGCAAATAAAATCGCAAATAAATCCGAATAAAAATCCAAAAGTAATTTTAATATTTTTCCTCCAATATTTCTTTTATTTTGGAGAAGTCATATTATCTCCGCTCATATATTTTATTAAGAAATATGTTTAGGAGAGAAAAATAATTAAAACCAACGTGATCCTCGTACCGGTATTCGAGAAAACCCAAATACGAAAACGGTAGAATTCCCAACTCTCTCCGCAGGTCCTTCAGTTGCTTAGAATTTTCGAGGATCGCCACACACAAAATGCAAATAAATATGCAATGCAATATGATATATGTATAACATTCCAAATTGAATTTTTTTGATGTTACACTACATCATCAACAACTCCATCATCACCACCTCCGAAGAAGGAGACATAATCATATGGGTATGGGCACTCCCCTTGGCAACTACTAACCTTGGGGGAGGTGCCCCGATATCGTATCACCATCACACTCCTATCTTTATCATTTTTCTTAGTTCGATCCTTTTGGTAATATCTTGATCTAGTAGAATAAAGTTAGCATGATCTAGTTGTGAGCTTTTGCTTTATGATCTTTATCTTTGTAACCGAGTCCGTGAGCTATATAATAAAGATTAGCGTTGAGTCAAGGGCTTGATTTCCTCGATATGGTCATGAGGGAATAAAAGAAAATATAAAAATTATCAAAGAGATCATATTGATCTTATGGGAAGTAATGACTTCACATATAAAGAGTATGATGAATAAAAGTTGTTGAGGGTTGACAAACATAGTCTTGGTCATCGTTGCAATTAATAGGAAGTAATAAAGAAAGAGAGGTTTCACATACAAATATACTATCTTGGACATCTTTTATGATTGTGAGCACTCATTAAAATATGACATGCTAAAGAGTTGATGTTGGATAAGGAAGACAACATAATGGGCTATGTTTACTTATATTCGAAATAAAGTATATTGGCATGGATCATCCAACATGTTGAGCTTGCCTTTCCCCCTCATGCTAGCCAAAATTCCTTGCACCAAGTAGAGATACTACTTGTGCTTCCATACATCCTTCAACCCAGTTTTGCCATGATACTCCACCATACCTACCTATGGATTGAGTAAGATCCTTCAAGTAAGTTGTTATTGTTGCAAACTCTCTAAAATATGTATGATTTATTAGTGTGAAGGAAATAAGATTTATATGATCTTGTGATATGGAAGTAATAAAAGCGACAGACTGCATAATAAAGGTCCTTATCACAAGTGGCAATATAAAGTGATGTTCTTTTGTGCTAAGACTTTGTGCATCCAACCATAAAAGCACATGACAACCTCTGCTTCCCTCTGCGAAGGGCCTATCTATTATTCTTGCCTTATAAGAGTCAAGGTGAAAATCACCTTTCCTTTTTACATTTTATCCTTTGGCAAGCACATTGTGTTGGAAAGATCCTGACATATATACCCAATTGGATGTAAGTTATCATGGTCTATTACTGTTGACATTACCCTTGAGGTAAAAGGTTGGGAGGCAATACCATAAGCCCCTATATTTCTCTATGTCCGATTAAAGCTCCATACCCATATGTATTGCGTGAGTGTGAGCAATTGTGAAAGACTATATGATAGTTGAGTATGTGGGCTTGCTGAAAAGTTCTTATGTTGACTCTTATCGATGTTATGTTAAATTGTAATTGCTTCAATGACTGAGATCATAGTTTGTTGGTTTTCAATGAAGTGTCCGATTCATACTTGACATTGTGAATGAATTGTTATTTTAGCATAATAATCATATGACGATATATGTCTGTTGATGTTATAAGAATGATCATGATGCCCTCATGTCTTTATTTTATTTTTATCGACACCTCTATCTCTAAACATGTGGACATATTTTTTGATATCGGCTTTCGCTTGAGGACAAGCGAGGTCTAAGCTTGGGGGAGTTGATATGTCCATTTTGCATCATGCTTTTATGTTGATATTTATTGCACTATGGGCTGTTATTACACGTTATGTCACAATACTTATGCCTTTTCTCTCTTATTTTAAACGGTTTACATGAAGAGGGAGAATGCCAGCAACTGGAATTCTGTGTTGGAAAAGGAGCAAACATTGGAAACCTATTCTGCACAACTCAAAAAGCTCCGGAACTCCATGAGGCACCATTATAGAAAATATAAAAAATATCTGGCGAAAGAGATTCACCAGGGGGGGTCACCACCTGTCCACGAGGGTGTGGGGCGCCCCCCCCCCCTCTCGGTGCGCCCCCTGCCTCGTGGGCCAGTGGGTGACCCCCCGGTGCCCATATTCTCCTATATGGGGTGTTTTGACCTAGAAAAAATCATAAAAGTAGCCTTTCGGGACCAGACGCCGCTGTCTCGAGGTGGAACCTTGGTGGAACCAATCTAGGGCTCCGGCGGAGATGTCCTGCCAGGGATACTTCCCTCCGAGAGGGGGAAATTGTCACCACCATCATCACCAACAACTCTACCATCTTGGGGAGGGTTATCTTCATCAACATCTTCACCAGCACCATCTCCTCTCAAACCCTAGTTCATCTCTTGTATCCAATCTTTGTACCCAAACCTTAGATTGGTACATGTGGGTTGCTAGTAGTGTTGATTACTCCTTGCAGTTGATGCTAGTTGGTTTACTTGGTGGAAGAACATATGTTCAGATCCATTATGCATATTAATACCCCTCTGATCATGAACAATATTATGTCTTGTGAGTAGTTACTTTTGTTCCTGAGAACATGCGAGAAGTCTTGCTATAAGTAGTCATGTGAATTTGGTATTCGTTCGATATTTTGATGAGATGTATGTTGTCTCTCCTCTAGTGGTGTCATGTGAACGTCGACTACATGACACTTCACCATTACTTGGGCCTAGAGGAAGGCATTGGGAAGTAATAAGTAGATGATGGGATGCTAGAGTGACAGAAGCTTAAACCCTAGTTTATGCGTTGCTTCGTAAGGGGCTGATTTGGATCCACTTGTTTCATGCTATGGTCAGGTTTACCTTAATACTTCTTTTGTAGTTGCAGATGCTTGCACTAGAGGTTAATCATAAGTGGGAGGCTTGTCCAAGTAAGGACAGCACCCAAGCACCGGTCCACCCACATACCAAATTATCAAAGTACCGAACGTGAATCAAATGATCGTGATGAAAACTAGCTTGACGATAATTCCCATGTGTCCTCGAGAGCGTTTTCCTTCATATAAGAGTTTGTCCAGGCTTGTCCTTTGCTACAAAAAGGATTGGGCCATCTTGCTGCACCTTATTTACTTGTACTATTTGTCACTTGCTATCAATTACCTTATCACAAAACTATCTGTTACCGATAATTTTAGTGCTTGTAGAATATACCTTACTGAAAACTGCTTATCATTTCCTTCTGCTCCTTGTTGGGTTCAACACTCTTACTTATCGAAAGGACTATGATAGATCCCCTACACTTGTGGGTCATCAAGACTATTTTCTGGCGCCGTTACCGGGGAGCATAGCTATATTCTTTAAGTCACTTGGGATTTATATCTGTTGATCACTATGAAGAACTTGAAAGACTCAAAAACCAAGATCTTTCCCTCAACTACGAGGGGAGGTAAGGAACTGCCATCTAGCTCTGCACTTCATTCACCATCTGTTATGAGTAAATTTGCGACACCTACTCCTGCTATGGAATATGATATGTCGCATGTTCTTGATGATGCCACTTCTGATAAGTACGATGAAACTACTTCTATGCTTGATAATACTGTGCCACTAGGTGAATTTCTAGATGAACAAATTGCTAAGGTTAGGGAGAATGCAAATATTGAAACTGATAATATTTATGAAAGTGATGATCAAGATTCTCCCCCTAGATATGAATTGCCTGTTATTTCTAAGGGTTATGTTATGGATGAAGAAACTGCTGGAGACTTTCTTGCTTGCAACGATAGATATGATCTTAAGAAATTATTAGCTAAGCTGGAAGAAAAGTCTCTGAATGCTAGAATGAAATATGACCCTGCTTTTGCTACTTCACCTATCTTTGTTACTGATAAGGATTATGATTTCTCTATTGATCCTGAGTTAATTACTTTAGTTGAATCTGATCCTTTCCATGGTTATGAATCTGAAACTATTGTGGCACATCTTACTAAGTTGAATGATATAGCCACCCTGTTTACCAATGATGAAAAGATTCGTTATTACTATATCCTTAAGCTATTTCTGTTCTCGTTAAAGGGTGATGCTAAGACTTGGTTTAACTCTCTTGATCCTGGTTGTGTGCGTAGTCCCCAGGATATGATTTATTACTTCTCTGCTAAATATTTTCCCGCTCATAAGAAACAAGCTGCCTTACGGGAAATATATACTTTTGTGCAAACTGAAGAAGAGAGGATCCCACAAGCTTGGGGGAGGCTTCTCCAATTACTTAATGCTTTGCCTGATCATCCTCTTCATAGGAATGAAATACTTGATGTCTTTTATAGCGGACTAAACGATGCTTCCAGAGATCTCATGGATAGTTGTGTTGGTTGTGTTTTCAAGGAAAGAACAGTTGATCAAGCTGAATTACTATTGAATAATATGTCAGCCAATGAAAATAATTGGACACTTCCTGAACCAGCCCCTAAGCCAACTCCGAAGAAAAGGGGAGTTCTATTTCTCAGTCTTGAAAATATGCAAGAGGCAAAGAAATCTATGAAAGAAAAAGGTATTAAAGCTGAAGATGTTCAGAATTTACCGCCTATTGAAGAAATGCATGGTCTTGATAACCCGACACAGGTAGTAAAGGTAAATTCTCTTTATAGATTTGATGAAGGTGATATTCCTCGTTATAAGTCTGCTAGCCAATGCTTATATGAGTTTGATAATTTTATTGTGAAGCAAGAAAACTTCAATGCTTATGTTGGTGGATAATTGCAATGTATAAGCCAACGTATAATGCATTGAAGTTTTCTTGCTTCAGAATAAAATTATCAAACTCATCTAAGCATTGGCTAGCAGACTTATAATGAGGAATATCACCTTCATCAAATCTATAAAGATAATTTACCTTTACTACCTGTGTCGGGTTATCAAGACCATGTATTTCTTCAATAGGCAGTAAATTCTTAACATCTTCAGCTTTAATACATTTTTCTTTCATAGATTTCTTTGCCTCTTGCATATCTTCAGGACTGAGAAATAGAACACCTCTTTTCTTCGGAGTTGGCTTAGGGGCTGGTTCAGGAAGTGTCCAATTATTTTCATTGGCTAACATATTATTCAAATTTAGCTTGACCAACTGTTCTTTCCCTGAATGCACAACCAGCACAACTATCCAGGTGGTCTCTGGAAGCATCGGTTAGTCCGTTATAAAAGACATCAAGTATTTCATTCCTCTGAAGAGGCTGATCAGGCAAAGCATTAACTAATTGGAGAAGCCTTCCCCAAGCTTGTGGGAGACTCTCTTCTTCAATTTGCACAAAATTATATATTTCCCGTAAGGTAGCTTGTTTCTTATGAGCAGGAAAATATTTAGCAGAGAAGTAATAAATCATATCCTGGGGACTACGCACACAACCAGGATCAAGAGAGTTAAACCAAGTCTTAGCATCACCCTTTAACGAGAACAGAAAAACTCAAGGATATAGTAATAACGAATCTTTTCATCGTTGGTAAATAGGGTGGCTATATCATTCAACTTAGTAAGATGTGCCACAACAGTTTCAGATTCATAACAATGAAAAGGATCAGATTCAACCAAAGTAATTAACTCATGATCAACAAAGAAATCATAATCCTTATCAGTAACTAAGATAGGTGAAGTAGCAAAAGTAGGGTCATATTTCATTCTAGCATCCAGAGACTTTTCTTTCAGCTTAGCTAATAATTTCTTAAGATCATATCTATCGTTGCAAGGAAGAAAGTCTCCAGCAGTTTCTTCATCCATAACATAACCCTCAAGAATAACAGGCAATTCATATCTAGGGGGAGAATCTTCATCATCACTTTCATAAATATTATCAGTTTCAATATTCGCATTCTCCCTAACCTTAGCAATTTGCTCATCTAGAAATTCACCTAGTGGCACAATATTATCAAGCATAGAAGTAGTTTCATCATACATAGCAGAAGTGGCATCATTAAGAACATGCGACATATCAGATTCAATAGCAGGAGTAGGTATCGCAAATTTACTCATAACAGATGGTGAATGAAGTGCAGAGCTAGATGACAGTTCCTTACCTCCCCTCGTAGTTGAGGGAAAGATCTTGGTTTTTGAGTCTTTCAAGTTCTTCATAGTGATCAACAGATATAAATCCCAAGTGACTTAAAGAATATAGCTATGCTCCCTGGCAACGGCGCTAGAAAATAGTCTTGATGACCCACAAGTGTAGGGGATCTATCGTAGTCCTTTCGATAAGTAATAGAGTCGAACCCAACGAGGAGCAGAAGGAAATGATAAGCAGTTTTCAGTAAGGTATTTTCTGCAAGCACTGAAATTATCGGTAACAAATAGTTTTGTGATAAGGTAATTGGTAGCTAGTGACAATTAGTAAAAGTAAATAAGGTGCAGCAAGATGGCCCAATCATTTTTGTAGCAAAGGACAAGCCTGGACAAACTCATATATGAGGGAAAACGCTCCCGGGGACACATGGGAATTATCGTCAAGCTAGTTTTCATCACGATCATCTGATTCACGTTCGGTACTTTGATAATTTGGTATGTGGGTGGACTGGTGCTTGGGTGTTCTCCGTACTTGGACAAGCCTCCCACTTATGATTAACCTCTAATGCAAGAATCAGCAACTACAAAAGAAGTATTAAGGTAAACCTAACCATAGCATGAAACAAGTGGATCCAAATCAGCCCCTTACGAAGCAACGCATAAACTAGGGTTTAAGCTTCTGCCACTCTAGCAACCCATCATCTACTTATTACTTCCCAATGCCTTCCTCTAGGCCCAAATAATGGTGAAGTGTCATGTAATCGACGTTCACATGACACCACTACAGGAGAGACAACATACATCTCACCAAAATATCGAACGAATACCAAATTCACATGACTACTTATAGCAAGACTTCTCCCATGTCCTCAGGAACAAAAGTAACTACTCACAAGACATAATATTGTTCATGATCAGAGGGGTATTAATATGCATAATGGATCTGAACATATGATCTTCCACCAAGTAAACCAACTAGCATCAACTGCAAGGAGTAATCGACACTACTAGCAACCCACATGTACCAATCTGAGGTTTGGGTTCAAAGATCGGATACAAGAGATGAACTAGGGTTTTAGAGGAGATGGTGCTGGTGAAGATGTTGGTGAAGATAACCCTCCCCAAGATGGGAGAGTTGCTGGTGATGATGGCGGTGACGATTTCCCCCTCCCAGAGGGAAGTATCCCCGGCAGGACAGCTCCGCCGGAGCCCTAGATTGGTTCCGCCAAGGTTCCGCCAAGGTTCCGCCTCGAGACGACGGTGTCTGGTCCCGAAAGCCTCCTATGATTTTTTTCCAGGTCAAAACACCCCATATAGGAGAAGATGGGCATCGGGGGGTCACCGAGTTGCCCACGAGGCAGGGGGCACGCCCAGAGGGGAGGGCGCGCCCCCCACCCTCGTGGACAGGTGGTGGCTCCCCTGGTGAATCTCTTCGCCAGATATATTTTTATATTTTCTGAAACGGTGTCTCGGGGAGTTTTAGAGCTTTTTGAGTTGTGCAGAATAGGTTTCCAATGTTTGCTCCTTTTCCAGCCAGAATTCCAACTGCCGGCATTCTTCCTCTTCATTTAAACCTTGTAAAATAAGAGAGAAAAGGCATAAGTATTGTGACATAACGTGTAATAACAGCCCATAGTGCAAAAAATATCAACATAAAAGCATGATGCAAAATGGACGTATCAACAAACTGTCCAAAACAACAACTAGGCATCTTACAAGCATCAAAACAACATGCTACAAGTACAAGATAGGCACAAGAATGGCATGAGCTCAAAGTACATACTACATGCTTCAAATAACAACAAGCATCGGGTTCATAGGCATCAAGAGTAATCCAACATGATCAAGGCAACAAGCAAACTTTATATCACAAATTATGACTTAGTGGAAAACAAGACATATACATGAGCAGAGTTAATATATAGACATGTTGGAGGCAAGAAACAATTAATCTACAGCACAAGAACATGGCAGGCGGCATGGCATGCTAGTCCATAACATGGAGCTCAAGGAACACAACATGGCATATACATGGGAGCAACAGGTTCATGGAATTCATCAAAACAAGATGCAAATATGATATAGCAGATTCTCAGACTTAGTGAAAATTTGGGAATGCAAACAACAACATTATGGTGCTCACTTTGGAGGCACATAACAGCAAGCATATCAATTCTAATAAGCATGAAAAGGTCATGAACATGTAGTAGGAATGGCATACTCCAAATAACTCCATAGGAACAACTCCATAAGATGCATAGATTGATTACAGTGAGCTTTGCCAAATGGAACATGTTGTTGACAGGCTGACGGATTTATCATGATGACAACTTGAGAGCAATAAATAGACATGCTAAAGCAAATTATAATTACAAAAAAGGGCATGGATGGATAGAAAATAACATGGACTTCAATACATTATCATTGGACATCTCCAAATGTGCATGGATAGGACTGTAGCATCAAGCAAACATGGCATCAAAATATCACAATTTCAGACTTTGCAGTTTTTTAACAAGTCTCAATAAACTGCAAACAACGAGTAGGTCACTTTGCAAGCCTGTTCCACTCACCACAAGGCATGTCGTGACAAACCCATTACGCCATTGCAAAGATGACATTATTGTGCTCCTAAAACATGTTGACATGATGCTCAAACAAAAATCAAACAAGGAGATATTAAAAAGACAAATCAGCAAGTTATCTTAGTTTTCAGCAGTTAACAGCACTTCGCACTGTTGCAACAGAGATTAACATGGCAAGATGCACTCTAACATGTATGCAAATTCAACCATCACGAAGAGCTCTCTGAGATGAACAAATCAACACGTGAAACAGAGCTACGAGCACGGAGTTATGCCATGGCAAAGGGGTCAACATAATATAGACTACACAGGGACTTAGTAGAAATATACCCTCAAGAAAAGTCAACGGGGGCTCGCGGATCGGGTCAGACGAGGTGGAGCGGGTTGGGTCGAGGCGGATCCGGGCCGGGTCGAGGTTGAGCGGGTCGGGTCGAGGCGGATCCGGGCCGGGTAGAGGCCGGGGCGCGCGGGGCGGCCGGAGGCGATGGTGGCCGCCGGTGGCAGAGGACGGCGCTGCGGCGGCGGCATCGGTGGTGGTGAGGCGAGGCGGCGGCGAGCCCCCAGCGCGGTGGCGGCGGAGTGGTGAGGCGCGGCCAGCGATGGAGGCGCGTCAGGTGGCGGGAGGCTCGTTGCGGCGGCGCGAGGTGGCCGGAGGCGGTGGGGTCCGGTGCTCCGTGGCGGGAGGCGTGTGGTGGTGGCGATGGGCGGCGGCACGGGATCCGGTGGCGAGGTGGTCGGAGGTGGTGGTCGGCGGTGGGGTAGGAGGCCAGCGATGGCGGATCCGGCGAGATCCGCGGGCACAGGAGCTCGGGCCCGTCGGGTGGCGAGCAGGCCCGTCGCGGGCAGCGACGGCGGCAGATGGGCTTGTGCGGGCCTGAATCAGGCTCCGCGGGCCCTAGCGGCTGAGGTGGGAGGAGAGAGGGAGTGGCACGGAATCCGAGGCGGAGCTAGGGTTTCCTCAGATTTCAGTGGAGGGGACTGTTTTATAGCTAGAGGGAGCTATGAGAGGCATTTTTCAGAGCGGTTTTCGCCCACACGATCGTGATCGAACGGCAAAGAGAATGAGGGGGTTTGGATGGGCCAGTGCGCTGTTGTGGAGGGGTGCTGGGCTAAAGAGAAAGGGCTTCGAGCGGTTAACCGTTGGGGCATCAAACGACCTCCAAATGGAATGAAATTTGACGGGCGGTCTATCGGTGATATACCAAGACCACTGGACAACTCTCGGCCCATTCCGAGGATGTTTTTCTCCCGCTCACGAAACAAGATCTGGGAGGTGCGGCGGGTGCGGTGCTAGTGTCGGATTCCAAAACGGACAACGGGGAAAAAGACCGGATGCAAGTTTGGAAAACTATGCAGATGAAATGCACATGATGACATGGCAAAGTGCAACACGCAAGCAGATGAAAGGGCAACGACGACGAATAAGAGGATGACACATGGCGCATCGGACTTGTGTCAGAGTGGGACTAACCCATGTAGGTACTGAAAGTGCAACTCACTCCAATGGATTGCTCCAAATGATCTACATCGACATTGAGCATGTACATCTTCAACACCTACATGAAGTCATCATCGACAAAACCCAAGGTTAGTTCATCCCTCTTAGGGGGGATATCACATCTAGGGTGAGCTTTACTCTAAGAATTGAGCTAAAGCAACTCTAATGATGTGAACACAACAATGCTTTATGTAAAAGTGGTAACCCCACTTGTGCTTAAACGATGAGTATGACCTATGATCAAATGTTTTCATTTGACTCCTGAGTCAATATACTCATATATAGATGACCTAGTCATCGCCAATTGCTTGAAAGATGTTATAGTGTTTGTGCATACTTTGACACATATTTCATTTGCTATCTTATTGTGTGAGCATGTTGAGTGCATATTTTTTCTCATTCGAGGACATCCATTTGTTGCTTTGATTGTTTGGCTTTCTTATTTTGCCAAATGGATGGACAAGAATGCCTAAGTACGCCCCTCTAGCTATCTATGCTTTCTTCTCTCAAACTCTATTCGTGCTACATCACAAAGTTTGATCAAGCCAGATTGGAACCCTCTGAGTGAGGAGCACTCGGAGTCACCGATTCGTCATAGACTTAAACTTCCAAAACGTTTTAGTGCATTTCGGTCTGACTGATTCATCCCTTTCAGTCATACCGAGTCCATTAAGTTGATCTAGGTATTCAATCTCGGTGCAACCGATTAGAACAATTTGGTCACATCGAGTTGCAGTAACTGCTAGCAGTTTTGCATCTCGGTGCCACCGAGTCGTTCCACTCGATCACACCGACAGGGTCTGGATATATATACCCACGGGCTGAACCTTGGAAAGTTTACCGAATCTATTTGCCCACGCCTATCCAGCTCTGCTGACTCGAGGTCTCCGGACCATCCTCCCATCGCTAGCGACCCCCTGCCGTTGGTATCCGCCGCCGTCAATGGGAATCTCCGCCGCCGTTGTCGCCATAGCAAACTCATCACCGAGTTCGGGTATGAGTTTGACCCTTTGTGTATTCTCAATCTGATTCTTAGCACAAAGTCAATGTCATGTTTCTTGCCACGTCTGAGATCATCATATCCCGTGAAAACTCTCTTTAGATTAGATTTGATTCAAAATTTTAGGGTTAGGTTTCCGTCGAACTCATCTCAGACCGACCGAGTTGTAGAAATTGGTCTCACTGATTTGGCTTAGGCCATTGCACTTGTAACGTTCGGTCTGACCAAAACTTACAAATCGGTGTGATCGAGTTCAACTCTTAGTGAAACCCTAGCAATCTCAGAGTCACCGAACTGTGTCTTGGTCTGACCGATTTAACCAGTTTAGGCTGTCAAAGTTGCTTCGGTGTCACCAAGTTTAACAAATCGATAGCTCCGAAATGCTTTCTGTAGAAACCTAAAACTAAGTTTTTGACTCAATTGTCTTGCAAAATCTCCGCACTTTGTGATGCTCATCCACTCTACCTCAACTATATCTATTCACAGGGTCAGCTTGCAGTTTAAGATATGTCTGAGGGCAGTGACAGTCAGAACAGGTCAGTGGAGCAGGCAGAACTGAGTGAGGGCTCTAGTCCCTCCAATAGCAGCTACTATGAGAACAGTAGAAGCACTCCAAGCAATTTGCCAAAGGCTGCCACCAAGACAAGGAAGAAGAAAAATTCTGATAGCGAGGATGAAGACTTTGTGGCTCATGAGAAGGTCACTTCAAAGAAACATCCCATGAGGAAGGAGGAAACTGCTAGAGTTATCAAGCCTAGTCTGAACAAGAAGGCCCCTGCCAAGAGAGCTCCAATGTCAAAGGCCAGAGCTTCCACAAAAGAAACCATGGTGTTTACTCTTGAAACAAGAGATGATGAGCCATCAGGAACCAAGAAAGAGCTAGGGAGACTACTGCCAGAGTGATTGGCAAGCCATCTATGAGAGATGATGATGATGCTGATGAGCCTGTTGCACCTGCTACAAAGACTCAGAAGTTGATGGGGTGCCATCAAAGACAGGGCTGCTCCATCCAAGCCCAAAGCTGCCCCCAAAGCTTCAGCACCCAAGAGATCTACCAGAGACATTCATGTAGCTGAGAAGAACAAGGCCCCAGTGACAGATTTTCCAGAGGAAGAGCAAGATCAAGAAGAAGAATCCTCAGATGATGATGAGTCCATGATGCTCAGGAAGCTTAAGCAAAAAAATCATGATCATAATGATGTGCATCTTGTAGCAGAAAACATGAAACTGGGAAAGGATGCAGGTCTGAGACATTGGAGACAGACTGATCCATATGCTACCAGAAGAAAAACTGCTGTGGACTATAGATTTCACACCAAGGAACATCAGGACTTCTATGAGACAGTCTTGTTGGACAAGAAGCCCATTGTTTGTGACATGAAGTGGATTGACTGGAAATACATCGACAAGCATGTTGATTTCTTTCTAGGTGTGCATGAAAGCTTCAGGCAGAATGAAGTTGACAAATTTGTTGGGAAGAAACTGACCAGATGGAACGATGAGATGATCATGCAATTCTACTCCACTGCTCATTTCTATCTAGATGGTAGAATTGTATGGATGACTAAAGGAACAAGGTACCAATCAACTGTTGCTGAATGGGCAAGTTTGATCAATGCCCCCAAGGAGGATGACAATGATACATATGTGTATGCCAAGCCTAGGAAGGATCATGACTCTATGGCAAACATGTACAAGCCAATTACTGACAAAGACTTGAAGACTCACAAGTTTGGCTCCATATATCATCTGATGTCTGGACTGACCACCGTCAACACCATATTGAGGCACAACTTGTTGCCCAAGTCAGGAGATCATAGAATGATCCGAGGTCACTCCATTAACTTGCTCCACATGTTTGATGTTCCACAAAAGTTCAAGGTCATGATCCTGATTGTGGAGACAATCAAGAGGACAGCAGCAGACCAGAAGAGGTCTTGTGGATATGCCCTCATATTCATATGCTTATCAACTCCAGGTTGGAAAAAGGGACATATCTGCTTGACAAGAGGCATCCACCTCTTAGGCCAGAATTTGAGGAGAATGAAGTTGTCATGGATGCATCCCATCCTACTTCTGTTGAAGGCCAAGAGAAGATTGCACAAGCAAAGGCATCCAATCTAGCAAGTGCTTCTGGAGCTCCCAAGACCAAGCAAGATCAGCTCAGTTACCTGTTTGATGCCACTCTGAGGATTGAGAAGAATTTGGCCAACTTGACTCAGAATCAAGCAAGCCTTGAGAGGATCACTGAGACTAAGTTCTATGATCTAGATGTGAAGGTCACAGAGATCCAGACTACTGTGGAGAAACTCAAGGAAGATGCTGAGGACAGAGACACAACCAATGTTTTTCAAAGAGTCTTGAGAGGACCAAGATCTTCAGCTGTGCTAGTTGTTGAGCCTAGGTCTACACTTTCAGCTCCTGCAACCACTGCCACGGTTGTTCCTCCAGCATCAACACCTCCAGTTCCACAGACTTCATCGGAAGCTTTTGCAGATGCTTTTATCTCCATGCCATCTACGTACACCGGAGCCACCAGCGAGAAGACTTCTTCAGCAGCTCCCGGAGATCGTGCCTAGAGTGTCATATAGCACTATGCATTTTCGAGCTTTTTGGTAACTTGTTGCCAAAGGGGGGAGAAAGTGTATAGATCATTAGGCTTCGAGAGACAGTGGCTTGCTTCTCTTTGTTTGTTTTTGCTTGCTACTTCACTCGATTGTTTGGTTATTGCTACAATTTGCTTATGTGTGTGAGATACTTTTTGTGCTTGATCATATCATACTATGCTTAATGTGTGTCTATTTGATTGTGTATGATCATTCACTTGTTATTTTGGTGATGAGTGCTTATTGCTTAAGTCTTATCATTTTGAGCGCTCCACCAAGATGTATGTGACATGGAAGAGTAACCCATGATCCTAATCGACTGTGCCTTTGCATTCAAAAGCAAATCTTAAATAATGCACAAATTTAGGGGGAGCTCTTTCTTATCACATACTTCACAAAGCGACGATATATTTCATTCTTATTATCATTTGTCAAAGCTTTGATCTATATGTGGTCATCAATTACCAAAAAGGGGGAGACTGAAAGTGCAACTAACCCCCGCGTGGTTTTGGTAATTAATAACAACATATAGCTCATTGAACTAATATCCTTTCAATATAAATATTTCACGAAATTCAATGGTTGGCATGGCACGCATTAGAAATGTGGCCCCCTCAAAATGCTAAGGACAAAGATTGGCAAAAGCTCAAGACTCTACATTTTCATTATATTTATCCAATATCACATTGAGTCCATAGGAAAAGCCAATACAATTAAAAGGGGATAAGGTGTTACTTAATGGTCTACATGCTCAAGTGCTTAGTAATATGCTCCAAATCCCTCAACCACTTTCTCATTTCCACACATGTCCCAAACCAAAAAGTCAAACTTGGCCCCACTGATTTGATCTATCCGGCACCACCGAGTTCACTTGACATAGCCACTGCCACAAACCCTAATCAGCTCGGTCTCACCGATAGGGATCTCGGTCTCACCGAGATGGGAATGCAAACTCTTTGTTTCCTCTTCGTAACGTTTCAGTCTAACCGAGATGAGAGAATCGGTCACATCGAGTTGGCATTGCAAACTCTCTATTTCCTCTTCGTAACGTTTCGGTCTAACTGAGATGAGCGAATTGGTCCCACCGAGTTTGCCTGACCAACACTCTCTTAGCCTATTACCAGAATCGGTCTCACCGAGTTTGCATAATTGGTCAAACTGAGTTGAGGTTTTGCCCTAACCCTAACGCATCGGTCTCACCGAGTTGATACTGTCGGTCCCACTGAAATGTCTAACGTTCACATTTTGAACTGCTTCGGTCTGACCGAGTTTGTTTATTTGGTTCGACCGAGTTGGGTCAAATGTGTGTGGAGGCTATATATACCCCTCCACCCCTTCTCCATCAGAGAGACCCATCAGAACGTGCCTACACTTCCACTATTCATTTTCTGAGAGAGAACCACCTGCTCATGTGTTGAGACCAAGATATTCCAATCCAACCACAAGAATGTTGATCTCTAGCCTTCCCCAAGTTGCTTTCCACTCAAATCTTCTTTCCACCATATTCAAATCTATGGGAGATAGTTGAGTGTTGGGGAGACTATCACTTGAAGCACAAGAGTAAGGAGTTCATCATCAACACACCATTTATTACCTTTTGGAGAGTGGTGTCTCCTAGATTGGTTAGGTGTCACATGGGAGCCTCCGACAAGATTGTGGAGTTGAACCAAGGAGTTTGTAAGGGCAAGGAGATCACCTACTTTGTGAAGATCTACCCTAGTGAGGCAAGTCCTTCGTGGGCGATGACCATGGTGGGATAGACAAGGTTGCTTCTTCATGGACCCTTCGTGGGTGGAGCCCTGAGTGGACTCGCACAGCCGTTACCCTTCGTGGGTTGAAGTCTCCATCAACGTGGATGTACGATAGCACCACCTATCGGAACCACGCCAAAAACATTTGTGTCTCCAATTGCGTTTGCACTCTCCTACCCCTCCCTTTACCTTCATATGCAATGCTTTACTTTCCGCTTCCACAACTCTGGAATTGCATGTGTAGGAAGATTGCTTGACTTGAGCTAATTTGCTAAAAATTGTCAAAACTTACAATTTGCAAAAGGCTAAGTTTTTATTTGGTCTAGTCTAATCACCCCCCCCCCCTCTAGACATACTTTCAATACTACATAGAT
>LR738715.1:570300718-570376898 GCA_902687465.1 Secale cereale
CCCCCGGCTGTCCTTCGGGCGCATGGTAGTTTCTGGAACGCTGATTTTTTATATAATTTTTCTGGATTTTTCCTGGCAGTTCTCGTAATGTGAAAACCTGAAATACAAAAACAGCCGAAAACAGAAACTGGCACTGGGGTGCACTGAGTTAATAGGTTAGTCCAAATATGATCAAAAGTGTATGGAAGTGTATAAATATCATAGCAATATCACCCAAAAGAGGCATGGAGCAAGCAGAAATTATAGATACGTTTTGGACGTATCAGTATGCACCGTTGCGACAGTTCATCGTGCTGAGACACCACGCGATGATCGGGTGTGATAAGCTCTACGTTCACATACAACTGGTGCAAGACAGTTTTGCACATGCGGAATACTCAGGTTAAACTTGACGAGCCTAGCATGTACAGACATGGCTTCGGAACACTTGAGACCGAAAGGTCGAACGTGAATCATGTAGTAGATATGATCAACATAGATATGTTCACCATTGAAGACTACTCCATCTCACGTGATGATCGCACATGGTTTAGTTGATTTGGATCACGTATCATTTGGATGACTTGACAGATGTCAATCTAAGTGGGAGTTCTTAAGTAATATGATTAATTGAACTGAATTTATCATGAACTTGGTCCTGATAGTATTTGCAAATTATGTTGTAGATCAATAGCTTGCGATGTAGCTCCCCGTTTACTTTTGATATGTTCCTCGACCAAAATAAAGTTGAAAGATGATAGTAGCAACGATGCGGACTGAATCCATGATCTAAGGATTATCCTCATTTGATGCACAAAAGAATTATGTCCTTGATGCACCGCTAGGTGACAGACCTATTGCAGGAGTAGATGCAGATGTTATGAACGTTTGGCAAGCTCGATATGATGACTACTTGATAGTTTAGTGCGCCATGCTTTACGGCTTAGAATCAGGGCACCAAAGACGTTTTGAACGCCATGGAACATACGAGATGTTCCGAGAGCTGAAATTGGTATTTCAGACTCATGCCCATGTCGAGAGGTATGAGACCTCTGACAAGTACTTTGCCTATAAGATGGAGGAGAATATAACTTAGCTAGTGGCATATGCTCAGAATGTCTAGGTACTACAATCACTTGAATCAAGTGGGATTTAATCTTCTAGATAAGATAGTGATTGACAGAGTTCTCTAGTCACTATCACCAAGCTATTAAAAACTTTGTGACGAACTATAATATGCAAGGGATGGTGAAAATGGTTCCTGAGCTCTTCGCGATGCTGAAATCGGTGAAGGTAGAAATCAAGAAAAAGCATCAAGTGTTGATGGTTAACAAGACCACTAGTTTCAAGAAAAAGGGCAAGAGAAAGAAAGGGAACTTCAAGAAGAATGACAAGCAAGTTGTCACTCCCGAGAAGAAGTCCAGAGCTAGACCGAAGCCTGAAACCAAGTTCTTTTACTGCAAAGGAAATGGTCACTGGAAGCGGAACTACCCGAAATATTTGGCGGATGCGAAGGATGGCAAAGTGAACAAAGGTATACTTGATATACATGTTATTGATGTGTATACTTGTTCGGTTTCTAAGATTAGTAACTCGAAAAGGAGTTATAGAATAAGCGGAGACTAGTTGAGGGTGAGGTGACGATGTGTATTGGAAGTAGTTCCAAGATTGATATGATCATCCTCGCACACTCCCTATACTTTAGGATTAGTGTTGAACCTAAATAAATGTTATTTAGTGTTTGTGTTGAGCATGAACAAGATAGGATCGTGTTTATTGCAATACGGTTATTCATTTAAAACAGAGAATAATTGTTATTCTGTTTACATGAATAACCTTCTGTGGTCATACACCCAAGGTGAATGGTTTATTGAATCTCGATCGTAGTAATACACATATTCATAATATTGAAGCCAAAAGATGCAGAATTGATAATGATAGTGCAACATACTTGTGGCACTGCCGTTTAGGTCATATTGGTGTAAAGCGCATGAAGAAACTCCATGTTGATGGGCTTTTGTAATCACTTGATTATGAATCATTTGATACTTGCGAACCATGCCTCATGGGCAAGATGACTAAAACTCCGTTCTCCAGAACAATGGAGCAAGCTAATGACTTAATGGAAATAATACATACCGATGTATGTGGTCCGATGAGTGTTGAGGCTCGCGACGGGTATCATTATTTTCTAACCTTCACAGATGATTTGAGCAGATATGGGTATATCTACTTAATGAAAGATAAGTTTGGAACATTTGAAAAGTTCAAAGAATTTCAGAGTGAAGTGGAGAATCGTCGTTATAAGAAAATAAAGTTTCTACGATCTGATCGCGGATGCAAATATTTGAGTTACGAGTTTGGCCTTCATTTAAAACAATGTGGAATAGTTTCACAACTCACGCCACCTGGAACAACACAACGTAATGGTGTGTCCGGACGTCGTAACCGTACTTTATTAGATATGGTACGATCTATGATGTCTCTTACCAATTTACCACTATCGTTTTGGGGTTATGCATTAGAGACAGCTGCATTCATGTTAAATAGGGCACCGTCTAAATCCTTTGAGACAACACCCTACGAACTATGGTTTGGCAAGAAACCTAAGTTGTCGTTTCTTAAAGTTTGGGGTTACGATGCTTATGTGAAAAAGCTTCAGCCTGATAAGCTCGAACCCAAATCAGAGAAGTGTGTCTTCATAGGATACCCAAAAGAAACCGTTGGGTGCACCTTCTATCACAGATCTGAAGGCAAGATCTTTGTTGCTAAGAATGGATCCTTTCTAGAGAAGGAGTTTCTCTCAAAATAAGTGAGTGGGAGGAAAGTAGAACTTGATGAGGTAATTGTACCTTCTCTCGGATTGGAAAGTATCTCATCACATAAAACCATTCATGTGAGCATACACCAACTAGTGAGGAAGCTAATGATGATGATCATGAAACTTTGGATCAAGTTACTACCGATCCTCGTAGGTCAACTAGAGCACGTACCGCACGAGAATGGTACGGTAATCCTGTTCTGGAAGTCATGTTACTGGACCATGACAAACCTACAAACTATGTGGAAGCGATGATGCGCCCAGATTCCGCAAAATTGCTTGAGGCCATGAAATCTGAGATAGGATCCATGTATGAGAACAAAGTGTGGACTTTGGTGGACTTGCCCGATGATCGGCGAGCCATAGAGAATAAATGGATCTTCAAGAGGAAGACAGACGCTGATGGTAATATCACTGTCTACAAAGCTCGACTTGTTGTGGAAGTTTTTGGACGAGTTCAAGGTGTTGTCTACGATGAGATTTTCTCACTTGTAGCGATGCTTAAGTCTGTCTAAATCGTGTTAGAAATTGTCATATTTTATGAAATCTGGCAAATGGATGTTAAAACTGCATTCCTTCAATGGATTTCTTAAAGAAGAGTTGTATATGATGCAACCAGAAGGTTTTGTCAATCCTAAAGGTGCTAACAAAGTGTGCAAACTCCAACGATCTATCTATGGACTGGTGCAAGCATCTCGGAGTTGAAATATATGCTTTGATGAGGTGATCAAAGCATATGGTTTTATACAGACTTATGGTGAAGCCTGTATTTACAAGAAAGTGAGTGGTAGCTCTGTAGCATTTCTGATATTATATGTGGATGACATATTGTTGATTGGAAATGATATAGAATTTCTAGATAGCATAAAAGGATACTAGAATGAGAATTTTTCAATAAAATACCTTGGTAAAGCTACTTATGTATTGGGCGTCAAGATCTATAGAGATGATCGAGACGCTTAATAAGACTTTCACAAAGCACATACCTTGACAACATTGTGAAGGGGTTCAAATTGGATCAGTCAAAGAAGGATTTCTTGCCTGTATTGTAAGGTGTAAAGTTGAGTAAAGTCTCAAAACCTGACCATGACAGAAGATAAAGAGAGAATGAAAGTCATTCCCTATGCCTCAGCCATAGGTTCTATAAAGTATGACATGATGTGTACCAAACCTATTATGTACCTTGCCATTAGTTTGACAAGGAGGTACAATAGTGATCCAGGAGTACATCACTAGACAGCGGTCAAAATTATCCTGAGAGGACTAAGGAAATATTTCTCGGTTATGGAGGTGATAAAGAGTTCGTCGTAAAGAGTTACGTCGATGCAAGCTTTTACACCGATCCAGATGGCTCTGAGTCTCAATCTAGATATATATTGAAAGTGGGAGCAATTAGCTAGAGTAGCTCCATGCAAATCATTGTATACATAGAAATTTGCGAAATACATACGGATATGAATGTGACAGAACCGTTGACTAAACTTCTCTCACAAAGCAAAACATGATCACACCTTAGTACTCCTTGGGTGTTAACCACATGGCGATGTGAACTAGATTATTGACTCTAGTAAACCCTTTCGGTGTTGGTCACATGGCGATGTGAACTATGGGTGTTTATCACATGACGATGTGAACTATCGGTGTAAAATCACATGGCGATGTGAACTAGATTATTGACTCTAGTGCAAGTGGGAGACTGAAGGAAATGTGCCCTAGAGGCAATAATAAAGTTGTTATTTTATATTTACTTATATCATGATAAATGTTTATTATTCATGCTAGAATTTTATTAATCGGAAACTTGATACATGTGTGGATACATAGACAAAACACCGTCTCCCTAGTAAGCCTCTACTAGACTAGCTCATTAATCAAAGATGGTTAAGTTTCTTAACCATGGACATGTGTTGTCATTTGGTGAACGGGATCACATCATTAGGAGAATGATGTGATGGATAAGACCCATCCCTTAGCTTAGCATATTGATCATTCAGTTTTATTGATATTGCTTTCTTCGTGTCAAATACATATTCCTCCGACTATGAGATTATGCAACTCCCGGATACCAGAGGAACGCCTTGTGTGCTATCAAACGTCACAATGTAACTAGGTGATTATAAAGATGCTCTACATGTATCTTCGAATGTGTTTATTGGGTTGGCATCGATCAAGATTAGGATTTGTCACTCCGAGTATAGGAGAGGTATCTTTGGGTCCTCTCGGTAATGCACATCATAAGAAGCCTTGCAAGCAATGTTAATAATGAGTTAGTTGCGGGATGATGCATTACGGAACGAGTAAAGAGACTTGCTGGTAACGAGATTGAACTAGGTATGAAGATACCAACGATCGAATCTCGGGCAAGTAACATACCGATGACAAAGGGAATAACGTATGTTGTCATTACTGTACGATCGATTAAGATCTTCATAGAATATGTGGAAACTAATATGAGCATCCAGGTTCCGTTGTTGGTTATTGACCGGAGAGGTGGCTTGGTCATGTCTACATAGTTCTCGAACCCGTAGGTTCCGCACGCTTAATGTTCGATGATGATTTGTATTATATGAGTTATGTGATTTGGTGACCGAAAGTTGTTCGGAGTCCCGGATGAGATCACAGACATGACGAGGAGTCTCGAAATGGTCGATAGGTAAAGATTAATATATTGGATGATAGTATTCACACCGGAAGTGTTCCAGAATGTATCGGGTACATATCGGAGTACCGTGGGGGTTACACGAATTCCCTGGGGGAAGATATGGGCCACATGGGCCTTAGGAGGGAGCACACCAGCCCACAGAGGGGTGGCGCCCCCCGCCCCCAAGGAAGGAGGCCGAATAGGATTAGGAGGAGGGGGCGGCGCCCCCCTCTTTCACCCCCTCTCTTCCCCTCTTTCCCCTTCCAGTAAAAGGAAAGGGTGGTGAATCCTACTAGGAGCCCAAGTAGGATTCCTCCTACTTGGGCGCGCCTAGGGCTGGCTCCCTCCCCCTCCATCCTTTATATACGTGGGGAGGGGGTGCCTAGAACATACATCAATTGTTCCAAGCGTGTGCGGCGCTCCCCCCTCCACAGTTTACACCTCTGGTCATATTCATGTAGTGCTTAGGTGAAGCCCTACGTGGATCACTTCACCATCACCGTCACCACGCCGTTGTGCTGACAGAACTCTCCCTCGACACTTTGCTAGATCAAGAGTTCGAGGGACGTCATCAAGCTGAACGTGTGCAGAACTCGGAGGTGTCGTACGTTCGGTGCTTGATCGGTCGGAACGAGAAGAAGTTCGACTACATCAACCGCGTTAACAAACGCTTCCGCTTTCGGTCTACGAGGGTACGGACACACTTTCCCCCTCTCCTTGCTATGCATCTCCTAGATAGATGTTGCGCGAGCATAGGAATTATTTTTTGAAATTGCATGCTATGTTTCCCAACAAGGGGGCGCGCCCTACTCCCCAGGGCGCGATCTCCACCCTTGTGGACACTTCGTAGATCCCCTGGCGTGTACTCCAAGTCCGTTGGATGTCTTCTGGTCCAAGAAAAATCCTCGTAAAGTTTTGTTCCGTTTGGACTCCGTTTGATATTCCATTTTCTACGAAACTCAAAAACAAGGAAAAAACAGAAACTAGCACTGGGCTCTAGGTTAATAGGTTAGTCCCAAAAATAATATAAAATAGCATATTAATGCATACAAAACATGCAAAACAGATTATATAATAGCATGGAACAATAAAAAATTATAGATACGTTGGAGACATATCAATAGGTTAGGAGAGTCCAGCAAAGAAATCGAAGATGTTTGGGGATGTTCGGTTTTGATCCAGAACCATCGGTCACGATTGTCCAGTTCGAGGCGGGGGAGTTTCAAACGCGCACACGTGGTGGGTCTGTGCATTGTGTAGAGAGACTCCGGCTTATGCTAGAGGGAAATCGAAGATCCACGTTGCAGGTGTGGTTGGTCTTGGAACGGTCAATGAAAACATCGAGGAGAAGCGGCAACTATGATCGGATGCAAGTTTTAAAAATGACGACAACGAGTGCCGATGCAATGCAAATGATGTGATCATGAATGCAACAAACAAATAAATCACACTGTGCCAACGAAAATAAATGGAAGGCATCTGAAGCATTGGTCTCGGGGCGTCACATCAATCTCCCCCTTTTTGGTAATTTATGGCAACATACATCGAAGCTTCAAATAAAAGTGTAACAAGAAATGCATGAGAGCTTTGAGAAACATGTAATACATAAGCTCCCCTACAAGTGTGGAGCCTTTTCAAGGGCAACAACTTTTGGAGTGCTTATGCACAGTGGGAAGGATTCTTAATCATGTTACATGTATCTTGGATACATGCATCAAAGCAATGATGATTATGAAATACCTTCATGTTCATGACTTCTTCTTGCAAATAATATGTGCAATAAGCAAGAGATCAACATGTACATGAACTTGATGCATATATCTACCTTGATATACTTGAGCACTTTCTGGAAGAAACTAGCTTGAGAAAACAAGGTTAGATAACACCAGGAAGTTCTTCAAAAGAAAAAGAACAAGGACATCAAGAATGCCAAGATTGGATGACATGTATAGGATATAACATCACTAGGTGAGTACTTCCTTAAGAGCAAACATGTCCCCAAAGGTTACTCAAAGATTTGCAATAGAGTTCCAAGGATTTTTCTCGCCTAAACTTGAGCTTCCTCTCCCTATGAAACTTTAGAATTTTATATTGGGAGTAGGTAGAGTGAGACAAAATCAGAGCAAAAGGATCATATAAAATGATCACCAAATATATGCTCCTCCCCTCTTAGAAACATATAGGATTCTTTCCTCTTATAAAGTGCATCTCTCTCGATGAGCTTTGATGTGCTTCTCTCCCTCCCCTTTGACATCAGTTTCCAAGAAGGGTTGAGTTTCAAGGTTGGTGAAAAATAGGTGTGCTCCTTGAGAGGCACAACTAGATGATATTGGTCTTTAGACGCAATCAGAGGGTAATGAAATAAGGAAAAATAATTTTGGAAAAATATTTCTTTAAGTGATAAAGTCGGTGGCTTCGAGAGAATTCCAATTGGGTGAGTCCAGAAATGCAAAATAGCACATATTGATCACATTGGTGGAACCGGTGTGTTTCGGATCGGTGAAATCGAGTTTACCACCACTACTAGAAACTACAATTTACCTAGGGCCATATCCCCTAGGTGAAATGCAAAAAACCACAGGTACATGCTTTACCTAGGGCCAATACATCGTTGCAATGCCTCACCCGGATGTCCTCTTCCACACATGGGGGGCTAACACCTTGTCGGATGCTCCCTCCTCCTACCGAGGTGTCTCCTCCCTGTTATTGCTGACTGCTTAGCTCCTCTAGTGGCATCACAACAGTTGTGTCTTCGATGACACGACCCCTTCCAGTGTGCTCGATGCTCTCACTCGTTAATGACGAGTCTTGTTTATGGGACAACATCCTCCTCGAGTAGTAGTCATATTGTGTGGCCTATCTAACTATATCCAACAGCTAGGATCAATGAACAAACCTAATCACATGTCATTCTTGGTGATGTCTAGTGAGATCTTTGCAAAAAGACATTAGGAGATGGTAAGAAGATGATGATCCAAAATAACTTAATGAGCACTCCCTCCATCCCATATATAAGTGTATTGATTTACAACATCTACAACCAAGCGCCTCAAACCCTCCTCATATGCCCTGGCGGGTGATGGCTTCTCGCCCCTCGTTGGTTACCCCAAGTGGAAGGTTTGAGATGCAGTATAGCGGAAGTTTTCCCTTGGCAATACCAAGGATCGATTTCCCTGAGACTCCCAGTTTCAACAAGAAGGTGTCAACTGCTAACGGCGCTAGATATATTAGCAATCAACGTGGACCTACACACAGATACAAATAACTTTGCTCCCAACGAGTACAGAGAGGTTGTCAATCTCTCCGGCCTTGTAGTTTACAAAGGATCAAACGCAAGTGATAATAGTGATAGGTAATGCTGCAATAGTAAGTAAAAGCGTAAAGTAAATAGTGGATGTGATCGATGATGGTAATATGGACCGGGGTCCCATGATGTTCACTAGTGATGTTTCTCTCCCAAAAGACGATAAAACAGCCATGTGAGGTAAACGAATTACAGCTGGGCAATTAACAGAATTATGTGCGCAAACCAATGCTAATTATATTGCAAGAAAGGTAGAGGTTCAAAGCATGGGCAGTACGCCAAGGTAAGTAGACCAAAATCCATCAATATCTACTACTAATCATCCACCTTGAGATATCTATCCAGAACATCTCGCTGGTATTAAGTTGCGAGTCCCACCCATAGTGTAAACTCAAAGCAACAGACAACTGCATTAAAAGAACTTTGCGTAAAGTAAACAATCCTTGCACCCGCGGGCACAAGCACCGTTGTTTTCCCCCTTGTGGCAACAGCACATCCCCTAGACTCATGTTTCTGTCACTCAAGCTAGTCATCGAGGGGCATGAACCCACAATCAAGCATAACGTTCCCTCTTGGAGTCACTACCTACTACTTGGCCAAAGCAATAAATAACAACGGGGAACATGCAAGAATTACTTACGAACATAAATATAAAAGAGGTAGATCAAATATATTACTCAAACACAATCTGAACATAATCTCACAATCCATCGGATCCCAGCAAACTCATCATAGCAACAACATAAGGATTACATATGTGCCTCGATCATGTAGGGCAGCTCACGAGGACTAATTAGTGAAGCACAAGAACGGGAGGAGAACATCACATAGCTACAGGTCATGGACTCATGGTCCAAGGGAGACTACTCACAACTCATCCGAGAGGCGTCCATGGTGGTGGAGAAGCTCCCGGTGGTGATCCTCCCCTCCGGCAGGGTGCCGGGAAGAGTTCTCATGGTGCTCCCGATCTTGGAAGCGGCGGCGGCGGCGGAACAGAGATGAGATCGCGAAAAAGGGTTCCCGTCTCGAGGGTTTCGGGACGCGATATAAATATATGCCAAAGGGGGGCATCAGCGGAGGCTCGGGGGGCCCAGGCGCCCCCCCCCCCCCAGCGCGGCCAGGGGGGCCCGCGCCACCAGGGCGCCTGGAGCCCTGGTGGCCCCCCTCCGACTGTACTTTGGCAGCTGGGAAGCTTCTAGAACGCTGATTTTTTATATAATTTTTCTGGAATTTTTCGGGCAGTTCTCGTAACGTGAAAACCTGAAATACAAAAACAGCAGAAAACATAAACTGGCACTGGGGTGCATTGAGTTAATAGGTTAGTCCAAATATGATCAAAAGTGTATGGAAGTGTATAAATATCATAGCAATATCACCCAAAAGAGGTATGGAGCAAGCAGAAATTATAGATACGTTTTGGACGTATCAACATCTCCAATCTTAATTCCTGCTCGTCCTCGAGTAGGTAAATGATAACAAGAATAATTTCTGTGGTGACATGCTATTAACCATATAAGGATTTTTCATAGTCATATGACAAAAGCTTACTGAGACAATGAATCTGTAGTAATTAAGTTACCTCATGAGAAAATCACAAAGAACTGAAAGTTTTACAACATGGTATTGAAACATCAAATAGATTTGTAATGAGCATGGTGTGCAAACATGATAAAGTGATATCTCGCTTGCCCCCTTTAGTGAAGCAAAACATAAATGCAGGGGCACCTCCAAGGTTTAAGTGATGACTAGATACAATGATTTCAAAATAAATGATATCATAATCATGCAAAAGACAATGCTACTTTGGGACAATGCACATTACACTCAGAATGACAATCATGCTCTCAGCAGTTGGTGCTTTAAAAGAAGGTGGAGACCCTTGAACCGTGGCTTTTGTTGGGAAGGTTGAAAACCTGTAGTCGGAAACAAAGATAAAGCATGTACCAGAGCTCTTGGTTTTAAAAAATAGAGGTAATAATTATTTTTCTCTTCTTAGATCATGCATGTTTCGTCAACGAATGCTAGCAGATAACTCAATTACTTTTTGAGATGGACAAGTTTCGAGGAATGGCTCCCGAATGAGGACGATCACATCCTCTTAATCTCCTTTGTTTATCACTGCCAAAGTTTTCTGATTTCTCATGAACAAAGCGTGAAGGAGGGTTTGTTTGTTATATTAATTTTGAGCCGGGCGCACTCAATGCCAGTTCCTTCTCGTGTTATGGGTTTGCACATTATACATGCAATCCCGGGGTGAAGCTTGTCCAACTTAAAAAGATCATGAATTAACTACTACTTCCTCATGGACTTAAAACAGAGGCACAAAATAGGAATGCATTTTTTCTTTTTCTTTGTATAATTTCGAGATGGTACATGAAAGTCTCCGTTAGGAATGGCAGGTAAATACCATGTAGGAAGGTATGGTGGACTCATATGGCATAACTGGTTTAAAGGAATTTGGATGCACAAGCAGTCAGTCCGCTTAGTACAGGTGGAGGTTAGCAAAAGACTGGGAGCGACCAACTAAGAGAGCAATGCCGGTCATAATCATGCAGAGCGACAAAGCAACATTGAATCAGGCATGATAGTTATATCGCTACTCAGAAATAAAAGATCATCAAGGCTTGACAGACTTTCTTTACAGTCTTAAATATGCGTGAGCATACGCCAAGTCAATCAAAATAAATTCTTGAAGGAAGATATTACTAAACCATACCACATCATAGGCAAACAAATCATGTTGGTACTCCAATAACACATTGGAAACCCTTCAGCTATTTGAGACTAACCATAAGAAAACATGAACTACTAAGCGCCATTATGCACGTAGCATTTTTATCATAGACATTTCAACCGATGCAACAGAAGCAAACTCTCTTAATAAGATAAGCATGATAACTAAAGAGAGTTCAAGCAACCAACTAAACAAAAGCTCTTTACAAAGATAAGCATGAAAACTAAGAGCGAAGCATGATAGTAGCTATTGAAAGACAAAGAACACACACAGCAAAGATAGTCGTGAAAATTCTATGTTATGTTCTAGGTAGAAGTGGAGCGTGTTTCTCTCCCACACAAAGAAATGCTGAGTTCCGACTTGTTATGAAAAGCTAAAGAAAACTAAAAAGGAAACTAAAAGCAAGACGCTCCAAGCATAGCACATAACACATGAAGTGATAAAAATATAGTGGAACGAAAGACGAACTGATAATGTTGATGGAGAAGGGGATGCACGGGGGCATCCCCAAGCTTAGACGCTTGAGTCTCCTTGAATATTTCTTGGGGGTGCATGGGGGCATCCCCAAGCTTGAGCGTTTGACACTCCTGAATCTTTTTATCATCTTCCCTCGCACACTTGAACACTCCCTTCATACATAACTCATCATAAACTGATTAGCGAGGTTAGTACCCTTAATAAAATAATTGTTCCTTGCTGGAAATAAGGATATTCTTGAAGGTCTACTGTTTCTCAAGATTGCCAAAAGGTTTTGTAAAGAAAAAGCAAGCTCTAGGTTTGCAAAATGAAGGAAAGGCAAAACAGGACAGAATCTGTGAAAAACAGAACAGCGGGTAGTAATGATTTTTTCGGGGCACTTCTGCAACTCTAATCAAAAAACTCAGAACAAACGCGCGAAAGACAATTGTATAGAGCACGCTGTCGAAAAAATTCAGACCAAAAATATGATCTGGTGATTTTATACGAATTTCTCTATCCAAGGACAGAATCTGTTTCCTGGACAACATGTCACAACTTTTGAACTTTCTTGCAATCAGAGGCTACACTTGGCACAAAACTGAAAAGTAAAGATACAATGATGATGCTACTGTAGTAACAACATCAAGACACAACAAAAGCAAAATAAAATTTTATTCATTGTGGGCTGCCTCCCAAAAGCGCTTTCTTTTATGCCTTTAAGCTAGGCATGAGACTTTAATGATGCTCTCGTAGGAATAAGAGTTGAAGAACAAAAGAGAGCATCAAGAAGCAAATACCAAACACATTTAAGCCTAACATGCTTCCTATGCTTAGGAATATTGCAATAGAATAATTCATTGAAGCACAAAGCAATAAGCATAGGAAGGCAAAACAAGTGTAGCTTCAAAACCTTCAACATAAAGAGAGGGAACTTGATATCATTGAAATATCTATAAGCATATGTTCCCTTCTCATAATAATTTTCAGTGGGATCACGAATAAACTCAACAATATAAGCATCACATAAAGCATTGTTACCATGATCCACATGCAAAAAGGTATCATTACTCTTCATATAAGCAAAATCTTTCTTATTAGGGATAGTGAGAGTAAAGCAATCATAACCATCATGGTAATCATTGTATTTAGGAGGCATATCATAATCATAATAAATTTTATCCTCAATAGTAGGTGGACTAAAAACATCATATTCATCATTGTAATCATCATGTATAGAAAGCAAAGTATCATCAAGGTAAATTTTCTCTTCAAAAGTTGGGGGACAAAAAATATCATGTTCATCAAACGTGTCATCCCCAAGCTTAGAGCTTTCCATGTCATTAGCAATATTGATATTCAAAGAAAGCATACTAATAACATCACCACCATCATGATTGTTATGCAAATAATAAAGTTCCATAGGTTTTTTAATTTTCTCTTCAAACACATCATGTCCCAAAGCAAGGTAGAGCTTATAAAGCTCTCTCATATTTTTGTTGTTTTCCATTAAGCAAAACTAGTGAAAAGACATAAAGAAAACTGAAAGGTAAACTAACAAGACTAAAAAGCAAAGGTAAAAGATAGCGTGCAACTCCCCTATCCTGAAGAGTGGAGTCCCCGGCAACGGCGCCAGAAAACTTTGCTTGATGGCTTCTCGCCCCTCGTTGGTTACCCCAAGTGGAAGGTTTGAGATGCAGTGTAGCGGAAGTTTTCCCTTGGCAATACCAAGGATCGATTTCCCTGAGACTCCCAGTTTCAACAAGAAGGTGTCAACTGCTAACGACGCCAGATATATTAGCAATCAACGTGGACCTGCACACAGATACAAATAACTTTGCTCCCAACGAGTATAGAGAGGTTGTCAATCTCTCCGGCCTTGTAGTTTACAAAGGATCAAACGCAAGTGATAATAGTGATAGGTAATGCTGCAATAGTAAATAAAAGCGTAAAGTAAATAGTGGATGTGATCGATGATGGTAATATGGACCGGTGTCCCATGATGTTCACTAGTGATGTCTCTCTCCCAAAAGATGATAAAACAGCCATGTGAGGTAAACGAATTACAGCTGGGCAATTGACAGAATTATGTGCACAAACCAATGCTAATTATATTGCAAGAAAGGTAGAGGTTCAAAGCATGGGCGGTACACCAAGGTAAGTAGACCGAAATCCATCAATATCTACTACTAATCATCCACCTTGAGATATCTATCCAGAACATCTCGCTGGTATTAAGTTGCGAGTCCCACCCATAGTGTAAACTCAAAGCAACAGACAACTGCATTAAAAGAACTTTGCGTAAAGTAAACAATCCTTGCACCCGCGGGCACAAGCACCGTTGTTTTCCCCCTTGTGGCAACATCACATCCCCTAGACTCATGTTTCTGTCACTCAAGCTAGTCATCGAGGGGCATGAACCCACAATCAAGTATAACGTTCCCTCTTGGAGTCACTACCTACTACTTGGCCAAAGCAATAAATAACAACGGGGAACATGCAAGAATTACTTACGAACATAAATATAAAAGAGGTAGATCAAATATATTACTCAAACACAATCTGAACATAATCTCACAATCCATCGGATCCCAGCAAACTCATCATAGCAACAGCATAAGGATTACATATGTGCCTCGATCATGTAGGGCAGCTCACGAGGACTAATTAGTGAAGCACAAGAACGGGAGGAGATAATCACATAGCTACTGGTCATGGACCCATGGTCCAAGGGAGACTACTCACAACTCATCCGGGAGGCGTCCATGGTGGTGGAGAAGCTCCTGGTGGTGATCCTCCCCTCTGGCAGGGTGCCGGGAAGAGTTCTCCTGGTGCTCCCGATCTTGGAAGCGGCGGCGGCGGCGGAACAGAGATGAGATCGCGAAAAAGGGTTCCCGTCTCGAGGGTTTCGGGACACGATATAAATATATGCCAAAGGGGGGCATCAGCGGAGGCTCGGGGGGCCCAGGCGCCCCCCGGCGCGGCCAGGGGGGGCCCGCGCCACCAGGGCGCCTGGAGCCCTGGTGGCCCCCCTCCGGCTGTACTTTGGCAGCTGGGAAGCTTCTGGAACGCTGATTTTTTATATAATTTTTCTGGAATTTTTCGGGCAGTTCTCGTAACGTGAAAACCTGAAATACAAAAACAGCAGAAAACAGAAACTGGCACTGGGGTACACTGAGTTAATAGGTTAGTCCAAATATGATCAAAAGTGTATGGAAGTGTATAAATATCATAGCAATATCACCCAAAAGAGGCATGGAGCAAGCAGAAATTATAGATACGTTTTGGACGTATCAGCGGGCCGCCCCGTCACTGATCGGTAACGAAATTTCAACCCACACGAGCTCCTTAAAAGGGCCTCAAATGCTCGGGCTGATCGGCATCCCTCGTATCCAACCCGAATATGGCGAGGATATGAGACCCGATAGCCCGACCCCACTGCAAATTGCACCAAATCCACCAAACCCTTCCTCCTCCTCCTCCTCCCCCCACTGTCTTCCAACCTTTCCCGTGCCAGATCCCCCACAGTCATCCATCCTTTCTCCCCATCATCACCACCAGTCCCGATCCTCTTTCAAAGATGTCGTCCAGCTTGTCCCCGACCACCGCGACGAAGAAGCAGTCCGCCTCATCCATCAGTGTCCCTTCACCGGCCCCGTCTTGCAAGGTGGAGAGTGTCGCCCGGAAGTTGCAGCGACGCCGGCAGCGAGAGAGGGAGGCGGCGTCATCGTTAGAGGGAGGTTCACACATGGTTGAGCTATTGTCTCCCCCGACGCGCCTGGAACCTGATACGTCCATTTTGCATCATGCTTTTATACTGATATTTGTTGCATTATGGGTTGTTATTACACATTATGTCACAATACTTATGCCTTTTCTCTCTTATTTTACAAGGTTTACATGAAGAGGGAGAATATCGGCAGCTGGAATTCTAGGCTGAAAAAGGAGCAAATATTAGAGACCTATTTTGCACAACTCAAAAAGTCCTGAAACTCCACGAAAGTTAGTTTTGGAATATATAAAAAATGTCGTACGAAGAAAGCACCAGAGGGGGGCCACCCATCATCCACGGGGGTGGGGGGCGCGCCCCTGCCTCGTGGGCCGCCTGGCAGCCCCCGATGCCCATCTTCTGGCATAAGGTGTCTTCTTCCTTGGAAAAAATTAGAAGGAAGCTTTCGGGACGAAGCGCCGACGTCTCGAGGCGGAACCTTGGCGGAACCAATCTAGGGCTCCAGCAGAGCTGTTCTGCTGGGGAAACATCCCTCCGGGAGGGGGAAATCGTCAGTTCGTCACCATCGTCATCACCATCGATCCTCTCATCGTGAGGGGGTCAATCTCCATCAACATCTTCACCAGCACCATCTCCTCTCAAACCCTAGTTCATCTCTTGTATCCAATCTTTGTCTCAAAACCTCAGATTGGTACCTATGGGTTGCTAGTAGTGTTGATTACTCCTTGTAGTTGATGCTAGTTGGTTTATTCGGTGGAAGATCATATGTTCAGATCCATTATGCATATTAATATCCCTCTGATTATGAACATGAATATGATTTGTGAGTAGTTACGTTTGTTCCTGAGGACATGGGATAAGTCTTGCTATAAGTAGTCATGTGAATTTGGTATTCGTTCGATATTTTGATGAGATGTATGTTGTCTTTCCTCTAGTGGTGTCATGTGAATGTCGACTACATGACACTTCACCATTGTTTGGGCCTAGAGGAAGGCATTGGGAAGTAATAAGTAGATGATGGGTTGCTAGAGTGATAGAAGCTTAAACCCTAGTTTATGCGTTGCTTCGTAAGGGGCTGATTTGGATCCATACGTTTCATGTTATGGTTAGGTTTACCTTAATACTTCTTTTGTAGTTGCGGATTCTTGCAATAGAGGTTAATCATAAGTGGGATGCTTGTACAAGGAAGGGCAGTACCCGAGCACCGGCCCACCCACATACCAAATTATCAAAGTAACGAACACGAATCATATGAGCGTGATGAAAACTAGCTTGGCGATAATTCCCATGTGTCCTCGGGAGAGTTTTCCTTTATATAAGAGTTTGTCCAGGCTTGTCCTTTACTACAAAAAGGATTGTGCCATATTGCTGCACCTTATTTACTTTTATTACTTGTTACTCGTTACAAATTACCTTATCACAAAACTATCTGTTACCGATAATTTCAGTGCTTGCAGAGAATACCTTACTGAAAACTGCCTATCAGTTCCTTCTACTTCTCGTTGGGTTCGACACTCTTACTTATCGAAAGGACTACGATGGATCCCCTATACTTGTGGGTCACCAAGATTCTTTTCTGGCGCCGTTGGCGGGGAGTGAAGCACCTTTGGTAAGGAAAAAATTTATATAGTGTGCTGAAATTTACTGTCACTTGTTACTATGGAACATAATCCTTTGAGGGGCTTGTTCGGGGTATCTTCACCCCAACCAATAGAGAAAAGAGTTGCTCCACAACCTACTAAACCTATTGAAAATGTTTACTTTGAAATTCCTTCGGGTATGATAGAGAAACTGCTAGCTAATCCATTTACAAGAGATGGAACATTGCATCCCGATTTGCACCTAATCTATGTGGATGAAGTTTGTGGATTATTTAACTTGCAGGTATGCCCAAGGACGTTATCAAGAAGAAGGTCTTCCCTTTATCTTTTAAGGGCAAGGCATTGACATGGTTTAGGCTATGCGATGATATTGGATTATGGAACTACAACCGGTTGAAATTGGAATTTCATCAGAAGTTCTATCATATGCATCAGGTTCATCGTGATCGTAATTATATATATAATTTTTGGCCTCGCGAAGGAGAAAGTATCGCTCAAGATTGGGGGAGGCTTAAGTCAATGTTATATTCATGCCCCAATCATGAGCTCTCAAGAGAAATTATTTTTCAAAAAAATTATGCTCGGCTTTCTCTCAATAATCGCTCCATGCTCGATACTTCTTGTACTGGTTCTTTTATGATGAAGACTATTGAATTCAAATGGTATTTAACTGGAAAGAATTAAACACAACTCTGAAGATTGGGATCTCGACGAAGGTAAGGAGTTAGGTATAACACCTAAGTTTGATTGTGTTAAATATTTAATGGATACCGATGTTTTCCGTGAATTTAGCACTAAATATGTACTTGACTCTGAGATAGTAGTTTCTTTCTGTGAAGCATTTTCTACTCATGTTGATCTCCCAAAGGAGAAGTGGTTTAAATATCATCCTCCCAGTGAAGTAAAAGTAGTAGAACATGTTAAAGTTGAAGAAAAGACTATCACTTATAATGTTGATCCTATTGTTCCTACCGCTTATATTGAGAAACCACCCTTCCCTGTTAGAATAAAGGATCATGCTAAAGCTTCAACTGTGGTTCATAAGAGTAATACTAGAACACCTACACCCTCTGAGAAAATTAAAGTTGAACCTAGTGTTGCTATGGTTAAGGATCTCTTGGTCGATAATATTGATGGGCATGTTATTTACCTCTGTGATGAAGCTGCTAGAATTGCTAGACCCGATACTAAAAACAAACATAGACCTATTGTAGGCATGCCTGTTATTTCTGTTAAAATAGGAGATCATTGCTATCATGGCTTACGTGATATGGGTGCTAGTGCGAGTGCAATACCTCATTCCTTATACGAAGAAATTATGCACGATATTGCACCTACTGAGCTAGAAGGTATTGATGTTACAATTAAGCTAGCCAATAGAGATGTTATTTCACCAGTTGGGATTGTTAGAGATGTTGAAGTCTTGTGTGGGAAAGTTAAATACCCTACTGTTTCTTCTTCTTGGTTCCCCACAAGATGACTTTTGTCCCATTATATTTGGTAGACCCTTCTTGAATACTGTTAATGCTAGGATAGATTGCAAAAAGGATGTTGTTACTATTGGTTTAGGGGATATGTCTCATGATTTTAACTTTGCTAAATTTTGTAGAAAATCCCATGATAACGAATTGCCTAGTAAAGATGAAATTATTGGTCTTTCTTCTATTGTCGTGCCTCCTAACGATCCTTTAGAACAATATTTGCTAGACCATGAAAATGATATGTTTATGAATGAGAGAAGAGAAATAGACGAAATATTCTTTAAACAGGGACCTTTATTGAAACACAACTTGCCTGTTGAAATTCTAGGGGTCCTCCTCCACCCAAGGGTGATCCCGTGTTTGAGCTCAAACCATTACCTGATACTCTTAAGTATGCTTATCTTGATGAAAAGAAGATATATCCTGTTATTATTAGTGCTAACCTTTCAGAGAAGGAAGAAGAGAAATTGTTGAAAACTCTGAAGAAGCACCGTGCTGCCATTGGATATACTCTTGATGATCTTAAGGGCATTAGTCCCACTATGTGCCAGCACAAAATAAAAGTGGATAAAGACGCTAAACTGGTTGTTGATCACCAACGACGGTTAAATCCTAGGATGAAAGAAGTGGTAAGGAAAGAAATACTAAAGCTTATATAGGCAGGTATAATTTATCCAGTTGCTGATAGCCAATGGGTAAGTCCTATCCATTGTGTCCCTAAGAAGGGAGGCATTACTGTTGTTCCTAATGATAAAGATAAATTGATCCCACAAAGAATTGTTACAAGTTATAAAATGGTAATTGATTTCCGCAAATTAAATAAAGCTACTAAAAAGGATCATTACCCTATACCTTTTATTGATCAAATGCTAGAAATATTATCCAAACATACACATTTTTTGCTTTCTAGATGGTTATTCTGGTTTCTCTCAAATACCTGTGTCGAAAGAGGATCAAGAAAAGACCACTTTTACTTGCCCTTTAGGTACCTTTGCTTATAGACGTATGCCTTTTGGCTTATGTAATGCACCTGCTACCTTTCAAAGATGCATGATGGCCATATTCTCTCATTTTTGTGAAAAGATTGTCGAGGTTTTCATGGATGATTTTTTTTGTTTATGGAACTTCTTTTGATGATTGCTTGACCAACCTTGATCGAGTTTTGCAGAGATGTGAGGAAACTAATCTTGTCTTGAATTGGGAGAAGTGCCACTTTATGGTTAATGAAGGTATTGTCTTGGGACATAAAATTTCTGAAAGAGGTATTGAAGTTGATAAAGCTAAAGTTGATGCTATTGAAAAGATGTCGTGTCCCAAGGACATTAAAGGTATAAGAAGTTTCCTTGGTCATGCCAGTTTTTATAGGAGGTTCATTAAAGACTTCTAAAAAATCTCTAGGCCTGTGACTAACCTCTTACAAAAAGATGTTCCATTTGTCTTTGATGATGATTGTGTAGAAGCAAATGAAATACTTAAGAAAGCCTTGATCTCTGCACCTATTGTCCAGCCACCTGATTGGAATTACCCTTTGAAATTATGTGTGATGCTAGTGATTATGTTGTAGGTGCTGTTCTAGGACAAAGAGTTGATAAGAAATTAAATGTTATCCAATATGCTAGTAAAATTCTAGACAGTGCCCAGAGAAAGTATGCTACCACTGAAAAAGAATTTTTAGCAGTTGTATTTGCTTGTGATAAGTTCATGCCTTATATTGTTGATTCTAAAGTAATTGTTCACATTGATCATGCTGCTATTAAATATGCTATGGAAAAGAAAGATGCTAAACCTAGACTTATTAGATGGGTTCTCTTGCTAGAAGAATTTTATTTGCATATTATTGATAGAAAGGGAGCTAAGAACCCTGTTGCAGACAACTTGTCTAGGTTAGAGAATGTTCTTGATGACCCACTACCTATTGACGATAGATTTCCTGATGAACAATTGGCTGTCATAAATACTTCTCGTACTGCTCCATGTTAGCTAATTATGCTAATTACATTGTTGCTAAATTTATACCACCTAGTTTCACATACCAGCAAAAGAAAAAGTTTTTCTATGATTTAAGACATTACTTCTGGGATTACCCACACCTTTATAAAGAAGGAGTAGATGGTGTTATTAGACGTTGTGTACCTCAGCATGAACAGGAATAGATCCTACGCAAGTGTCACTCCGAGGCTTACGGAGGACACCATGCTGGAGATAGAATTGCACATAAGGTATTGCAATCCGGCTTTTATTGCCCTACTCTCTTCAAGGATGCCCGTAAGGTCTTGTCTTGTGATGAATGTCAAAGAATTGGTAATTTTAGTAGACATCAAGAAATGCCTATGAACAATTCACTTGTTATTGAACCATTTGATGTTTGGGGCTTTGATTATATGGGACCGTTTCCTTCCTCTAATGGGTATACACATATTTTAGTTGTTGTTGATTACATTACTAAGTGGGTAGAAGCTATTCGAACTAGTAGTGCGGATCATAGCACCTCTATTAAGATGCTTAAAGAAGTTATTTTCCGAGGTTTGGAGTCCCCGGATACTTAATGACTGAAGGTGGTTCACATTTTATTCATGGTGCTTTTCATATAATGTTTGCTAAGTATGATGTTAATCATAGAATTCCATCCCCATATCACCCACAGTCTAGTGGTCAAGTAGAACTGAGTAACAAAGAGCTGAAATTAATTTTGCAAAAGACTGTTAATAGATCTAGAAAGAATTGGTCCAAGAAACTTGATGATGCATTATGGGCCTATAGAACTGCATATAAAAATCCTATGGGTATGTCTCCGTATAAAATGATTTATGGAAACACATGTCATTTACCTCTTGAACTAGAACATAAGGCATATTGGGCCATTAAATAGCTCAATTATGATTTCAAACTTGGCGGTGAGAATAGGCTATTTGACATTAGCTCGCTTGATGAGTGGAGAACCCAGGCCTATGAGAATGCCAAATTGTTTAAAGAAAAAGTTAAAAGATGGCATGACAAAAGGATACAAAAACGTGAGCTTAACGTAGGTGATTATGTTTTGCTACACAACTCTTGTTTAAGATTATTTGCACGAAAACTTTTCTCTAAATGGGAAGGCCCTTACGTTATCGAGGATGTCTATCGTTTCGGTGCCATAAAAATCAACAACTTTGAAGGCACAAATCCCAAGGTGGTGAACGGTCAAATAACCAAACATTATATCTCAGGTAATCCCATAAATGTTGAAACTAATGTCATTGAAACCGTAACCCCAGAGGAATACATAAGGGACACTTTCTAGAATGTTTCAGACTCCGAAAAGGAAGAGGTATGTGGTACGGTAAGTAAAGCAACTCCAAAACAGTTCTTATAGAATTTTTTCTCCGTTTTGGAATATTTAAGAAAATAGAAAAATAAGAAGTAGTCTGAAAGGGACACGAGGCACCCACGAGGGTGGAGGGCGCGCCCTACCCCCCTGGGCGCGCCCCCTGCCTCATAGACACCTAGTGTGCTCTGTGGACTTCGTTTCCCTGCACGATACTTATTTTGTTCGACAAAAATTCATTTTATAATCCCCCGAAGGTTTTGACCACCGTATCACGGAAATACCCTATGTTTTGTTTCGAGTTGTTTTTGTCGCAGACTAGAGCAAGATGTCTTCTCAAGAGTCAGTTGGAGAGAGTCAGGTGTCTCATCCGACACCGGGACCAGGAGCAAACAGTGATGCTGACCACTTTGGGCCATCGACGGAGGAAGAGATGGAGGCCGACTTGAAAAGGATAGATGCCATGGAGGAGGATCAAGAAGTTACTTCTTGTTTTCGAGCCGGATTCACGATTGGGGAACTACAGAGCTCAGCTATTCCAAACTCGGTCATCCCTTCCAATGTTAGATTTCTTTCTTACGACAATATGAAAAGGAGTGTTACTTGTTCTCCCGCAGCTATGCAACATCCTTGGGTGAAAGGAGCTTTAGCAGCCTCAGGTAAGCTCCGTAAGGAAATAATGGACCTCAAGCAGCAAGTCAATAAGCTCGAGGAGGAGAATCGTATCCTGAGGGGTATCATCGCCAAGAATATCACATCACCACCTCCAAAGAAAGAGACATAATCACATGGGTATGGGCACTCCCCTTGGCAACTGCCAAGCTTGGGGGAGGTGCCCCGGTATCATATCATCATCACACTTCTATCTTTACTATTTTTCTCAGTTCGATCATTTTGGTAATATCTTGATCTAGTAGAATAAAGTGTAGGACGATCTAGTTGTGAGCTTTGCTTTATGATCCTTATCTATGTAATCGAGTCCGTGAGCTATATATAATAAATAGAGAGAATTCCTTATTTGGCCCTTTCTTAAAAAATGCTTCCCTTTTTGGCCCAAATTTTTGTTTTCTTACTTTTTTGACACTCAAACTTCATTTTGTTCCCTATACGACACTTCCGTCAGCTTTGGCTAGTAACAGTGTTAAGTCTGACATGAAAAGACTGTTCTACCCCTAGTGCAATATGTGACCAGATTATTTAGATACAAACACATATGTAGTTTGATTTATTTTGACATGCATGGGAGGTGGCAGCGGCCTCAGTGCACCCACGCACGGGAGGAGCCGGCCGCTTGTCAAGGATGGCGGAAGGGTGAGCACCGGGAATTTCCAGTGAGCCCCGGGCCGAATGAGTGTCGTACCCTCATGGCACCAACATGATTGATTCTAGTTGGACATGTATGTATACTCTCCCGTCAAACCGAAGCTAGCTAGCAGTCGATATCTGCTTTCAATTTCGGGCAACAAATGGAACGCACGCACAAGTGAATCGCCGTATTTCCATAGGCCTCGCATGTGTCAAATTGTACTCCCTCCATCCCATAATATAAGAGCATTTTTACACTAGTGTAGTGTCAAAAACGCTCTTATATTATGAGACGTAGGGAGTATTATTTTATTTCACCACTCCATGATGTGGTACAAGCTACAGGGTACATATATATGTATGGTAATCAGTAGAAGCTAGCTGCATAAGCAATACACCTTGGAGGCTATTTCGTACATGGATACATGCAAGAGCAAGAAACCTAAACGCACACATACAAGAGGTTCTGTTGTGATTAACTCCAAAACATAGATTCTGCTCCTTTTTGTTTGTTTGTTGACACCACTTCTCTTCCCTTTTCTAGTGGCATACTATCATCAAGGGTAAAATTGTCTTTACACGTGCCACTTAACACCATTGGATGGAAAAATGGATGGAAGTGTCACATAGGGCACAAAATGAATTTTGAGTGTCAAAAAGGGAAGAATTTTTTTAGAGGGCCAAAAAGGGAAGCAAATTTTAAGAAAGGGCCAAATAAGGAATTCTCTCTAATAAATATTAGGTTTGAGTCAAGGGCTTGATTATCTTACTTTGATCATGAGGGAATAAAAGAAAGAATAAAAAGAAATAAAGAGATCATATTGATTTTATGAAAAGTAGTGACTTCACATATAAAGAGTATGATGAATAAAACTTGTTGAGTTGACAGACATAGTTTTGGTCATCGTTGCAATTAGTAGGAAGTAATAAAGAAAGATAGGTTCTCACATATAAATATACTATCTTGGACATCTTTTATGATTGTGAGCACTCATTAAAGTATGACATGCTAAAGGGTTGATGTTAGACAAGGAAGACAACGTAATGGGTTATGTTTTCTTATATCTGAAATAAAGTATATTGTCATGGATCATCCAACATGTTGAGCTTGCCTTTCCCCCTCATGCTAGCCAAACTCCTTGCACCAAGTAGAGATACTACTTGTGCTTCCAAATATCCTTAAACCCAGTTTTGCAATGAGAGTCCACCATATCTACCTATGGATTGAGTAAGATCCTTCAAGTAAGTTGTCATTGTTGCAAGCAATAAAAATGCTCTCTAAATATGTATGATCTATTAGTGCAGAGAAAATAAGCTTTATACGATCTTGTGATATGGAAGTAATAAAAGCGACGGACTGCATAATAAAGGTTCCTATCACAAGTGGCAATATAAAGTGACGTTCTTTTGCATTAAGATTTTATACATCCAACCATAAAAGCACATGACAACCTCTGCTTCCCTCTGCGAAGGGCCTATCTTTTGTTTTTGTCTTATACAAGAGTCATGGTGATCTTCACCTTTCCTTTTTACATTTTATCCTTTGGCAAGCACATTGTGTTGGAAAGATCCTGGCATATATACCCAATTGGATGTAAGTTATCATAAACTATTATTGTTGACGTTACCCTTGAGGTAAAAGGTTGGGAGGCAACACTATAAGCCTCTATCTTTCTCTGTGTCCGACTAAAACTCCATACCCATAAGTATTGTGTGAGTGTTAGCAATTGTGAAAGACTAAATGATAGTTGAGTATGTGGACTTGCTGAAAAGCTCTTATATTGACTCTTTCCGATATTATGATAAATTGCAATTGCTTCAATGACCGAGATTATAGTTTGTTAGTTTTCAGTGAAGTTTCTGATTCATACTTGATGTTGTGAATAGATTGTTACTTCAGCATAAGAAATCATATGACAATATATATTGTTGTTATAAGAATGATCATGATGCCCTCATGTCTGTATTTTATTTTATCGACACCTCTATCTTTAAACATGTGGACATATTTTTCGATTTCGACTTCCGCTTGAGGACAAGCGAGGTCTAAGATTGGGCGAGTTGATACGTCCATTTTGCATCATGATTTTATATTGATATTTATTGCATTATGGGTTGTTATTACACATTATGTCACAATACTTATGCCTTTTCTCTCTTATTTTACAAGGTTTACATGAAGAGGGAGAATGCCGGCAACTAGAATTCTCGGCTGGAAAAGGAGCATATATTAGAGACTTATTCTGCACAACTCAAAAGTCGCGAAACTCCACGAAAGTTAGTTTTGGAATATATAAAAAAATTCGGGCGAAGAAAGCACCAAAGGGGGGCCACCCACCGTCCACGAGGGTGGGGGGCGCGCCCTACCCCCCTGGGCGTGCCCTTTGCCTCATGGGCCACCTGGCAGCCCCTCGATGCCCATCTTCTGGTATAAGGTGTCTTCTGCCCTGGAAAAAAATCGGATGGAAGTTTTCGGGACGAAGCGCCGTCGTCTCGAGGCGGAACCAATCTAGGGCTCCGACGGAGCTATTCTGCCGGGGAAACATCCCTTCGGGAGGGGGAAATCGTCACCATCGTCATCACAATCGATCCTCTCATTGTGAGGGGGTCAATCTCCATCAACATCTTCACCAGCACCATCTCCTCTCAAACCCTAGTTCATCTCTTGTATCCAATCTTTGTCCCAAAACCTTATATTGGTACCTGTGGGTTGCTAGTAGTGTTGATTACTCCTTGTAGTTGATGCTAGTTGGTTTATTCGGTGGAAGATCATATGTTCAGATCCATTATGCATATTAATATCCCTCTGATTATGAACTTGAATATGATTTGTGAGTAGTTACATTTGTTCCTGAGGACATGGGAGAAGTCTTGCTATAAGTAGTCATGTGAATTTGGTATTCGTTCGATATTTTGATGAAATGTATGTTGTCTTTCCTCTAGTGGTGTCATGTGAACGTCAACTACATGACACTTCACCATTGTTTGGGCCTAGAGGAAGGCATTGGGAAGTAATAAGTAGATGATGGGTTGCTAGAGTGACAGAAGCTTAAACCCTAGTTTATGCGTTGCTTCGTAAGGGGCTGATTTGGATCCATATGTTTCATGCCATGGTTAGGTTTACCTTAATACTTCTTTTGTAGTTGCGGATGCTTGCAATAGAGGTTAATCATAAGTGGGATGCTTGTCCAAGGAAGGGCAGTACCCGAGCACCGGTCCACCCACATACCAAATTATCAAAGTAACGAACGCGAATCATATGAGCGTGATGAAAACTAGTTGGACGATAATTCCCATGTGTCCTCGGGAGCGCTTTAATTTATATAAGAGTTTGTCCAGGCTTGTCCTTTGCTACAAAAAGGATTGGGCCATATTTTTGCACCTTATTTACTTTTATTACTTGTTACTCGTTACAAATTACATTACCACAAAACTATCTATTACCGATAATTTCAGTGCTTGGAGAGAATAGCTTACTGAAAACTGTCTATCAATTCCTTCTAATCCTCGTTGGGTTCGACACTCTTACTTATCGAAAGGACTACGATAGATCCCCTATACTTGTCGGTCATCAGAACCCTGTACCCCTTCCATCTGAGCGCCAACGCAGATTACGCCGTCCGACTCCGTTGGGATAGAGGAGGATTTGACAGCCGACTGAGCCATTCCGAAGAGCTTTCAACCCATGTAGATGCCGGCGGTTCACGTATGTGACTCGCCGCAGCTCGTTCGGGCGCGATGAGCACGGGCACCGGCGGAGCGCGGGCTACCCTCAACATGTTCGACGGAATGACAGAACAAGAGCTGATACATTTTTTGCTCCGGTCCGATCAATTGTTTTTGCATAGACCACTAGTTCATTTCGCACATGATGAATGCTTGCAAACCATGATCGTGTAGGAGGCATTCTTGTCGAACATGATTAATGAAAATAAAGATCCGACCGAAATGGAGTATGAATTGGAGGGCACCACCGGATTTGAAGTTGGGACAATATCTGATCCCAATCCAAGCAAGAAGAAGAAGAAGATCAAGACGTCGAAGGTAAGAGGTCCGACATTCTCATGATTTGAGGACATCTTGTTGGTCAAAGTTTGGTTGGCCACAACAATAGATCCAATATGCGGCATCGAGCAAAAGGGGAACAAGTATTGGGAGAAAATTTGGAAGGAGTATCACGATCAAAAGGAGTATGTGGAGCCGCATCCTATCGTGACCACCCATAATGTGGCATCCCTTCAACATCGACGAGGGATCATTCAAGGGGAAGTGAACAATTATGTCGGCTACTACTCACAAGTGACCAAACGCCCTCAATGTGGGATGGGAGTGGCAACTCATGTAAGCTCAATTGCTTCATCTTGTCGTCATTTGCATATGCTTCTTGTGTTTGCATTTTCGTGCTCATACATATGTTGTTTGCTAGACGACAGTGGCAACCACTTTGTATCACGAGGTGGAGAAGAAGCAGTTTGCTTTTAGCCATTGTTGGATCATATTGAATGTCAAGCCAAAGTGGAACCAACTTGTGGCCGATCTCAACTCTAGCAAGAAGAGGAATGATGGCTCAAGCTCCCACCAATCAATTGGATTGGACGATGAAGAGGACGATGTCGTCGTCACAAATGGAAGAGCCACCATGCCAAAGGATAACCGACAAGTCATGGGAAACAAGTGGACTCCCGTGACACGTTGGCTACAAAAATGTCGTCCACATGGACAAGCATTTTTTCGGTAAGGGAGAACAAGAAAGAAGATATGTACAAGCTCATGTTGGAGGTGCAGAATGAGAAGATGGAGTGGGTCCGGAAGAGGGCGAAGAAGAAGCTCGAAATTGAGAGGGAGAAGATCGAGTTGGAGAAGTAAGAGGTGGCGATCAAATGGGAACTCGAGAAGGCCAAGACATTTGGCGAGATTGAGCTTGAGAAGGAGAAGTTGCAACTCGCACGGGACGCGAAGATCATGTTGGCGGACGAAACCGTCTTGGATGAGCATGCAAAGAAGTGGCTTGCGGAAAAAAAGGAGATTGATGACCATAGGGAGTACGGGACGACGAGGGCGGCTACGAATAATGCGTCCGTGATGTAGACGAAGGAGGCAACCCGAATGCAGGCGGAGCAGGACGAGAATGACGCAGCCCGCCTAGGCTTGGAGTAGGCAGCATGGATGGCGCCCGACCAGTGATCCGAAGCCATCCGTCATGCTCGGACATTGATTTCATTTTGGCATGACCGGTTTGTTGAACTATTATTTGTTTTGCTTTGTTTTCGTAATGTTGAATTCAAACAATTTGTATCGTATGATCGACGTGCATGGATTGTGTGGATTTAATGGTTGGCATTTGAGATATGTGGATGTGCAGCGCAATAGATGAGGGGCCGTTCGGCGTTGTTTGCGGACGTGCCCACGGGCATATAGGGGGCGGATTTGCAAGTCTGACGTAGATACTCTTAGTATGTACAAAAAAGTTATGAGAGAGTATTAATTTAGTTCACATCTAATGATTATAAAACGTGAATGAGACCAAATTATATCTCATCTAGATGGGTTCTAGCAAAACTGATTAATTCAGGCGAGTTGAGCTTTCCTTTTATCACACGTACTCTTGGATCCACGGACGGATACTACAATACAAGGAGAGCGAGTTACTTGACGTGCCGTTGCAACCAAGCGCCATGGCCTTGTCCCGTCGTCCTGTAATCCAGTGTCGTGTTAATGCGCCGACCTGTTTAAGCTAAGGTATCACCATCAGCAGCCAGTACACTCGTGTTGCTCTCTCATTAGTTACGACTATACCAGTGACGGAAGCAAAGGAAATAAGCTGAACATATCCACATCAAACAAAAACCACACCAGCTTCCAGCAGGAAAATGCCTCCTGCTCACTCATCACACGCTTGCTTGCTTGCTTGCATGGCCTACACTACTACTCTACTGTACTACCCTACATTGTCTCTCACAGTACAACAGTACTAGTACAACCGTTCCACTGCTGGAAATTAGTCAATGGCGCATCCATTCATTGAAGAATGGGCGAAGGACATGACTCGACGGATTTACTCCAAGAGTGCTTCCACATCCGTTCATCAGGCGCCCACTATTTCTCGCAATCCACATGTACTAGTAGTAGCTCAAAAGTAGAATGAATCCTCGCAGTCAAAAAGGTGGCTCAAAAGTCAGACATGAACCTATTTCCCGAAAGTGTGATGCAGGGCCTCGCTTTGGATCTGACAAAGGCGGGCCAGGATATCCCTAGGAATGCAAGAAAAACCGGTGTGAGTAATATGTTAATTAAGGAAAATAAGGTGGCTTGAATTTGATCTTTATCTGGCCTGATTCTGAGGAATAATAAAGAGGAGAAGGACAGGGTGGAGGTCAAAAGTCAGGCCAAACCAGACAATTAAGACACCCAGTGGACCGGGATGGAAAATTAGTTGTCAAGAAAATAACAAAAAAGAGGTCTCCTTCCTTTCCTTCTCTCTGCAGAGAGCAGAGATAGGTAGAGAGGGAGTGGGAGAAGACTCCACCAGCAAAGCAAAGGCAAAGGGAGGGAGCACAAGAGACACAACTCCCAGGAAACCGCCGCCTAAAGCTTCTCCTCCCTTTGTCTGTCTTCGGCTCTTCGCTGTTGCTTCCAAATTTCTAATCTTTCTTCCTTCCTTTCTGTTTAGCAAACCAAATTATTTGTGCGGGAGAAGATCCAAAAGATACAGGAGAGGAGAGAGAGGGGGGAATAAATCCTTTTTGGCGAGATTCGTGTGGGAGAGACGAGTTAGGTGTCAGGACCACTCATAAATTCCGCCTCTCCCCTTTCTTTCAGATCTGCTCCGTGCTTCCTCTTCCTCTGCCAACCCAACCGTGCTTCTCGCCGGAGACAGCAGGGCACCGCTCCTGCTCTTGCAGCTGGACAAAATCTTTTCTCGTCATCCGCCATTCTTTTCTCCTTTTCGGAGGTTGAATTTCTTCTAGTACCAGTTTCTTGTTACTGTTGAGTTCTTCCTCTTCCTGCTCCTCTGTGAGTCCACTCCCACCCTTCTTGTAGCAGAAATCGACCTTTTGTTTTCTTGCTCGTCTCTGCCGATTCGTTCTTGAGACTTGAGAGAAGAGAGAGAGACACGCTCTCCTTTCTCCGCCGCAAGTTATCCTCCCGCGGGTTCTCTCCGATGGGCAACGCGTTCGCGTGCATGCCGCGCAAGGACCACCGGGCCGCGGCCGCGGTGTCGCGCAGCAAGCGGATGGGGAGCGCGCGCCCGCCGCGCGCCGGGGCGGCCAAGCTCACGCCGGCGGAGGAGGAGCTGCTGCACCGCCAGGCGCTCGCCATGGCCATCCACCAGCACCTCGACGCCGGCGGCTCCATGTCGCGCCGCATCGACGCCGCCGGCGGCTCCATGTCCCGCCGCATCGGCCCCGGCTCCACCAGCTCCCGGCGCCACGGCAACCTCCCGGACTCCGTCACCAATGCCAAGGCTGTAAGGCCCCGACCCATTCTCTCTGTTTCTGCTCCGCTCTTTGTACTTCTGCGCTCCCTTGTCCCAGCCTTGCTTTGTGTTCTTGCCTAGAAAAATATATCTTCGGCACAATGTTATAATTAACAAGTTCATTGTCAAAGAAAGTTCTGAATCATTACAGAGGTTGGTCCAGTTACAAACTGTACTTGGTTAGGTCTAGTACCAAACTTTTCAGCTGCAAGAGTTCTTGCAGGACCAGTTGGCCATCTGGCCCTAAATTATTTGGCATTACCATACTGTTGTATGCTTTGTTGTTTAGGTTGTTTGGTCGGCAAAATTCTGTCATTATCAGAGTGGTACCACAGGATTGCCGGTTACCTGCTTTGCTACATTGTTTAATGTCTGGTTGCTCTAGGTTTTACTATTTCACTAGTGAATTGGTTCTTAGGTTTGGATTGCTTGTGAATTGGAGATAATTCGGTGATATATTCATGGAGAAACCTTACAAGTTACATTCTGTTAGGAGTTGGGACTACAACACAATACTACGAGTCTTATGAACTCACAGCTGCTTCACTAGTTGATACTCCCTCCGTTCCTAAATAGATGACCCAACTTTGTACTAACTTAGTACAAAATTGGGTCATCTATTTTGGAACGGAGGGAGTACTAGCTTGTTCCCATTTCTTACAGTGGTTTCTCCCAAATGATCATTCTGAGTGTTCGTCCATTTTACACTTGGATATAAGCTATTTTATAGTTCTTGTAAAAAGAGTTTCAACCGTCATGCTGGCATATGCTTCTACATGCACATGGGCATCTGGTGGTGCTTTATGTTAGGAATTAGGATCTGGTACCATACAGTAGAAGTGTTCCTCTTTTTCGCTTACACTATTTATTCTTCCTAGTTTTAACACTTTAGCAACTTTGGAGTAGCTTTCAGTGACTTTAGTCTATTTTCTATTACCTCCGTCCCAAATTACTTGTCTTAGATTTGTCTAACGCTAAAACGTGTCTAGATACATCCGTATCTAGACAAATCCAAGACAAGTAATTCGGGGCGGAGGGAGGTGTTCTTTCTAACCGATTTCATTTTTTCATGTTTCTTGTTCTGGCATATTTCCAGGTCCAAATTGTTTTAGAGAACTTAGAAACGAAGAAAATCGTTCTTGTCCATGGGGAAGGATTTGGCGCTTGGTGTTGGTACAAGACCATCTCTCTCTTGGAGGAAGCTGGTCTCGATCCTGTTGCCTTAGACCTCACAGGTTCTGGCATAGACCACACTGATACAAACAGCATAGCTACATTGGAAGAGTACTCCAAGCCACTAATTGATTACCTCAATAAACTCCCTGAGAATGAGAAGGCGAGTACTGCATCTGTTTTTCTTCACACATTCATTAGAAAACAGAACTGGGTATCTGAGTGTTGTGTTCATGTCGACACTAGTGCAGGTAGTTTTGGTCGGTCATAGTTGTGGAGGTGCAAGTGTGTCATATGCCCTAGAACACTGCCCAAAGAAGATCTCCAAGGCCGTATTCCTTACCGCCACAATGGTAAAGGATAGCCAGAGGCCCTTCGACGTGTTCTCTGAAGAGGTATGCACTCCTTTGATGTGTCCACGTGCACTTCTATGTTCTTATTGAGTACGTACAAACTCATGTGATGTGGTATTTTGCAGCTTGCATCGGCAGATGTTTTCTTGCAAGAATCACAGTATTTACTGTATGGAAATGGAAAGGACAAGCCTCCAACTGGGCTCAGTTTTGACAAACAGCAGATCAAGGGGTTATATTTCAACCAAAGTCCTTCCAAGGTACATACATTGTACTCTACTTTCGTGTTGCCAACTGAGAACTAATGTCACATACATTGCCATGCCAATCTTCTGTTCTTTTTCTTGTGGACCAAGTCGAGCTGACAAGTTTGCACGTGATGTTGCAGGATATCGCACTTGCCACCGTGTCCATGAGGCCGATCCCTCTAGCCCCGATCATGGAGAAGCTCTCCCTCACGGCGGAGAACTACGGCAGCGTCCGCCGCTACTTCATCCAGACGCTGGACGACAGGATGCTGTCGCCTGACGTCCAGGAGAAGCTGGTCCGGGAGAGCCCGCCCGACGGCATCTTCAAGATCAAGGGCGGCGATCACTGCCCCTTCTTCTCGAAGCCGCAGTCCCTCCACAAGATCCTGCTCGAGATCGTGCAGATCCAAGCTCCGGGGGCGCTGTTCCCGGGCAAAGCAGAGACCCTAGAAGAAGAAGAGGAGGAGAGCGCCGAGAAATCATCATGACTGTCGGAATGTCATGCGTGTACATGAAACGAGTAGCACATAGGTTGCGGTTTGCAAAAGGAGAATACAGGGAAGGAGGGATTAATTTGGAATCGTTCACTCGGTCAGCCAGAGATCAAAATAATGTACTAGTGTAGTTAGTTGAAGAAGTGGGACATCTTTTTCTTTTGTGATGATGAGTATAGCGAGCGTATGGGCCTGTGAGAGATGTTTTACAAATGTGAATTAAATCTTGAGCCGTCATCATAAGTTCGAAACATTTTCTTGCAGCTTCGTTTTTTAAAAATGTTTTCTTGCAGATTCGTGATTTGCCGAGGAAATTGCACAAACCATCTATTTTTGGTGAAAGTGTTGCAGAGAACACCAAACACCACGTATTGGGGTAATTCGTTACAGCTAGACTTAATCCATCATTTAAATGTGTTGACATGATTTTTGACAAGTGGGTTCAGTTTGTAAATGCACCACGGCAAAAAAGAAAAAGAAAATGCCGCATCAGCACCCAACTAGAAATGTCAATATCTTACAATTCTTTGCTTCAATTGAGCTGGATTTTTTCAGAATATTAGTGAGTGCACGTATGATTTATTATTATTATTTTACTTTTTTGAAAATGTTAAATTTGAACAAAAAAACAACAAGTCAACTAACATCGCAAATACCACACAAACTATTGGTCCTAATGAGCTGCCTTTTTTCAGAATAGTATTGGATGCATGTATGATTATAGGATTTTTTTTTAATTTTGAGTAAAAAAATTTGTATGAGCCAATGTGAACTGTGAATATCTCATTATAATGTGATCCAAACTAGCTGAAACTTTCAAGATTCATTACTGGTCACATCTAGCTTAGCATGCCACAAAGTTTCATGTGAAAAACATAAGATTGCTATACACATCTAAAGCGATACATAAATAGATACAATATTCATAAATTAAAATCAGCAGCACCAAGATATGGGACATATTGTCGCAGGCAGGCTTTAGCATCCCAAGTGGTTGCCATAAAGCCATTATTGACATCATCATCATCATCAAGTCTCATGCACCAAAACATTATCGCCATGAGGTTTTAGAATCCAAGTAGTTGTCATGTGACAATTCTAGTTGGCTGCTGATATGTTTTTTTTGTCACTGATGCACTCATTTACTTTTCATGAATCATGTCAACACACCCAAATGGTGGATTTGACCTACACTACTGCAGGATGTTGCTAACGCGGCGATCAGAGACCCTTTGACAAAACTGTATGCGATGCATTAATCGCAAACGGTGATGTAAAAAAACCCGTCAAAAAAATGCAAAACGTTTGCGATGGCGGATACATCAAACACGGTTCAGATTTTAGTTGCGTGTGCGATGCTGGGCATACGACTGATCCACACGAACTGTTTGCGATTAGACAGAACAACATAAACGGGCAGCCATATCGAATGAACTGTTTTTGATTAGGGAAGAGAACATAAACGGTTCAACTTAACAAAATGTGTGTGATACACGGCAAACATGTCTATAATTGGAAATATGTGGGAAGACCGATAACAACACAGACGATTTCTGTTAACATGCCTTATGTGTTGCGAGAAAACGATTGCTGGTATACAATTGTCAGTAATTGATGAAGTCATCGCCGACGGGTTCCATTGTTTAGTCCGTGTGCGATGTGATTTTCTCTGTCCGCACAACATCTACGCTCTGTCTACAGAGCATCAACATATATACTTAAAAAGACAACATTGCAAAACCAAATTAGGCCTACATTACACAAGTGACTACACACATAACATTTCCACATACCAAAGTAAGCAATTACATGCATACTAAACTAGGAGAAACGAGCATCTAATCATCTACTTATTGCTGCGACGACGCTTGCCATTGCTCTGCTTCCGGCTGGATCCCTGGCCGTTTTGGGGAAGGAGACACTTCCTCGTGTTAACGATTCGCCTGTACATCTCGTAGCTCGTGAACGCCTCCTTGGCCGCGTACACGACGTGAGCTTTGTCGAGTTTCTCCATCCAGGCCGAGTGCCAGGCACGCTTGTCCTTGTTGTAGGAATTCTTCAAGTCTCTGTAGTCGGGATCGATGATGGCCTCGGCGAGGTGAACCAGTGAGTCCTTCTCATGCTCGTTGGTGCCCCAGATCTTGTATTGGCCCTGGATGTCGACAAGATTCTGGGAGGCGATGCCCGAAATCTTGAGCACTTTTACATCGTTGGTGATGTCCACCGTAGCGAACATGTAGTGGGGGTTGTTGACAAACCTGACGAAATGCCCGCAAGGCCTTGTGGCCAGACAGTAGTGGTAGACGAGGATGTGATCGCCCACGCACATCTGGGTGACGACGACCTTGGGACGAGACCCGGCACAAGCGCGGGCATACTCAAGGTCAAACTCGACCACCTTGTACTTCTCCTAACCAAGCAACAACTCCATGATATGGATGGAGTGCTCCACCCAGACCGGGTTGTTGGTGTACACCACCGAGAGCTCCGTGAACCTTCTGCGGGTGTCCACCACGGCATGCATGGCGAACTGCTGCTCGTCGTCGGCAGCCGCTCGGAGCGCCATTGGAGCCGCGTAGGATACCCTCTAAGAACTTGTCGTGGTGAGTGTGCTTCTTGCAATGGTGGGGCGCGATCGAAGGGTTGAAGAGACACAAGGGTTAAATGACCGCTATAATAAATGGGGTCCGGCCGGCCTGTAATCGTCACGTCTTGCCACTGCGTTCATATCAGAGGATTCCAGTGCATGCTTGACAACACCGCACCGCACGCGTCTCGTTTGACCACGCGTGGGCTCGAAGAGGCGCCAAATGTATCGTTGGTGAGCCTGTTCCCGCGCTACCACACAGTTTACCGTGCAAGCTTCCCGCCCGGCTAGTTTGGCCACGCGTCGGCTGGAAGAGGGACAAATCATGGGCGTTTATTGACAAAAAGCTTTGTAAAAATGAAGTGTGTGGAATGACTTTGGTCATAAGTTTACCCGTGGGTAATGAGGTCAAAGTTACATAGAAGGGTGATGATGGAGAGTCGAGTGCGATAATTAATTTTGCGCTCTACAGGGCACACGGTTGAAGAAACCAACTGTGTGCAATAATGTCGAAGATCACAATCGAGTTAGCTATACAGATCCTGTGCTATGAGATCGACTAAACAGATTCGAGGATGGTTAATAAAATCTAAGTCCATTGCATATTAAGTTCAAAATAGTGCTACCAATATACGAGTCTCATACGATGCCATTTCAACGATTGTACCACAAAAGCTCGAAATATTACAAGGTTCAAATTCCAGAGTTATATGGCTCAAATTCAAAGATTACAAGGTTCAAACTGATATTAGAAATGAAATTCAGCTCATCAGCTGCAAACGCTCGTGCTATTCCGCTGAACATCGATATCAGAGAGGTTCAAACTAATATTACCACTTGTAAGTCTAGTTTCGAAACCTCGTAATTTTTGCCAAGGGGTCAGCCACCGAGAAGTCATGTATGGGGTTGACACGATGACTTCTGATTACTCTGTCATCCGAAGTTCTAAAAATTAAATTCAACATTTTTGAAGCCTGTTCCATTCTGCCGCAGCCGCCGGTGCTGATTAACAAACCATTCATTTTTTTGCAATAAATGTAGGGTAAATCTCATTACCTTCAGCACCCTTTCTCTGACAACAAAGAACCTGACGAATATAATCTCCGGCAAGGTCCTCGGTAGGGGTTCAAAGTAATTTTTGAGAGATGCAGATCTAGACATTCGTTGTGAATGTTATATTGTATCACATTATCCACCACCAGGTCTAATCTTATCTGCAAAATAAGAAAACATGTTGGTTCCTACATGCAATTTTGAACACCACTACATGCCTATTTGGTTTGCAGGATTTGTAAAATGGACTAACATGCCATCTTCGATCCGACATGATTAACATGGGCATTTGATTTCAATCTAGAAAAATGTAGCCTTCTTCACAAGAGGTTGGAGTGGATGAAAAGTTCCCTAAGAAAACTAGTACAGATGAATCCAAAGGAGAAATGCTTATGGATTGTAACCATATGGATCAAGCAACCAATATGGGGGGGGGCATATATGTACTAAATTCCTCCAAAAACTCCTTCAGAAATCATAGTACATTGTCATTGTAAACTTGGAATAAGGTGTTACAAATTGAATTCCCTTATGGTGAACATTTAACAGGAAAGGAACATCACCTCGATATATAGCTTCTCCAGGCATGGAAAGCATCTCAGGAAACTGACAACTTGCTCCAGGTTGGGGCCAATAGATTCTAGTGCCAAGACCATCACTGTGCGCAATTTTGAGTTCAAGCTTGTCGGAATCATTTTCTAGATGAAAAACGAACATGCATCTTCAAAATTATAAATAATATTAATTTCTAAATGGTGAGGTAGAAGGCAGTTGTTGTACCTGAACGGGTATGGATCCAATAACAAGTTTGGAGTATTTGTCAGACGAGTAGCCCACCACTGTCAATTTCGGCACAGAAAAGACATTGATTCTTGTTGGACCTTCTTGATCAACTACAAGTAATCTCTCAAGTGAAGGTGTGTCCTCAATGACCATACCGTGGTACACATCTTGTGATGTCTTCTCACCGCACCAGCAACACACATAAATAGCCCGGAGAGTCATGGAGCTGATGTGGAAGATACTTAACCCATTGATTGATGGAAATATGCCCTAGAGTGAATAATAAAATGGTTATTATTATATTTTCTTAATCATGATAAAGGTCTATTATTCATGTTAGAATTGTATTGACTGGCAACTTAAATACATGTGTGAATACATAAACAAATACGGTGTCCCTTGTAAGCCTCTACTAGACTAGCTCGTTGATCAAAGATGGTTAATGTTGCCTAACCCTGGACATGTGTTGTCATTTGATAACGGGATCACATCATTAGGAAAATGATGTGATGGACAAGACCCATGAAGGAAATATGCCCTAGAGGTAATAATAAAGTTGTTATTTATATTTCCTTATATATCATGATAAATGTCTTTTATTCATGCTAGAATTGTATTAACCGAAAACTTGATACATGTGTGAATACATAGACTAAATAGAGTGTCCCTAGTATGCATCCACTAGACTAGCTTGTTAATCAAAGATGGTTATGTTTCCTAACCAGAGACATGTGTTGTTATTTGATCAACAGTATCACATCATTAGGAGAATGATGTGATGGACAAGACCCATCCGTTAGCTTAGCACTATGATCGTTTAGTTTTATTGCTATTGCTTTCTTCATGACTTATACATGTTCCTCTCAACTATGCCAGAGTCCATAATGACATGTGGCTGCACACGGAAGTTTATAGGCATGAATGATATATGATCCCTTTGAGCCTGGGTGGCATTCCATAGGATAATCACATGGGTCCTCTGGTATTTCCTAGGACAACACTGGATTCTCCGGGTGCCCTGCAATCAATCCACCCAGTTGTGTATTAAAGTTGCCACCTTAAACATTCCGTTAGTTGTTATTACACTCACAACTTTCATGAAATCTCACATACCAATCCACGTCTACGCATGGCTAAGTAATAAGTAACAAAGCGTATATTCCCGGGGTTGATCTCAAGTCATTGGGTTCCTACCTCATGAACTACTAAGCAATACCACATGTAATCAAGTCCTACTCATGCAATCTTTGAGGATAGAACTAATGCAATAAAAACTGGGTATTGGAAAGTATGATCAAAGTATGAACTTGCCTTGCTGACGATCGTTGAAACCTAGTGACTCGTAGTAGCACGCTTCGCACTTGAGAAATTTTATCTCAATCAAACAATAGCACACATAAGCAATCATGCAACAGAATCGAAGAACAGATCCCGAAAACAAGCAAACGGCTCTTGTAAAAGAAAACAAATTCTAACAGTACCCAACTTAATTAAATTTGGCCTTATCAGAAGTTTAGGTCAAGAGCTTCGATTTGCAAAAAGAATCAACTCAAACGGAGTTACGAAACTCAAGTTACGATCAAAATAAGTTCAAATACAAATATGTTTGAATTCAAATTTTAGTACTTTCAAAAACAGATTTGAGTTGCACTACTGGAAATATAAGATCAAAATGAAGAGTTTGGCGTTTGTTTCACCTAATTCCGACTAATGAGTAAAAAGTAATGATCGTTTGAAAACCAGGGACTGGACTTTAAAAACATTAATCGCGAAAAGGTCCCTGATGAAAAAAATAATGGAAAAAGAAAAATCTAAATAGCGAACGTTCATTTTTCTGATCTAAACAGCGGACGTTCGCTGTTTACTAAAACCTAAAAAAACGAAACTAGGGTTTTCTAAAAAAATCGATCTAGATTAAAAAAACTTAAAAAAAATGGCCCGGGGATTACCTGGCTAATCGGGTTCATGGGTCGGGTCGGGTTCGCGGGCGGCGGCGGTGCGTCGGGCGGCAGTGCGGGGCGGCGACGCAAGGGGAGGCGACGACGCGAGGGGAGGCGAGTGGCGCGGGCAGCGTCGGCTGTGCGGGCGCGGGCGACGAGCGACGGTGCGTTGGGTGGCTTATAAAGCCCGGGGGCGGCTTGGACGAGGGGCCAAGGCGGCGGGGGCGTGCGGCCACCGGACTCCGGCGAGTCCGAGCCGGACACGGCGCTGGAGGCGGCGCGCGGCCGGGCCGGCTGGCTGGGCTTCGGCCGAGTCGGCCTAGTTTGATTTTTTTATTTAATGATCCCAGAACGAAGAAAATTCAAAATAAATATAAAATAAATCCTAAATATTTCAGAAACAATTTTCTCCGTTGCCACCTAGTATTTGGGACAAAATAAAAAATGCGTACAATAAAATAAACTTTTTAATGTAATTTTTAAAATAAATAAAGTGCAAATAAAAATCCAATACAATTATTTTTACTCAAAATTCAACTTCCAACATTTTATTCTATTTTTGAAGAAGTCATATTATCTTCTCTCATTTAATTTAAAATATTGAGAATGAAAATTGGCAAAAATAATATTTGATCCAACCTCACTTGAAAATACCCCCTCCATTTCCTTATATAAGGCCACAAACTCAAATTACAGGTACCAAGGTAAAATTTAATAATAGCTTTGCAAGTCCACTTTTCTTTTCGTTAACTGAGATCATTAATACGCCCACATGCATGCAAGGAAGGAATTAGAAGGAAGTAGCACAGTGTCATTATGACTACATGCATACAAGTATTAAAACAGTTGGTAGTACGAGAAAACATCATTAATTTTTGCCTCGATTACAGTTAGTGGCCTTGTATAGATGCAAATTGTATTTTTCATAGTGGCCTTGTATAAGGGAATCGAGGGAGTAATAAAAATGGTGGGCTCTCTTTGGAAAACTTCCAACTCTCTCACTTGGGTCCTTGAGTTGCTTAAAGTTTTTGGATCAAATTTCAAATAAAGTCAAATTCAAAAATGCTCAAATGATGAATGCATATGAATGATCTATGTTAACATCCAAATTGAAAATTAGGATGTTACAAACCTACCCTCCTTAAGATGAATCTCGCCCTCGAGATTCGGGTTGGCTAGAAAATATGTGTGGGTGGTCTTGGCGTAGATCATCCTCTCGTTTCCAGGTGGCTTCATCCTCTGTATGGTGACTCCACTGAACTTTGCAAAACTTAATGACCTCGCTACGGGTAACTCTTTCATAAAACTCGAGAATCTTGATAGGCTTCTCCTCATAAGTCAGACCACTCTGTAGCTGAATTGCTTCTAGGGGCACTGTATCTCGTAGCGAAATCTCGGCAATCTCTGCGTGACATTTCTTCAACTGAGATACGTGAAACACATTGTGAACTCCGGACAAGGTTTCGGGCAACTCTAGCTGATAAGCTACCTCTCCTCTGCGATCCAAAACTTTGTACGGTCCCACAAATCATGGTGCCAGTTTACCCTTAACTCCGAAACACTTAACTCCTCGAAGTGGGGACACACGAAGATATGCTCTATCTCCAACTTCGTAGGTCACCTCCTTGCGTTTCGTATCTGCTTAACTCTTCAGTCGGGACTAGGCTATCTTCAGTCTGTCGCAGATCAACTTGAATTTCTCCTTTGAATCTTTGATTAAATCGGGTCCGAACAACTGACAGTCTCCAACTTCATCCCACATCAAAGGTGTTCTGCACCTCCTTCCGTACAAAGCCTCGAAAGGGGCCATTTGCAGACTGGTCTGGTAACTTTTGTTGTAAGAAAACTCTGAGTAGGGCTAGTTATCATCCCAACTAGATCCATAATCTAGCGCACAAGCTCTTAACATGTCCTCCAAGATCTGGTTGACTCTCTCCGTCTGTCCATCTGCCCATCTGTCTGTGAATGAAAGGTTGTACTGAATTCTAGCCTCATACCCAAAGTCTCATGCAACTGCTTCCAAAACTTTGAAGTAAACTGTGTTCCTCTATCTGATACAATGGTCCTCAGAACTCCATGCAGACATACGATCCTGGTCATGTATATCTTGGCCAACTTAGCACTCGTGTATGTGGTCTTCACAGGGATAAAGTGAGCTACCTTCGTCAAGCGATCAACTATAACCCAGATAGAATCATACCCTGAACGTGTCCTGGGTAGTCCTGTGATAAAATCCATTCCAAGTTTATCCCACTTCCATTCCGGTATGGGTAATGGCTGCAATAACCCTGCTGGTTTCTGATGTTTGGCCTTTACTCTCTGACAGACGTCACATACCGCTACATACTCGGCAATGTCTTTCTTCATTCCGGTCCACTAGAAGTTCTGCTTCAAATCCAAGTACATCTTGTTGTTACCTGGGTGTACCGAGTAAGGCGAATCATGAGCCTCTTGAAGAGTCAACTTCCTGATCTCCGGGTCATTGGGCACATAAATACGTTCTTCAAACCACAGTGTTCCGTGTTCATCCTCATGAAATCCTTCTTCCTTTCCTTTGGTCATTCTGCCGTTTATTTCTGCTATTCCTTCATCCGTCTTCTGGGCTTCTCGAATCTTACCCAACAAAGTGGACTGAATTTCCAATGTGGCAATATAGCCTCTAGGGCCTATCTCCAACTGTAACTCTCGAAGGTCATCTGCCAACTCCTTGGGTAATCCTCCGGTTAGGAGAGTATTAACATAACTCTTGCGACTTAGCGCATCTGCCATGACATTGGCTTTTCCTGGATGATAATGCAATCTCATGTTGTAATCCTTTATGAGCTCCAGCCATCTCCTTTGCCTGAGGTTTAACTCCTTCTGCGTGAAGATATACTTCAAACTCTTATGACCCGTGTATACATCACAATAGTTTCCAATAAGAAAGTGCCTCCAGGTCTTGAGTGTGTGCACTACGGCTGCTAACTCCAAATCATGTGTGGCATAGTTCAACTCATGGGGTCGAAGCTGACGTGAGGCATATGAAACAACTCTTCCTTCTTGCATGAGAATGCCTCCAAGTCCTTTACGTGAAGCGTCTCAATACACTTGAAATTCCTTACGAATATTCGGGAGTATCAGCACTGGGGCTGTAACCAAAAGCTTCTTCAACTCCTGAAAACTGGCCTCACATTCTTTGGTCCAATTGTACTTACTTTCCTTCTTCAACAATTCCGTCATGGGCTTCGCAATCTTCTAGAAATTCTCAATGAACCTCCGATGGTATCGTGCGAGTCCAAGAAAACCGCGAATCTCTCCAACTGAGGTGGGTGCCTTCCATTCCATAACGACCTCTACTTTGGAAGGGTCCACTGTTATACCATCTCCTGATATAACATGTCCGAGAAATCCTACTTCCTTCAATCAAAACTCACATTTGCTGAACTTGGCATATAACTGATGTTTCCTGAGCTTCTCGAGAACTAAACGCAAATGTTCCTTGTGCTCCTCTTCATTCTTGGAGTAAACCAATATGTCATCAATGAACACTACCACACACTTATCCAAGAACTCCATGAATACCTTGTTCATCATACTCATGAAATAGGCAGGGGCATTAGTCAAACCAAATGACATAATTGTGTACTCGTAAAGCTCGTACCTTGTGGTAAAAGCTGTCTTAGGTATATCATGTTCTCGGATCTTTAACTGGTGATAACCAGATCGTAAATCGATCTTAGAGAATACATTGGCTCCTTCCAACTGATCAAACAAGTCATTTATCATGGGCAGAGGGTATTTTTTCTTGATCATCACTTCATTCAGTGCATGATAATCCACAACCATTCTTAGGGAACCATCCTTCTTCTCGACTAAAAGTACTGGGGCTCCCCAAGGTGAAGAACTTGGTCGGATATAACCTTTCTCCATTAACTCCTTGATCTGCTTCTTGATCTCTTCTAAATCATTCGCGGGCATCCTGTACGGTCTCTTGGATATAGGTCTGGTGCCTGGTAACAACTCAATTAAGAACTCGATGTCTCTATCCGGTGGCATGCCTGGTAACTCCTCCGGAAATACATCGGGGTAATCCTTCACAACTGATACTTCTTCCTGTACAACTCCCGAGAGTGCATTCACGTGCGTCTTCCGGGGTGTGTGCCTCGACACATACTTGATCCTCTTTCCTTCCGGGTGGTGAGAAGAATTGATCTACTGACGCAGTCGATGTTTCCTCCAAACTTGGATAGCCAATCCATACCTATGATTACATACAAACCCTGGGATTCCAATATGATGAGATCTGTGGGAAATACATGTCTCCCAATGGTCAATGGCACTTGATAACATCCTCGGCTAGCCATGTACTCTGCTCCAGGGGAACTTACTAACATAGGCGTCTTAAGGGATACGGTGGGCAAATGATACTTTTCCACAAAACCCCTTGATATGTATGAATGAGTTGTGCCAGTGTCAAAAAGAACAAGGGCGGTAAATGAACTAACTATAAACTTACCAACCACTACGTCGGGCTGCTCATCAATCTCCTCCACATTGACGTGATTCACCTGTCCTCTGGTGAAAGGGTTGGGCTTCTTTCCTGAACTTCCGTTGCCATTCCCATTCTTTCCTTGAAGACACTTTGTGGCATAATGTCTAGTCTTCCCGCACTTGAAACAAGTAATGTGACTCAAATCTCTCTTGGCGGTCGTGGATGGAGTGGAACGGTTCCCATTGTTGTTTCCTCAATTCCCATTGCCATTCTTGGGGCCACTATGGTTGTGTGAGCTTCCTCCATTGTGAGAATGGCCTTCAGTGGTGGGATGGTTATGTCCTCCTCAGTATGGGGAATAGCGGGGCTTATGCTGGGCTCCAGAGTTAAACTTTCCCGATCCATACTTCCTCTTGCGGGTCTCAATCTGCTGCTGCTTTCCTTCAATCATGATGGCCATGTCTACTAACTCTTGGTAATTGTTGTAGGTGGCTACCATCAGCTGCATGCTCAACTCATCGTTGTGTCCCTCCAAAAACTTCTCCTGCTTCGCGGCGTCAATGGCTATATAATCTAGCGCATAGCGAGCTAACTGCCTAAAGTCATCCACGTATTGCCCCACAGCACGGTTTCCTTGGCACAAGTTGCGAAACTCACGCTACTTCAGGTTCATGGCTCTAGTTGAGACATGTGCAGTGCGAAAGGCTTGCTGAAACTGATCCCAAGTAACTGTAGCAAGTGGATAATTGGCGGTGTAGTTCTCCCATCAAGCGGCTGCTGGTCCCTCAAGCTGATGTGCGGCAAAGCGCACTCTCTCTGCATATGTGCATCCTGCAGTTGCTAGCTCTCTTCCCATCTTGCGGAGCCAGTCATATGCAACAATCGACTTGGTGCTACTAGAGAACACTGGCGGATTCAACCTTAGAAACCGGGTCAGGTTGTCATGGGGAGGCAGAGGTGGGTTGTTGTTGTTGGTTGTTGTTGTTGTTGCCTTGGTTCTGAACAAGTAGTTGCATCAAAGTGTTCTGCTCCAGTTCATCAATGTAATGTAGGCATGTATTCCGAATATAGTCATACATGCTTATGGGAAAGAACTTGCATGACATCTTTTGTCCTACCCTCTCGTGGCAGCAGGGTCCTATTGGTAAGGGATATTAAGACCTCCTTTTAATAGAGTACTGGACCAAAGCATTAACACATAGTGAATAATGAACTCCTCAAACTATGGTCATCACCAGGAGTGGTCGCCATTATTGTCACTTCGGGGTTGCCGGATCATAACACATAGTAGGTGACTATTGACTTGCAAGATAGGATCAAGAACTCACATATATTCATGAAAACATGATAGGTTCAGATATGAAATCATGGCACTCGGGCCCTAGTGACAAGCATTGAGCATGGCAAAGTCATAACAACATCAATCTTAGAACATAATGGATACTAGGGATCAAACCCTAACAAAACTAACTCGATTACATGGTAAATCTCATCCAATCCATCACCGTCCAGCAAGCCTACGATGGCATTACTCATGCACGGCGGTGAGCATCATGGAATTGGTGATGGAGGAAGGTTGATGATGATGACGACGACGATCTCCACTCTCCGGAGCCCCGAACGGACTCCAGATCGGCCCTCTCGAGAGAGATTATGGCTTGGCGGCGGCTCCGTATCGTAAAACATGATGAATCATTCTCTCTGACTTTTCTCTCCCCGAACGTGAATATATGGAGTCGGAGCTGAGGTCGGTGGAGCGTTAGGGGGCCCACGAGACAGGGGGCGCACCCAGGGGGGTGCGCCCCCACCCTCGTGGACATGGTGTGGGCCCCCTGGTCTTGATTCTTTCACCAATATCTTTCATATATTGCAAAATAATTCTCCGTTGATTTTCAGGTCATTCCGAGAACTTTTATTTCTGCACAAAAATAACACCATGTCAGTTCTGCTGAAAACAACGTCAGTCTGGATTAGTTCCATTCAAATCGTGCAAGTTAGAGTCCAAAACAAGGGCAAAAGTGTTTGGAAAAGTAGATATGTTGGAGACGTATCAACTCCCCCAAGCTTAAACCTTTGCTTGTCCTCAAGCAATTCAGTTGACAAACTGAAAGTGATAAGGAAAAACTTTGACAAACTCTGTTTGCTCTTGTTGTTGCAAATATTTAAAGCCAGCATTCAAGTTTTCAGCAAAGATTATGAACTAACCACATTCACAATAACTTTTAGGTCTCATGTTTACTCATATCAATGGCATAATCAACTAGCGAGCAATAATAATAAACCTCGGATGACAACACTTTCTCAAAACAATCATAATATGATATAAGAAGATGGTATCTCGCTAGCCCTTTCTGAAACCGCAAAACATATATGCAGAGCACCTCTGAAGATCAAGGACTGACTAGACATTGTAATTCATGGTAAAAGAGATCCAGTCACCATCATACTCAATGTAAATTAATAGTAATGCATGCAAATGACAGCGGTGCTCTCCAACTGGTGCTTTTTAATAAGTGGATGATGACTCAACATAGAAGTAAATATATTGGCCCTTCGCAGAGGGAAGCAGGGATTTGTAGAGGTGCCAGAGCTAGATTTTGAAATAGAGATGAATAATATTTTGAGCGGTATACTTTCATTGTCAACATAACAACCAAGAGTTCTCGATATCTTCCATGCTACACACATTATAGGCGGTTCCCAAATAGAATGGTAAAGTTTATACTCCCCCCCACCAACAACAAGCACACTCCACGGCTAGCCCGAAACAACAGGTACCGTCCATACCAATAACAACCCTGGGGGAGTTTTGTTTAATTATTATGATTTGAGCATGGGACTGGGCATCCCGGTTACCAGCCATTTTCTCATGAATGATGAACGGAGTCCACTCATCGTGAGAATAACCCACCTAGCATGGAAGATATAGACAACCTAGTTGATACATGAGCTGTTCGAGCATACAAAACATAATTTCATTTGAAGGTTTGGAGTTTGGCACATACAAATTTACTTGGAACGGCAGGTAGATACCGCATATAGGAAGGTATGGTGGACTCATATGGAACAACTTTGGGGTTCATGGAAGTGGATGCACAAGCAGTATTCCCTCTTAGTACAAATGAAGGCTAGAAAGAGACTATGAAGCGACCATCTAGAGAGCGACAACAATCATGAACATGCATTGAAATTAATCAACAATGATTGCAAGCATGAGTAGGATATAAATCACCATGAACATAAATATCATGGATGCTATGTTGATTTTGTTTCGACTACATGCGTGAACATGTGCCAAGTCAAACCACTCGAACCGTTCAAAGGAGGATACCACCCTATCATACCACATCACAACCATTTTAATATCATGTTGGCACGCAAGGTAGACCATTATAAACTCCTAGCTAATTAAGCATGGCATGAGCAACTATAATCTCTAATTGTCATTGCAAGCATGTTTCATTCATAATAGGCTGAATCAGGAATGATGAACTATTCATATTTACAAAACAAGGTAGGTCGAGTTCGTACCAGCTTCTCTCATCTCAATCAGTTCATCCTATATTGTCATTATTGCCTTTCACTCGCACGACCGAGCGGTGTGGATAATAATAATAGTGCACGTGCATTGAACTAAGCTGGAATCCGCAAGCATTTAATACAAGGGAGAAGACAAGGTAATATGGCTCTTGGTTAAATAAACAATAATGCATATGAGAGCACTAAACATTTTCATCATGGTCTTCTCCTCTTGATCCCCACAGAAAATAAAAGAAATAAAACTATTTACACGGGAAAGCTCCCGACAAGCAAAAGAAGAACGAGAAATCTTTTTGGGTTTTCTTTTAATTACTACTACTACATGCATGGAAAGTAAACTAGCTAATAGCTACAAATAATTTTTTGTTTTTCTTAAGGTTTTTCTAACACACAAGAAAAAGACTTGGAAAAGAAAATAAACTAGCATGGATAATACAATGAAAAAGTATGAGCACCGACTATTGGAACGAGTGTGTGAACATGAATGTAATGTCGGTGAGAAATACGTACTCCCCCAAGCTTAGGCTTTTGGCCTAAGTTGGTTTATTGCCACGTATCAAAGTTACTCTCTCTGGTGCACGGAGGAGTGTCCTCTTGGTGCCACTGGTTGGCAATCTCCTCGGGATCCCACTGATAAACTGACTGTCGATAGGGGTCAAGTGATGGCTCTAGCTCAGGCTCTGAGGCCTGTGCTTGGCTCCAGTACGCATAAACGGCATCTGGCAAGACGAGATACGTGCCTGAAAGTAAATCAAACAAAGATGCATGCATGGTAATAATCTCACAATACTTTTCATCAAATATCAATTTATACTTAAGCAACTTCTTCTTATCTTTAACAATAAAATCATGTGATATCATACTCTTATAATTTAGAAAAGTCGGGGCCATCAACTTCTCTTCCTTCTCATGATGCCTAATAGGTATTCTAAAGTGTTCAGCAAGGCGTGAAGCAAATATGCCTCCGAAGATGGGGCCCTTTGTACGGTTCAGACTTAATCGTTTAGCAACAACAACACCCAAGCTAAAAGTTGTATCTCGGAACAAAGCATGGCGCAAAATAACAATATCAGGGGCACTAAGATTCCCACTATTCCCACAACCAATTAAGCATCTACTAGCAAATATCGCAAAGTAGCGTAGAACATGAAAATGTATACTAGTAATCCTCGCCCCTGAAATTTTCCTCGTTTCCCCTACAGCTATCATATCAATAAATCCCTCAACATCCTTACGATGTGGTTCCTCTAGGCTACCAGGAAAGGGTATCTTACATACTTGACAAAATTCATAAAACGACATCTCTTTAACCTCATCATATAAATGAAACTCCACTGAAGGTGGTGATTTCTTAGCATGGAAATGAAAATTTTGCATCAAAATATTAGTGAGTAAGAGATACTATTTGCACTGGTCATGGAGGAAGTCGGTGAGGCCTGCATTCTCAGCTAAATAATATAAGTCTTTATAAATCCCAGCGGCTTCCAAGAACTCATTGCAAGGCCATTCACACGGCCGAACTTCCGTAGTGCGAGGAAGATTGTATTTGAGCTTTTTATTCTCCTCCTTCTACTTATCCTTTGAGCTTTGGCTCGAAGAGCCTCTCAATAATCTCCTCATCATTTTCTTCCTCTGAAAATTTCTGAAATTTTTAGTGACTTAAAATAAAAGTGAACCAAACTCAACAAGATTGATAGCAACTACTCCTACAAGTGCCTAGAGACTATATCATGCATTAGAACTACTTGGGACCCAATAAATTTGACATGCAAGCTCAAGAACAGGGTCACCTAAGCAGCAAAAAATTGCAATAAATAAAGCACTAGAACAAAAACTAATTGGACCATCAGAGGAGTCACATACCGAAGAACAATCTCCCCAAACAGTTTTGTGAATGGAGCTTTGAGCAAGGAGATCGAAAATGGCAGCAAGATGAGCTAGAACACGAGTTTGAGCTGTGGGAGGATTTTTTTCTGGAGGAAGATGAAGTGTGTGGGTGCTGGAGTAAGTGGAGGGGGCCATGTGGGGCCCACGAGGCAGGGGGTGCGCCCAGGGGGTAGGGCGCGCCCTGTACCCTCGTGGCCAGGTGCTGGCTCTCCCTGCTGTGTTCTTAGTGCCAAATATTCTTAAATATTCTAGAAAAAATCATATTTCATTTTCGGGGCATTTGGAGAACTTATATTTTCAGGGTATTTTTTTACTGCACGGTTAACTCAGAAAACAGATAGAAAATACTATTTTTGCTTTATTTAATCTAATTAAAAGAAAGTAAAAGGAGGGTATAGAAAGTTGTGCTTTCTAAATGCAACCATCTCATGCTCATCAAAAGGAATCCATTAACAAGGTTGATCAGGTCTTGTTAATAAACTCTTTCCGAATAACATGAAACCGGAGAATTTTTAAATAACACTAGGTTACCTCAATGGGGATATGTATGTCCCCAACAATAAGAATATCATATTTCTTCTTGACAATAGGAAGAGGAAATTCAAAACCTCCAATAGTAATCGTTGAAATTTTTCCAATAGAATTAATACTGTGGACCTGAGGTTGTTTCCTCGGAAAGTGTACCGTATGCTCATTACCATTAACATGAAAAGTGACATTGCCTTTGTTGCAATCAATAACAGCCCCTACAGTATTCAAAAAGGGTCTACCAAGGATAATACACATACTATCGTCCTCGGGAATATCAAGGATAACAAAGTCTGTTAGAATAGTAACATCTGCAACCCCAACAGGCACATCCTCACAAATACCAACAGGTATAGCAATTGATTTATTGGCCATTTGCAAAGATATTTCAGTAGGTGTCAACTTATCCAAATCAAGTCTACGATATAAAGAGAGATGCATAAAACTAACACCGGCTCCAAGATCACATAAAGCAATTTTAACATAGTTTCTTTTAATGGAGCATGGTATAGTTGGTACTCCTGGATCTCCTAGTTTCTTTGGTATTCCACCTTTAAAAGTATAATTGGCAAGCATGGTGGAAATTTCAACTTCTGGTATTTTTTTAATTTGTGATAATGCCTTTCATATACTTAGCATAAGGATTTGTTTTAAGCATATCAGTCAAACACATACGCAAAAAGATAGGTCTAATCATTTCAGCAAAGCGCTCAAAATCCTCATCATCCTTTTTCTTGGATGGTTTAGGAGGAAAAGGCATGGGTTTCTGAACCCATGGTTCTCTTTCTCTACCGTGCTTCCTAGCAACGAAGTCTCTCTTATCATAACGTTGATTCTTTGATTGTGGGTTATAAAGATCAACAACAGGTTCAATCTCTACATCATCGTTATTGCTAGGTTGAGCATCATCATGAACATCATCATTAACATTATCACTAGGTTCATGTTCATTACCAGATTGTGTTTCAGCATCAGAAATAGAGATATCATTGGGATTCTTAGGTGTGTCAACAACCGGTTCACTAGAAGCATGCAAAGTCCTATCATTTTTCTTTTTCTTCTTTTTAGAAGAACTAGGTGCATCTTCATTAGCTCTCTGAGAATCTTGCTCAATTCTCTCAGGGTGGCCCTTAGGATACAGAGGTTCCTGAGTCATTCTTCCACCTCCAGTCACAACTCTAAAAGCATTATCATTTTTCTTACTACTTAATTCATTGAGCAAATCATTTTGTGCTTTAAGTACTTGTTCTACTTGAGTGGTAACCATAGAAGCATGTTTACTAATGAGTTTCAGTTCACCTTTGACTCTAGACATATAATCACTCAAGTGTTCAATCATATAAGCATTACGTTGCAATTGTCTACCAACATAAGCATTGAAGTTTTCTTGTTTAACAAAAAAAATTTCAAACTCATCTAAACATTGGCTAGCAGACTTATAACAAGGAATATCATCTTCATCAAATCTATGGAGAGAATTTCCATTACCACCTGTGTCGGGTTATCAATACCATGTATTACTTCAATAGGTGGTAAATTCTTAACATCTTCAGCTTTAATACCTTTTTCTTTCATAGATTTCTTTGCCTCTTGCATATCTTCAGGACTGAGAAACAGAACACCCCTTTTCTTCGGAGTTGGCTTAGGAGCTGGTTCACGAAGTGTACAATTGTTTTCATTGGTCAACATATTATTCAATAGCAATTCAGCTTGATCGACAGTTCTTTCCCTGAAAACACAACCAACACAACTATCCAGGTGGTCTCTGGAAGCATCGGTTAGTCAATTATAAAAGATATCAAGTATTTCATTTTTCTTAAGAGGATGATCAGGCAAAGCATTAAGTAATTGGAGAAGCCTCCCCCAAGCTTGTGGGAGACTCTCTTCTTCAATTTTCACAAAATTATATAATTCCCGTAAGGCAGCTTGTTTCTTATGAGCAGGAAAATATTTAGCAGAGAAGTAATAAATCATATCCTGGGGACTACGCACACTACCAGGATCAAGAGAATTAAACCATATTTTAGCATCACCCTTTAAGGAGAACGGAAATAACTTAAGGACATAGTAGTAACGAATTTTTTCCTCATTGGTGAATAGGGTGGCTATATCATTCAGTTTAGTAAGATGTGCCACAACAGTTTCATATTCATAGCCACAGAAAGGATCAGATTCAACCAAAGTATTTAACTCAGGATCGACAGAGAAATCATAATCCTTATCAGGAACACAAACAGGTGAAGTAGCAAAAGCAGGGTCATATTTCATTCTAGCATTCAAAGACTTTTCTTTAAGCTTAGCTAACAGTTTCTTAAGATCATATATATCATTGCAAGCAAGAAAGTCTCTAGCAGTTTCTTCATCCATAACATAACCCTTAGGCATGGCAGGCAATTCATATCTAGGGGGAGAATCTTCATCATCACTTTCATCAATATCATCAGTTTCAATAATTTCATTCTCTCTAACCCTAGCAATTTGTTCATCAAGAAATTCACCTGATGGCACAGTATTATCGAGGATAGAAGTAGTTTCATCATAAGTATCATGCATAGCAGAAGTGGAATCATCAGGAACATGCGACATATCAGATTCAATAGCAGGAGTAGGTGTCGCAAATTTACTCATAACAGAGGGCAAATCAAGTGTAGAGCTAGATGGCAGTTCCTTACCTCCCCTCGTAGTTGAGGGATAAATTTTGGTTTTTTCGTCTTTCAAGTTCTTCATAGTGATCAACAGATATAAATCCCAAGTGACTCAAAGAATATAGCTATGCTCCCCGGCAACGACGCTAGAAAATAGTCTTGATAACCCACAAGTATAGGGGATCGCAACAGTTTTTGAGGGCAGCGTATTCAACCCAAATTTATTGATTCGACACAAGGGGAGCCAAAGAATACTCTCAAGTATTAGCAGTTGAGTTGTCAATTCAACCACACCTGGAAGACTTAATATCTGCAGCAAAGTATTTAGTAGCAAAGTAATATGGAAGTAACAGTAACAGTGGCAAAAGTAACAATCGTGATTTTGTAGTGATTGTAACAGTAGCAGCGGTAAAGTAACTAAGCAACAAGCAATATGTGAAAATATCGTAGGCATTGGACCAGTGATGGATAATTATGTCCGATGTGATTCCTCATGTAATAGTTATAACATAGGGTGACACAGAACTAGCTCGAGTTCATCAATGTAATGTAGGCATGTATTCCGAATATAGTCATACGTGCTTATGGAAAAGAACTTGCATGGCATCTTTTGTCCTACCCTCCCGTGGCAGCGGGGTCCTATTGGAAACAAAGGGATATTAAGGCATCCTTTTAATAGAGTACCGAACCAAAGCATTAACACATAGTGAATACATGAACTCCTCAAACTACGGTCATCACCGGGAGTGGTCCCAATTATTGTCAGTTAGGGGTTGCCGGATCATAACACATAGTAGGTGACTATTGACTTGCAAGATAGGATCAAGAACTCACATATATTCATGAAAACATAACAGGTTCAGATCTGAAATCATGGCACTCGGGCCCTAGTGACAAGCATTAAGCATGGCAAAGTCATAGCAACATCAATCTTAGAACATAATGGATACTAGGGATCAAACCCTAACAAAACTAACTTGATTACATGGTAAATCTCATCCAACCCATCACCGTCCAGCAAGCCTACATTGGGATTACTCACGCACGGCGGTGAACATCATGGAATTGGTGATGGAGGAAGGTTGATGATGATGACGGCGACGATCTCCACTCTCCGGAGCCCCGAACGGAATCCAGATCAGCCTTCCCGAGAGAGATTAGGGCTTGGCGGCGGCTCCATATCATAACACGCGATGAATCCTTCTCTCTGATTTTTTTTCTCCCCGAACGTGAATATATGGAGTCAGAGCTGATGCCGGTGGAGCGTTAGGGGGCCCACGAGACAGGGGGCGCCCCCAGGGGGCGCGCCCCCCACCCTCGTGGACAGGGTGTGGGCCCCTGGTCTTGATTCTCTTGCCAGTATGTTTATATATTCCAAATAATTCTCCGTTGATTTTCAGGTCATTCCGAGAACTTTTATTTCTGCACAAAAATAACACCATGGCAGTTCTTCGTTCTTGGAGTGAACCAATATGTTATCAATGAACACTACCACAAACTTATCCAAGAACTCCATGAATACCTTGTTCATCATACTCATGAAATAGGCAGGGCATTAGTCAAACCAAATGACATAACTGGGTTAGGTGAAACCCCACGGGGTTTAGAGCTGGTCAATGGGGTTTCGAAGTCGTTAAGTGAGCATAACTAATTTAAAAAAAAATCAAAAAATATGAAACCTTCGTCGTTCGTCCTTTTACAAGACACACTAACGAGGAAAAATACTAAACTTGGTCTATGGTCATTTTCATGAAAAAAAAACCTAGGTGGCACGATCGAGGTCAAATGAGCACCATTAATTTAAAAAAATCAAAAAAATAATAATAAAACATGCGCACAATGTTGTCTTATGTGACATGTTACCATCCAAAAATCATAAACTTGGTCTATGGTCATTTTCATGAGAAAGCCTTCACACATATGAGCTATCACCTACATGATTTCATAGAGTTCAAGGAGAGGAGGTGGTGTTACCTTCTGTTTTTGAAAAAATATATAAAAAAATCACTAAACCTTTGTTTTAAAGTGAATAAGACGGATCTGAAGTTAGTTTTCCATTTCCATATTTTAAACGTGTTTTTTGAATAGTTTTTATATTAAAGCATTTTTTGCAAAAGAAAATGTAAAAATATGAAGATTAATTTAAAAATAGTGAGACCTTGAATCTATACTCTATAGATTGAATAGGTGTTAAAAAAACATTTGGCTCATTTAGAGTAGATCCAAAAAAACTTGATTACATATGGGTTGTTTATCCTAGCCTGGGAGCTTATTTGGAACACATTTCTCAAATTCAAATTTCTTTGACCTCCTCTAAATCACCTTAAATTTTGCACACATGATCTCCTACACAAACATAGATAATTGATAATACATCTTCATTAAAATGTTGTTTTTTGCTCTGTTAGTGGAATATTTGATAAAAGGGAACCCTTGATAAAATGATGGATTGTAGCATATTTGCAGCATATGTGTGATCATTGCAGCACCTGAACTTTCAAAACACTGAAACAAATCATAGCAGATAAATTTAAAAACACAAAAATACCCAACATAGATAGCCACATGCATATAAAATTCATCGAACCACCAAAAGTTAACCCACAAACATGGGGCCCCACAAACATAGTTCGCCAACATAGTACATCAAACAACATAAAGTACTTAAAACACATCAGGGAAGGGGAGACAGGACTTTGGCTAGGGCAGCATGCTGCCCCATGATCTTGTAGTCCTCGCCGTGGATGGCCACATCTTCTGCATGAGCTAGAAGGTGAGCGAAGCGGCCAGACTTTGGCTTTGTCTTGGTGGTGCAGTAGGGGCAGCGCCAAGTTTTGGTCCTGCTCTTGTAGTAGTAACCCACGCCCTTGACCCTGATCTTCTCCTCTTCCTTTTCTTTGAAGGAGGTGAAGTTGCCGCGGTCCACATCCACATTTTCCCCAGAGACATACTGCACACACGAATGAATTACATTAGTACATTATAGATTCATGGGAATACACCATGTCAACGAATTAAATGAACAATCTAAATTTCAAGTAGGCTTACCTCATACTCCTCGTCGTCACCGTACACTGGATCGTACGGGTGGTCGAAAGTATAGTCTATCTTCCTCTTCTTCCTCCAACCATCATCCTCCTGAATATACAATTACATCCATCACTAGTAAATACATAGGGATATTTGCATTTTCCATTGTCATGCACACACATTGAACAACATAGCTAATATAACTACATATTGATATTTAGATATGCACACTTGATCATAGGGCTTGTATTTTCCATTGTCATGCACACACATTGAACAATAGAGCTAATATAACTACATATTGTGGACATATTGTGAATAATATAGCTAATATAACTTGAATCAAATAACTTCTTAATCAATCTAATAAGCCCCAATCTATTCACAACATCTACCATTTTTGCAACTAATCTAATAAGCATAAAAAACAAGTCTAATAAGCATGATAGCTTTAAAACCCCCAATCTGTGAGCACTAAAAACAAATCTAATAAGCATCATAGCATTAAAAAAATATGTTCACAACATCTAGCATTTTTGCAACGAATTTATCCAAATCTAAAAACAAATCTAAAAACCCCAATCATTGCAGCACCTAAAATCATAGTTCACAACATCTAGCTAGCATTTATCCAACAAACCCTAGTCCAAAAAACCCCATCCCCCCAACCCATACAAAAAACCCCGGCCCATCCGTCAAACCAACTACTCTAACCATCTGAACTATCGTATGAATCCACAATCTAACCAATGCAACTAACTCTAGAAGCTAATATCCTAAAGCAAAGCAAGTGCAAATACCTCCTGCTCCTCGTCGGGCTGCGCATGGGGGGCATCGGGATGGACTGCGCCGCTCGTCGCCGTCACCTTCTGCGCTAAGGCGGATCCCGCCACCTCCTTCCCCACATCCGCAGCGGTTGCGAGTTTCCCTGCACCGCCATGGATTCCGCCGACATCCACGGTCACCGTGCCCTGCTGCTTCACCACTTCTCCGACTGCTGCGCCGGCATCGCCACGAGCTTTGTCCATTGGATAGATGGAGGCGATGAAGGTGAGGAAGAGGATGCGGTGGGGGAGAGTGAGACGGTGTGGTGGAGGCAGTGGAGGAGAGCGAGACGACGCCGATTGGGGAGAGGAAGACGATGCGTCAAGGAGGGGATTTGGGGGAAATGGTAGGGGCGATGGAGGTGGTTGCCCCTCTTTATATGATGGGACGTTTCGGGCATGTCCACTGACATGTGCTACCCCAGGGCCGTGCACGACCGCGCTCTTGCATGCGCCCACCCCCAACGCGGCCCCACTTGTCAGAGTTAATGGTCAAAGGCATTGACCCGATGGCAACGTCCGTCATAACCTGTTCTGAGGGTTTCAGGCAAGGGAGTGAGGAAAAGTGAGCAAATGTTAATAGAGTGGGGATGAATGAGTGGAGCTAAGGAACCAAGGGCACAAAAATGAAAATCCCTATTTAAAATTTGCGTTTGAATGCAAATGCACAATCGATTAGGATCATGGGTTACTCTTCTATGTCGCATACATCTTGGTGGAGCGCTCGAAATGATATAAACTGAAAACATGCACTCATCACCAAGCAAGGTGAATGATCATATAAGGATATAAAAGATGGTATCATCCAAGCAACCATTAAGGTAGCATATGATCAAGCACATGATCAAAAAGTATCTCACACACAAACATAGAGTATAAAGCAAATGCACAATAAAGTTCAACCAAAAGCAAGAGAGACCAAAGAGGCAAAGCACTCTCTCTCTCTCTAAGTCTATGATCTATACATATTTCTCCCCCTTTGGCAACAAGTTACCAAAAAGTTTGAAAATGCATAGTGCTATGCGTCTCTCAGGCTTGGTCTTTGGGAGTCGGTGTAGAGAGAACTCCAAGGACGAAGGCTTCAGATGACGTAGTTGGAGCTGGTGGAGTGGTTGCTGGAGGTGGCACTGAAGCTGTGGCTGCTGGTGCTGATGTAGTAGCTCTCGTATCAGGCACTGGCACTGTAACATCCCAAATTTTCAATTTGGAATGTTATACATAGATCATAATTGCATTTGCATGTTTTTGCATTTTTGTTCGTGGAGTTCCTCGAAATTCTAAGCAACTCAAGGACCTACAGAGAGAGTTGGGAATTTTACCGTTTTCGTATTTGAGTTCGCTCGAATACCGGTACGAGGACAGTGTGATTCTAATTATTTTTCTCTCCTAAAAATATTTCTAAATATCAAAAATGAGCGGAGATAATATGACTTCTCCAAAATAACAGAAATATTGGAGGAAAAATGTTAAAATCACTTTTGGTATTTTTCTGGATTTATTTGCGGATTTATTTGCATAGGAAAAATACGCATTTTTCAAAATTGCATTTAGCTCCGGGAAAAATGTTCACTTTGTCCTAAATATTATTAGAGGGCGGTGAAAATTTATATCGGAAATTTTGGAGTCCGTTTGGTATTTCTTTCGTTAGATTTTTTGCGCCGGGACTCTTTAAAAAAAAACAGAAACCGACTTAGACTCGTAAAGGACCAGGACTCTGGGCTTTATATAGCGCGAGAGCCGGCCCGTTCCGCTCAGCCCACCAGCGCTGAAACCCTAGCGCCCGAGCCGCCGCCTCGCCAGCCTGCTGCCGCTCCGCCGCCACCCGCCACGCCGCCGCCCGAGCCGCCGCGCCGCCGTCCGCCGCCACCGCACCGCCCCGCCGCCAGCGCCGCGCCGCCGCCCGCCGCACCGCCCCGCCGCCCGCGTGCCGCCCGCCGCCGCCGGAGCACCGCCGCCCCGCCCCGCCGGAATCCCGCCGGAGATCCCGCCGGAGTTGTTAGAGAGAGGTAGTTTTTTTTGTTTAACCGAGCGTTTTTTTTAGAAAACCTAGATCTGTTTTATTTTAATAGATCGGTTCGTTTTTTTTCCGGTTTAGCTATTTAGCGGACGTTCGTCCGTACGTTCGTTTTAACGAACGGTTTTCGTTAGTTAACCGCAGACAGCGAACGTTCGTTCGTTAGCCTGTTCATGGTTTTTGTTTTTCAGGGTATTTATCCGTGATTATTCCGATCGCGATTTCTGCCCTGATCTTGTTTTTCGTTTTTTCTTTCCACTCGAGAGTCGGAATCAGGTGATTCAATATCCCAGATCTTTGTCTCGAAGCCCTCTTTACGTTAGATCAACTTGAACAAAGATTTGGCTACTGTAAAATTTTACTTTAGGCCAACTAGTAATTCGGAGCTCGTTTCTTTTGCAGTTTGAGTTTCGTTGCTTCTTTCGAGTTGATTCTTTTTGCAAACCGTAGTTCTTAAGTTGAACTTTCTGGTTAGATCTCTTATTTGAGCTTTATCCGTGCATTAGTTAAGTACTTATTGTATGCTTGTTTGTTTGATTGCGATAGAGTACCCGGAGTGCGCCGCTTGCTACTTTGAGTCTCTAGGTTTTGCGGATCATCAGCAAGGCAAGTAACACTTTGATCATGCTTTCCAATTACCCAGTTTTCATTGCATTAGTCAAACCCTCACACATTGCACGAGTAGGATCAATTAACTTGTGGGATTGGAAGTAGATTGAGGTAGTACCTATTACCTGCATTACATTCAAACCTTTGGGAGTTACTTCTACGTTTGCTGCTAGGACATGCTATGCTCGTAGACGTGGATTGGGTGAGTGAAATCCATGACAGATGTGAGATTGTTTAATTAATGGTTCAACTTAAGGTGGCAACATTAATACACATCTGGGTGGATTGAGGCATCTGGGTATTCCAGGATTGCCTGTTTTTCTTTTGGACCGCCACCCAGGCTCAAAGGGATCATGAGATTATTCATACTAGAAACTTCTGTGTGCAACCACAATGCTATTATGGGCTCTAGCATAGTATGAGTAAGTTGTGCGAACTCTTACAGTGGTGGACTAGCAGATGTAGGGGATGTAGGTTGGTACGGTCCGCCCGATCGTAAGGTGCTAGCGCTTCTGAAAGACTATGTCTCGGTCATCCGTTTCTCAAACACCATGCAGTGCGAGAAACCAAACGAAGGCGATCAAGTCTTGTGGGAAAAGTGCACAAACCTCTGCAGAGTGTACAAACTGATCATGATTAGCCGTGTCCCCGGTTATGGACGTCTTGAGTATCTAGTACTTGGATTTTCATGTGCATCTCAACATGTTACTTTAATTTAATTTTGTTGGGTTTAATGATTACTTTAATTGGGGTTGAGAGGATGTCTATCTTCTCAATGATGTTTCAACTACCATGATAGTTAATTAAAATGCATTCCTTTGAAGTAGGGAAAAATTGGCTTTACGCAAAAACTTAATCATAGAGCTTTCCACCAGCCATATTGCATATAGTATAGCTTACTTTCATTGCATTCTCTTGTGTTACCTTGCCAGCATATTCCATGTGCTGACCCGTTTTCGGGCTGCAACGTTTCATGTTGCAGACTTTTCAGACGACGAGTAAGATGCCCTTTTAGGTCGTGGTTCTATACTCAGTGATGCCGCTGGAGTTGATGGACTTACTTGTCTTCCAAGCCTTCCGCTGTTATCGTGTTAGATGGCCTTCAGCCATATTATTTGTAATAAATTCATCGTTGGACAATCGATGTAATAAGTGTGTGATTGCCACTCTGTTATAAATCCTTCAAGTACTGTGCGTGTCAGCATTACTGATCCAGGGATGACACTGATGCACAGAGATCAGACTATTTGAGGTCTGGTCGCTACAGGCACTGCAGCAGATCTCTATCCTCGAGGCACTTGTTGAAATGCATATGTGGTAGCATGTCCTCTCCTCTCCTCTGCTTCCTCCTGGAGCTGCTCAACTGCAGACTGGATCTCTATCACTTTCAGATCAAGACCATAGAACTTAGTTTCGATGATCCTCTCCAAGCTCTCCTGATTCCGAGTCAGGGTGGCCAAGCCCTTCTCAATCCTCATAGTTGCTTGAATTAGATATGCCATTTGGTATTGTTTGGACTTGAGGGTCATTTGAGATGCTTCTACAGCACTTGGCATCTTTGCAGCTTTCTCAGCTCTGGCTTTCTCTCTCCTTTCATGTGCTTGCACTGATGATGGTTTATTTTCATCCATGACAAGTGTGTTGTCCTCAAAGTCAGGCACCAAGGGAAGATATTCTTTGTCTAATAAGTATGTGCTTGTGCCCATCTTGGAGTTGATGAACATCTGGATGTGTGGAGCATACCCACATGATCTCTGTTAGTCTGCAGCAGTCCTCTTGATTGTCTCTACAACCAGGCTCATAACTTTGAAATTATGAGGCACATCAAATATTTGCAGCAAGTTGATTGACTGTCCTCTGATCATCTTTTGATCTCCATATTTGGGCAACAATGTATGCCTCAAGATTGTGTTGATAGTGGCTAGACCAAACAGCAAGTGATGTATAGAACCAAGCTTGTGTGTTTCCAAGTCATCATCAGGGATCTCCTTGTACATATTGGCCATAGAGTTGTGGTCTTGCTTCTTTTTGGAATACACATCCAAATCATCCTCATGCTCTTCAGGGGCATTAATCAGCTTGGCCCACTCATCAACAGTCGACTGGTACTTTGTACCTTCAGACATCCATACAATTCTACCATCAGGATAAAAGTGAGCTATGGAGTAGAATTGCATGATGAGTTCATTATTCCACTTTGTAAACTTCTGAGCTACAAATTTGTCAACTCCACATGCTTTAAAGCTTTCATGCACATGGGAAAAGTAATCTGCATTCTCATCAATGAAGTCCGAGTCCACCCTCTTCATATCACACACTATGGGTGTCGGGGAAACTGATCGCCCACGAACACCTATGGGGACGGAGCCCCTTTTCGGTACGGCAGGGGGCGGAGAAAGCACGAAGAGCAGATCGAGGCGAGCACAAGAGCAGTTTACCCAGGTTCGGGCCGCACGGATGCGTAAAACCCTACTCCTGCTTTGGTTTGTATTGAGTTCTTGGCTCGGGAGCGCTGAAAGCTACGAGACCGAGTGTGAGAGTGTTTGAGAGTCTAACCGGAATCGGAACCTCCTCTACGTTGCGCATGGGCCTCCTTTTATAGGCTCAAGGGGTCACCGACAGGTGGCAACGTAGATGAGGGTAAAAGTGTAAAAAGGGTGGTAGTTGGAATAGTGTTCCATACCTAACCCTGACGGCAGGGGACAAGGGCATTAAATGCCCGTCACCGTCACCCAAACAGTGCAAAAAGTAGCCGTCAGGGGCGCCACCGTCCGCCACGACGGTAGCCTTGTCATCGCTGCTTGCCACCGTGTACCCCTGGCTGCACAGCCTTCCGCCACGTGCGCCTAGGATGGCCCCAGAGCGACACATGGGTGGATGCGCTGGAGCGCGGGTACTGAGTGGAAGCTTGCCGTGGCAAGCGCCTTGCCGCGGTCGCTATCTTGTCGCTTCTGGGAGCTTGTCGCTCACCGGGCCTTGTCGGGACGCGTGGCGCGTCGCGGCAAGTTTCTTGAGAGGCCTTGGTTGGCCTTCCCGGCAAGCTCCTCTTGCCAGGGTCTTGCACTTTAAGTGATCTTGTGCCTTGAGTGGCCTTCCCGGCAAGCTCCTCTTGCCGGGGCCATGTCTCCTTGGCTTGGATACTTTGTTCTTGAATGGCTCCCGAGGAACCACGGAGGACCTTGGCGGTCGCCCGGCAAGCCTTGCCGCGGGACGCTGCAACTGCCTGTGCACAAGTTCGGGATACTAAGGTACCCCTACTTTAGTACACCGACAATGGGCTTCTTGTCAAGCAGAACTGTCTCATAGAAGTCTTGATGTTCCGTGGTGTGAAACCTGTAGTCCACAACAGTCCTTCTCCTTACAGCATATGGATCAGCTTGTCTCCATTGTATGAGACCTGCATCCTTCCTCAATTTCATCTCTTCTGCTACTAGATGAGCATCATTGTGATCAGGGATCTTGGGCTTCAACTTTCTGAGCACTTGGGCCTCAGCTTTTTCAGCAACCTCACGCACTCGGGCCTTGTTCTTCTCTGAAGCTAGAATGTTTCTACTGCTTCTCTTCGGTGCAGACTTGGTGGCTTGAGCAGCTTTGGGAGCAGTCTTGGGCTTTGAAGGGGCAGCCCCAGACTTGATAGCATCTCCCATAAGCTTCTGAGCTTGAGGAGCTGGTACAACAACCTCTTCTTCTTCTTCTTCTTCTTCTTCTTCTGCAGCTTCATCATCATCCCTCATGGATGCCTTGCCAATCACTCTGGCTGTTGTCTTTCTAGCTCTCTTCTTTGTACCTACTGGCTCATCATCTCTGGATTCAAGTGTGAATACCTGCTACTTCTCGAGCTTGCGTTGTATTCCCTCGAAGATGAAAGGGAGATGCAACACAGTAGCGTAAGTATTTCCCTCAGTTTTTGAGAACCAAGGTATCAATCCAGTAGGAGACCACGCGTGAGTCCCTCGCACCTGCACAAACAAATAAGAACTTCGCAACCAACGCGATAAGGGGTTGTCAATCCCTTTATGGTCACTTACAAAAGTGAGATCTGATAGAGATGATAGTTTATATTTTTGGTATTTTTTATTATAAGAACATAAAGTAAAAGCGGAAAAAGTAAAGTAAGTGTAGATTGATATGTTGAGAATAGACCCGGGGGCCATAGTGTTCTCTAGTGGCTTCTCTCATGATAGCGATATTCTACGGTGGGTAAACAAATTACTGTCGAGCAATTGATAGAAAAGCGAATGATTATTAGACTATCTAGGCATGATCATTGTATATAGGCATCACATCCGAGACAAGTAGACCGACTCCTGCCTGCATCTACTACTATTACTCCACAAATCGACCGCTATCCAGCATGCATCTAGTGTATTGAGTTCATAAGAACAGAGTAACGCCTTAAGCAAGATGACATGATGTAGAGGGATAAACTCAAGCAATATGATATAAACCCCATCTTTTTATCCTCAATGGCAACAATACAATACGTGCCTTGCTGCCCCTACTGTCACTGGGAAAGGACACCACAAGATTGAACCCAAAGCCAAGCACTTCTCCCATTGCAAGAACTATAGATCTAGTAGGCCAAACCAAACCAATAATTCGAAGAGACTTGCAAGGATGTTATGAGCACACATAAAGAGTTCAGAAAAGAACCAAATATTTCTCATAGATAATCTTGATCATAAACCCACAATTCATCGGATCTCGACAAACACACCGCAAAAGGAGGTTACTTCGAATAGATCTCCTCGAAGACCGAGGAGAACTTTGTATTGAGATCCAGAGAGAGAGAAGAAGCCATCTAGATACTAGCTATGGACCCAAAGGTCTGTGGTAAACTACTCACAACTCATGGTGAGGCGATGATGATGATGTAGAAGCACTCCGTGATGGATCCCCCTCCGGTGGAGCTCCGGAACATACCCCAAGATGGGATCTCACGGGAACAGAAGGTTACGACGGTGGAACTAGGGTTTTCTCTTCTCCTCTGATGATTTCGGGGTACGTAGGCATATATAGGAGGAAGGAGGGCACCGGGAGCCTTACGAGGGACACACGAGGCAGGGGGCGCGTCCTAGGGGGGACGCCCCCCACCCTCGTGGGCACCTCGTGGCCCCTACTCCGTGGTTCCCAAGTCTCCCGTGCGTGATTTTCTCCAAAGATATCTCTCCCGAAGGTTTCATTCCGTTTGGACTCCGTTTGATATCCCTTTTCTATAAAACCCTAAAACAGGCAAAAAAACAACAATCTGGACTGGGCCTTTGGGTTAGTAGGTTAGTCCCAAAAAATAATATAAGAGTGTATGACAAAGCCCATTAAACATCCAAAACATTATAAATAATAGCATGGAACAATAAAAAATTATAGATTCGTTGGAGACGTATCGAGCATCCCCAAGCTTAATTCCTGCTCGTCCTCGAGTAGGTAAATGATAAAAATAGAATTTTTGATGTGGAATGCTAACCAACATAGTTTTTCAATGTAATTCTCTTAATTGTGGCATGAATGTTCAGATCTGAAAGATTCAAGACAAAAGTCTATATTGACATAAGAAATAATAATACTTCAAGCATACTAACAAAGCAATCATGTCTTCTCAAAATACTATGGCTAAAGGAAGTTATCCCTACAAAATCATATAGTCTGGCTATGCTCCCTCTTCATCACACAAAATATTCATATCATGCACAACCCCGATTTCAGCCAATCACTTGTTTTCATACTCTATTCATTCAAACCTTTCAACTTTCACGCAATACATGAGCGTGAGCCATGGACATAGCACTATGGGTGGAATAGAGAGGTGGTTGTGGAGAAGACAAAAAGGAGGGAGATAGTCTCACATCAACTAGGCGTATCAATGGGCTATGGATATGCCTATCAATAGATATCAATGTGAGTGAGTAGGGATTGCCATGCAACGGATGCACTAGAGCTAAATATGTATGAAAGCTCAACAAAAGAAACTAGAGGGTGTGCATCCAACTTGCTTGCTCACGAAGACCTAGGGCATTTGAGGAAGCCCATCGTTGGAATATACAAGCCAAGTTCTATAATGAAAATTCCCACTAGTATATGAAAGTGACTAAACATGAGACTCTCTATCATGAAGAACATGGTGCTACTTTGAAGCATAAGTGTGGAAAAAGATAGTAGCAATTGTCCCTTTTTTTTGGGGCCTTTCTTTTTTTCTTTGGCCTTTCTTTTTTTCCCTTTTTTGTCTCTTTTTTTTGTGGAGGGGCTTTATTGATCTAGCCTTTCCTCCCATGGGACAATGCTCTAATAATGATGATCATCACACTTTCATTACAACTCGATATTACAACTTGATACTACAACAAAGTGTGACTCTATATGAATGCTTCCAGCGGTGTACCGGGATGTGCAATGAATCAAGGGTGACATGTATGAAAAATTATGCATGGTGGCTTTGCCACAAATACGATATCAACTACATGATCATGCATGGAAATATGACAATATGAAGTGTGTCATATGAACGGAACGGTGGAAAGTTGCATGGCAATATATCTCGGAATGGCTATGGAAATGCCATGATAGGTAGGTATGGTGGCTATTTTGAGGAATATATATGGTGGTTGTTGTGAGGAAGGATATATAGTGGGTGTATGGTACCGGCGAAAGTTGCACGATACAAGAGAGGCTAGCAATGGTGGAAGGGTGAGAGTGCGTATAATCCATGGACTCAACATTAGTCATAAGAACTCATATACTTATTGCAAAAATATACGAGTCATCAAAACAAAGCAATCAACGCATGATCCTAGGGGTGAGGTTGGTAGGAGTTAACCATAGCGTGGCCCCGACCTCCACACAAAGGTTGACACTTTAGAAATACCTCATGCTCTAACTTCGTCACATAGCGGTTCACCATACGTGCACGCTATGGGAATCACTAACCTTGACACAAGTATTTCTCAATTTCATAATAACTCCACTAGCATGACTCTAATATCACTATCCTCATATCTCAAAACAATTATCAAGCATACAACTTCACATCCTATTCAATGCACTTAGTGCGAATTTGTTTACTACATTGATATTGGATGTCTATCATTTGAAGACTAGTTGTATAGCCTAAGAACATTACCATGCTGTTTTAATAGAATCTCAAAAGGATATAACTGAAGCATGAGAGTTCAACAATTTCTTCAAAATATTATCACCACCGTGCTCTAAAAGATATAAGTGAAGCACTAGAGCAAAAACTATTCAACTCAAAAGATATAAGTGAAGCACATAGAGTGTTCTATCAATTCCTAGGCCATATTTAACTCTCTCAAATATGTGTGTCCAGCAAGGATAATTGTGGCAAACTTACAAGCAAAGATTCAAATTATACAAGACGCTCCAAGCAAAACACATATCATGTGGTGAATAAAAATATAGCTCCAAGTATAGTTACCGATGGATGAAGACGAAAGAGGGGATGCCTTCCCGGGGCATCTCCAAGCTTAGGCTCTTGATTGTCCTTGAATTTTACATGGGGTGCCTTGGGCATCCCCAAGCTTAGGCGCTTGCTACTCTTTGTTCTATAGTCCATCAAAGCAATACTCTAAACATGAAAACTTCACAACACAAAACTTAGACAAAAATCTCGTGAGCTCCGTTAGTATAAGAAAGCAAACCACTACTCAAGGGTACTGCTATGAATTCATTCTTTGTTTATATTGGTGTTAAACCTACTGTATTCCAACTTCTCTATGGTTCATATTTTCCAATGTTACTCATAGATGCATTGAAATAAGCAAACAACACACGAAAAACAGAATCTATCAAAAACAAAACAGTATGTAGTAATCTGCAGGTTTCGCATACTTATGTAACTCCAAAAAATTAAAACTAAATTGGTAAACGTGAGTAATTTGTCTATTAATCATCTGCAAAAATAATCAACTAAATAGCACGCTCCAGTAAAATCTGATGACCATTCTAGCGAGCGCTAATGATTCTGTTTTTCACAGCAAGATCACATAAACTCCACACAAGTCTTCCCAAAGGTTCTGCTTGGCACAAACACTAAACAAAACACAAAACCACATCTAAACAGAATCTAGATGCAATATTTATTACCTAACAGCCGCAAAAACAAAAAAATATAAAATTGGGTTGCCTCCCAACAAGCGCTATCGTTTTATGCCCCTAGCTAGGCACGATACATGGATAGATCTAGGTATTGCCATCTTTGGAAGGTGTCCATAAGTGGCTCTCATGATAAATTCATATGGTAATTTGATTTTCTTTCTAGGAAAGTGTTCCATGCCTTTCCTTAACGGAAATTGTAATCTAATATTTCCTTCCTTCATATCAATAATTGCACCAATCGTTCTAAGGAAAGGTCTACCAAGAATAATAGGACATGAAGGATTGCAATCTATATCAAGAACAATGAAATCTACGGGTACATAATTCCTATTGGCAACAATAAGAACATCATTAATACTTGTGATAGGTTTCTTAATAGTGGAATCCGCAAGATGCAAATTTAAAGAACAATCATCAAGCTCATGGAAACCTACCAAATCACACAAAGTTTTTGGGATAGTGGAGACACTTGCACCCAAATCACACAAAGCATAGCATTCATGGTCTTTAATTCTTATTTTGATAGTAGGTTCCCACTCATAATAAAGCTTTCTAGGGATAGAAACTTCAAACTCAAGTTTTTCTTAATAAGATTGCATCAAAGTATCAACTATGTGTTTGGTGAAAGCTTTATTTTGACTATAAGCATGCGGAGAATTTAGTACGGATTGCAACAAGGAAATACAATCAATCAAAGAGCAATTGTCATAATTGAATCCCTTGAAATTCAAAGTAGTGGGTTCATCACTATGCAAAGTTTTAATCTCTTCACTCCCACTTTTAATAATTTTAACATCAAGATCTAAAAACTCTAAATCATTGGGACACCTTAAAGTAGAATCATCTCCAATCCTATCTTCATCAAGATTTATACTAGAAAACACGGATCTAATAGGATACACATCAATAACTTTCAGATATTCATCTTTATTTTCATGATAACTAGAAGAACACGCTCTTATATAATTTTCTCTTTTAGCACGCATCCTAGCGGTTCTTTCTTTGCATTCATCAATGGAAATTATCATGGCTTTGAGAGACTCATTGATATCATGCTTAGTTGGGATAGATCTAAGTTTCAAAGAATCAACATCAAGAGTAATTCTATCCACACTTCTAGCCAATTCATCAATCTTAAGCAATTTCTCTTCAAGCATAGCATTGAAATTCTTTTGCAAGATCATAAACTCCTTAACACTAGTTTCAAATTAATAAGGCATCTTTCCATAAGAGTTGTTGTAGGAATTAGCATAATTATTAGAGGAATTACTAGGAAAAGTCCTAGGATTAAAATTCCATCTATAAGCATTGTTACCACAATTATTCCTACCAACAAAATTCACATCGAAAGATTCATTGTTATTTTCAATCAAAGTAGACAAAGGCGTATCATTAGGATCAGAAGAAGCACTCTTAGAAGGAAATAATTTCATAAGTTCATCCATCTTTCCACTCAAAACACTAATTTCTTCAATAGCATGCACTTTTTTACTAGTAGATCTTTCGGTGTGCCATTGAGAATAATTAACCATAATATTATCTAGGAGTTTGGTAGCTTATCCTAAGGTAGTTTCCATGAAAGTGCCTCCTGCGGCCGAATCTAAAAGATTTCTAGAAGCAAAATTCAAGCCAGCATAAATGTTCCGAATAATCATCCATAGATTCAAACCATGTGTAGGGCAATTACGTATCATTAGTTTCATTCTCTCCCAAGCTTGTGCAACATGCTCATGATCTAGTTGCTTAAAGTTCATACTATTGTTTCTAAGAGAGATGATCTTAGCAGGAGGGAAATACTTAAAGATAAAAGCATCTTTGCACTTATTCCACGGATCAATACTATTTCTAGGCAAAGAGGAAAACCAAGTTTTAGCACGATCTCTAAGTGAAAATGGAAATAACTTCAATTTAACAATATCGTTATTCGTATCCCTTTTCTTTTGCATATCACACAAATCAACAAAGTTGTTTAGATGGGTAGCGGCATCTTCACTAGGAAGGCCGGAGAATTGATCTTTCATGACAAGATTCAACAAAGCAGCATTGATCTCACAAGATTCAGCATCGGTAATAGGAGCAATCGGAGTGCTAATAAAATCATTATTGTTGGTATTGCAGAAGTCACACAATTTGGTATTGTTCTTAGCCATAGTGACAAGCAAGCAATCCAACACACGCAAGCAAACAAGAAGCAAGCGAACGATAAACACACGACAGAAGAAGGGCAAATAAAACGGCAAGGGTGAAGTGGGGGAGAGGAAAACGAGAGGCAAAAATGTAATGCGAAGGATAAGGGTTTGTGATAGGTACTTGCTATATGACTTTTGCGTAAGCCTCCCCGACAACGGCGACAGAAATTATTCTTGCTACTTCTCGAGCTTGCGTTGTATTCCCTCGAAGAGGAAAGGGAGATGCAGCACAGTAGCGTAAGTATTTCCCTTAGTTTTTGAGAACCAAGGTATCAATCCAGTAGGAGACCACGCACGAGTCCCTCGCACCTGCACAAACAAATAAGAACTTTGCAGCCAACGCGATAAGGGGTTGTCAATCCCTTTATGGTCACTTACGAAAGTGAGATCTGATAGAGATGATAGTTTATATTTTTGGTATTTTTGATTATAAGAACAGAAAGTAAAAGCGGAAAGAGTAAAGTAAGTGTAGATTGATATGTTGAGAATAGACCCGGGGGCCATAGTGTTCTCTAGTGGCTTCTCGCATGATAGCGATATTCTACGGCGGGTAAACAAATTACTGTCGAGCAATTGATAGAAAAGCGAATAATTATGAGACTTTCTAGGCATGATCATTGTATATAGGCATCACGTCCGAGACAAGTAGACCGACTCCTGCCTGCATCTACTACTATTACTCCACACATCGACCGCTATCCAGCATGCATAAGAACAGAGTAACGCCTTAAGCAAGATGGCATGATGTAGAGGGATAAAACCAAGCAATATGATATAAACCCCATCTTTTTATCCTCGATGGCAACAATACATTACGTGCCTTGCTGCCCCTACTGTCACTGGGAAAGGACACCGCAAGATTGAACCCAAAGCCAAGCACTTCTCCCATTGCAAGAACTATAGATATAGTTGGCCAAACCAAACCAATAATTCGAAGAGACTTGCAAGGATATTATGAGCACACATAAAGAGTTCAGAAAAGAACCAAATATTTCTCATAGATAATCTTGATCATAAACCCACAATTCATCGGATCTCGACAAACACACCGCAAAAAGAGATTACATCAAATAGATCTCCTCGAAGACCGAGGAGAACTTTGTATTGAGATCCAGAGAGAAAGAAGAAGCCATCTAGATACTAGCCATGGACCCAAAGGTCTATGGTAAACTACTCAAAACTCATGGTGAGGCGATGATGATGATGTAGAAGCACTCTGTGATGGATCCCCCCTCCGGCGGAGCTCCAGAACAGGCCCTCGGATGGGATCTCACGGGAATAGAAGGTTACTGCGGTGGAACTAGGGTTTTCTCTTCCCCTCTGATGGTTCGGGGTACGTAGGCTTATATAGGAGGAAGGAGGGCACTGGGGGCCTTACGAGGGACCCACGAGGCAGGGGGCGCGCCCTAGGGGGGCCGCGCGCCCCACCCTCGTGGGCACCTCGTGGCCCCTACTCTGTGGTTCTCAAGTCTCCCATGCGTGATTTTCTCTAAAAATATCTCTCCCGAAGGTTTCATTCCGTTTGGACTCCGTTTGATATCCCTTTTCTGTAAAACCCTAAAACAGGCAAAAAAACAGCAATCTGGACTGGGTCATTGGGTTAGTAGGTTATTCCCAAAAATAATATAAAAGTGTATGACAAAGCCCATTAAACATCCAAAACATCATAAATAATAGAATGGAACAAAAAAAAAATTATAGATACGTTGGAGACGTATCAATACCATTGTCTCTTGAGTAGATGATCTGGACTTTGACATAGGAACTCTCTTGGCAGGGATCTTCTTTTTCCGACCTAGCTTAGTTGCCTTAGTTGTGCCATACTTCTTCCTGAGCACATTCTTCTTTGAAGTGGCCTTATCAGCCACAAAGTTCTCATCATCCCTGTTAGAGGCTTTCTTCTTCCTGGTCTTGGTAGCCGCCTTGGGCAAGTTGCTAGGTGTGCTCCTGCTACCCTCATTAGAAATGCTAGAGGGACTAGTGCCCTCATTCAAGTTGACTTGCTCCTCAGACAAATTCTGGCTATCACTCTGGTCAGACATCTTGGCACTGCAAAATGAAAATCTGACCCTGTGAATAGATGTAGATGAGGTAGAGTGGATGAGCATCACAAAGTGCAGAATTTTTGCAAAACAGATGACAAGAAAAAAAATTAGTTTTAGTTCTCTTCAGAAAGCATTTCGGAGCTACTGAATTGTTAAACTCGGTGATACCGAAAGAATTCTGGAACCTAAACTAGTGAACTCAGTCAGGTCGAGTCACAATTCGGTGGCACCGAGATTGCTAGGGTTTCATAGAGAGTCGAACTCGGTCGCACCGATTTGCAACTTTCGGTCAGACCAAAAATCACTTATGCAATGGCCTAAGCCAAAACGGTGAGACCGATTTCTACAATTCGGTCGGTCCGAGATGAGTTCGGCGGAGACCTAACCCTAAAATTTTCAAATCAAAACTACTTTCTACGGAGTTTCTGCTGGATAGGAAGATTTCATACATGGCAAGAATCATGGCAAAGCAATGTGCTACAAATCGGAGTTAAAGAATAGCACAAAGTGTCAAGTTCATACCCTAACTCGGCGATGAACTTGGTACGGTGGCAACAGCGGTGGAGATTGCCATTGACGGCGATGGAGACCAGCGGCGCGAGGTCACTGGCGACAAGGAGACGATCCGAGGACCCGATGAGGCAGAGCAGGTTATGCGCGGGCGAGGAGTTTCAGAAAGTTTTCCAAAATTCAACCCGTCGGTATATATAACCTGACCCTGTCGGTGTGACTGAGTGGAACGACTCGGTGGCACCGAGATGCAAAACTGATAGCAGTTACTGCAACTCGGTGTGACCGAAAAGTTCAAATCGGTTGCACCGAGATTGAAAACCTAGATCAACTTAGTGAACTCGGTGTGACCGAAATGGATGACTCGGTCATACCGAAATGCACAAAGAGGTTTTGGAAGTTTAAGTCTATGACGAATCGAGGACTCCGAGTGCTCCTCATACAGAGTGGTTCAAATCTGACTTGATCAAACTTTGTGATGTAGCGTGAATAGAGTTTGAGACGAGAAAAGCATAGATAGCTAGAGGGTGTTCTTATGCATTCATGTCCATCCATTTGGCAAAATAAAAGAGCCAAACAATCAAAGCAACAAATGGATGTCCTCGAATGAGAAAAATATGCAGTCAACATGCTCACACAATAAGATAGCAAATGAAACATGTGGCAAAGCATGCACAACCATTCTAGCATATATCAAGCAATTGGCGATGACTAGGTCATCTATATATGAGTATATTGACTTAGGAGTCAAATGAGAACATTTGATCACAGGTCATACTCATCGTTTAAGCACAAGTGGGGTTACCACTTTTACATAAAGCTTTGTTGTGTTCACATCATTAGAGTTGCTTTAGCTCAATTGGTAAGAGTAAAGCTCCCCCTAGATGTGATATCCCCCCTAAGAGGTATGAACTAACCTTGGGTTTTGTCGATGATGACTTCATGTAGGTGTTGAATATGTAGATGCTCAATGTTGATGTAGATCATTTGGAGCAATCCATTGAAGTGAGTTGCACTTTCAATACCTACACGGGTTAGTCCCACAAGGAACAAACAAGGATATCCATATACATAGAGTGAATGGCACACATGATGATATCCATGAAAGCATTAGGTTACCTTGTCCCTTGTGTTACCAACAATAGGGTTTGTGACTCCTTCAACTAGTGCAAGATATGGAAGTTGTTTGCACTAGTCCTCGCCAAGATGATATGAGTGAAGTATGTTGGCGGAGTCACCCTCAAGAACTCTCTAGTTCTTCTTCTTCGGGATCCACACCATCTTGATGGGAATCCTTGGAGTTGTGGTCGCACTTGATGAAGTAGAACTTGAAGTATTATTGGGAACCCACTTGACCAAGGCGTTAGGAACTTCTTCAAATGCATCAATCTCTTCTTGAGGCTTGTCCTTGCCCTTTAGCTTGTGGTCTTGTGGTGGAAGATCATCTTGTGCTTGTGTCCCTTGAAAATAAGTAGGATCATACTTCTCTTGTTGAGGAACAAACTTCGTCTTGGGGTACTGATATTCCTCCCACTCAAGTCCATTGGCATTGAACTTTCGTTCAAAACCAACACCTTGATTCTTCCGGTGCCTTCCTTGCTTGTGTACAATCTCCTCAAATTGCTTACTCTCGGCAAGGCTATTCTAAACACCTTTCTCTATAATTCCCTTGAATAAGCTATTTTCTTGCTAAAGTGTAACTTGGCTAAGAGAATCACTAGTGGAATCAAGAGAACTACTAGAAGCAACATCATTGGATTTAGCATGATTGTTGTTACTACTAGAGGAAGAATCTTTCTTGTTCTTGTTGCTAGATTTTACTTGTGGCATGTAGGTAGACAAGAGTAAATGCTTGGCAATGTAAGAAGAACTTTTCTTGTGAAGATCATCATTGATTGCCTTTAAGAACTCATGCTCTTGCTCAAGGTTGAGCTTTTCAAAGCGTAAATTCTCATGAGTCCTTAAAAGTTCTCTATGATCTTCCAAGGTAGTTTCATGAGCTAACTTGAGTGTTTAGTTCTTTAGTTAGACGCTCAATCTTCTCCTTATCATTGTCATTCGTTTTATCTTGATTAGCATGATTAATAACAATTTCATCATAGTTTTCATAAAAAAAATCATCACTATTGCTACCAACAAGTAAATCATCATCTCCTAGCAAGTCATCTTCATCACTATTGAAGTCAAGATACTCGAGGTGTGATACCTTAGGGCCTTTAGCCATGAAGCATCTTCCAATTCCTTCATTTGGTGAGTCAAATATGTCGTAGGAGTTGGTTGACACAAGAGCAATTCCGGCAACACCTTCATCTTGAGTATCTTCAGAGTTGGAGTAGTAGCTTCTCTCGGAGTGGTTATCGTAATCGGAACCGGAAGCCCATTCACCAACATGAGATTGATGTCTTCGTTTTGTATAGCCCCTTGATGATTTATCCTTCCTTTCCGAATCTTTGCTTCTCCGAGAAGGTCTTCGTTCATAACGTTCATCTCTACTCCTTCTCTCTCTTGGTGGTGATTCTTCTCTTCTCCTTTTCCTTTTAGGTGAGTCTTCTCTTCTCTTGTGGGGAGCCGTACACTCATTGGAGTAGTGTCCGGGTCTTCCACAATTGTAGCAATTTCGATCACAACTTGAAGATCTCTTGTCATTGTAGGACCTTGACTTGGAACTTCTCTCTTTGCTTATACTATTGTAGAACTTGTTGAAGTTCTTCACCATTAAGCTCAATTCTTCATTGAGGACTTGTTTCTCACTTGATGATGTAGGAGCATCACATGAGGCTTTGTAAGCACCACTAGACTTGTTGTGAAGCTCTTCTTTATCTTTGAGTGACATCTCATGAGGAACAATTCTTCCAATGACTTCCGTTGGCATGAGATCTTTGTAATTTGGCATCATTTGGATCCATGTGCACACGGTGTCATATTTTCCATCCAAGGCTCTTAGGATCTTCTTGATGATGAATCAGTCGGTCATCTCTTCACTTCCTAAGCCGGCAATCTCATTTGTGATGAGAGCAAGCCTAGAGTACATTTCAGCTGTTGGAAAAATGCCCTAGAGGCAATAATAAAAGTATTATTATTATATTTCCTTGTTCATGATAATTGTCTGTTATTCATGCTTGAATTGTATTGTACGGAAACAGCGATACATGTGTGAATATATAGACCACAATGTGTCCCTGGTAGGCCTCTAGTTACCAGCTCGTTGATCAACAGATGGTCACGGTTTCCTGACCATGGACATAGGATGTCAGTGATAACGGGATCACATCATTAGGAGAATGATGTGATGGACAAGACCCAATCCTGAGCCTAGCACGAGATCGTATAGTTCGTAATGCATAAGCTTTTCGGTGTCAAGTATTTATTCCTTAGACCATGAGGTTGTGCAACTCCCGGATACCGTAGGAATACTTTGGGTGTGCCAAACGTCACAACGTAACTGGGTGGCTATAAAGGTACGCAACGGGTATCTCCAAAAGTGTCTGTTGAGTTGGTACGAGCCGAGACTGGGATATTGTCACTCCGTATGACGGAGAGGTACCTCTGGGCCCACTCGGTAAGACATCATCATAATGAGCTCAAAGTGACTAAGGAGTTAGTCACGGGATGATGGATTATGGAACGAGTAAAGATACTTGCCATGACGAGATTGAACAAGGTATCGAGCATACCGACGATCGAATCTCGGGCAAGTACCGTACCGATGGACAAAGGGAATAACATATGGGATTGAGTGAATCCTTGACACAGTGGTTCATCCGATGAAGATCATTGAGGAACACGTGGGAACCAACATGGGTATCCAGATCCCGCTGTTGGTTATTGACCGGAGAGTCATCTCGGTCATGTCTACGTGTCTCCCGAACCCGTAGGGTCTACACACTTAAGGTTCGGTGACGCTAGGGTTGTAGAGATACATGCACATGGAAACCCGACTGTTGTTCGGAGTCCCGGATGAGATCCCGGACGTCACGAGGAGTTCCGGAATGGTCCAGAGGTAAAGAATGATATATAGGAAGTCCAGTTTTGGCCATCGGGTGAACTCTGGGGGTCAATGGGAGTGTCCCGGGACCACCGGGTGGGGGCACCCATCCCGGTGGGTCCCCTAGGCCGCAAGGGGAAGTGGGCCAGCCCCTGGTGGGCTGGCGCACCCATATGGGCCCCCCTCCATGCGCCTAGGGTTGAAACCCTAGGGGGAGGGGGCGCCCCCTATGCCTTGGGGGGCAAGTTTCCCCCCTTGGCTGCCGCCCCCTGGAGATCTGATCTCCCAGGGCCGGCGCCCCCCTGGCCCCTATATATAGTGCGGGGGGGG